>JARQOC010000004.1:437559758-438160244 GCA_033576535.1 Allobates femoralis | reverse complement strand
GGTTAGGCAAAAGGCTAGGCAAAATGAAAAAGGAAAGGTAAAACGCAAGGCAAAAGGCAAGTCAAAAGACGAAAGGCAAGGCAAATGGCAATAGGTAAGGCAAAAGGCAAGGCAAAAGGCAAGGCTAAAGGCTAAAGGCAAAAGGCAGAGGGCCACATGACATGTGCAAGCCTACAAGGACAAGCAGGTGGCCATGGAAGTAATGGCATCAGTGTCCCTGCTGTGTGAGTGAGAGGAGAGTGCAGGGACATCAGCGCTAGGAGTCACCGGGATGTCACTAACGCTATCCGCTACTGCAGACACTGCTCAGCGTTTAGCGCTCACATTAAATGTGGGTCACCCTCCAAGTGTGACCCTAGCCTAATACACATGCTGCATAGAAACAATCTCCAACCACCCTATTGTATCCTACATCCTTAAATTTAGTGTTACTGTCCATAAATTTAAAGAAAGATTTTTAAATTACAGCTTTAAAAAAATAACTACTCATCCATTTCCCCTATAGCAGTCCTGTCTAACTCCATTATGTACCATTTTAGGTGCATGTAATTTTCAAAGGATTTTCTTCAAATTTAGGCAAAGTAGCTGGAGTACATATCTCCAAGCTACATGTGAGGACTGCCTATTTTACAACATGTAATATCTATTCCCAACATATATATTCTTTATACACTTGAATTACTCTACATCTTTCTTGTAATGAGATACTATTAACACGTAATTACGTGGTCTTTACCTATCATTGGGACTGGGTGTTATTAACAGTACATATCTGGCCCCAGGTACCTAATCATGTCACAATATTACTTCTGAAAAGATAATAAGTCAGGTATATAAAGTTTGTAGACTTTGTTAAATGCAAGTCCATAGCTTGGCAATGTATCAGTGCTAAAAGCCCAGTAGAAGAACCTAAAATGGTCATATTTGACCCATGACAACACATTCAAATAATTCATCAGAATTAAACATACTTATCCTCTACTTTCCATAAATTATCAGCAAATTGGTGAAATTACACCTATCAAAACAAATAAAAAAAATAACAGCCTCCTCCATATCCCCTCTAGCTGTCCTATCCATCGCCAAGATAGGTGTGTTACCTAAAATTTTAAGGTAAAAGTAATGTTCCATCAATTTGCTCCCAATTTAGACAAAGTAGCTGGAAGATTTATCAATCAAACAGTACTTTTGAGGTCTGACTATTTTACAATAAGTGTAATATGAAACTTACATTGTTTCTTTCCCTGAACTAAACTACTTCTTTATTTTAGTAGAAATTAGTACATAATGAGGTGGTCTTCACCTGTAGGATCCATGTATCTTTTGAATTTTGCAGGCAAGGCAAAAGGCAAGTTAAAAGGCAAGGCAAAAGGCAAGGCAAACGGCAAAAGGCAAGGCTAAAGGCAAGGCAAAAGGCAAGGCAAAAGGCAAATCAAAAGGCAAGGCAAAAGGTAAGGCGAAAGGCAAGGGAAAAGGCAAGGCAAAAGGCAATGCAAAAGGCAAGGCAAAAGACAAGGCAAAAAACAAAGCAAAAGGCAAAAGGCAAGACAAAAGGCAAGGCAAATGGCAAAGCGCAAGGCACAAGGCAAAGGGCAAGGCAAAAGGCAAGGCAATAGGTTAGGCAAGAGGCAAGGCAAAAGGTTAGGCAATAGGCAAGGCAAAAGGCAAAGCTCAAGGCAAGGCAAAAGGTTAGGCAAAAGGCAAGGCAAAAGGCAAAGCAAAAGGTTAGGCAAAAGGCAAGGCAAAAGGCAAGGCTGAAGGCAAGGCAAAAGGTTAGGCAAAAGGCAAGGCAAAAGTCAAAAGGCAAGGGAAAAGGCAAGGCACAGCAAAAGGCAAGGCAAAAGGCAAGGCAAGGCAAGAGGCAAGGCAAAAGGAAGGCAAAAGGCAAGGAAAAGTCAAAAGGTTAGGCAAAAGGCAAGGCAAAAGCAAGTCAAAAGGAAAAAGGCAAAGCAAAAGGCAAGCCAAAAGGCAAAAGGCAAGACAAAAGGCAAAGCAAAAGGGAAAAGGCAAGGCAAAGGACAAGGCAAAAGGCAAGACAAAAGGCAAGGCAAAGGGTTAGGCAAAAGGCAAGGCAAAAGGCAAAGGGCAAGGCAAAAGGCAAGGCAAAAGGCAAGGTGCAAGGCAAAAGGCAAGGCATAAGGCAAAAAGCAAGGCAAAAGGCAAGGCAAAGGGTTAGGCAAAAGGCAAGGCATAAGGCAAAGGGCAAGGCAAAAGGCAAGGCAAAAGGCAAGGCAAATGACATAGTAACATAGTAACATAGTTTTTAAGGTTGAAGGAAGACTTAAGTCCATCTAGTTCAACCCATAGCCTAACATGTTGATCCAGAGGAAGGCAAAAAAAAACCCATGTGGCAACACCAAGCTCCACATTGTGGGAAAAAATTCCTTCCTGACTCCAGATACGGCAATCAGACTAATTCCCTGGATCAACGCCCTATCAAAGAATCTAGTATGTATAACTGGTAATATTATAGTTTTCAAGAAAGGCATCCAGGCCCTTCTTAAATGTTAGTATTGACTCACTCATTACAACATCATGTGGCAGAGAGTTCCATAGTCTCACTGCTCTTACAGTAAAGAATCCGCGTCTGTGATTATGATTAAACCTTCTTTCCTCCAGACGTAGAGGATGCCCCCTTGTCCCAGTCTCAGGCCTAAGAGTAAAGAGATCATTAGAAAGGTCTCTGTACTGCCCCCTCATATATTTATACATTATTATAAGATCACCCCTAAGCCTTCGTTTTTCCAAGCTAAATAACCCCAAGTTTAATAACCTGTCTTGGTATTGCAGACCCCTTAGTCCTCTAATGACTTTTGTCGCTCTTCTCTGGACCCGCTCTAGTTCAGCTATGTCTTTCTTATACACCGGAGACCAGAATTGTACACAGTATTCTAAGTGTGGTCGCACTAGTGACTTGTATAGAGGTAAAATTATGTTCTCCTCATGAGCATCTATGCCTCTTTTAATACATCCCAATATTTTATTTGCCTTTGCAGCAGCTGCCTGACACTGGCCACTAAATGTGAGTTTGTCATCTACCCATACACCCAGGTCTTTTTCAGTGACCGTTTTGCCCAGTGTTTTACAATTAAGCACATAATTATACCTTTTGTTTCCTCTGCCCAAGTGCATGACTTTACATTTATCCCCATTAAAGCGCATTTGCCATTTAGCAGCCCAAGCTTCTAGTTTACATAAATCCTCCTGTAATATAAAATTGTCCTCCTCAGTATTGATTACCCTGCAGAGTTTGTGTCATCTGCAAATATTGAGATTCTACTCTGTATGCCCCCTACAAGGTCATTAATAAATATATTAAATAGAAGCGGGCCCAACACTGACCCCTGTGGTACCCCACTGTTAACTGTGACCCATTCTGAGTGTGTTCCATTAATAACCACCCTTTGTTTCCTATCACTAAGCCAGTTCTTAACCCACTTACACATATTTTCCTCTATCCCCATTGCCCTCATTTTATGTATCAACCTTTTGTGTGGCACCGTATCAAAAGCTTTTGAAAAGTCCATATACACCACATCCACTGCATTTCCTTGGTCCAGTCCAGAACTTACTTCTTCATAGAAGCTTATTAGATTAGTTTGACAGGAACGGTCCCTCGTAAAACCATGTTGATAATGGGTCATGAGGTTATTTTTCTTCAGATACTCCAGTATAGCATCTCTTAGAAAACCCTCTAGGATTTTACCCACAGTAGAGGTTAAGCTTACTGGCCTATAATTTCCAAGTTCAGTTTTTGTCCCCTTTTTGAATATTGGCACCACATTTGCTATACGCCAGTCCTGTGGTACAGACCCTGTTATTATGGAATCTTTAAATATTAAAAATAATGGTCTATCTATGACAGTACTTAATTCCTGCAGCACTCTGGGGTGTATCCCATCTGGGCCTGGGGATTTGTCAATTTTAGTGATTTTTAGATGATGCCGTACTTCCTCTTGGGTTAAGCAGGTGACATTTAATTGAGAATTTTTGTTATCACTGATCATATTGTCTGTCATGGGATTTTCTTGTGTAAATACTGTTGAAAAAAAGTCATTTAGCATATTGGCTTTTTCCTCATCCTCATCCACCATTTCACCCAGACTATTTTTAAAGGGGCCAACACCATCATTTTTGAGTTTCTTACTATTTATGTAGTTAAAAAATATTTTGGGATTCTTTTTACTTTCTCTGGCAATGAGTCTCTCTGTCTCAATCTTTGCTGCCTTGATTTGCTTTTTACAAATGTTATTTAATTTTCTGTATTTATTTAATGCCTCATCACTACCTACTTGCTTTAATTCCCTAAATGCTTTCTTTTTGTCACATATTGCACTTCTTACCGCTTTATTTAGCCATAGTGGTTTCCTCCTATTTCTAGCATGCTTATTCCCATAGGGTATATATTGTGTACAGGTCCTATTCAGGATGCTAATAAACATCTCCCATGTGTGTTGTGTACTTTTATGTCTCAGGACATCGTCCCAGTTTATTGCACTAAGATCATCTCTCAACCGTTGGAAATTTGCCTTCCTGAAGTTTAGTGTCCTTGTGGCCCCTCTACTACACGTCTTAGTAAAGGATACTTGAAAGCTTATTAAGTTATGATCACTATTACCCAAGTGACCTCCAACTCGTATATTTGATATGCGGTCTGGCCTGTTGGTTAATATTAGGTCCAGCAGTGCCCCCCTTCTTGTTGGGTCCTGAACCAGTTGTGAAAGGTAATTGTCTCTTATAGTTTTCAAAAACTTATTACCTTTGCTGGAACTGCAGGTTTCTGATCCCCAATGTATTTCAGGGTAGTTGAAGTCCCCCATAATAATGACTTCTCCCTGAGTCGCTGCTTCATCTATTTGCTTTATGAGGATATTCTCCTCCACTTCCATTATTGTTGGGGACTTATAACAAACCCCTATCAGTAATTTATTATTTTTTCCCCCTCCCCTTATCTCCACCCACAGGGACTCTACATTTCCATTAGATTCACCTATATTATCACGCAGGATGGGTTTTAAGGATGATTTTACGTATAAACATACACCTCCTCCTCGCCTATTTGTACGGTCATTTCTGAACAGACAAGAGCCCTGTAAATTAACAGCCCAGTCATGGCTCTCGTCCAGCCATGTCTCCGAAATCCCCACCATGTCATAATTATTTTCCAACAAAATCAATTCTAATTCCTCCATTTTGTTGGTGAGGCTTCGGGCATTAGTGAACATGCACTTTATGCATCTCTCTTTACCTCTATTCCTTCCTACTAGATTGACTGTTCTAACCCCACCCCCATGCCACCCCCAATTTTATTACTTGTGCCCAGGTTACTGTTTACACTATCTTCCCCTCCTATACAATGAATACCCTCCCCCCCAATCCCTAGTTTAAACACTCCTCCAACCTTCTAGCCATTTTCTCCCCCAGCACAGCTGCACCCTCCCCATTGAGGTGCAGCCCGTCCCTAGCATAGAACCTGTAGCCAACAGAGAAGTCGGTCCAGTTCTCCAGGAACCCAAACTCCTCCTTCCTACACCAATTCCTGAGCCACTTATTTATCTCCCTAATCTCCCGTTGCCTCTCTGGTGTGGCACGCGGTACAGGCAGTATTTCAGAGAATACTACCTTGGAGGTCCTTGCCTTAAGCTTGCAGCCTAATTCCCTGAAATCATCTTTAAGGACCTTCCACCTACCTCTAACTTTGTCATTTGTGCCAATGTGCACTATGACCGCTGGGTCCTCACCAGCCCCTCCCAGTAATCTGTCAACCCGATCAGCGATGTGCCGGACTCGAGCGCCAGGTAGGCAGCACACTGTTCGACGATCCCTGTCTTTGTGACAGATTGCCCTATCTATTCCCTTAATAATTGAGTCCCCCACTACCAGCACCTGTCTGGCCTGCCCTACTCTCCTGTTTTCCCCCTTACTGGAGCAGACACTCCTCTGGCTTTCAGAGGTCATGCCCTGCTGCAGCAGTGCTATCCCTGAACTCACATCCCCCTCATCTGCCAACATAGCAAATTTATTGGGGTGTGCCAGATCAGGGCTACCTCCCTGGCACCCTTCCCTCTACCCCGCCTTCTAACTGTCACCCAGCTAGCTACCTCATGGTCCTGAGGCTCCATAGTACCATCCTCCCCCACATCTATCCCATTGAGCAGCTGTTCAGTGAGCAGCAGACTCCTTTCCATATTGTCTATGGATCTCAGCGTTGTCAGTCGTTCATTTAGATCCAGTATCTGGGCTTCCAAATGCACAACGTACTCACATCTCACACAGCAGTATGCACCCTTGACCGGCTGGTCAAGGAATGCATACATGTGGCAAGATGTACACTGGATGGCATTGCCAATCATGGAGCTCATTTCCTAATGGGGATTGCAGTAAAAAGAAATGCAAAGTATTAATAAAATACAACCAGCAATTCAGTAAGTCCTCCCTTCCAAACTCCCTTAATCCAAAGTCACTGAATCACAAGTCACACACTTACTTCTGTCGCACTTGCGCTCTGTCACACAAAGCTCGCGGTCACACTCGCTAGAGAATCAGATATAAAGAGGTTTTTTTTTTTTTCTTTTTTTCCCTTACAGCAAATCAGCCTACAGCTCAGTGTACTTCCAAAGTAAAATGACAAGGCAAAAGGCAAGGTGCAAGGCAAAAGGCAAGGCATAAGGCAAAAAGCAAGGCAAAAGGCAAGGCAAATGACAAGGCAAAAGGCAAGGCAAAAGGTTAGGCAAAAGGCAAATGGAAAGGTAAAAAGCAAGACAAAAGCAAGGAAAAAGGCAAGTCAAAAGACGAAAGGCAAGGCAAAAGGCTAGGCAAAAGGCAATAGGTAAGGCAAAAGGCAAGGCAAGGCAAAAAGCAAGACAAAAGGCAAAGCAAAAGGCAAGGCAAAAGGCAACGCAAAAGGCAAGGGAAATGGCAAGGGAAATCGCAAAGCAAAAGGCAAGGCAAAAGGCAAGGTGCAAGGCAAAAGGCAAGGCATAAGGCAGAAAGCAAGGCAAAAGGTAAGGCAAATGGTTAGGCAAAAGGCAAGGTGCAAAAGGCAAGGTGCAAGGCAAAAGGCAAGGCATAAGGCAAAAAGCAAGGCAAAAGGCAAGGCAAAGGGTTAGGCAAAAGGCAAGGCAAAAGGCAAAGGCAATGCAAAAGACAAGGCAAATAGCAAAGCAAAAAGCAAGGCAAAAGGCAAGGTGCAAGGCAAAAAGCAAGGCAAAAGGCAGGGCAAATGGTTAGGCAAAAGGCAAGGCAAAAAGCAAAAGGAAAGGTAAAAAGCAAGGCAAATGGAAAAAGCAAGGCAAAAGGCAAGGCAAAAGGTTAGGCAAAAGGCTAGGCAAAATGCAAAAGGAAAGGTAAAACGCAAGGCAAAAGGCAAGTCAAAAGACGAAAGGCAAGGCAAATGGCAATAGGTAAGGCAAAAGGCAAGGCAAAAGGCAAGGCTAAAGGCTAAAGGCAAAAGGCAGAGGGCCACATGACATGTGCAAGCCTACAAGGACAAGCAGGTGGTCATGGAAGTAATGGCATCAGTGTCCCTGCTGTGTGAGTGAGAGGAGAGTGCAGGACATCAGCGCTAGGAATCACCGGTATGTCACTAACGCTATCCGCTACTGCAGACACTGCTCAGCGTTTAGCGCTCACGTTAAATGTGGGTCAGCCTCCAAGTGTGACCCTAGCCTAATACACATGCTGCATAGAAACAATCTCTAACCACCCTATTGTATCCTACATCCTTAAATTTAGTGTTACTGTCCATAAATTTAAAGAAAGATTTTTAAATGACAGCTTTAAAAAAATAACTACTCATCCATTTCCCCTATAGCAGTCCTGTCCAACTCCAAGATAGGTGCATTATGTACCATTTTAGGTGCATGTAATTTTCAAAGGATTTTCTTCAAATTTAGGCAAAGTAGCTGGAGTACATATCTCCAAGCTACATGTGAGGACTGCCTATTTTACAACATGTAATATCTATTCCCAACATATATATTCTTTATACACTTGAATTACTCTACATCTTTCTTGTAATGAGATACTATTAATACATAATTACGTGGTCTTTACCTATTATTGGGACTGGGTGTTATTAACAGTACATATCTGGCCCCAGGTACCTAATCATGTCACAATATTACTTCTGAAAAGATAATAATTCAGGCATATAATGTTTGTAGACTTTATGTTAAATGCAAGTCCATAGCTTGGCAACGTATCAGTGCTAAAGGCCCAGTAGAAGAACCTAAAATGGTCATATTTGACCCATGACAACACATTCAAATAATTCATCAGAATTAAACATACTTATCCTCTACTTTCCATAAATTATCAGCAAACTGGTGAAATTACACCTTTCAAAATAAAAATAAAAAATAACAGCCTCCTCCATATCCCCTCTAGCTGTCCTATCCATCGCCAAGATAGGTGCGTTTCCTAAAATTTTAAGGTAAAAGTAATGTTCCATCAATTTGCTCCTAATTTAGACAAAGTAGCTGGAAGATTTATCAATCAAACAGTACTTGTGAGGTCTGACTATTTTACAATAAGTGTAATATGAAACTTACATTGTTTCTTTCCCTGAACTAAACTACTTCTTTATTTTAGTAGAAATTAGTACATAATGAGGTGGTCTTCACCTGTAGGATCCATGTATCTTTTGAATTTTGTAGGCAAGGCAAAAGGCAAGTTAAAAGGCAAGGCAAAAGGCAAGGCAAACGGCAAAAGGCAAGGCTAAAGGCAAGGCAAAAGGCAAGGCAAAAGGTAAGGCGAAAGGCAAGGGAAAAGGCAAGGCAAAAGGCAATGCAAAAGGCAAGGCAAAAGGCAAGGCAAAAAACAAAGCAAAAGGCAAGGCAAATGGCAAAGCGCAAGGCACAAGGCAAAGGGCAAGGCAAAAGGCAAGGCAATAGGTTAGGCAAGAGGCAAGGCAAAAGGTTAGGTAAAAGGCAAGGCAAAAGGCAAAACTGAAGGCAAGGCAAAAGGTTAGGCAAAAGGCAAGGCAAAAGGCAAAGCAAAAGGTTAGGCAAAAGGCAAGGCAAAAGGCAAGGCTGAAGGCAAGGCAAAAGGTTAGGCAAAAGGCAAGGCAAAAGGCAAGGGAAATGGCAAGGCACAGCAAAAGGCAAGGCAAAAGGCAAGGCAAGAGGCAAGGCAAAAGGAAGGCAAAAGGCAAGGAAAAGTCAAAAGGTTAGGCAAAAGGCAAAGCAAAAGGCAAGCCAAAAGGCAAAAGGCAAGACAAAAGGCAAAGCAAAAGGGAAAAGGCAAGGCAAAGGACACGGCAAAAGGCAAGGCAAAGGGTTAGGCAAAAGGCAAGGCAAAAGGCAAAGGGCAAGGCAAAAGGCAAGGCAAAAGGCAAGGTGCAAGGCAAAAAGCAAGGCAAAAGGCAAGGCAAAGGGTTAGGCAAAAGGCAAGGCAAAAGGCAAAGGGCAAGGCAAAAGGCAAGGCAAAAGGCAAGGCAAATGGCAAGGCAATAGGCAAGGTGCAAGGCAAAAGGCAAGGCATAAGGCAAAAAGCAAGGCAAAAGGCAAGGCAAATGACAAGGCAAAAGGCAAGGTGCAAGGCAAAAGGCAAGGCATAAGGCAAAAAGCAAGGCAAAAGGTTAGGCAAAAGGCAAAAGGAAAGGTAAAAAGCAAGGCAAAAGGAAAAAGCAAGGCAAAAGGCAAGGCAAACGGTTAGGCAAAAGGCAAGGCAAAAGGCAAAAGGAAAGGTAAAATGCAAGACAAAAGGCAAGGCAAAAGGCAAGTCAAAAGACGAAAGGCAAGGCAAAAGGCTAGGCAAAAGGCAAAAGGCAAGCCAAAAGGCAAGACAAAAGGCAAAGCAAAAGGGAAAAGGCAAGGCAAAGGACACGGCAAAAGGCAAGACAAAAGGCAAGGCAAAGGGTTAGGCAAAAGGCAAGGCAAAAGGCAAAGGGCAAGGCAATAGGTAAGGCAAAAGGCAAGGCAAGGCAAAAAGCAAGACAAAACGCAAGGCAAAGGGTTAGGCAAAAGGCAAAGCAAAAGGCAAGGCAAAAGGCAAGGTGCAAGGCAAAAGGCAAGGCATAAGGCAGAAAGCAAGGCAAAAGGCAAGGCAAATGGTTATTGCCATTGGATTTGTCAATTCCTTCTCTATTACTGCCATTGGATTTGTCAATTCCTTCTCTATTATTACTGGTCCTTTTGTTGACAAGGCAGCACCCCCGACCCTTATTGGGACACCCTATTTACAGTGGTGCACCTCATTCCTCGTTCTAGTGCCAGGTACCTAATCATGTCACAATATTACTTTTGAAAAGATAATAATTCAGGCATATAATGTTTGTAGACTTTATGTTAAATGCAAGTCCATAGCTTGGCAACGTATCAGTGCTAAAGGCCCAGTAGAAGAACCTAAAATGGTCATATTTGACCCATGACAAGACATTCAAATAATTCATCAGAATTAAACATACTTATCCTCTACTTTCCATAAATTATCAGCAAATTGGTGAAATTACACCTATCAAAATAAAAATAAAAAATAACAGCCTCCTCCATATCCCCTCTAGCTGTCCTATCCATCGTTTCCTACCATTTTAGGTAGAAGAAATGTTCCATCAATTTGCTCCTAATTTAGACAAAGTAGCTGAAAGATTTATCAATCAAACAGTACTTGTGAGGTCTGACTATTTTAGAATAAGTGTAATATGAAACTTACATTGTTTCTTTCCCTGAACTAAACTACTTCTTTATTTTAGTAGGAATTAGTACATAATGATGTGGTCTGCACCTGTAGTATCCATCTATATTTTGAATGGGCACAGATAATGTTATTTATTATGTCTCCAGTACTTAAAGAGGACCTGTCACCAAACCAGGCATGGTGATCTAATAATAATAATAATTACAGCACTGGATGAAGCATGTCTGCAGCATCCAGACAAGGGGTCACCCAGCACTTGAGCAGCCCTGTACCCCGAGATAATACACTTAGAAAACTTACATGCTCCAGCCATTAAGGAGGTGGCTAGGGGCTGGAGCCAAAGGGCAGATTCACACCCCCTGCATGTGTAATCTGCCCACCGCTGCCAATCATTCTCCCCCTGTTCAGCAGCATTTAAACAGAGGTTTGTTTTTTTTCCCCAGAACTTGCTGTTTGGCCCCGCCCCTGCTAAACGGACTTTCTGGGAGAGAGAAAAAAAACCTCTGTTTAAATGCTGCTGAAGAGGGGGAGAATGATTGGCAGCGGTGGGCAGATTACACATGCAGGGGGTGTGAATCTGCCCTTGGCTCCTGCCTCTAGCCACCTCCTATTTGGCTGGAGCATGTAAGTTTTCTAAGTGTACTATCTCGGGGTACAGGGCTGCTCAAGTGCTGGGTGACCCCTTGTCTGGATGCTGTAGACATGCTGCATCCAGTGCTGTAATTAGATCACCATGCCTGGTTTGGTGACAGGTCCTCTTTAAGTACATGTCAACTACTCATTCAGTACTAAAGGCACCACAAAAGAACTCAACATGATAAAACTCTTGGTTTTGACCTGTGACAACATACAAAACATATAAGCATTATAAACAAATGTACATTTGGTACTGAAAGTATTCAGACCCCTTGAAATGTTTCACTCTTTGTTTTATTGCAGCCATTTGGTAATTTCAAAAAAGTTAATTTTTTCTCATTAATGTACACTCTGCAATCCCATCTTAACTGAAAAAAAAAAATGAAATGTAGATATTTGTGCAAATTTATTAAAAAAGAAAAACTGAAATATGACATGGGCTTAATTATTCAGACCCTTTGCTCAGTATTGAGTAGAAGCACCTTTTGAGCTAGTACAGCTATGAGTCTTGTTGGGAACGATGCAACAAGTTTTTTCACATCTGGATTTGGGAACCCACTCCCATTTTTACTTGCAGATCCTTTCCAGTTCCGTCAGGTTGGATGGTAAACATTGGAGGACAACCATTTTCAGGTCTGCTGAATTGGGTTTAGGTCAGGGCTCTGGCTGGCCCAGTCAAGAATGGTCACAGAGTTGTTCTGAAGCCACTCTTTTGTTATTTTAGCTGTGTGCTTAGGGTCCTTGTCTTGTTGGAAGGTGAAACCTCGGCAAAGTCTGAGGTCCAGAGCACTCTGGAAGAGGTTTTCAGCCAGGATATCTCTGTATTTGGCTGCATTTATGTTTCCTCCAATTGCAACCAGTCATCCTCCCCCTGCAGCTGAAAAACATCCCTATAACATGATGCTGCCACCACCATGTTTCACTGTTGGGATTGTATTGGGCAGCTGATGAGCAGTGCCTGGTTTTCTCCACACATACCGCTTAGAATTATCTCCAAAAAGTTCTCTCTTCATCTCATCAGACCAGAGAATGTTATTTCTCATAGTCTGGGAGTCCTTCATGTGTTTTTTTGCAAACTCTATGCTGGCTTTCATATGTCTTGCACTGAGGAGAGGCTTCTGTCGGACCACTCTGCCATAAAGGCCCAACTAATGGAGGGCTGCAGTGATAGTTGACTTTATGGAACTTTCTCCAATTTCCCCACTGCATCTCTGAATGCCACAGTCATCTTGGGGTGCTTCTTTACCTCTCTCACTAAGGCTCTTCTATCAAGATAAGTCAGTTTGGCTGGATGGCCAGGTCTAGGAAGACTTCTGGTGGTCCCAAACTACTGCCATTTATGGATTATGGAGGCCACTGTGCTCTTAGGAACCTTGAGTACTGCAGAAATTATTTTGTAACCTTGGACAGATCTCTGCTTTGCCACAATTCTGTCTCTGAGCTCCATGGGCAGTTCCCTTGACTTCATGATTCTCATTTGTTCTGACATGTGCTGTGAGGTCTTATACAGACAGGTGTGTGTCTTTCCAAATCAAGTCCTATCAGTTTAATTAAACTCAGCTGGCATCCAATGAAGGATCAGAACCATCTTAAGGAGGATCACAAGGAAATGGACAGCATGTGACTTAAATATGAGTGTCTGAGCAAAGGGTCTGAATACTTATGACCATGTAATATTTCAGTTTTTCTTTTTTAATGCATTTGCACAAATATTTACATTTCAGTTTTTTCAGTCAATATGCCTTCCACCCAACTCTCAAAAAGCTGAAATTGTCTTCAGTAGATGGGTAGTATTGGGATCAGTTTAAGGCTGTCAACTAATGTGTTTGCTGTAATCTAAATGTTGTAATCAGTTTAAGGCTGTCAGCTCAAAAAGTCTTCCTAGGAACTAATGGCTGAAAACCATAAACCTCAATACAGTGATAGTTTCAACAGTTTTAAGATTGAAAGACACTTTTATCATTATCAAGCTAAAACTAGAGAGTTTGCTGTCATGTAAGTGTTGGGATCAGTAAAAGGCTGTTAACTAATATCTTTCCTGTGACATAAATGTTGGAAATAATTTAAGGCTGTCAACTAATGTGTTTGCGGTCTTCTAAATGTTGGGATCACTTTATGGCTGTCAGCTCACAAGTGCTTCTTAGGAACCTCTGGCCGACAACCTTTATCCTCAATACAGTGACAGTTTCAATAGTTTTAAGACTGAAAGACACGTCCATCATGATCAACCTAAGGCGGCCGTCAGACGCTTCAATATCTTGAAAGATATTGTAAGCGATCACGTGCACGCGCGATCGCTTACAATATCGCTCACATCGCTGGTGAGATGTCACACAGACAGACTCACCAGCGATGTGGACCAGCGAGATCGCTGGTTACTATGGTACACATCGGGTTACTAGGCGCCGCGCGGCGCTTAGTAACCCGACGTGTACCATAGTTACCATCTCCCAGCATAGGCTCTGCGCTGGGAGATCGTTCATCGTGGTGTCATACACCACGATGAAGCAGATTGCTACATCGTTCATCGCTAGATATGAGGTCCTGCTCCCATATCTGCGATGTCACGATCAAGCGATTTTACATTGTAAAATCTCTTGATTACACGCAGCGATGCAGAAACGATATCGCTTAAGCGATCAAAAAGGAGATCGCTTAAACGATATCGTTCAAGATATTGAAGCGTCTGACGGCCGCCTAAAACTAATGTGTTTGCTGTCACCTAATTGATGGGATCAGTTTAAGGCTGTCAAGTAATGTGTTGACACACATTACACAGGAACAGGACCATCTATTAATTTTGGCAAGATCATTTTCTAAACCCCAACAGAATCTTTAAAGGTATAATCCCCCAAAAAAACGCAACTGCCACGATTACCGCATAACAGCCACACTT
Source organism: Allobates femoralis (assembly GCA_033576535.1). Taxonomy (NCBI): domain Eukaryota; kingdom Metazoa; phylum Chordata; class Amphibia; order Anura; family Aromobatidae; genus Allobates; species Allobates femoralis. Next base: position 438,146,074 of record JARQOC010000004.1, on the reverse strand, counting down.
GCGGTTCACCTGCGGTAAGCCTCATGCAATGTCTATGGGGCTTGAGGCAGGTGCGGCAAGTGCGGTGTAGTTGCAGTTTCGGCACTTGCGGCAGGTGCGGCCGCGAAAAAACTGCGTTATGCCGCAATTTTTTCTATCTTTATTTTAAGTGATTTAAGCCTTGAAAATTTTAATTCTCAAATTTGCAATTTTAGTTTTTCATTTTATTGTTACAATATAAACTCTTAGTGTAATTTGATTAATGAACATCCCATAAATGAGTTAAACATACCTATATGAAGTACCTTCTTTTGAGCCATAGAGAGGGGTTCATGTGAGCGCTAGGACTTTATCAATTTTACCAATATTATATGATAAACTACCAGGAACAGGTACACACAGTACTCTCCTAAGGCCTGATAAGCAGCAACATATCGAGCCAAAACTCGATAAATTCCCTGAATAGCTAGCTCCGGTGTAAAACTAACTTAAAGGAGATGAGAGATGAAATACACGTGGGTAGATGTTAAGGAAAATTGGGCACAGCACTAGATGTGGGCAACCATGCGGGAGAGAAGAGGACCACGCAGTACCCAGATGGCCCTGTGGGAGTGCAGGGAACTGAGACTTATGTGAATGGCTGTACAGGAGAACAATAGGCAACATGGGGGCAGCCATGCGGAAGGGCAGGGAACTGAGACACGTGTATGAATGTGTGGGAGAGCAGAGGGCCACGTGACACGTGCAAGACTACAAGGACAAGCAGGTGGCCATGGAAGTAATGGCATCAGTGTCCCTGCTGTGTGAGTGAGAGGAGAGTGCAAGGACATCAGCGCTAGGAATCACCGGGACGTCGGTGTATTTATAGGCACGGGCGTCGGCATTAAATCGTGTTTGCAAAACATAGCTTGTGCATGTAACGTACATGCAACAGTGACTTGATTATGTGAGCACTGCAGAGAATACATATTATGTGCCTGCTGTAAAGCTGTATCTGAATAAGGCTAGGGTCACACTTGGAGGGTGACCCACGTTTAACGTGAGTGCTAAACGCTGAGCAGTGTCTGCAGTGGCGGATAGCGTTACCAGCAAGTGCTGACAGGCAACGCTGCTCCATAGTAACCCGTAGTTTACCTTGGATGCGGCCACACACAGAGCCCTGGGAACTGCGCTTTAGCTGAGCGCACAGGAAAACATTGTCTGCAACGTTTTCCTGTGCGCTCAGCTAAAGCGCAGTTCCCGGGGCTCCATGTGTGGCCGCATCCAAGGTAAACTACGGGTTACTATGGAGCACCGTTGCCTGTCAGCACTTGCCGGTAATGCTATCCGCTACTGCAGACACTGCTCAGTGTTTAGCGTTCACGTTAAACGTGGGTCACCCTCCAAGTGTGACCCTAGCCTAATACACATGCTGCATAGAAACAATAACATTAGATCTCTATCCACACTATTGTACGCTACAGCGTTAAATTTAGTGTTAATGTCCATAAATTTTAAGCAAGATTTTTTAAATTACAGCTTTAAAAAATACGACTCATCCATTTTCCCTATAGCAGTCCTGTCTAACTCCAAGATAGGTACCTGCATTATGTACCATTTTAGGTGCATGTAATTTTCAAAGGATTTTCTTCAAATTTAGGCAAAGTAGCTGGAGTACATATCTCCAAGCTACATGTGAGGACTGCCAGTATGCACAAGAAGGCTGCAAACAGCACCCAGTATACATTAGGAGGCCACACACAGCCCCAGTATACTGCAGGAGGCTGCACGGCGACCCCAGTATACTGTAGGAGGTCACACACAGCCCCCAATATAAAGCAGGAGGTTGCACACAGCCCTCAGTATACAGAAAGCCGTAGAGAGCCCCCAGTATACTGTAGCAGGCCGCACACAGCTAATAGTATATTACAGAAGGCCGCAGAGAGCCCCCAGTATACACCAGAAGGCTGCACCCAGCCCCCAGTATACAATGAGAGGCTGCGCACAGCCTTTAGTATACAGCACGCTACACCTAGTATACCTCAGGAGGCCGCAAACAGCCCCCAGCATACCGTACGCTGCCCCATTATACTTCAGGAGGCCGCAAACAGCCCCCAGTATACAGCAGGAGGCTGCACACACCCCTTAGTATATAAAGAAAGAGAGAAAGAGAGTGCTATTGCCCATGTAACTAAAACACATATTTAATGTCCACACCAGTGTATATTGCAGAAATAATACTTTATTAAATGCAGTGGATACAATAAACAAACGTGTCCAAGGTAATAAATGACAAGATTTTATGACAAAAGAGGAGGGACCAGGGGCTACTGGACCAGTGGGCAGACTTGGCGGGAATTCTTTACTAGGTTCATGGGTAAGTTATCATTGTGCACTTTATTGTATATTTAGATCAGGGGTTTGCTACTTCTACATAGGATAAATTGCATCTACCCTGATCTATGCACTTTGGCACTTTGCACTTTTACTACCCCTCTGAACCTTCTATATACAGCCCTTGCCTGTCTTGCCCACTTGTCACTTTGTCTCCCTCCTCTTTTGTCATAAAATCTTGTCATTTTTTACCTTGGACACGTTTATTTATTGTATCCACTGCATTTAATAAAGTATTATTTCTGCAATATACACTGGTGTGGACATTAAATACGTGTTTTAGTTACATGGGCAATAGCACTCTCTTTCTCTCTTTCTTTATATAATGTATTCTGAGTAGTCTGCTCCTAACATGCCCCTATTTCTTATATTGTTCTTACTGTGTTTTCTCACAGCAGCTCTCCAGGGACCGATGGATCATAAAGCACGTGAAAAAACGTGGCTTACGCAGCTTGACTAGGTTTTTGGCACGGAGGGAGGAGTGGTGCCTCCAGCTGACACACGCCTGAACAGTGAACTTGTGGGCAGCATGAAGGCCTTGTTGCACCGGAAGACACAACTCTGGTGGAACAAGGCCTTCATGCAGCGCTATATAGAAAAAGGTCTCATACCCAGAGGCCTGAGGATTCAAGTTTTCCCCTCATTCAGTCTGATTGAGGAGGATTTTAAAAATGATTGGGAATCACTGGCTACTACTTGTTCTCATGGCTTTATGGGCCTCCTTATCGACTCCAACGAGAAAGCTATTGAGACGATCGAAGAAGAGGTTGAGGTTATCAGAGCTAAACTTGCGGATGAGCTCTCCCCTGAGGCATTGAGCCAAGTAAACATCAATTTGGATAAAGAGTTTGTAAAATGGGAGAAAGAGATTGTCTCAGTTAAAACGAAGAAATATCAGAGGGATCTGGCGGACTATAAAAATAATCGTGTGTACCGGTGGAGAGGCAAGAAAAGACCTAATAAGCCAAATACGCCTGATATACCCAATGAGCCATTACCTGAAATAGTCTCTGCCTCATCTATCTCATCTCTGGATGAGGAGCCATCGGGATCAAACCTAGTACCTAGACCCCTGACTAGAGCTGAGGCGGCGAAGAATAATGGAGTAAAAGATCTTAGTAAACGTATACCAGTTTCCCCTAAACAAGTGAACAAGAAAACTGGAAAAAGTGGGAATCTAGAGGTAATTAACCTCTCTAATCACACTTTAACTCCCACCCAGATTGAGGTCCTGAACTGGGGACTCATGTTCGTACCTAATCAAAATTTTGACTGTTTTACAGTGATTAAAGATCTTCACTTGTTTCTGCGGAAGGTGATTCTTCGCAAGCTTCATCACAAAAAAGACACTGCACGAGTGGAACTCTCGGAGGTGGAACTTGAGGCTCTGAGAGAGCTGGAGGAATTGGAGGGAGAGACGGCACAACCATTGACAGGTACTTTTCCTAGGGAAGTGATGCCAAGAGCAACCACGTTTCCCCCCTTTTCACTATGCCCCCAGGTTGATATTTTTAATAGACTGGTCACCCTGGATTTGAAAAATATGAGTAAACGTCACCATAAAGATAATCTTTCTTTTTCCCAGAGACAGGCCCTCAAACAACTTGGGGACTTAGGTGGAGTTGTAATTAAACCAGCGGATAAGGGGGGAAACGTGGTGATCTGGCCAACTAACCTATATGAAAAGGAGGCAATGCGCCAACTAAAAGATAAAAACTATTATGAACTGCTCCCCTCTAATCCGATTAACAGTTTCTCTGTAGAGCTCAGGGACATTCTGGAGAGGGCATTCGAGACGGGGATTATCCCTAAAAGGTCATGGATGGACTCCTCGTCGATGCACCGGTAACCCCCACCTTCTACCTTTTACCTAAGGTTCACAAGTACCCGGAAGTCCCCCCTGGGCGTCCGATTGTCTCTGGCATAGGAGGGCTGTGTGATGCAACTTGTAAGTTTATCGAATATTATCTACACCCATTAGTGGAGACGGTGCCCTCCTATGTCAGGGACACCTCGGACGTCCTACGTAAGGTTGATGGTTTATATTTGGAGAAGGATGGGGTGTTACTGGTGACCATCGACGTGGAGTCCCTGTATACCAACATAGGGCATGCTGATGGTCTTGAGGCAGTTAGCTATTTTTTGAGTATGTCTAATTGGAATCAGGAGTTGAGAGACTTGATCCTGGAACTACTGGAGTACATATTAACACATAATTTTTTCGTGTTCGGGGACCGATTCTACTTGCAGCGGTGCGGCACAGCGATGGGGGCGGCCTGCGCCCCGTCATATGCAAACCTCTTCCTGGGTCGCTGGGAGGGGGGGATCTTTGGCGGGGGGCAGGCACTAGTCCCCCATGCGCTCTGCTGGCTCCGTTATATTGACGACATATTTGTCGTCTGGAGTGGAACCGTCCCCGAACTCGAAATGTTCGTCCAGTCCCTCAATAGCAATAATCTGAACATAAAATTAACCTTCAAATATGCCAGGGATGAGATCGACTTCTTAGACATTAAGGTGATCATCAAAGAGGATGGAGAGGTGGCTACAGATATTTTTAGAAAAGACACCTCAGTGAATTCTCTCCTCCATGTTACCTCGTCACATACACCGTCAACTATCAGAGCAATACCGGTCGGCGAATTTTTGCGGGGGGCTACTGGACCAGTGGGCAGACTTGGCGGGGATTCTTTACTAGGTTCATGGGTAAGTTATCATTGTGCACTTTATTGTATATTTAGATCAGGGGTTTGCTACTTCTACATAGGATAAATTGCATCTACCCTGATCTATGCACTTTGGCACTTTGCACTTTTACTACCCCTCTGAACCTTCTATATACAGCCCTTGCCTGTCTTGCCCACTTGTCACTTTGTCTCCCTCCTCTTTTGTCATAAAATCTTGTCATTTTTTACCTTGGACACGTTTGTTTATTGTATCCACTGCATTTAATAAAGTATTATTTCTGCAATATACACTGGTGTGGACATTAAATACGTGTTTTAGTTACATGGGCAATAGCACTCTCTTTCTCTCTTTCTTTATATAATGTATTCTGAGTAGTCTGCCCCTAACATGATCATACCCGGTCCCCTATTTCTTATACACCCCTTAGTATACAGCAGGAGGTTGCACACAGCCCTCAGTATAAAGCAGGAGGTACACACAGACCCCAGTATATAGCAGGAGGCCACACACAGCCCTCAGTATACAGCAGGAGGCCGGACTCAGTTCCCAGTATACAGAAGGAGGTTGCGCACAGCCCTAAATTTACAGTTTGAGACCACACACAGCCTGCATGATACAGCAGGAGGTAGCAAAAAGCCAAAAATATACAGCAGGAAGCCGCGCACTGCCCCCAGTATACAGAAAGAGGCCGCACACAGCCTGCAGTATACAGCAGGAGGCCGCACACAGTCCACAGTAGGAGGTCACACACACACCACAGTATACAGCAGTAGGCAGCACACAGCCCCCACCATACAGCAGGAGGCCATAGCCAACCCCCAGAATACAACAGGAGGCCTAAAACAGCCGAAACTGTAGAGCAGGAGGCCGCGCACAGCCTTCATTATATAGCAGGAGGCCGCTTAAAGTCCCCATTATTCAGCAAGAAGCCACACACAGCCCCCTGTAAAATGCAGGAGGCCTCATACATACTCCAGTAAACAACAGGAGACTGCACACAGCCCCCAATACATTGCAGAAGGCCGCAGAGTGCCCCCAGTATAAACCAGAAGGCTGCACACAGCCCCCAGAATAAATTAGGAGGCCACACACAGCCCGCAGTATACCGCAGGAGGCTGCATATTGCAACAGTATACCGCAGGAGGCTGTATGGTGCCCCAGTATACCACACAACTCCCAGTATAAAGCAGGAGGCTGTGCACAGCCGCCAGTATAGAGAAGGCTGTAGAAAGCCCCCAGTATACATCAGAAGGCCGCACACAGCCCCCAGTATACCGCACAATGCCACCAGTATACCTCAGGAGGCCGCACACAGCTTCCCTATACAGCAGGCAGCCATACACAGCCCTCAGTATACAGCCCTAGGTTGCACACATCCCTAAGTATCTAGCTTGAGGCCGCACACAACCCAAAGTGTAGACAAAAAGGCCACACTCAGCCCTCAGTATATATTAGAAGGCTGCACGCTGCCACCAGTATACCTCAGGAGGCTGCACACAAGCCCCAGCATACTGCAGGCAGCACCCGTATACTGCAGGAGACTGCACGCAGCCCCCAGTATACAGCAGGAGACCACCCATAGCCCCCAACATTCAGAACGAGGCCGCATACAGCCCCCAGTTTACAGCACGAGGCCGCACACAGTCCATAGTGTAAAGCAGGAGGTCACAAACAGCCCCCAGTATACAGAAGGAGGTTGCACACAGCCCTAAGTATACAGCTTGAGGCCGCACACAGCCTGCAGTATACATAAGGAGGTTACACATAACCAAAGGTATACAGCATGAAGCCGCACACAGCCTCCAGTATACAGCACGTGGCCGCACACAACGTGCAGTATACAGCAGAAGACAGCACATAGTCCCCAGTATACAGTAGGAGGTCAACAAGAGGCCGCAAACAGCACTCACTGTACAGCAGGAGGCCACACACAACCCCCAGTATACCACAGCAGGCTGCACATAGCCCCCAGAATACTGCAGGAGGTGGCACACAGGCCTCAGTATACAGCAGGAGGCCGGACTCAGTTCCCAGTATACAGAAGGAGGTTGCACACAGCCCTAAGTATACAGCTTGAGGCCGCACACAGCCTGCAGTATACAGAAGGAGGTTACACATAGCCAAAGGTATACAGCATGAAGCCGCACACAGCCCACAGTATACAGCACGAGGCCGCACACAACGTGCAGTATACAGCAGGAGACAGCACATAGTCCCCAGTATACAGTAGGAGGTCAACAAGAGGCCGCAAACAGCACTCACTGTACAGCAGGAGGCCACACACAACCCCCTGCATACCACAGGAGGCCTCACACAGACCCCAGTATAAAACCGAAGGCCGCACACAGCCTCCAGTACACAGCAGGAGGCCGTACACAGTCCCCAGAATAGAGCAAGAGATTGCACATAGCCTCCAGTATACCACAGGAGGCCGTACACGGACCCAAGTATGCCACAGAAGGCCGCACACATCCCCCAGTATACAGCAGGAGACAGCACACAGTCCCCAGTATACAGTAGGGGGCCACACACAGTCCCCAGTACATTGCAGAAGGCCGCAAAGTGTCCCCAGTATATACCAGAAGGCTGCACACATCCCCCAGTATACATTAGGAGGCCACACACAGCCCACAGTATGAAGCAGAAGGCTTCACATTTCCACCAGTATACCGCAGGAGGCCACACACAGCCCCCAGTATACAGCAGGAGGCGGCACACAGCCCCATGTATACAGGAGGCCGCACAAAGGTCCCAGTATACTGTAGCAGGCTGAACACAGCTCCCAGTGTTTGCATAAAGCCGCATCTAGCCCCCAGTAAACAGCAGGAGACCGCACACAGCCCTCAGTATACAGCAGGAGGTTGCACACAACCCCAGGTATATAACGTGAGGTCGCACACAGCCCCCCGTATAGAATAAATGGTCACAACCAGCTCCCAGTATACATTAGGAGGCTGCACACAGCCCTAAGTATACAGCTTCAGCCTTCAATATATAGAAGGAGGTCGCACACAGCCAAAATTATACAGCAGGAAGTCGCACACAGCCTCCACTATACAACAGGAGTCCATACCCAGCCCCCAGCATACAACAGGAGATCGGAAACAGACCTCACTGTACAGCAGGAGGCCGCACACAGCCTTCAGTACGCAGCAGGAGGCCGCTTACAGTCCCCATTATACAGCAAGAAGCCGCACACATCCTCTTGTATACCGCGGGAAGCCTCACACAGCCTCCAGTACACAGCAGGAGGCCGCACACAGTCCCCAGAATAGAGCAAGACACTGCACACAGCCCCTAGTATACCACAGAAGGCCGGACACAGCCCCACGTATGCCGCAGGAGGCTGCACGTTGCCTCAATTTACCACGGGAGGCCACACACAATCCCTAGTATACAGCAGGAGGCCGAACACAGCCCCTGGTATACAGAAGGTCATACAAAGGCCCCAGTAAAATGTAACAGGCCGCACACAGCTCCCAGTATATTGCAGAAGGTCACAGAGAGCCCCCAGTATACACCAGAAGGCCGCACCCAGCCCGCAGTATACACTGGGAAGTTGCACACAGCCCACAGTATACCGCACACTGCCCTCAGTATACCTCAGGAGGCCTCAAACAGCCCCCAGTATAGCTCAGGCCGCACACAGCCCCCAGTATACCTCAGGAGGCCACAAACCCCCCTTACTCTACAGCAGGAGGCTGCACACAGCCTCCAGTATGTTGCAGGAGGCCGCACACAGCCCCCAATATACTGCAAGAGGCCGTACACAGCCCCCAGTATACGCAGGAGGTCTCACACAGACCGCAGTATACTGCAGGGTGCAGCACACAGCCCCCAGTATACACCAGGAGGCGACACACTGTCTACAGTATACAAACAGAATCCGCACACAACCCCCAGTATACCACAGCAGGCTGCACATAGCCCCCAGAATACTGCAGGAGGTGGCACACAGGCCTCAGTATACAGGAGGAGGCTGCACACAGCCCTAAGTATACAGTAAGAGGCCGCACACAGCCTTCAGTATACAAAAACGGATCAAAATCGCAAAGTGCGAATATGGTCTAACAAGTGCTGCAATCCTTGTAACCTGTAGCACTACGGCCATTGTACTGGAGTCCTACATAGTTATACTACAGTGAACATGGCATGGCGGAGGGATGAAACACCAGGAGAGAGAAGCTCTGAATGTCGCTCCCTACCTTATGACAAACATGTAGATTTGGATTCTTGATATTTCTCTGTGACTTTGTGATGATCTTTTCCTGTAGAGTCTGAGATGATGAGATCACGATCTTCCATCTATGGCCTGGAGAGATTGATGGGAAGACGACTGCTCTGCTCAAGGGATCGGCTGCAACTGATATGTGAGGAGGATCCAGCTGTGTCACAAGGGAGAAGACGATGTCATAAGGGAGAAGACGATGATGTCATAAGGGAGAACGCGATGATGTCATAAGGGAGAACACACAATGATGTAATAAAGAGAGAACACAATGATGTCATAAGGGAGAACACAATGATGTCATAAAGAAGAACACAACGATGTCATAAGGGAGAACACAGTGATGTCATAAAGAAGGAGAACACAATGATGTCATAAAGGAGAACACAATGATGTCATAAGGGAGAACACAATGATGTCATAAGGGAGAACACAATGATGTAATAAGGGAGAACACAATGATGTCATAAGGGAGAACACAGTGATGTCATAAGGAGAGAACACAGTGATGTCATAAAGAGAGAACACAATGATGTAATAAGGGAGAACACAATGATGTCATAAAGAGAGAACACACAATGATGTCATAAAGAAGAACACAATGATGTCATAAGGGAGAACACAGTGATGTCATAAGGGAGAACACAATGATGTCATAAAGAGAGAACACACAATGATGTCATAAAGAAGAACACAATGATGTCATAAGGAAGAACACAGTGATGTCATAAGGAGAGAACACAATGATGTCATAAGGGAGAACAAAATGATGTCATAAGGGAGAACACAATGATGTCATAAGGGAGAACACGATGATGTCATAAGGGAGAACACAATGATGTCATAAGGGAGAACACAGTGATGTCATAAAGGAGAACACAATGATGTCATAAAGGAGAACACAATGATGTCATAAGGGAGAACACAATGATGTCATAAGGGAGAACACAATGATGTAATAAGGGAGAACACAATGATGTCATAAGGGAGAACACAGTGATGTCATAAGGGAGAACACAGTGATGTCATAAAGAGAGAACACAATGATGTAATAAGGGAGAACATAATGATGTCATAAGGGAGAAGACGATGATGTCATAAGGGAGAAGACGATGATGTCATAAGGGAGAACACAATGATGTCATAAGGAGAACACAATGATGTCATAAGGGAGAACACAATGATGTCATAAAGAAGAACACAATGATGTCATAAGGGAGAACACAGTGATGTCATAAAGAGAGAACACAATGATGTCATAAGGGAGAACACACAATGATGTCATAAGGGAGAACACAATGATGTCATAAAGAGAGAACACACAATGATGTCATAAAGAAGAACACAATGATGTCATAAGGGAGAACACAGTGATGTCATAAGGGAGAACACAATGATGTCATAAAGAGAGAACACACAATGATGTCATAAAGAAGAACACAATGATGTCATAAGGAAGAACACAGTGATGTCATAAGGAGAGAACACAATGATGTCATAAGGGAGAACAAAATGATGTCATAAGGGAGAACACAATGATGTCATAAGGGAGAACACGATGATGTCATAAGGGAGAACACAATGATGTCATAAGGGAGAACACAGTGATGTCATAAAGGAGAACACAATGATGTCATAAAGGAGAAACACAATGATGTCATAAGGGAGAACACAATGATGTCATAAGGGAGAACACAATGATGTAATAAGGGAGAACACAGTGATGTCATAAAGAGAGAACACAATGATGTCATAAGGGAGAACACACAATGATGTCATAAGGGAGAACACAATGATGTCATAAAGAGAGAACACACAATGATGTCATAAAGAAGAACACAATGATGTCATAAGGGAGAACACAGTGATGTCATAAGGGAGAACACAATGATGTCATAAAGAGAGAACACACAATGATGTCATAAAGAAGAACACAATGATGTCATAAGGAAGAACACAGTGATGTCATAAGGAGAGAACACAATGATGTCATAAGGGAGAACAAAATGATGTCATAAGGGAGAACACAATGATGTCATAAGGGAGAACACGATGATGTCATAAGGGAGAACACAATGATGTCATAAGGGAGAACACAGTGATGTCATAAAGGAGAACACAATGATGTCATAAAGGAGAACACAATGATGTCATAAGGGAGAACACAATGATGTCATAAGGGAGAACACAATGATGTAATAAGGGAGAACACAATGATGTCATAAGGGAGAACACAGTGATGTCATAAGGAGAACACAGTGATGTCATAAAGAGAGAACACAATGATGTAATAAGGGAGAACATAATGATGTCATAAGGGAGAAGACGATGATGTCATAAGGGAGAAGACGATGATGTCATAAGGGAGAACACAATGATGTCATAAGGGAGAACACAATGATGTCATAAGGGAGAACACAGTGATGTCATAAGGGAGAACACAGTGATGTCATAAAGAGAGAACACAATGATGTCATAAGGGAGAACACAATGATGTCATAAAGAAGAACACAATGATGTCATAAGGGAGAACACAGTGATGTCATAAAGAGAGAACACAATGATGTCATAAGGGAGAACACACAATGATGTCATAAAGAGAGAACACACAATGATGTCATAAAGAAGAACACAATGATGTCATAAGGAAGAACACAGTGATGTCATAAGGAGAGAACACAATGATGTCATAAGAAACAAATGATGTCACTAGAGTAGAACACAATGATGTCATAGGGAACAACGATGAGTCATAAGGGAGAACACAAGGGAGTCATAAGGGAGAACACAGTGAGTCGATAATAGGATGAACACAATGATGTCATAAAGGAGAAACAATGGAGTCGAAAGGGAGAACACAATGATGTCATAAGGGAGACACAATGATGTAATAAGGAGAACACAATGATGTCATAAGGGAGAACACAGTGATGTCATAAGGGAGAACACAGTGATGTCATAAAGAGAGAACACAATGATGTATATAAGGAGAACATAATGATGTCTAAGGAGAATACGATGATGTCATAAGTGGAAAACTGATGTCATAATCGGAGAACAACAATGATGTCATATAGGAGAACACGATGATGTCATAAGAGAACACAATGAGTCAAAGCATGAACACCAATGAATGCATAAGGGAGAACTACATGATGTCATAAGGAGAACACAGTGATTCATAAAGAGGAACCATGAGTCATAAGGAAACACAGTGATGTCCATAAGTGATAACATCGTGTATGTATAAAGAGAAACAATAAGTCCATAAAGAGATAACCCCGGACTGGACAATTCATTATTTCACTGACATTAAAATTGTCTTTTGTAATCTTAAAAACATTGTATAGAGATTTCCTGTATAACAAGCAGCCCTACACAAAAGCAGCATGACCCAGAATCACTACTATTGTGCTTATGATAAAATCTACTATGAACCTATGACAACCCTAATTGTGGGCAGTTTTACCCTAAAAGACAATGCCCAACCATGGATCCTCTATCTGCAGATATCTGTAGTATCAGGTGTATAACTGGGGGCTGGTCCATTTCCTTATACAGGATCTGAGCTCTGACTCCCCTATATAGATGACATGACGACTGCCTGCAGCCACCAGCAGAGGGCGCACAGGAGCCATACATGACATGTACCTTGTGACAGCCGCGCTCCGTCCTCCGGGCCCCTCTGTCCTCCTCCTCCTCCTCCTGGCTGTAGTCTTCCGAGCCCCGCTCTCCTCCTCCTCCTCCTCCCGGCTGTCGTCCTTCCCCTCTGTTTTGGGAGCCGCCGGGGACACTCCTGGTATCAGCTCTCCGCTCCGCCGGTTTCTTCAGCAGGACCGTTGGGGCCGGCGCCACACAGAGAACGTGCAGAGTGATGACGTCACAGCATGGCGTGCGTCATCCACGGTAAGACGTCATATCAGAGACCTGGAGCCTGGGAGCAGGGGACGGAGTATAGCATGGTTTACACTATTCTTATATAGATTTCAGGGACAGTATATTATACTAGATGTGGGCTCCGATGCTCCCCCTGTCTTTGCCTCTAGCCTTTTTCCCCCTTTGTCTCTGCCTCTCCTCCTGTGTCTCTGCCTCTTCCCCTGTGTCCTCCTGTGTCTCTGCCTCCCCTGGTCACCCTGTGCTTCCCTCACCTGTGTCCCCTGTGCTCTGCCTCTCCCCATGTCCCCCTGTGTCTCTGCCTCTTCACCTGTGTTCCCCTGTGTCTCTGCCTCTTCCCCGTGTCCCCCTGTGTCTCTGCCTCTTCACCTGTGTCCCCCTGTGTCTCTGCCTCTTCCCCTGTGTCCCCTGTATCTCTGCCTCTCCCCTGTGTCCCCCTGTGTCTCTGCCTCTCCCTGTTCCCCTGTGTCTCTGCCTCTCCCTTGTTCCCCTGTGTCTCTGCCTCTCCCCTGTGTCCCCCTGTGTCTCTGCCTCTCACCTGTGTCCCCCTGTGTCTCTGCCTCTTCCCCTGTGTCCCCCTGTATCCAATCTTCTTGCCTCTCCCCGTGTCCCCTCGTGTCTCTGCCTCTCCCCCATGTCTCCGTGTCTCTTACCTCCCTCCCGTATTCCAATTTGTCTTTGCCTCTCCCCACATGTTCTCAGTGTCTCTGCCTCTCCCCCATGTCCCCCTGTGTCTCTGCCTCTCCCCCATGTCCCCCTGTGTCTCTGCCTCTTCCCTGTGTCCCCCTGTGTCCTCTGCCTCTTCCCTGTGTCCCCCTGTGTCTCTGCCTCTTCCTGTGTCCCCCTGTGTCTCTGCCTCTTCCCTGTGTCCCCGTGTTCTGCCTCTTCCTTCCCCCTGTGTCCTGCTCTTCCCCATGTCCCCCAGTGTCTCGCTCTCCCAGCCCTCTCCCCTCCCTCCTCCGCCTCTCCTGTCTTCGCTCTCCCCATGCTCTCAGTGTCCTCTGTCTGCCTCCCCCCTGTCTGCTCTCCCCGTCCCATTCTCTGCTCCCCCACCATGTCTCTGCTCTCCCTTGTCCCTGGTGCTCTCCCTATTCCCCATCCTCTTTCTTCCTCTCCCCGCCCCATTTGCCCCTTTCTCTCCTCTCCCGTCCCGTTCCTGCTTCCATTCCTGCTTTCCATTCTCTTGCTCTCCCTCTCCCCGTCCTGCCTCTCGCCATGTCCCCATTTCGCCTCTCCCCTCCCCGTGCTCTCCTCTCCCCCCTTTTCCCCCTGTGTCTCTGCCTCCCCCTCCCCTTGTCCTCTGCCTTCCCCTGTCCCTTGTCTCTGCCTCTCCCCATGTCCCCCGTGTCTCTGCCTCTCTCGTTTCTGCTCTCACCGTGTCCCCTGTGTCTCTGCCTCTTCCCTGTGTCCCCTTGTCCTCTGCCTCTCCCCTGTCCCCAGTGTCTCTGCCTCTCCCCCATGTCCCCAGTGTCTCTGCCTCTTTTCCCTGTGTCTCTGCCTCTCATCCCTGTGTCTTCTCCCATGTCTTCTTTTCCTCTTCCCCTTCCCCCATGTCTCTGCCTCTCCCCCATGTCCCCCTTGTCTCTGCCTCTCCCCATGTCCCCTGTGTCTCCTCCTCGTCCCCTGTCTCTGCCTCTCCCCATGTCCTCCATGTCTCTTGCCTCTCCCCCATTATCTGCCTCTCCCCATGTCCCCCATGCCTCTTCCTCATCCCCCATGTCTCTGCCTCTCCCCGTGTGTCCCTGTGTCTCTGCCTTGCCCCATGTCCCCCATGTCTCTGCCTCTCCCCTGTCCCCCTGTGTCTCTGCCTCCCCTTCCTGCCGTCTCCTTGTCCTCTTATCCCCTGTCCCCTGTGTCTCTGCTTCTCCCCCATGTTCCCCCAGTGTCTCTGCTCTCACCCTGTCCGTGTCTCTTCCCTTCCCTGTCTCTGCCTCTCCCCCTGTCCCCCATGTTTTCTGCCTCTCCCCGGTCCTGTGTCTCTGCCTCCCCCCATGTCCCCTGTGTCCTCTCCTTCCCCCATGTCCTCTGTGTCTCTGCCTTCCCCCGTGTCCCCTTGTCTCTGCCTCTCCCCATGTCCCGTGTCTCTGCCTCTCCCATGTCTCTGCCTCTTCCCCCTGTCCCCTGTCTCTCTGCTCTGCCTCTCCCTGTTCCCCCTGTGTCTCTGCCTCTCCCTCCATGTCCTCCCAGTGTCTCTGCCTCTCCCCATGTCCCCTGTCTCTGCTCTCTGTCTCTGCCTCTCCCAGCCCTGTGTCCCTTTGCTCTTCCCCATGTCTTCCTGTCCTGTTTCTCTCCCCATGCTCTGCCTTCCCCCATGTCCCCTGTGTCTCTGCCTCTCCCCCCTTGTCTCTCTCCCATGTCTCTGCCTCTCCCCATGTCCTCCTTGTCTCTGCCTCTCCCCATGTCTCTGCCTCTCCCCCATGTCCCCATGTCTCTGTCTCTCCCCATGTCGCTTCTGTGTCCCTTCCTCCTTCCCATGTCCCCCTTGTCTCTGCCTCTCCCCCATGTCCCCCATGTCTCTGCTCTCCTCACGTGTCTCTGCCTCCCCATGTCCCTGTTCTCTGTCCTGTCTCTTCCCCATGTCCCCTGTGTCTCTACTTTCCATTCTGCCCCCATGTCTCTGCCTCCCCCATGTCCCCTGTGTCTCTGCCTCTCCCCCGTGTCTCCTGTGTCTCTGCCTCTCCCCGATGTCCCTGTGTCTCTGCCTCTCCCCCATGTCCCCTGTGTCTCTGCCTCTCCCCCATGTCTCCCAGTGTCTCGCCTCCCTGCCTGCTCCCCATTCCCCAGTGTCTCAGCCTCTCTCTATGTTTCTGCCTCTCCCCCGTACCCCTGTGCTCTGCCTCTCCCCATGTCTTCTGTGTCTCTGCCTCTCACCCGTGTCCCCTGTGTCTCTGCCTCTCCCCCATGTCCCCATGTCTCTGCCTCTCCCCATGTTCTGCCTCCACTGTCCCCTGTGTCTCTGCCTCTCCCCATGTCCCATCTCTGCCTCTCCCCCATGTCCCCCATGCTGCCTCATCTCTCTGCACCCGTGTCCCCTGTGTCTCTGCCTCTCCCCATGTCTCCTGTCTCTGCCTCTCCGTGTCCCTCTGTCTTCTTCTGTCTCTGCCTCACCCCATGTCCCTTGTCTCTGCCTCTCCCCGTGTCTCTGTTCCCATGCCCTCTCCCCTGTCTCTGCCTCTCCTCCCAAGTCCCCCATGTCTCTGCTTCTCACCCGTGTCCCCTGTGTCTCTGCTCTCTCCCCATGTCTTCCTGTGTCTCTGCCTCTCCCCCATGTCTTCCTGAGTCCTTGCAAAGTGCCTAAGGAATGAGGGGGGCTGCTTTGCCTAATCCCCTGTATATTTTTTGCGCGTCTCAAATGTCTATCACTTAAGTGATACCAACCACTCTCCCACAATTCCCTTATCTCCCTATAACACTGTCCCTGGCGCCTTAAATTACTTGTTCTAACTTCCCTGACTGACTAATCTCACCTAACTGAGTGCCCACACATAAATCACTTTTTATACTTACCAATTTCTTGATGTTGCGGTCTTTCCTCCAGGTCCTTTGTCATAGGCTCATGGTCTCTTCACTGCCCTCTCCCCAGCCCCACCTCTGCTCTCCACATGCTTCTTCCATGGATTCAAATTACCTGCCCCATTGGTTCCTCTATGGCGGTCACGTGCTGCAAGCCCCGCATTCCTTCCGCCATGCCTCTCCCCATCCGGTTCAGCCTCCCATGTCCCCCTGTGTCTCTCCTCTCCCCCATGTCTCTGCCTCTCCCCTATGTCCCAATTTTGCTTCCACCTGTGTCTCCTGTCTCTGCCTTCCCCATGTCCCCCTGTGTCTCTGCCTCTCATGTCCCCCAGTGTCTCTGCCTCTCCCCATGTCCCCCTGTGTCTCTGCCTCTACCCATGTCCCGTGCTCTGCTCCCTACTGTGTCTCAGCCCATCTCCCATGTCCCCCTGTGTCTCAGCCTTCCCCCATGTCCCCCTGGTCCTTCCTCTCACCCTGCCATGGTTCGCCTCTTTACTTGTCTTGTCTCTCCCCCATGTCTGCCTCTCACCCATGTCCCCTGTGTCTCTGCCTCTCCCCCATGTCTCTGCCTCTCCCCCATATTCCCCATGTCTATGCTTCTCAACCGTGTCCCCTGTGTCTCTGCCTCTCCCCGATGTCTTCCTGTGTCTCTGCCTCTCCCCCATATCCCCCCATGTCTCTGCTTCTCACCCGTGTCTCCTGTGTCCTCTGCCTCTCCCCGATGTCTTCCTGTGTCTCTGCCTCTCCCCCATGTCTCTGCCTCCCCCATATCCCCCATGTCTCTGCTTCTCACCCTGTCCCCTGTGTCTCTGGTCTCTCCCCGATGTCTTCCTGTGTCTCTGCCTCTCCCCCATGTCTTCCTGGAGATACCTGCAAAGGCCTAAGGAAGAGGGGGGCTGGCTTTGCCTAACCCCTGGATATATTTTTTGGCGTCTCAAAGTCAACACTTAAAGGGAACCAACCACCTAAAAATCCCTATCTAACCTATAAATATCTGTCCCTGGAGCCTTAAATTACTTTTCTAACAATCCCTGACTGACTAAATCTACCTAACTAGAGGCACACTAAATCACTTTTTATACTTACCAAATTCTTGACTGTTGGGTGTTCCTCCAGGGTCTTTGTCAGATAGGCAGGGTCTCTTCACTGCACTCGCACCCACCTCGCTGCTGTCCATCTTCTTCCAGGATTCAAATTACCTGCCCATTGCGTCCTCGTAATGGGCGGGTCACGTGCTGCAAGCCCCGCATCACTTCCGCCCGCCGCGTCACTGGTACACCCAGGCCGGCTTCCAAGCATGCTGAAGCCGGCCTGGGCGCGTCATAGACCCAGTGACGCGAGGCCTGCAGCACGTGACCCGCTCATTGTAAGGACGCGATGGGCAGGTGATTTGAATCCTGGAAGAAGATGGACAGCAGCGAGGTGGGTGCGATCGCGGCGAGGAGACCTGCCTATCTGACGAAGACCCTGGAGGAACACCCAACTGTCAAGAATTTGGTAAGTATAAAAAGTGATTTATTGTGCATGTAGTTAGGTAGATTTAGTCAGTCAGGGATGGTTAGAATAGTGATTTAAGGCTCCAGGGACAGATATTTATAGGTTAGATAGGGATTTTTAGGTGGTTGGTTCCCTTTTAAGAGACTGGGCATCAAAGAAGGGGGTTGGTTCAACACAGGCAGTATTGACATATTTCATTGGACGAAGTCCATTGGTGCAGGGACTGAAGACCGGTATATGTATCCGGTTAGGAAGAAAATTTCCCACTCTGTGTCTACTACATAACACGTGGTCTAAAATCAAGAGAATAAGAGAGGTCTCTGGCCTGACTGTATATACTCCCATTTGGATGAATGAAAAACTGAGTGAAGTATACAAACTTGGGGAATGGAAAGACTGGTCTGCTAAAGGGTGTAGTGCAGCTGCTGGCTGCCTTGCTGGTGTCGGTGCCGGGACTTGTGGTTCCACGACTCGGGTAAGGCATTGCATGTGCTATGATGCAGGTTTGAAAGCCCGAGGAGTGTCTGTCAAACCTGGATCCGCCTGTGGGCGTGACACCTCAGGCTTAAGCAGATTCCCTCCTGGTCATATGGGCTGTGACATCAGAACAGGTCCTTCACACAGGAAGTTGAGAGCCTTATGATCAGAATATGTTTGTCAGAGCCTATGATAGGTGAGGAGACCTTGGGAAGCCAGGTTCATCCTGGGGCTCAGGGAGCCCAGGCAGACAAGAGTCTGTGAACCTCCAGGAGAAGGAGGTCTCTCACCTGGGCCTAAGGTCAGTGATTCCCTCCCATGGACTGATCGGGATATGTGTTTGTTATACCGGCCATTGGGACAGTCTGAAGAGACATAGTTATGTACTACCCGTATATACTCGTGTATAAGCCGACCCGTGTATAAGCTGATCCCCCTACTTTTGCCCCCAAAACCTGGGAAGACCTATTGACTCGTGTATAAGCCGAGGGTGGACCCCAGCACAGGTATACAGCCCCCAGCAGTGTGGTATACAGCAGCAGCCCCAGTGGTAGTATACAGCAGCAGCCCCAGTGGTAGTATACAGCAGCAGCCCCAGTGGTATATACAGCAGCAGCCCCAGTGGTATATACAGCAGCAGCCCCAGTGGTAGTATATAGCAGCCCCAGAGGTATATACAGCAGCCCCAGTGGTAGTATACAGCAGCAGCCTCAGTGGTATATACAGCAGCAGCCTCAGTGGTATATACAGCAGCAGCCCCAGTGGTATATACAGCAGCAGCCCCAGTGGTAGTATACAGCAGCCCCAGAGGTATGTACAGCAGCCCCAGTGGTAGTATACAGCAGCAGCCCCAGTGGTAGTATACAGCAGCAGCCCCAGTGGTAGTATACAGCAGCAGCCCCAGTGGTAGTATACAACAGCAGCCCCAGTGGTAGTATACAGCAGCAGCCCCAGTGGTAGTATACAGCAGCAGCCCCAGTGGTAGTATACAGCAGCAGCCCCAGTGGTAGTATACAGCAGCAGCCCCAGTGGTAGTATACAGTAGCAGCCCCAGTGGTAGTATACAGCAGCAGCCCCAGTGGTAGTATACAGCAGCAGCCCCAGTGGTAGTATACAGCAGCCCCAGAGGTATATACAGCAGCCCCAGTGGTAGTATACAGCAGCAGCCCCAGTGGTAATATACAGCAGCAGCCCCAGTGGTAATATACAGCAGCAGCCCCAGTGGTAATATACAGCAGCAGCCCCAGTGGTATATACAGCAGCAGCCCCAGTGGTATATACAGCAGCAGCCCCAGTGGTATATACAGCAGCAGCCCCAGAGGTAGTATACAGCAGCCCC
Source organism: Allobates femoralis (assembly GCA_033576535.1). Classification (NCBI taxonomy): domain Eukaryota; kingdom Metazoa; phylum Chordata; class Amphibia; order Anura; family Aromobatidae; genus Allobates; species Allobates femoralis. Next base: position 438,126,086 of record JARQOC010000004.1, on the reverse strand, counting down.
AGAGGTAGTATACAGCAGCCCCAGAGGTAGTATACAGCAGCCCCAGAGGTATATACAGCAGCCCCCCCCATATCAGTATACAGGGCCCCCCATCCTTGTGCAGCAATCCTGTAAAGGAATAGATTACACTGGTCAACAGCATTTTTGGTGCCAAAGATATTTCATTGAATTTAGGGTAACTTTGGGGTGCTGATTCTGAATATGTCATCAGTTTTGCCAGATTGGCTCAAGTTTTTGAGATTTTTCGTAAAATGTGTAACAAAAAAGACGTTTTTTGCTACTTTTTTAACGAAGTCTGTTATGTTTCTTCTATGTTTTGTCAGTGTATATTCACCACAAATGTAACAGAATGAGTCTGGATCGTTAAGACAACTTCTTCTTGATGAGTTCATGCTTTTCACTGGACAACAGACAACAACATAAAGTTAGTGCCAAAAACCAAGCTATGAACAAACTTTTAGAACACTAATTAAACACAAAACTATATTGAGAACTGCTCAGTTCAAGTACTAATCCAAAGAAATTAATGAGATGATGCGTCGCATTTACGAACAAGTGCTATAAATAAGATACCAAAAATCTCAAAAACTTGAGCCAATCTGGCAAAACTGATAGCATATTCAGAATCAGCACCCCAAAAATACCCCAAATTCATTAAAATATTTTGGGCACCAGAAAAAAAAATTTTTTTTGTTGACCTGTGTTATTATACTTATCCCTGCTGCTGTCCCGCCGCCGCTATCGCGCTCCTCCGCTTCAGCGTCTTCCGGCTTCCTCCTCTGGTGCACAGACAATTACGTCATTGCCTGCGCCCACCGGAGGAGCGCGATAGCGGTGGCGGGACAGCGGCAGCGGGACAGCAGCAGGGATAAGTATAATAATCTACTCCTTTACAGGATTGTTGCACAAGGGGGGGGGGGGCCCTGTATACTGATGGGGGCGGGCGGCCTGTATAATGTATATAGTGTATACACTGTATACAGTGACTCGCATATAAGCCGAGGGGGGGACTTTTCAGCCCAATTTTTGGGCTGAAAAACTCGGCTTATACGCGAGTATATACGGTATATGCAGTTTATGAGGAATGTGAATAAATTGCTGGACTTTGTGTCACTTTAAAACACGGTTGTCTGCATTGTTTTCCGCTGCCAAGCAGTCACCTCGGTGTGTGCGACACTACAAGGAATACAGTATATGTCACAGCTACTCGTGAACCAAGAACTTAAGGAGTTTGATACAATTAAGGAAGAATTTGGTATACCAGACATGGATAGGTCTAGACATCTCAGGATTCAACATGCATTTAGAAGACGGAGACCGGAGAATGGACTACAGGTACAGAGAGATATAGTCCTTGATTATATTTGCATGAAAGGGACCAAGAGGGGGTAATCTCTAGCGTATACAAAGATATTCTACACACTTTTTTGCTGAAACATCCGATTGGTGCGCGGGGTAAATGGGAGGAGGAATTAGGGGTGCTGGATGACAAGATTTGGAAGTCTGTTATGGGGTACGTTCCAAAATTATCGATAAGTAAGTCAGGACGGCTATCGCAATTATATACCATCCACAGAGTGTATAGATCTCCTGAGTTTCTATATAAAATTGGTATGAGAGATATATCAGAATGTCTGAAATATATGAATTACAATGCAGGCATTATGCATATATTGTGGGAATGTCTAAGGCTGCAAGCCTTTTGGATGGTGGTGATTGCAATGATTGAAGGGAAGTATAGATGGTGCCTGGATAGTGCCTGGGAACCCATTGGTGTGTGTGTTGGGATACGGTGAAGAAATCCAGATCACAAACGCACAGAAGATAGCAATAGCCAGACTGTTGTATATGTCTAGGAAGCTAATTGCCAGGGGTTAAATCAGGGCTGAGCCCCCCTCTAGAAGGGGGTATGTTCAACAGGTGAAATACACGATTGGCTTAGAAGAATGTATATGCCAGAGGAGGGAAGCACTGACAACATTTGAACAAATCTGGGCTCCATGGAAGAGGTAAAGCGTGAAAGGCTTATGGGATGTGCTGTTTTTCAAGGATGATTTATAGCAATAAGAGATGTTATAGTGCCTTGATATACTATAAACATTGCTTTCGGACTGATAATATATCTTGTAACAACTGCTTTATAGGGTCAAAGAAATTGGCCGTGATGTTTGTTGTCTAAAGAGGGAAGGGGAAGGGGGGAAGGAATTAAGGGATTAGATCCATTATTTGGATTATGGGACATCATTATAAAATGTATGTATAACTCTTGGATATGATGTTACAAAGTTCTTTTGGCTTAACGAAAACATCTGATGAAAAAAAAAGTGTCATATGGAAAAAGTGTATACATGTTTTCTGGTGTGTGTAAATAGTTAGCCAGTAAGAATAGTGTACAGAAGGGTGGTGGAATTGGAATCAACCCCAGGAACATTAAGTTAGGAAGTCAAGTTCCTGAAGCTAGAGGGGAAAACCAGGACTCCTAAGCCAAGATGCCCATAAGGGATAGGAAAATGTTGAATAGAGAGTAGTGTCTGAAATGTAAATATGTCTTTTTTTTGTGTGCTTACTTATTGCAACCAAGCGAACCAGTAACCACCAAGCGTATTGTGCCTGCAGGACTTATTGCATGAACTTTTGCATCTTCTTGAACTTTTATTTAAGTATGGACCAGTAGACCACAGGACTGGTAGTGGTCAAAAACATTCTTGTGTTTATTCATCCGCAGCCTGCGGCGGAAGGTCTAGTGCCGTATGGACTGCTTACCAGTTGAGCCCTTGGACTCTGGACCTGTTTTCCTTTTTGGTTGTTTTTTGTAATTTTTGATTTTTAAGGATTTGTACTAGACTTTATTGTTTTATTGTTGTTAATGTTTTGAAAATGTTGTGTTTCCTCAGTCTACGAGTACTGAATTTAACTAGGGGGGAATGTGGCACCCCAGGGTTCGGTTGCCACAGATGTACCTGGTGCAGAGAAGGATCTCCACATCAGGTAAGCCTGCACACAACACCATCCTCTCCAGACCTGAAGGGGGAGCTCTACCAGCCAAGTCCAGGTGAGGTCCCCCATAGAATTCAGGCGGAGTTAGCAGTTCAGTTCCAGAGAGGAGTGTGAAGACGTCCTGGTGATGGAGCTGCACTAAGCCCGTACCAGTAAGAGCTGTTAGCGAGCATGAGGGACCCAAGAGCGAGGGTCGGAGGCAAAGAGTAGTTGTCAGGGGGAGTGGAGCCATACTGGTTCACCCCAGAGGAACAGTGTAAACCCGGACACCGGCGTCCGAGACTTTAAGGGAACTAACCGTCCAGCAGTAAAGACCGGAGGCCAGGGAGAATCCAGATCTCCTGGCCACAGCTGCACCTGAAGGCACAGCCGCCTAACAGAGCCCAGAGACCTCAGCGGATACAACAGTGCCCCGCAGAAGAGCTCACGCCGCCTGTCATACAGATGAAGACAGTAGGAGAGGGTCAGGGCCTAGCTCCAGGCAGCCTAGGACAAAAGACAGACACAGTACCACAGGGAGGCCTCACAACTCACCGGGTGTGGAGATTCTGAACTGCTTCCAGACCACCCGGCTTGTAACATCAGTGACGGTACCGTGGACTATACCTGCAACATCAGTAAAGGTACGGAGACATCAACCCTGTGTGTGACTGTTATTGCGGCCCCTGATCCTGCTCCCCTCAGACTGTCCTATAACCTCTAGCTTCTACAACTGCCCCGGGGATCCCGATCCACCTTCAAGGATAAAACCTATTTTTGGCCAGACAAAACAGAGGCAATTTCGAATATCAAAGAGTACCTATAATTAAAGGGTTTACAGCCCGAAAAGGCTGCAACAGCTAATTCTCTGAAGTGCAAAATTGCTGGTCCTAGGAGGACCACTTGACGCGTTTTGCCCGTAGCGTCTTCTAGAGGGCCCCTCATAGACTTTCCTACACTTCTAGCTTCTACAACTGCCTCGGGGATCCCGCTCCACCAACGGGGAGCGTAACCATCTGGCTGCCTTACCATCACCCCGGAGGTCTGACCCGCAGCTCCAGTAACCATAGGAACCATAGGTGGCGTCACAAACTATTTTTATTTTTATTATTTTTAATTACTTTCAGCAACTTTCAGCAACCACCAGGGCCACGGGTCATGCATATGGCCAGCAGTCTTTATTGTGCATACAGCTGGCAGCTATCTATTGTGTATACGGCCTGCAGCCTTCTATTGTGTATATGGCACACAGCCATCTCCATTGTGTGTTTGGCCTGCAGCCGTCTCCATTGCGTATACAAGATAATGATGGGAGTGCTGGTGTGTCACGGTCCGTGCTGCTGTGGTATGAATAAACTCACCAAAGAGACAGCAGTTATTCCATCCTTTATTTCCTCCTCTCTCCTACGCGTTTCAGCGCCACACCCGGCGCCTTCCTCATGTCCCTGAGGAAGGCGCCGGGTGTGGCGCTGAAACGCGTAGGAGAGAGGAGGAAATAAAGGAATGTCCCTGAGGAAGGCGCCGGGTGTGGCGCTGAAACGCGTAGGAGAGAGGAGGAAATAAAGGATGGAATAACTGCTGTCTCTTTGGTGAGTTTATTCATACCACAGCAGCGCGGACCGTGACACACCAGCACTCCCATCATTATCTTGGATTAAAACCACTATCCAGTGGTCGGTGGAGGTCCTGCAGCAGCTGGAACACTGATTCCAAAACGCCTTCAAACCAGTTGTGGGGATCACAACTGGACCAGGTGAGCAGCTTCACAGCACCACCTCCTTACACAAGTGTCATCAGTGATAGGGCACTATTGCGCCTCTTGTCCCCCTCCCTATTTTTCTTTTTCCATTGCGTATACGGCCTGCAGCCGTCTCCGTTGCGTACACGGCCTGCAACCATCTCCATTGCATGTATGACCGGCAACCGTCTCCATTGCGTATACCACCTGCAGCAGTCTCTGGTGTGTATACTGGCTGCAGCAGTATCTATTGTGTTTACAGCCAGCAGTCTCTATTGTGTATTCTGTTGTGTATACAGCTAGCAGCAGTCCCTATTGTGTACTCTCCATTGTGTGTACAGCAAGCAATCTCTATTTATACAGTCCAAAGCAGTCTCTATCGTGTGTGTACATATATTTGTATATTTGTGTGTATATATATATATATAGTGAGGCATGCTGGCACTATGGCACATTGCCAGCATACAGCACAAGAGCCTGTTCACATCAGCCTATTTTACTCTGTGTAAATGCTGGGTTAGACCTGACCAGTATACAGTGAGTTTACAGCTAAAGGGGTTGATGAGACCAATGAGCGGCCTCTAAGGCCGGTTTCACACATCCGTGTCACCACGGACATGTGAAACAAGGCCGTTTTGGGGGTGGGGCGTGCACAAATGTATCACGGATGTGTGACACAATGTGTGCAGTCTGTGTGATATCCGTGGGGCCGTGGATAGAACACAGACAGCCTTTCACCCGCATACTTACTTCCCTCCAGCGTCGCTGCTCCTCTCTTTTCCGGTCCGCTTTTGGGCTCAGTGAAGTGAATATTCATGAGCCCTAATGAGCAGCACCAGAAGTGAAAGGACCAGACACCGCTGGAGCGAGGTGAGTATAAAATTTTTTATTTTCAGCCTTTTTGGTTTTGTCTGTGGTCCGTGCACACGGATGTCACAGCGTGAACATCCATGTGCAGGACGCTTGGACAAAAAAGCGGTCTGTGGCTCTGCAGAAAAACGGACAAGTCGCCGCGTGGAGCACACAGACACGCATATGCTCCACATGGAGACACGGTCCGTGCGGAAACACGGACGTGTGCATGGGTCCATAGGGGATCGTGTGTCCTCGTATGTCTTTGCCTCCGGCATGTGTCCGCACGGACCGCACACGTGTCTGAGGCACAGATGTGTGAAACCAGCCTAAAAGAGCAGTGTTTGCTAATGGATGAGAGTTCCCAGGTGTCAGTGTCTCAGATGTGGGTGTGGCAGGCAAGATAATAGCTGCCTAGGCCTGTGTTTAGTAGAGAGACCAGACATATCCTCTGAGGGAGAGGACGTGTCTCAGAAGGGTCCCATCTCCTTTGGGGGGATGAGGCAGGACGCCTGGCTCTCCCTGCCGGAGACGTCGGTCCCTCTGTGCCGTAAGAAGCCTGTGGCCAGACCGAGAGGTTAGTGGAGCACCTGGCTGAACTTGCAGGGGGCTCACTCTGACCATGTTGGTTAGGCTGCCGTCCGGGATCTCTGCCTGTGTTGGTGGGGCTTGGAGGCAGCCGGGCATCATGGGAAGGGTGAGGAGACCTTGGGGGATTCTATGACTACCCGGGAGCTCAGGTGGCTCAGAACCTGGTCTGGTCCTGAGAAGGCTGAAGTCCATGCTGGACTGTGGATGTGTGTGTGAGTGGGCCCTATGATGGGTTGGAGCCCACGAAGGCCAGGCGGCCATAATCACCATTGGCAAATAGAAAAACAAGCGGTGTCAGAGGATTGGAGCGCTAAAAAAACCACGGGTTGGTGATTAGATTACCGATAATTTATTGCAATTTATCCACTTGAGAAAGACGCATCTGTGCGTCGAAACGCGTTGTGGCATACTGGACCCTGCTGTTCGTGCAATAAATTATCGGTAATCTAATCACCAACCCGTGGTTTCTTTAGCGCTCCAATCCTCTGACACCGCTTGTTTTTCTATTTGCTAATCCCCTTCTCCCTTGTTGGGAGTGCGGTGTGTGAGCTGCTCTAAGATCCACAGTACCTGGCAGTACATCATAAAGACCCACCCTTGAATGATCAACTGATACACAGTGTGGAGCTGGGACGGAAGCCAGTGCAGCGAGTCTGCCTCTTCGGGTGGAGGAGTGAAGGAGCCCACCTCCATCTCCAGAGGAACTAAGGAGCCGACCACCAGGCCCGGAGCATCTGAGGAGGAGGGAATATTGGCCCTTGTCACTACAGTGATCCACATTAAGCCATCAGTCTGGTTGTGCGGGGTGTTGCACAACCAGTAAAGGTTAGTACAAACATAGTAAAATCGTGTATTAAGTTCCTCCAGTTGCAGTGTGGCGCAATATCTGTTTTTTCTATAATCACCATTGGGACCAACTGTCAGGTCATGAGGGTCCCGCTGACCGCTTGTGAGGCGTGTGGAGGCTGTATGCAGTGTAGCAGCCTGTATGAAACTGGGATGGCCTCTGTAAGCTGTATGGGCCCTGTGAGGGGCTGGAGTCCATGTGTGTGTGTGCCATGTGAGAGGCTGAGGATGTCTCGAGGGCACAGTAGACTATGTAATGTAAATGGTGCCAGGCGGGCATAGTCGCCATTTAGAACAGTCTGTGATGTCTATATGATTATGTATAGTACTAGATGGCGGCCCGATTCTAAAGAATTGGGTAGTCTAGAATCCATATATAGTTTATTTACTAATAGTTACGGGAGTGCGGTGAAATGAATTGTGTATATACAGGCGGCTTTGTGGGTAGCAGAGAATACAGGTGGCTCTGTGGGTAGCAGAGTATACGGTGGCTCAGTGGTTAGCACTGCGCGGTGGCTCAGTGGTTAGCACTGCGTGGTGGCTCAGTGGTTAGCACTGCGTGGTGGCTCAGTGGTTAGCACTGCGTGGTGGCTCAGTGGTTAGCACAACGCGGTGGCTCAGTGGTTAGCACTGCGCGGTGGCTCAGTGGTTAGCAGTGAGTGCGGTGAAAGTGGTCAGCACAGTGTCGTGGGCAGAGTGGTGAGCGCAGTGCCGTCGGCAGAGTGGTGAGCGCACACACACACATACACACACACACTCCGCTATACTTACCACTGGCCCTGCGTCTTCCCCGCCGCCTGGATCCTCAGTCGACATGTCGCTGCCCCCGGACGACTGGATCCAATATGGCGTCTGGGAAGTCTCGCGAGACTTCCCGGACGTCATCTTGGACAAAGTATGTCATTGCCCCGGATGACTGGATCCATTATGACGTCCGGGAAGTCTCGTGTGTGTGTGTGCGGATAAAGTGACGGAAGTGCAGACAAAGTGACGGAAGTGCCTTCGGCTTTTATGTAAAGTATAAGTGTAAGAAGTAGCTAAAGGCCAGGCAGCTGTAACCACCATAGCAGCTGTCTTTAGTGCTTCTGAGATTCTATGGAGAGGTGGTTACTGCTCCTGGTTAATGTGTGATGTTATGTTACTATGTGTATAGCGTTCTATGTAAAGTGTTTCATGTTTACCATGTATGTGATCATGTAAATACATGAGTAGTACGCGGTTTATGATAAAAAAAAATAATAAACTGCTGTTTATGTTATGCTACACATGGTTGTTGGTGTCACTAATGCTGCCAAGCGAGCCTCCTAGGCATGCACTACCTCATAATATATGCGTGTGTGTGTGTTGGGGTGGAGGTGGTGACTGGACAGAGTCTCAGGGGGCCCACAAAATTTTGCCAGTAAGGGGCCCTAAATGTGCAACTTGCCTGATGTAATAATGTGGCATTAAATGTTTTTTTTGCATAGATTTCGTACAGATGTTGACACAAGCACCACTGTACCACAGGGGATTTGCCAAAAAAAATGTTACTAGGCAAAAACTGTGGTTGCTGTCTGGATGTGGCACTTGCCAGATGTGTCACTAAATGATTTTTGTGGCATCAAATGTTTTTTGCAGATTTGACACAGATGTTAACACAAACATCACCATTCCACAGGAGATTTGGCAAAAAATAATACTAGGCAAAAACTGTGGTTCCTGCCTGGATGTAGCGCTTGCCAGATGGGCACTAAATGCTTTTTTGCACAAATTTGGTGCAGATGTTGACACAAGCACCACTGTACCATAGGGGATCTGCCAAAAACACTGCTACTAAGGCCCCTTTCACATCAGCGTTTTTTTCAAATCGCGGCAGATGCGGGGAAAAAAACGCATCTGCCGCGATTACCGCATACCGGCTCCACTTGCGGCACGGTTGCGGCAAGCCCCATACAATGCATAGGCGGGCTTGCGGCAGGTGCGGCAAGTGCGGTTTTGGCACTTGCGGCAGGTGCGGCCGCGAAAAAAACGCGGCTGACCTCGTTTTTTTTTTGCGGCCGCACCTGCTGCAAGTGCCAAAACCGCACCTGCCGCAAGCCCGCCTATACATTGTATGGGGCTTGCCGCAACCGTGCCGCAAGTGCAGCCGGTATGCGGTAATCGCGGCAGATGCGGTTTTTTCACCGCATCTGCCGCGATTTGAAAAAAACGATGATGTGAAAGGGGCCTAAGCCCTACAAGTGCTGTTTTAGGAAGGAGTTACTAAACCTACAATCTAGCTCTTTATCTAGAGACATAGTAATTCTATCTAGTTATCTAAATAGCACACACAGGATCAGCAGCATCGGCACTGCAGCAGCAATATTGTCACTGAGCAACACTGAGAAAATGGCGGAGTGGAAGTGGCCGGTTCTTATATTCCAAGGACATGTGACATACCCTGCCAATGACACAAGCCATTGTGTGCAAAAAGTGCAAATTGCTTTATGACTGTTGATTGGCTGCCAGACCAGAGCACCCACAGTAAGTGCGGGAAAGGAAAAAAATGGAGACCTGCGATTATCTGACCTGAGACCTCTCACCCCCTCCCCTCCTGCACGCTATCCAAGACAAGGACATTTCTAAAACGTAGACCAGAAGCATCAGTGCAAATGCCCTATTGCTTTTTGTCATCTGACCAATAACCAAATAAATCCCGAATTTCTGACTTTTGAACAAACCATTCGAGTTTGAGGGGCCGAACAAACATTGCCAAATTCGGTCTGGATTGGAAATTGGTGAACATGTTTGTGCAAAGTTCACTCATCTCTAGTCCACAGTTCATTGTAGTGATTAAAGCAAGTTTAATTTATCTGTGTCTGATAGGAAACATTATGTTTGTCGACAAACTGGGGAAAGACTGAACCCAAAGTGTGTAAAGAAGTCAGTGAAAGATGGTGGAGGGAGTGCCATGGTTTGGTGAATGTTTTCTGCTGCAGGGGTTGGACCTCTCATACAGCTCTATGGCAGAGTGAATGGAAGTGTGTATCAGAACCTTCTTCAACAATACGTGGTTGCTTACTTGCGTTGAACACTCAATCATCCAGCAATTTTCATGCAGGACAATGCCCCCTGTCACAAAGCAAAATGGGTATACAAAAGTTCCTTCAAACAGAAAACAATGAAACGATGATATGGCCAGCCCAGAGTCCTGATCTCAATAGAAAACCTCTCGAAAATCCTTGGTGACAAAGTTATGGCTGAGAAATCCAGAACAGTCACAGAACAGTGGAAGAGACTGGAAAAAGAGTGGACCAAAATCCCACTAGAGCGGTATGAGAGACTAGTGATGTCCTGCAGCTGTAGATATGCTGAAGTCATTCAAGCAAAGGCCTGTACAAAGCAAAGGCCTGTAAACCTCCTACTGACTTTTGTAACCTTCACAACATTTAGTTTTAATCTTTCTCTGTGCTACAGTCATTGCTATTCTCTAATTATGATCATCACGTTTTGTGTAGAATAAAGGTTTTAAGTTGATTAACTTTGGTTATTTTGGAAAACACTGTTCTAGTGGCATGGTGTACCCCTTACACAAAAACCTTCAAATGTTCATCAATGCAAATTACGTGATGTCTGAAAAAAATCAAGTGATCATACATTGTTCTCTAATTTTGATTGCCAGTGTATATTGAACTTGGGGCACCCCAGGACTCTGGTTGCCACAGTGGCATTGGTCCCAGGGTGTGATGTCATGCCTGAAAGCAAGAAGGGGTCCCCATGCTAGGTAACACCTGCATCCAACACGTTTTCCTGACTCCAGGCCAGAAGGGGGAGCTCTGCACCTCGATTCAGGGGAGCTTCCCTATAAATTCTGTATATAGAATTTACCTCTACCACCTGTAGGTGCCACGATCAAAAAAGTAGCAGAATCAAATCACATATGATCTGGCACTCAATAGGAGAAAACAAGGAGTCCGTAAAAATTCTTTATACGTTCTTTTTATTGTAATGAAATTTTTGTGCAACAAAACAAGAGGCTCCTACCCGATGTTTCAACCCTCCCCGGGTTGAAGAAAAACAAGAGGCTCCACAGACATTGCATATTAGAAATTCCCAGGGGGCATTGCACCTAGGAATTCACTGTGTTGAGCGCTTTAGCCGGCTGCCTGCAGTGTTTTCTTGGACTGGTCTCCCTGAGATCAGTGATTGCTTCATATTTGATTCTGGCCCTGCTGCATCCTGCATCTTTGAGGTATGTTCACATTAGATCAGGTTTTCAGTACATTAGTTTTAGGGACTGTTCTGATAAAGGGTCACCGTTACATGGTATAACGGCTTTTGTACATTTTTTGCAAAAAACTTATTAACGAAGTACCCTGTTATTGACACTATTTTGCACTTGCTATTTACTTTTATTTATGTAGCAGAGTCATTTTTGACGTTTTTTATACTGCCACGGTTATACAAACCTGTTCACATTGTGTTCTGGCTTAGTTATCAGTATGCAATAAAAAGAACATATAAAGAATATTTACGGACTCCTTGTTTTCTCCTATTAACTGCCAGACTGTATGTGATTTGATCCCCATAAATTCTGGCTTGGAGGCGGGGGTTAGAGAGTAGAGTTCAGGAGAGAGAACAGTGGAGACGTCCTGGGGACTGGAGCCACAAAGAGGCTCGACCCAGGGCAGAGGAAAGCGAGTGAGAGGGAAGAGGAGAGAAGTCGAGGAAAGCCTGGGGAGTGGAGCTGTGACATGGCTCGCCCCAGAGCAGAGCGCTAGTAACAGGACGCAGGAGTTCTTGGTTGTTCGGGTACTTATGTCCCAGCAGCTAAATCCGGAGGACAGGAGACTGCACGTCTCCTGTCCACACCAAACACTTACTGGCACAGCAGCATACCAGAGCCACCACGGAGAAGCGACACCTGTAAAAGGCTCAAGCTTCCTACCATACAGGTGATGAACTTACATACAGGAAGAGGGACGCAGCATAGAGTCAAGCAGCAAGGACCTAAGAGGACAGCGCAGAAGGAAGGCCTCTGAACTCACCCGACGAGGTGGATCCCCAATTGCTTCCACGCTGTCCGGACCTCCGTTACTACCTGTTACCAGTGTCCTGGCTTGCACCATCAACTACCAAGTAAAAGGTAAAGGAAACTACAATCTCTATGTCCTCTGGTCATTTCTTGTGCCCTCAGTTCTGCACCCCAAGATTACTACCACTTGCATAGACTATACCAGTTTCTCTGGGGCCCTGCTCTACTTGTGGGGAGCGATACCTTCCAGGCTGGCACTACATCGGCCCCAGAGGTCCCACAGCAGTGCTAGTCACCCTGACCAGACTAACCACAGGTGGCATCACAAACTTATCCCTTGTAAATAGTCCCCGTTTTCTGCATCCCCAGGGCCATGGAGCCTTGTCACTGCCACCATGACCTCCCAAACATCCCCCGGTCCGGTTACCAACTACCCCCGGCCCTGGTCTGCGTCGCAACTGGTGTCACAAACAGGAATCGGACCCCGGTTCCCGTGCACCTAAAGACTGTGTGCTATAAACTGTGTTAAACTGTGCGATTGCCACCATTACCATGCAGCATGTGGGAAGCAGAGGGGCATGTTGTCGTGGGCGGAGCCCTAGAAAGAGTGCGAAGAGAGACCCTGACCCATGCTCTAATGTCAGCCGGCAGGAATCAGGAGGCCCCAACCCAGAAGCCCTACACGTTCAACCCATCCCGTCTGTGGAGCAGTAGACTGATAAGTGAAATGAAATGCTGGACTCGGCTAAAGTTCACTAGTGGGGAGGAAGATACCCATCCTAGATGAGGATTCAGTGGCAGGCACTGCCACAGCCACCATAATGCCATTATCGGTGCCTTATGTCCCGGGGGCGACTTGGCTGCCTCAGTACTCAGGGGAGTCGCACACCTTGAGCGACTTTAAAGAGGACCTGTCACCAAACCAGGCATGGTGATCTAATTACAGCACTGGATGCAGCATGTCTGCAGCATCCAGGCAAGGGTTCCCAGAGCACTTGAGCAGCCCTGTACCCCGAGTAAATACACTTAGAAAACTTACATGCTGCAGCCCATTAAGGAGGTGGCTAGGGGCAGGAGCCGAAGGGCAGATTCACACCCCCTGCATGTTTAATCTGCCCACCGCTGCAAACCATTCTCTCCCTCTTCAACAGCATTAAACAGAGCCTTGATGCAGAGGCAACAGGTAGAGTTGTCTGTCAGCACTGTAAGGGTGAGTGATCCGTTCCCCATTGCAATACCCCCAAGGAGTGAAATGTTAATTTGGTGTCAGGCAGCAATAGACCTCAGGGGTCAAGATTACCAGGCCCTGGTAGAAACCATGTACTCTGAAAGTAGTAGACCAACCATACTGACGGCCAGGTAGGTAAATGATGTCCGTAAGGGGAGGGTCCCTGTACGCATCCTGAATTGTGGGGACAAAGAGGTCAAACTACCTCAGTATGCTACCATTGTTAAGCTGTTCACTGTCAATAACAACGCCATAAAGGCAGTGAAGCCCTTATATTTGTCCGACCAGGCGGAGGACAACGGCTCCAAGGGGCAGCTAGAGGACTGGTGTCAGAAGCTGCACGTAGGCACTGACTCCACCCCTTCACACCAAAAGCATGGAGTTTACCGGGTAGTCCAAGAGTATGAGCGGGTCTTTAGCAAACACCATCTAGACTTTGGGCAGGTAAAAGGGGTCCAACATCATATCCCTACAGGAGACCATCCGCCCTTTAAAGAGAGGTATCGGCATGTACCCTCGGCTCACTATAATATGCCAAGGGAATGTTACAGGAGATGAAGGAGGCTGGGGTGATCAGAGATTGTTAGCCCCTGGGCAGCTCCGTTAGTCCTCGTTAAGAAAAAAGATGGCACAATGAGCATGTGTGTTGACTGCAGGCAGATTAACCGTATTACATATCATTTTATTTTTTATTTTGTTTATGTATACATGTATGTGTCTTCAGAATTTGTGTCATTATCAGCCTGACAAAGGGGCCGTAGTGTCCCGAAAGCTTGCTTTGTTTACCATCCTTTCAGTTAGCCATTTAAAGGTATCAACCACTGAGAACTCTCAGATTCCAATATTTTTCTAAAAGTAGAGAGGAGTTTACGGCCTTATTGGATCAGAAGTATCTCCGCTTTCGTTATAGATTGCAAAGACACATTTATGAATACTCGGACAAATGTGGCAGGCCATTACCTAAAGTCCTGCATCCTAGGGGACACCCGGGGCATGTCCCTTACATTTCACGGGCAGGGGGAGGTCACACACAGGTCCCATCTTTGATTACCGAGACCTTTCAGGAGTTTTACAACCATCTATACAACATTAAAAAGTACGGCGCTGCGTAATGGACCCTGCTGGAGGACTCATCCTTCCCACATCCTTCCCTCCCCCCCCCCCCTCCATTTGTCCTTGATCTGTACCTTTCCCTCCTCATCCCACCTCCTTTCTTTCCCTCATTGGCTATGTGTCTCCCCTCCCTTTTACTGTCCTCTGATTTTTGTCTTTCTCTCTTTTTTACTTCTTGTTTAAAAGTTGTTTGATAACTGGATTGTCTGCTTATATTCCCCCCTCCCAATGATTTGGGTGGCATGATTTGTATTGATTACGTGTATCTCAATCCATCTTATTATCTGCAAATTACTACTCTTTCAATAAAAAATTAATGTTTAAAAAAAAAAAAAAAAAAAAAAGGCGATGGGGGAGCGTCGGGGAGACTTGGATTTGGCTATTGAAAGATATATAAGAGACACGTCCTGCCTGTTCCCTCGGGGAGCACTACTTTGTTTTTGGACGATGACTTCTCGGAAGATGAGATCACCATCATAATCAAGGACTCCCCATCGGGTAAAAGTCTTGGCCCTGACGGCTTTACCCCAAAATATTTTTAAATGTTTTCTGCTAAATTGGTCCCATTTTTAACTAAAGTGTTTAATGCCGGCTCGCCCCATTCCCCTTAAGTCCCCCAGTTGCTGGGAGCCCATATAAGTGTCCTCCCTAAACCTGATAAGGACCACTCCTGTGTCGCTAACTATAGGCCGATATCCCTCATCAATGTAGATATCAAATTTGTTTTCTAAGACTCTGGCTAATAGGCTTGGCCCTTGGCTCCCGGGTTTAATCCACACAGACCGGGTTGGCTTAGTAGAGGGTAGACAGTCCAGGGACAGTACAAATAAACTCTTTAGTCTAATGGACCGGGCGAGGGCTGACTCTGTTCCAATGTGTCTCCTTTCTGTAGAAGCGGAGAAAGCCTTCGATCGGGTGGACTGGAGGTTTATGATGGCCTCCCTACGCCAGATTGGCCTGGGCAATAGGTTCGTGGGGAAGATTGCCTCCCTATATGGATGTCCGACAGCCAGGGTCAAAGTTAATGGTCTTCTATCCTCTCCATTTACCATCAACAATGGCACCTGGCAGGGTTGCCCTCTGTCACCTCTATTATACGTCATTACAATGGAGCACTTAGCGATAGCCATCAGGAAAAACTCACATATATATGGGTTTCTGGGACTGGACAGCCAATATAAGGCCTCACTATTTGCTGATGATCTCCTGCTCTTTGTCTCTAATCCCCGGACCTCGTTCCCCTCTGTGGAGACAGAATTTGAGAGGTTCGGTAGCCTTAGAAATTTTAAGGTGAACTTCAGCAAATTAGATAAACAAACAAATAAGAGAGAGAGCGGAGGGGCGCTCCTTGTGAAGGTCTGACAGTGCAGGGAAGAGAGATAGTGTTGATGCGCTCACCTGGGACGCTTATGCAGCAGGCATAACACCGTAGATGAGCGCTTGTGGAGGAATTATGAGCGCCGGGGTTCCAATAGTACACAGGCAGTCACGTGGTGCGGTCACATGGGAGTGATGTCACCACAGGTCCTCCAGCCCTTAGGCATTCAGCGATTGTGATGTCTCCTCAGTGTGCAGTAGCCCTAAGGCTAAACAATGTGTGTAAGTGAAA
Organism: Allobates femoralis; assembly: GCA_033576535.1. Classification (NCBI taxonomy): domain Eukaryota; kingdom Metazoa; phylum Chordata; class Amphibia; order Anura; family Aromobatidae; genus Allobates; species Allobates femoralis. The sequence goes on along the minus strand of JARQOC010000004.1, from coordinate 438,110,140 downwards.
GTGGCGGTTTTGGGGGGCTCAAAGAGGGAGACACAGATTAGTTAGCAATACTTTCCTTTACTAGGCATAAGAGGGGTCTTCACAACGCGTTTCGGCGGTAGCTCCGCCTTCATCAGGCGATGACCTCACAGAACGTTACAGACTTTTATAGGGCAAAATTACAATAACCTCATTATTAACTCTAACACTACCAGTAAAGTCTTGCAATATTAACACTGCAAAGGAGAGGAGAGCACCCTAATAGGAACCTGGGACACTATAGTCCAATTTTATTAAAAAAGATTAAAAAATGTGATAGTCAATAAATATATATAAAAACTACCAGTATTTATAAAGAAAAAGAAACTTGAAAAAAGGAAATTATTTAAAGCAATAAAATCTGAGGGATATAAAATCCTGATAGGGGAATCTCCAATCCATCACATCAAAAAACACACATCTAATACACAATATTTTAAAAGATTATAAAACATTTTAAAAAACATTCTCAAGCTTTATATTGAGGCCTTCAGGGTACAGGCACCCCACTTTAAAGATCCAGTAATTCTCTCTGTTTACAAGTCTTTTTAATCTGTCGCTGTAAATATCAGGGATATGATCTATGATGGATTACCGGCAGGTTAAATTAACCTTCTGGTGTTCTAATAAAAAATGGTTAGACACACTGTGCTTAGTAAAACCGTTTTTTATATTTTGCCTGTGCTTATTGAGGCGCTGGTGCATAGCCTGTATGGTCCGACCCACATACTGTAATCCACAAGTGCACTCAAGAATATATACCACATAAGATGACTGGCAAGTAAGATTAAAGGTTATTGGGAACTTCTCCCCAGTAGTTTTGGATTTAAACGATACCGTACCGTGGACTAAAGATTCACAACAGAGGCATTTCTTACTGTTACATTTATAACCGCCAATTATGTTTTCATTTGTATGCAACAATGATTGGTGCTTTGCATCAAGGGAGGTTTGACTGGGTGCTACCAGATTTTTAATTGAACAGTTCCTGCGATAAATAATGGTCGGTTTATCCGGTAATTGTTTCGATAATATTGAGTCGTTCTTAAGGATGAAACACTACTTACACATTAATTTGTTAAGAGCCTTTGTAGACCTGTTATAGGTGGTGATTAGACTAAGTTCAGCTTTCTTTGTACCATCAGTTTTTGATTTAGACTTCATTTTCCCAAGACATGACTCCTGGGTTTCCTCCCTCATCTTATTATAAGCGTCAGATAAGATCTTTTTTGGAAGCCTTTCTGTCTAAATCTGTTTTTTAGTATAATCGATTCTTTCTGAAAATCTGAATCCAATGTACAATTCTTTCTTATACGCCAATATTGACCATATCTAAAAGCAATTCAAGAATGCGCACATAGGGTAATACCTTCTTTTATAAGGCTGAAATATGTGTAAAAAGGGAGCTGCTCACCTGATGCAGTTGTGAAAACCCACAACTGGTAATGATCACTCATCTGTGAGTGGTTTGCTGCAGGACCTTATTTCCACAGATCACCGTGGTTCAATCAGCTTGTAGGACAAAGTACCGTAGGTCCGCGCTGCCACTTCAATTAATGGAGATAAAAACCAGCCACACGGGAATGTCTGGATTAAACAGGATTCTTCTTTAATAGTCCAACATGTTTCGGAGTTATCTCCCAACTCCTTCCTCAGGGAATGTCCCTGAGGAAGAAGTTGGGAGATAACTCCGAAACATGTTGGACTATTAAAGAAGAATTCTGTTTAATCCAGACATTCCCGTGTGGCTGGTTTTTATCTCCATTAATTGAAGTGGCAGCGCGGACCCACGGTACTTTGTCCTACAAGCGAATATTGACCATATGGCACATTGACGATCCATTTGTGAAGATGGCCACTATTAAATGGCAAATAACTATTCACATCCACCACCTTGAAGTGTGTGGATGTGATAATTTTTCCATTCAAATAAAAGGAGGGGGAACAAGAGGCGCAATAGTGCCCTATCACTATGGCACTAAATATAAAAGTGGTGAAAAAGGAATTCACTCACCTGGGGCAGTTGTGTCACCCACAACTAGCTTGAAGGCGTACTCAATGGTTATTTCCAGATGGCTGCTGCAGGACTTCCACTGTCCACTCAAGTGTGGAGACACATCAAAATTGTAGGGAAGAAAATGGTGTATCACGGTCCGCGCTGCCGAAATCATTCACTCCAAAAGTAATGCACATGAAGATGGAACTTCAAAGTAACTCCTTTATTGCCTCCTACGCGTTTCGGTGCCCTCCTGGCACCTCCCTCAGGGATACCTCCACCACATCAACCACTCATATTTATAGCACATCTCATATCAATGATTAATGGGAGTGAACTTCAATAATGACGTCAAAATCGTCATCAAAGAAGGAAGGGTCACAGATTTTGGCGCAAAAACACATTAAAAACAAATGTTCAATAAATAGTTAATCACATAGTATGCATACATATTATAAAAAACAGGTTTAAGAAAATTGTGCAAAAAAAGCAGCGAAATTCCCAGCAGAAACACTTATAAAAACTGTATACAATATCTAGTCAAAAAATAATAATAAGGCATTCTATTCTTCTCTCTGGGGAATAGAACCTGCCGTTCTTGCTGTATTGATAAGCAAGAATCCCTATCAGTGACAAGCGCCACTTGTTCTGTTGTATATTAGACAGATCAGTAGACCAAGTGATTTTACTCTTTAATCCCTTGAGATTAAAGAGTGCCTTAACTCTCTCCAGGACACAGACATAGTTACAACTAAGACTAAGAAACGGAAAAGAATCTCCTGTTTTTAAGAGTTTCCATAGAGTCTCAATTATGGAACATCAAAAATAAAAAATTAATTAATTAAAAAATATGTATTTACCGTATATACTCGCGTATAAGCCGACCTGTGTATAAGCCGACCCCCCCCCCCCTACTTTTGTCCTCAAAACCTGGAAAAGCCTATTGACTCGTGTATAAGCCGAGTCCCGAGTACAGAATACAGGACTCGGATTGTAAACTCGCTCAGAATCGCTCAAAATCGCTAAGACTCGCTCTCAGAATCGCTAAGACTCGCTCAGAATCGCTAGACTCGCTCGGAATAGCTCAGACTCGCTACTGACAGCAGGTATCCGAGTCCCTAATACAGTGACTCGCGTATAAGCCGAGGGGGGGACTTTTCAGCCCGATTTTTGGGCTGAAAAACTCGGCTTATACGTGAGTATATACGGTAATTAGTTGAATTAAAAATAAACAGTTTTAAGAATAAGATCATATATAAAAGGTAGGAGAGGAGAATCCTAGAAATAATATCAATAAAATATTCTTATAATCAAATAAAGGAATAAATAGATAATGGCAATATTAAAAACAAATGGTTCTCCTTTTAGCATGATTTTCTGAAGAATATCGGAAAGAGTGCTTGGTTTTTTGTCCAAATTTCTTGTGGAGTATCAGCATAAGCTCATGTACTGGCATCCAAATTTCCTGGGTTCTATCCCCCCGAGGGAGAAGGCACACTCATGCAAATAAAGATAAAAGAGAATACCAGCCACCTATCGAGTGCAGCATGATTATAGTCCATTCATATAGAGCACCACTTATATATATATTTGAGATTCGCCAGGTCTAATTATGTGTGGTAATAAACTATTATAACCACAAGATGGCGTAGTCTGGATGTTGTTGTCAAGATAACGGACTGAGTACCAAGTTTCCACAAGTATATATTACCGCCAGTAGGGGCGTTTGAGACAAACCACTATCTATTAACAAGGAAAATGTGCTGATTTGCGATCTCTATTCAGTGAAGAATGAGACAGAGAAGGAATTGCTGTGTTTCAGTGCGAATATAAACACAGAGTATTTGAGTTTGTGTTCTCTATGACTGTGAACAAGTGTTAAATAAGAAGTGATTGCATTTTAAGTGCACAGATTTCCTCCTACCCATAGTGAAAGTGTAGTAAATGTATAAAGAATACTGTGAGGACTGGCTAATAGGTCATATATTATTTTAGTTTCTTTGTAAATAAAATAACAGTTCTGTGTTATAAGTGTGAGTGAAAAAGAATACAAAAAAAGAAAGAAAGATGAAAAAGGGAACTAATGTGGTGGCTACCCGGTTATTCACATATTATCTCAGAGATCAAGTTTAGTCCCCTGGGTTTTAGTGTATCCAGTTTATACATCCAGAACTTATCTCTTTTTTTTAAAACTTCAAATCTGTTTTGGATGTGTGGCCGAACATGGTCTATGGGGGTAATATTAATGATCGTAGGGTCTCTATTATGATAGAGATCGCAGTGGTAAGATACACCATGGGCTCTGAAGCCATTTTTAATGTTCGAACAGTGTTTATTGAACCTTTCATGTAGGGGTCTGATGGTCCTCCCCACATACTGCAGATGGCATGGACATTCCAGCAGGTATATAACGTACTTAGTAGCACAATCCATTTTATATTTAATTGGGAAGGTCTCCCCATTGGAAAAAATGTGAAATGTGTCCTTTTCCGTATATTTTTGCAGCAAAGGCATCTCTTCTTCCCACAGTTAGTAGACCCATTATGTGTCCCTTCTTCAAACTTAGTGTTCCCACTCTGTTTTGGTCGACTTGGTGCTATCGTGCCTTTTATGTTTGGTGCCCTCCTGAATGTAATTCCCGGTTTGTTTGGGATCACTTTGCTTAGTATAGGATCACTTTTTAATAAGTGCCAGTGCTTTTCAATGCTATTCCTGATGCTAGATTTATGTCCATTTACATTGATGAAAACATTTGTCCAAGAGGTTTAAGACTAATTCTGAATTCTCCATTCCAAGAGGATGTGGAATTCACTACTAACTGGAACTTTATTTTGAAAAAGTGTATGAACACTCTGTTATGCATTTTGTGTGACAAAAGATCTAAATTAGCCAATGCGGCTACAATTGAAGTCAATAGGCTCAGTGAAAGTCTGAGCAAATATAGTAACAACACTGAATATAGGAGGATTTATTCGAGCATCAGTACCAACTTATTGCAGATTGAACATGACACTATCATGAGAAAATCTAAAAAACTTAACAGAGACAGGTTAGATTACACTTCAGGCAATCCAAGTATAGAAAATAACACATTTAAGAGAAACAGAGTCCCATCAGTACCAAAGGAGCACAAAGAGAGGACTTATTCCAATAGCTCCAGGAGAAGAAATAGCCATAGAGGTTATCATATAAATTATTATGAAGACAACGGAAACAGTAGAAATCAAAAACCGATCACTGATTCCAACCAAACTAATAATGGTATTAACATCAGCACCAATACACCTTCACTAATCCCAGAGAAAGTGAATTCTGAAAAGGCTATAGCAACAGATGCGATCAATAAAGAAAAAGAGTCAATACCTCAGACTGAAATAAGATCCGAGCATCAAGGACCTTGTTTAAACCTACATACACACCATGACACGGAATCCCTTAATGTTGAGGAGGAAGATGAGCTAGAGGAACTAGAAACATGCAGTAATGACATTTCAGGGTTTCTGGTTGATGAAATATTGAATGAAAATGGTGACTTAATCGTAGGTGGGACGGAGGAGAATGAGATTTTGGAACAAGAAATAAATGTCGGCTCTGATAAAAATTTATTAACAACAATAGCACAAATACATTTAAATGAGAAAAGTCAAACAGCACTGACTGACAAAACTCCAGAAATAATTAAGGATAGTGATGAGGAACACCTGCAAAAAATCAAGGAGCTAATCAACAAAATCAATAGAGAGAAACCCTTACAACCCATTGTTCTACACAATAATATCCAACGTAATAAGAAAACTAAAAAAACTGAAAATGAAAAAAATTTAATTATATGTGATCTAGAAAATACTCATAGTGTGAATAACACATCCAACACTCAGAGGGTAATTATAGACAACTCAAAAAATCAAAATAACGGTTTGGTCCCTTTTTTATCAGCAGCAAAAAACGTAAATCAGGAAATAACCAGATTCTTCAGTACTGTGGGAGGAAAACGAAAAAAAGAGGAGTTAGAGGAAAAGGAAAAAAGAAAAAAGTGAAAATAAGCTTTGTGGATTAGAGAACGCTGATAATAAAGATAATAATATCATCAACCTTTCACAATACACACCTACTGATGAAGAAACATCACTATTAAACAAAGGTCTACTTTTCTGTCCATCAAATGAACCGGATAAATTTGACCTGTTCATAGATGTGCACCAATTTATTCGCAAGCTTACACTAAAGAGACATTTTGCATTGAAAACTAATGGGATGAAATAGATTCCTATGGGACAAATAGTGATGACAGTTCTGATGCTTTCAAAAATAAATCAAATTTCTACCCATTAGTACTTAGAGGCCATTTCTTGGAAACTTTTCAAGACCTTCTACTAAATGACCTGAACAAAGATACACTGTTGAAACCAAATAATGCACGAAGAGACAGAAAAAATCTAACTGAAAAAGAAACAGCAGCTTTAAAAAGTTTAAAAAATAACAAGAGCATTGTAATAATAGCAGCGGGCAAGGGAGGAGGCATAGTGATACAGGATAGATCTGCATATGGAAGAAGCAGAAAGACTACTTGAGGATTTAAAATATTATAAAAAGATCACAGTCAACCCATATCCAGAACTAACTAAAATTTACAATCAGAAAATGAAAGAAGCCTTTGAACAGGGAATAATCAGTAAAAATTTAAAACATTTTTTATTAACAACCCAACCCACTACGCCATTCCTCTATCACCTGCCCAAGGTCCATAAAAGTCTGATAAACCCTCCCGGTAGACCAATAATTTCAGGGATAGGATCTTTAACGAGTAAACTTGCCAGCTTTATTGATAAAACTTTTCAGAAATACGTAGTGAAACTAGATAGTTTTATTAAAGATTCCACCGATGTCATTAAACTTCTAAAAAATGTGAAATGGAAAAACTCTTATGTGTTTGTTACCCTAGACGTAGCATCCTTATATACAAATATTAGTCACGCAACAGGTTTTTGGGAGGTTTATACAAGGGGGAAAAATTGACATTGTGAAGGATTGTATTATGCTTTGGTATTCCTTGCTGATTCTAATAAAATTTATCTGATTTAAAAAAAAAAAAAAAAGTCACGCAACAGGACTACTCTGTGTGGAATTCTTTCTTAAACAGGACCTTGAAATGAGCAATTCAATGATGTCATTTATCCTAGAAGGTTTGAAATTTATTTTGTATAATAATTTTTTCACCCATAATGGGGAGATGTACCATCAAAGACATGGGACAGCAATGGGGTCAAAGGTTGCTTGTTCTTATGCGAATTTGTACATGGGATTGATTGAAAAACTGTACATGTTGAATGAGGATTGCAAAAAAGGCTTGATCGTCTACAAGAGATTTATAGATGATATCCTTTTTATATGGGATACAGATTTTGGTGATGTACACGAGTTTATTGGATCCATCTTGCGGAACAACTGGGGGTTAGGTTTTGAACCAATAGTGAATGATATAACTGTTAATTTTCTGGACTTAACAATTTTTGTAGATAAGGGGACCATTGGTACAAAAACGTTTTTTAAAACGACGGATAGGAATTCGTATATATTAACTATGAAAGTGGACATTATGCCAAATGGTTGAGGAATATACCCATGGGACAATTCAGGCGCATAAAGAAAAATTATTCGAACCAAGAGGACTATCTTATTCAGTCGGAAATTTTAAGCAAAAAGGTTTCTAGATAGAAAATATCCGAAGACGCTAGTTAAAACGGCCCAAAAGTCCTGTGGTAAAATGAGTCAGGAAATTCTACTAACTCCCAAGGTGAAAAAAATAGCACAGAATAAATTTATGTTTAATTTCGTTACCACGTTTAACAGGAACCATGTAGCCATAAAAAACCACTTACATGCACACTGGCATATTCTAAAAAACTATCCTATACTAAAATCTATAATCCCTGAAAAACTGGGCATAACCTTTAGAAGGGTGCCTAACATTAAAAGCATCATAGCTCCTAGTCGCCTCTCACAGCCCAAATCCACAACGAGACCTGTCAAAACAGTAAAAAATACTGTAAAGTGTTGGAAAGAAGAAATGTCTGTGTTGTAAAAACATACAAACAGTATCCTCTTTCAATTCGTCTTCAACAAATAAAACTTTCCCAATAAAATATAGTATGAACTGCACTACCAATTATGTAATTTATCTATTGGAATGCCCCTGTCGCCTGCAATATGTGGGAAGAACGATTAGACCACTGAACGAGAGATTAAACAAACACAGAAGTAATATAAAACATGGTTTCAAACTACATGGTGTATCTTGTCACTTTGATAAACACCATAATAGAGATCCAACTTTGGTCAAAATTACCCCAATTGACCATGTGCCAGCTGAGACCAATAATAGATTTGAGGTACTTAGAAAAAAGGAGAAATTTTGGATATACAACCTGGACACTCTAAAACCGAAAGGGTTAAATTTGGTTACAGAGCTGATATAAAACCATTCCTGCTGATATGGTTCTTTTCCTTTTTATATACTGAGAAATCTGCTTCTACATTATTTTGTTAAAAAGTTCTCTTTTATCTCACTTTGTTTTATCTAGTTTTTATTTGTTCTTATCTATTTATTCAACTATTCTGATTTTGAATAACTTGTCTGGCACACTGATCACTTTCTTCACATAATTTTCACTATGTTACAAGTTGTAGAACTACTCTGTGCTGCCCCTAGAGGCGGACAATTGCAGTGCTTTTACTACATGTTTGTAGCTATGGGAACTGACTCCAGAAGTCAGACTGGGTACCTTGTGGCTTGCCAAATTATTGCAGGCTCTTTAATTACACCTAACACAGTCTGACAGGGAAAGATTAACCCCCCTTTTTTACACTTCTCTAAATCTTTGGAATTTAGGTGTCTTTACTTGACACCTTTTATATATTTTAATATATTGATACTTTTTATATCTTAGGCTACTTTCACATTACGATTTCTCTAAATCCGATGCTGTCCGATGAAAATCGGACAGCATCGGATCCAAACTGATCTCTGCAATCGGATGCCAAATAGGCATCCGAATCCTACTTTTTGCAGGATCAGGTTGCGCTGTCACGTAGCTCCCCCTCCTCTCCCTCCTGTCATCTTGCTGCCTCCCTGCGGCCCCCCTGTTTTGCCCTAGTGTCCCCCTACTCTCTCCCTACTGTCCCCTGCTGTGCCCTCTCATGTGCCCCCCTCCTGTCTGCTCTCCTGTCTGCTCTCCTGTCTGCTCTCCTGTCCGCTCTCCTGTCCGCTCTCCTGTCCGCTCTCCTGTCCGCTCTCCTGTGCCCTCTCCTGTGCCCTCTCCTGTTCCCTCTCATATCCCCCCTCCTGTCCGCTCTCATGTCCGCTCTCATGTGCCCTCTCATGTGCCCTCTCATGTGCTCTCTCATGTCCCCCCTCCTGTCCCCCCTCATGTCCCCCCAACATAACAAATCTTTATTCTCACCTTCCAGCACTCCCTCGGCGTCTCCATCAGCCTCCGATCGGGTGTAGAGGACCTGTGATGATGTCAGAAGCGTCAGCGGTTACCGCGGTAACCGGTCATGTGACCCGATCAGCTGATTGGGTTGTGACATCATCACAGGTCCTGTTACCGAGCGGCTGCAGCTGGAGACGCCGAGGGAGCGCTGGAAGGTGAGAATAAAGATTTTTTATTTTTAAACACTTAATTTAACTTATATTTAACTTCTGCAATGTATGTATATACATTGCAGAAGTTAAATTAGGCGGCACACAATAGGTTTAGTGTACTGAGCATGTACTGAGCATGCTCAGTACACTAAAATAGGATCCGAGGAGACATCAGATGTTTCCTCGGACCCTGCTCCATAGGGCCCCATGTTATAGGGATCGGATGTGCACTAAATGCCATCCGATTTGGTCCGATCCGAGTCTGTCAGATTTTATTTTCGGTGCAAAAATCGGTGCAGGCTCCAATTTTTGCACCGATAAAAACATCGGACAGACTTGGATCGGACCAAATTGGATGGCATTTAGTGCACATCCGATTCGGTCCGATGCCCATAGGACTGCATGGGGCCAAATTCGGATCCGATGCTGTCCGATTTTCATCGGACAGCATCGGATTTAGACAAATCGTAGTGTGAAACCAGCCTTAGTTACTTATTAACACTCACGTACTATATCCTATTTAATACTATATATATTTATATTTATTGTCACTTTTTATATCTTAGCTATTTATCTATCACATCTAAACACTTTTTGTATAGTGAAATCATTCGATTCTGTATAAATACATTTATCAACTACTTACTCACTTTCACCTATCAGATATAGGCACTCTTTTGTCATGTGGGTTTATATCATTATGAAACTCACCTTACTATTCTTTCATGCCTTTCTATGGTGAAACTTTCAACAGCACCTTTTATGCAATACTAGCTGTGAGCCCGATGCAAATGCATCGGGATTCTAGAACGTGCATTAATTTGATTATAGTAGTTATAGCTGGTGTGAGGACTTTTTTGGGGGGGTCCAATACTTTTTTGGGGGGGTCCAATACTTTTTTGGGGGGGTCCAACACTTTTTTGGGGGGGTCCAATACTTTTTTTGGGGGTCCAATACTTTTTTGGGGGGGTCCAATACTTTTTTTGGGGGGGTCCAATACTTTTTGGGGGGGTCCAATACTTTTGGGGGGGGGGTCCAATACTTTTTTGGTGGGGTCCAATACTTTTGGTGGGGGGGGTCCAATACTTTTTTGGGGGGGTCCAATACTTTGGGGGGTCCAATACTTTTTGGGGGGGTCCAATACTTTTTTTGGGGGGTCCAATACTTTTTTTGGGGGTCCAATATTTTAATATATTTTTTTTTTTTTTTTTTGTTATTTATTTATATTTTTTTTTTACTATTTTTATTATTATTAAATGTATTTATTATTTGTTATTTTAATTGAATTTATTTGTATTAAAATTATTTTATTTTATTAAAAAAAACGCATCTGCGGCGCGGTTGCGGTAATCCCCATACAAAGTATAGGGGGACTTGCGGCAGGTGCGGCAAAACCGCACTTGCCGCACCTGCCGCAAGTCCCCCTATACATTCTATGGGGATTACCGCAACCGCGCCGCAACTTGCACTTGCGGCGCGGTTGCGGTAATCCTTATGGGGATTACCGCAACCGCGCCGCAAGTGCAAGTTGCGGCGCGGTTGCGGTAATCCTTATGGGGATTACCGCAACCGCGCCGCAAGTGCTGGCACTCAGCCAGCGACTCACAATGCGGCGCGGTTGCGGTATGGTATGGAGGAGGAGGTGTGCGGGCATATGGAGGAGGGGTGTGCGGGCATATGGAGGAGGGGGTGTGCGGGCATATGGAGGAGGGGGTGTGCGGGCATATGGATGAGGGGGTGTGCGGGCATATGGAGGAGGAGGTGTGCGGGCATATGGAGGAGGAGGTGTGCGGGCATATGGAGGAGGGGGTGTGCGGACATATGGAGGAGGGGGTGTGCGGGCATATGGAGGAGGGGGTGTGCTGGCATATGGAGGAGGGGGTGTGCGGGCATATGGAGGAGGGGGTGTGCGGGCATATGGAGGAGGGGGTGTGCGGGCATATGGAGGAGGGGGTGTGCGGGCATATGGAGGAGGGGGTGTGCGGGCATATGGAGGAGGGGGTGTGCGGGCATATGGAGGAGGAGGCACAGAGGCAGAGGGGCACTGAGGCACTGGGGCACAGGGGCACTACGGCACTGGGGCACAGAGGCACAGAGGCGGAGCGGGATCACAGGGGCACAGGCTCCGGAGCACTGTGTCAGCATGTGCTGACAGCAGCTGCTTCGGAGCGGGAGGCACAGGGGCACTGAGGCACAGGGACACAGGGATGGCACAGGGACACAGGGGATGACAGCAGCTCGCAATGGCCGCGAAGCGGCCACTGCTTCGCCGTGATGACGTCACAGAGTGTGACATAGCCACGGCACGTCGGGGGCCGACATGAAAATGCCTACGGCAATTATAGAGTAGATACTGATTCATTTGGGGACCGTGTCTGGGACTACAGAATGCAAAGGCACATGAGTGCCATCTTGTGTCTGTTTTGAGTATGCAGCTTCAAAAATTCTTTAATTGTTCAAGGATTCTTAATCTTGTGTAGACATGATATTTAGGTTAAAATCTTTTATCTTTTTCATCCAGTTCTGTAACTTGTCAAGGAATAGAACCTGGGGTGTTGATATACAAATGTATCACCTTTTTTCCTGTTGAGCCACCACTCAGAAATACATGTTTTTAACCGAATTGGATTTGTCTATTTTATTAGTATTTAAATAATTATTAAATGATCACATTAAATATTTTTAATGTCTAAATAAAAGATTTTTTAGTATATATAGATACATATTTTTTTATAAATTTCCCATCCTATATATTTTTTATTCCCTTCTTCATGTTTTAGATTATTTATCTCCTTTATCATCGTCATTTTTCAACAGTGAAATTTTACTAATTAAACTGCTTCAATATCTGAACTACTGGTGGCGCTTAGCTTGAAACACTAGAGTCCTACTTATACAGATGAAAAACCACAGGTTCTAGTCCGATATGAGTAAAAAATGTGTGCTTCTTATTTTTATGAACAACACTGAATGAAGCATTTTTTATGTGTCTTATAGCTTTTATTTGCTTTATTTTTTAGAAAATTTTATCGGGATCATTAATTGATATTTTATGAAAGCATTAAGCACTTTTTTCAATACTTTTGAGATGTATTTTATGGTTTTTGTAAAAAGTAGCGCCAAAATGGGCAGATCCACCCATTTTGATGATGTGGATGACATCATCAGTAAACAGATGACACCTCTTTTTTGTGAAGCAAGGGGCTATAAAAACCCTCTCTGTGACCATGATTGTAATATCCCTGAGGAAGGCGCCGGGTGTGGCGCTGAAACGCGTAGGAGAGAGGAGGAATAAAAGGATGGAAATCTATTTGGCTCTTTGGTGAGTTTATTTAACCCTGAAGCAGCGCGGACCGTGAGACACCAGCACTCCCATCATTTCTTTTATTGATCTTGTCCCGGGATTTGCTGGGCTGTGTGACCCGGTCGCCAGCTCCTCTATTCAGAAGCCTGTAGCTAGTCCCGCGCGGGCCATGGCCCCTGCACACACTGTCCGCGTCTCTCTTCCCCAGCACCGGAGGTGAATGCAGGCTCCCGCTCCCCCTGTGTCCCGCTCCGGTCCACTCCCGCGGCTTCTCCTCCCCTCCGCAACGGGCTCAGCGGGCGGTCTCCCTTGTCTGCTAGGACGCCCGGCGCGGGATGAGACCAACAGCGCCCGCTCCCGGGTGTCACGACGGGATCGTTACACCTCACTCACCCCTCGGTCACAGTCTCAGACGCCTCTGCACAACAGGGAGCTGTTGGGGCGATGCGTCCTAGGAGGTCCGGCGCACACGTATTCCCACGGTTGCCTCTTCCTCCTTCTCAGAGTTCGGGGGCCTTCTGCACTTATGTCCCGGATCACAGCAGCGACGCGCTGATAGGGTCTGCTTCCTCCCTCCGGTCCACGGCAGTGCGGCGTTCAGAGGTCGCTTGGTAGGCTCACCTTGGCATCAGGGCCGCAGGGTAAGGGGCAGTGAGGGGGGGAGGCCTCGCCAAGCACCCCACGAGGCACCTCTCTGGCGATCACCCGGTCCAAAGCAGATTCTCGTAGACTGCAGGACTTTAAGTGAAAGAGGGACCCAGGGATGAGGGTCGTGGGTGCTCTCCGGGGCAGGATGGTGCCAGATTGCAGCCAGAGAACGGGAGCGCAGTGAGACACGTCCTCCCTATGCGGCGGCCATCTTGGATCTCGCCTTGCCTTTTGACTTTTGCCTTGCCTTTTGCTTTGCCTTTTGCCTTTTGCCTTGCCTTTTGCTGTGTTTTGCCTTGCCTTTTGCCTTGCCTTTTGCCTTGCCTTTTGCCTAACCTTTTGCCTTGCCTTTAGCCTTGCCTTTTGCCTTACCTATTGCCTTTTGCCTTGCCTTTCGTCTTTTGACTTGCCTTTTGCCTTGCCTTTTGCTTTGCCTTTAAACTTGCCTTTTGCTTTGCCTTTTGCCTTGCCTACAAAATTCAAAAGATACATGGATCCTACAGGTGAAGACCACCTCATTATGTACTAATTTCTACTAAAATAAAGAAGTAGTTTAGTTCAGGGAAAGAAACAATGTAAGTTTCATATTACACTTATTGTAAAATAGTCAGACCTCACAAGTACTGTTTGATTGATAAATCTTCCAGCTACTTTGTGTTAATTAGGAGCGAATTGATGGAACATTACTTTTACCTAAAATTTTAGGAAACGCACCTATGTTGGCGATGGATAGGACAGCTAGAGGGGATATGGAGGAGGCTGTTATTCTTTTTATTTTTTTTGATAGGTGTAATTTCACCAATTTGCTGATAATTTATGGAAAGTAGAGGATAAGTATGTTTAATTCTGATGAATTATTTGAATGTGTTGTCATGGGTCAAATATGACTATTTTAGGTTCTTCTACTGGGCCTTTAGCACTGATACGTTGCCAAGCTATGGACTTGCATTTAACATAAAGTCTACAAACATTAAATGCCTGAATTATTATCTTTTCAGAAGTAATATTGTGACATGATTACGTACCTAGGGCCAGATATGTACTGTTAATAACACCCAGTCCCAATGATAGGTAAAGACCACATAATTATGTGTTAATAGAATCTCATTACAAGAAAGATGTAGAGTAATTCAAGTGTATAAAGAATATATATGTTGAAAATAGATATTACATGTTGTAAAATAGGCAGTCCTCACATGTAGCTTGGAGATATATACTCCAGCTACTTTGCCTAAATTTGAAGAAAATCCTTTGAAAATTACATGCACCTAAAATGGTACATAATGCACCTATCTTGGAGTTAGACAGGACTGCTATAGGGAAATGGATGAGTACCGTATATACAGAGGTATATACAGCCCCAGTGGTAGTATACAGCAGCCCCACAGGTATATACAGCCCCAGTGGAAGTATACAGCAGCCCCATAGGTAAATACAGCCCCAGTGGTAGTATACAGCAGCCCCACAGGTAAATATAGCCCCAGTGGTAGTATACAGCAGCCCCACAGGTAAATATAGCCCCAGTGGTAGTATATATACAGCCCCACAGGTAATTATAGCCCCAGTGGTAGTATACAGCAGCCCCACAGGTAAATATAGCCCCAGTGGTAGTATACATACAGCCCCAGAGGTAAATATAGCCCCAGTGGTAGTATACAGCAGCCCCACAGGTAAATATAGCCCCAGTGGTAGTATACATACAGCCCCACAGGTAAATATAGCCCCAGTGGTAGTATACATATAGCCCCACAGGTAAATATAGCCCCAGTGGTAGTATACAGCAGCCCCACATATATATGCCCCAGAGGTATATACAGGTCCCCCCGCCGCAATCCTGTAAAGGAATAGATTAGTATACTTATCCATCCGCTGCAGCTGTCCCGCCGCCATCGCGATTCAGCATCTTCCGACTTCCAGCGTCTCGCGTCTTCTTCCGGTTTCCTCCTCGGTCGCACAGGCAATGACGTCATTGCCTGCGACCATCGGAAGGAGACGCGAGACGCTGGAAGTCGGAAGATGCTGAATCGCGATGGCGGTGGGGCAGCTGCAGCGGATGGATAAGTATACTAACCTATTCCTTTACAGGATTGCGGCGGGGGGCTGTATATAGATGGGGGCACTGTATACTGTATACAGTGACTCGCGTATAAGCCGAGGGGGGGACTTTTCAGCCCAATTTTTGGGCTGAAAAACTCGGCTTATACGCGAGTATATACGGTAGTTATTTTTTTTAAAGCTGTAATTTAAAAATCTTTCTTTAAATTTAGGGACAGTAACCCTAAATTTAAGGATGTAGGATACAATAGGGTGGTTGGAGATTGTTTCCATGCAGCATGTGTATTAGGCTAGGGTCACACTTGGAGGGTAACCCACATTTAACGTGAGCGCTAAACGCTGAGCAGTGTCTGCAGTAGCGGATAGCGTTAGTGACATCCCGGTGATTCCTAGCGCTGATGTCCCTGCACTCTCCTCTCACTCACACAGCAGGGACACTGATGCCATTACTTCCATGGCCACCTGCTTGTCTTTGTAGGCTTGCACATGTCACGTGGCCCTCTGCCTTTTGCCTTTAGCCTTGCCTTTTGCCTTGCCTTTTACCTTGCCTTTTGCCTTACCTATTGCATTTTGCCTTTGCCTTGCCTATTGCCTTGCATTTTGCCTTGCCTTTTGCTGAGCCTTGCCTTTTGCTGAGCCTTTTGCCTTGCCTTTCGTCTTTTGACTTGCCTTTTGCCTTGCATTTTACCTTTCCTTTTGCCGATTGCCTTGCCTTTTGCCTTGCTTTTTCCTTTTGCCTTGCTTTTTACCTTTCCTTTTGCCTTGCCTTTTGCCTAACCTTTTGCCTTGCTTTTTGCCTTATGCCTTGCCCTTTGCCTTGCACCTTGCCTTTTGCCTTGCCATTTGCCTTGCCTTTTGTCTTTTGCCTTGCTCTTTGCCTTTTGGCTTGCCTTTTTCCTTTTGACTTGCCTTTTGCCTTTTGCCTTGCCTTTTGCCTTGCCTTTTGCCTTGCCTTTTGCCTTGTGTTTTGCCTTTTGCATTGGCTTTTGCCTTGCCTTTTGACTTACCTATTGCCTTTTGCCTTTTGCCCTGCCTTTTGCCTTCCCTTTTGCCTTCCCTTTTGCCTTCCCTTTTGCCTTGCCTTTTTCCTTTTGCCTTGCCTTTTTCCTTTTGCCTTGCCTTTTCCCTTTTGCCTTGCCTTTTACATTTCCTTTTGCCTTTTGCCTTGCCTTTTGCCTTGCCTTTTACCTTGCACCTTGCCTTTTGCCTTGCCTTTTGCCTTGCCTTTTGTCTTGCCTGTTGCCTTGCCTTTTGCCTTGCCTTTGCCTTTTGCCTTGCCCTTTGCCTAACCCTTTGCCTTGCCTTTTGCCTTGCTTTTTGCCTTATGCCTTGCCTTTTGCCTTGCACCTTGCCTTTTGCCTTGCCTTTTGCCTTGCCCTTTGCCTTGCCTTTTGCCTTGCCCTTTGCCTTGCGTTTTGCCTTGCCTTTTGTCTTTTGCCTTGCTCTTTGCCTTTTGCCTTGCCTTTTGCCTTGCCTTTTGCCTTGCCTTTTGCCTTGCCTTTTGGCTTGCCTTTTGCCTTGAGTTTTCCCTTTTGCCTTGCCTTTTACATTTCCTTTTGCCTTGCTTTTTGCCTTGCCTTTTGTCTTGCTTTTTGCCTTATGCCTTGCCTTTTGCCTTGCACCTTGCCTTTTAACTTGCCTTTTGCCTTGCGTTTTACCTTTCCTTTCTCATTTTGCCTTGCCTTTTGCCTAACCTTTTGCCTTGCTTTTTCCTTTTGCCTTGCTTTTTACCTTTCCTTTTGCCTTGCCTTTTGCCTAACCTTTTGCCTTGCCTCTTGCCTTGCTTTTTGCCTTATGTCTTGCCTTTTGCCTTTTACCTTGCCTTTTACCTTGCCTTTTGCCTTGCCTTTTGCCTTGCCTTTTGCCTTGCCTTTTGCTTTGCCTTTTGCCTTGCCTTTTGCCTTGCCCTTAGCTTTGCGTTTTGCCTTGCCTTTTGTCTTTTGCCTTGCTCTTTGCCTTTTGCCTTGCTCTTTGCCTTTTGCCTTGCTCTTTGCCTTTTGCCTTGCCTTTTCCCTTTTGCCTTACCTTTTGACTTGCCTTTTGCTTTGCCTTTTGCCTTGCCTTATTCCTTTTGCCTTGCCTTTTGCCATTTGCTTTGCCTTTTGCATTGGCTTTTGCCTTGCCTTTTGGCTTTTGCCTTGCCTTTTGACTTGCCTATTGCCTTTTGCCCTGCCTTTTGCCTTACCTTTTGCCTTGCCTTTTGCCTTGACTTTCGCCTTGCCTTTTTCCTTTTGCCTTGACTTTAGCTTTGCCTTTTCCATTTTGCCTTGCCTTTTACATTTCCTTTTGCCTTTTGCCTTGCCTTTTGCCTTGCCTTTTACCTTGCACCTTGCCTTTTGCCTTGTCGTTTTCCTTGCCTTTTGTCTTGCCTGTTGCTTTGCCTTTTGCCTTGCCTTTTGCCTTGCCTTGCCTTTGCCTTTTGCCTTGCCTTTTGCCTAACCCTTTGCCTTGCCTTTTGCCTTATGCCTTGCCTTTTACCTTGCCTTTTGCCTTGCCTTTTGCCTTGCCTTTTGCCTTGCCCTTTGCCTTGCGTTTTGCCTTATGCCTTGCCTTTTACCTTGCCTTATGCCTTGCGTTTTGCCTTATGCCTTGCCTTTTACCTTGCCTTATGCCTTGCGTTTTGCCTTGCCTTTTACCTTGCCTTTTACCTTGCCTTTTGCCTTGCCTTTTGCCTTGCCCTTTGCCTTGCGTTTTGCCTTGCCTTTTGTCTTTTGCATTGCCTTTTCCCTTTTGCCTTGCCTTTTGTCTTGCCTTTTGCCTTGATTTTCCCTTTTGCCTTGCCTTTTACATTTCCTTTTGCCTTTTGCCTTGTCCTTTGCCTTGCCTTTTCCCTTTTGCTTTGCCTTTTGTCTTGCCTTTTGCTTTGCCTTTTTCCTTTTGACTTGTTTTTGCCTTGCCTTTTGCCTAACCTTTTGACTTTTGCCTTGCCTTTTGCCTTGCCTTGCCTTTTGCCTTGCCTTTTGCTGTGTCTTGCCTTTTGCCTTGCCTTTTGACTTTTGCCTTGCCTTTTGCCTTGCCTTTTGCCTAACCTTTTGCCTTGCCTTCAGCCTTGCCTTCAGCCTTGCCTTTTGCCTTGCCTTTTGCCTTGCCTTTTGCCTTGCCTTTTGCCTAACCTTTTGCCTTGCCTCTTGCCTAACCTTTTGCCTTGCCTTTTGCCTTGCCCTTTGCCTTTTGCCTTGCGCTTTGCCATTTGCCTTGCCTTTTGTCTTGCCTGTTGCCTTTTGCTTTGTCTTTTGCCTTGCCTCTTGCCTTGCCTTTTGCCTTGCCTTTTGCATTGCCTTTTGCCTTGCCTTTTGCATTGCCTTTTGCCTTGCCTTTTGCCTTGCCTTTTGCCTTGCCTTTAGCCTTGCCTTTTAACTTGCCTTTTGCCTTGCCTACAAAATTCAAAATATACATGGATCCTACAGGTGAAGACCACCTCATTATGTACCGTATATACTCGTGTATAAGCCGAGTTTTTCAGCCCAAAATTTGGGCTGAAAAGTCTCCCCCTCGGCTTATACACGAGTCAATACGGGTGGGGGCTGTGGAGGCTGGAGGAGGCGGGGGGAGGCTGCTGTATGAGCGGCCCCGTCACGTGGGGCCGCTCATTATATATGCACTGCTTCCCCCTGTCAATCAGCGGTAGGGGGAAGCAGTTCATATATGCCCCCCAAATGCTGGCACTCTCCCCCCTTGTAAGGGCCCCCTCCCGCTGGTTATATTACCATCCCGGTCTTCTGCTCAGCGCCGCTCCTCGGTGCTCCATCCGTCCAGCTACATCCGGGATCCCCGGCCGTCGCAGGCATATGACGTCATCGTGCGACGGCGGGAGATCCCGGATGCAACGAGGACGGAGGACGGAGCATGAAGAACGGAGCACCGAGGAGCAGCGCTGATCAGAAGACCGGGATGGTAAGATAAGCAGGAGGGGGGAGAGTGCCAGCATTTGGGGGCAGCTGGGTACCCACAGGGGGCTGCTGGATACCCCTTGGGGGCTGCTGGATACCCCTTGGGGGCTGCTGGGTACCCCCAGGGGGCTGCTGGGTACCCCCAGGGGGCTGCTGGGTACCCCCTGGGGGTTGCTGCGTACCCCCAGGGGGCTGCTGGATACCCCCTGGGGGCTGCTGGATACCCCCTGGGGCTGCTGTATTACCCCTGGGGGCTGCTGTATACCCCCAGGGCTGCTGTATATACTGCTGGGGCCTGTATACTACTGGGGCTGCTGTATACTACCGCTGGGGCTGCTATATACTACTGCTGGGGCTGCTATATACTACTGCTGGGGCTGCTATATACTACCGCTGGGGCTGCTATATACTACCACTGGGGCTGCTATATACTACCACTGGGACTGCTGGGGCTGCTATATACTACCGCTGGTGCTGCTATATACTACCGCTGGGGCTGCTATATACTACCACTGGGGCTGCTATATACTACCACTGGGGCTGCTGGGGCTGCTATATACTACCACTGGGGCTGCTATATACTACCACTGGGACTGCTGGGGCTGCTATATACTACTGCTGGGGCTGCTATATACTACCACTGGGGCTGCTATATACTACCACTGGGACTGCTGGGGCTGCTATATACTACCGCTGGGGCTGCTATATACTACCACTGGGGCTGCTGGGACTGCTATATACTACCACTGGGGCTGCTGGGGATGCTATATACTACCACTGGGGCTGCTATATACTACTGCTGGGGATGCTATATACTACCACTGGGGCTGCTGTATACTACCACTGGGGAGGCCTGTATACCACTGGGGGGGGCCTGTATACCACACTGCTGGGGGCTGTATACCTGTGCTGGGGTCCACCCTCGGCTTATACACGAGTCAATAGGTTTTTCCAGATTTTTGGGGCAAAAGTAGGGGGGTCGGCTTATACACGGGTCGGCTTATACACGAGTATATACGGTACTAATTTCTACTAAAATAAAGTAGTTTAGTTCAGGGAAAGAAACAATGTAAGTTTCATATTACCCTTATTGTAAAATAGTCAGACCTCACAAGTACTGTTTGATTGATAAATCTTCCAGCTACTTTGTCTAAATTAGGAGCAAATTGATGGAACATTACTTTTACCTAAAATTTTAGGAAACGCGCCTATGTTGGCGATGGATAGGACAGCTAGAGGGGATATGGAGGAGGCTGTTATTTTTTTTATTTTTTTTGATAGGTGTCATTTCACCAATTTGCTGATAATTTATGGAAAGTAGAGGATAAGTATGTTTAATTCTGATGAATTATTTGAATGTGTTGTCATGGGTCAAATATGACTATTTTAGGTTCTTCTACTGGGCCTTTAGCACTGATACGTTGCCAAGCTATGGACTTGCATTTAACATAAAGTCTACAAACATTATATGCCTGACTTATTATCTTTTCAGAAGTAATATTGTGACATGATTAGGTACCTGGGGCAAGATATGTACTGTTAATAACACCCAGTCCCAATGATAGGTAAAGACCACGTAATTATGTATTAATAGTATCTCATTACAAGAAAGATGTAGAGCAATTCAAGTGTATAAAGAATATATATGTTGGGAATAGATATTACATGTTGTAAAATAGGCAGTCCTCACATGTAGCTTGGAGATATGTACTCCAGCTACTTTGCCTAAATTTGAAGAAAATCCTTTGAAAATTACATGCACCTAAAATGGTACATAATGCACCTATCTTGGAGTTAGACAGGACTGCTATATGGGAAATGGATGAGTAGTTATTTTTTTAAAGCTGTAATTTAAAAATCTTTCTTTCAATTTATGGACAGTAGCACTAAATTTAAGGATGTAGGATACAATAGGGTGGTTGGAGATTGTTTCTATGCAGCATGTGTATTAGGCTAGGGCCACACTTGGAGGGTGACCCACATTTAACGTGAGCGCTAAACGCTGAGCAGTGTCTGCAGTAGCGGATAGCGTTAGTGACATCCCAGTGATTCCTAGCGTTGATGTCCCTGCACTCTCCTCTCACTCACACAGCAGGGACACTGATGCCATTACTTCCATGGCCACCTGCTTGTCCTTGTAGGCTTGCACATGTCACGTGGCCCTCTGCCTTTTGCCTTTAGCCTTGCCTTTTGCCTTGCCTTTTACCTTGCCTTTTGCCTTACCTATTGCATTTTGCCTTGCCCTTTGCCTTGCCTATTGCCTTGCATTTTGCCTTGCCTTTTGCTGAGCCTTGCCTTTTGCCTCGTCTTTTGCCTTGCCTTTCGTCTTTTGACTTGCCTTTTGCCTTGCCTTTTGCCTTGCATTTTACCTTTCCTTTTGCCGATTGCCTTGCCTTTTCCTTTTGCCTTGCTTTTTACCTTTCCTTTTGCCTTTTGCCTTGCTTTTTGCCTAACCTTTTGCCTTGCCTTTTGCCTTGCTTTTTGCCTTATGCCTTGCCCTTTGCCTTGCACCTTGCCTTTTGCCTTGCCTTTTGCCTTGCCTTTTGCCTTGCCCTTTGCCTTGCCCTTTGCCTTGCCCTTTGCCTTGCCTTTTGCCTTGCCTTTTGCCTTGCCCTTTGCCTTGCATTTTGCCTTGCCTTTTGTCTTTTGCCTTGCTCTTTGCCTTTTCCCTTTTGCCTTGCCTTTTGCCTTGCCCTTTGTCTTGCCTTTTGTCTTGCCTTTTGGCTTGCCTTTTGCTTTGCCTTTTGTCTTGCCTTTTTCCTTTTGACTTGCCTTTTGCCTCGCCTTTTGCCTTGCCTTTTGCCTTGCCTTTTGCCTTGAGTTTTCCCTTTTGCCTTGCCTTTTACATTTCCTTTTGCCTTTTGCCTTGCCTTTTGTCTTGCTTTTTGCCTTATGCCTTGCCTTTTGCCTTGCACCTTGCCTTTTAAATTGCCTTTTGCCTTGCGTTTTACCTTTCCTTTCGCATTTTGCCTTGCCTTTTGCCTAACCTTTTGCCTTGCTTTTTCCTTTTGCCTTGCTTTTTACCTTGCCTTTTGCCTTGCCTTTTTGCCTTGCCTTTTACCTAACCTTTTGCCTTACCTTTTGCCTTGCATTTTACCTTATGCCTTGCACCTTGCCTTTTGCCTTGCCATTTGCCTTGCCTTTTGCCTTGCCCTTTGCCTTTTGCCTTGCCTTTTGCCTAACCCTTTGCCTTGCCTTTTGCCTTGGTTTTTGCCTTATGCCTTGCCTTTTGCCTTGCACCTTGCCTTGCCATTTGCCTTGCCTTTTGCCTTGCCCTTTGCCTTTTGCCTAACCCTTTGCCTTGCCTTTTGCCTTTTGCCTTGCCTTTTCCCTTTTGCTTTGCCTTTTGTCTTGCCTTTTGTCTTGCCTTTTGCTTTGCCTTTTGCCTTGCCTTTTTCCTTTTGACTTGCTTTTGCCTTGCCTTTTGCCTAACCTTTTGACTTTTGCCTTGCCTTTTGCCTTGCCTTTTGCTTTGCTTTTTGCCTTGCCTTTTGCTGTGTCTTGCCTTTTGCCTTGCCTTTCATCTTTTGACTTGCCTTTTGCCTTGCCTTTTGCTGTGTCTTGCCTTTTGCCTTGCCTTTCGTCTTTTGACTTGCCTTTTGCCTTGCCTGTTGCCTTGAATTTTACCTTTCCTTTTGCCGATTGCCTTGCCTTTTGCCTTGCTTTTTCCTTTTGCCTTGCTTTTTACCTTTCCTTTTGCCTTTTGCCTTCCCTTTTGCCTAACCTTTTGCCTTGCCTCTTGCCTTGCTTTTTGCCTTGCCCTTTGCCTTGCCTTTTGCCTTTTGCCTTGCCTTTTGCCTTGCCTTTTGCCTTGCCTTTTGCTTTGCCTTTTGCCTTGCCCTTTGCCTTTTGCCTTGCCTTTTGCCTTGCCCTTAGCTTTGCGTTTTGCCTTGCCTTTTGTCTTTTGCCTTGCTCTTTGCCTTTTGCCTTGCCTTTTCCCTTTTGCCTTGCCTTTTGTCTTGCCTTTTGCTTTGCCTTTTGCCTTGCCTTACTCCTTTTGACTTGCCTTTTGCCTCACCTTTTGCTTTGCCTTTTGCCTTGTCTTTTGCCTTTTGCTTTGCCTTTTGCGTTGGCTTTTGCCTTGCCTTTTGACTTTTGCCTTGCCTTTTGACTTACCTATTGCCTTTTGCCTTACCTTTTGCCTTGACTTTCGCCTTGCCTTTTTCCTTTTGCCTTGACTTTTGCCTTGCTTTTTGCCTTTTGCCTTGCCTTTTACCTTGCACCTTGCCTTTTGCCTTGCCGTTTTCCTTGCCTTTTGTCTTGCCTGTTGCTTTGCCTTTTGCCTTTTGCCTTGCCTTTGCCTTTTGCCTTGCCTTTTGCCTAACCCTTTGCCTTGCCTTTTGCCTTATGCCTTGCCTTTTACCTTGCACCTTGCCTTTTGCCTTGCCTTTTGCCTTGCCCTTTGCCTTGCGTTTTGCCTTGCCTTTTGTCTTTTGCCTTGCTCTTTGCCTTTTCCCTTTTGCCTTGACTTTTGTCTTGCCTTTTGCCTTTTGGCTTGCCTTTTGCCTTGAGTTTTCCCTTTTGCCTTGCCTTTTACATTTCCTTTTGCCTTATGTCTTGCCTTTTGCCTTGCACCTTGCCTATTAACTTGCCTTTTGCCTTGCGTTTTACCTTTCCTTTTGCATTTTGCCTTGCGTTTTGCCTAACCTTTTGCCTTGCTTTTTCGTTTTGCCTTGCTTTTTACTTTTCCTTTTGCCTTGTCTTTTGCCTAGCCTTTTACCTAACCTTTTGCCTTGCATTTTACCTTATGCCTTGCCTTTTGCCTTGCATCTTGCCTTTTGCCTTGCCTTTTGCCTAACCTTTGCCTTGCCTTTTGCCTTGGTTTTTGCCTTATGCCTTGCCTTTTGCCTTGCCTTTTGCCTTGCCTTTTGCCTTGCCTTTTGCCTTGCCTTTTGCCTTGCCCTTTGCCTTTTGCCTTGCCTTTTACCTAACTCTTTGCCTTGCCTTTTGCCCTTTGCCTTGTCCTTTGCCTTGCCTTTTCCCTTTTGCTTTGTCTTTTGTCTTGCTTTTTGCTTTGCCTTTTTCCTTTTGACTTGCTTTTGCCTTGCCTTTTGCCTAATCTTTTGACTTTTGCCTTGCCTTTTGACTTGCCTTGCCTTTTGCCTTGCCTTTTGCTGTGTCTTGCCTTTTGCCTTGCCTTTTGACTTTTGCCTTGCCTTTTGCCTTGCCTTTTGCCTTGCCTTGCCTTTTGCCTAGCCTTTTGCCTTGCCTTTAGCCTTGCCTTTTGCCTTGCCTTTTGCCTAACCTTTTGCCTTGCCTCTTGCCTAACCTTTTGCCTTGCCCTTTGCCTTTTTGCCTTGCGCTTTGCCATTTGCCTTGCCTTTTGCCTTGCCTTTTGCCTTGCCATTTGCCTTGCCTTTTGCCTTGCCTTTTGCCGTTTGCCTTGCCTTTTGCCTTGCCTTTTAACTTGCCTTTTGCCTTGCCTACAAAATTCAAAAGATTACATGGATCCTACAGGTGAAGACCACCTCATTATGTACTAATTTCTACTAAAATAAAGAAGTAGTTTAGTTCAGGGAAAGAAACAATGTAAGTTTCATATTACACTTATTGTAAAATAGTCAGACCTCACAAGTACTGTTTGATTGATAAATCTTCCAGCTACTTTGTCTAAATTAGGAGCAAATTGATGGAACATTACTTTTACCTAAAATTTTAGGAAACGCACCTATGTTGGTGATGGATAGGACAGTTAGAGGGGATATGGAGGAGGCTGTTATTTTTTTTTTTTTTTTTTTGATAGGTGTAATTTCACCAATTTGCTGATAATTTATGGAAAGTAGAGGATAAGTATGTTTAATTCTGATGAATTATTTGAATGTGTTGTCATGGGTCAAATATGACTATTTTAGGTTCTTCTACTGGGCCTTTAGCACTGATACGTTGCCAAGCTATGGACTTGCATTTAACATAAAGTCTACAAACATTATATGCCTGACTTATTATCTTTTCAGAAGTAATATTGTGACATGATTAGGTACCTGGGGCCAGATATGTACTGTTAATAACTCCCAGTCCCAATGATAGGTAAAGACCACGTAATTACGTGTTAATAGTATCTCATTACAAGAAAGATGTAGAGTAATTCAAGTGTATAAAGAATATATATGTTGGGAATAGATATTACATGTTGTAAAATAGGCAGTCCTCACATGTAGCTTGGAGATATGTACTCCAGCTACTTTGCCTAAATTTGAAGAAAATCCTTTGAAAATTACATGCACCTAAAATGGTACATAATGCACCTATCTTGGAGTTAGACAGGACTGCTATATGGGAAATGGATGAGTAGTTATTTTTTTAAAGCTGTAATTTAAAAATCTTTCTTTCAATTTATGGACAGTAACACTAAATTTAAGGATGTAGGATACAATAGGGTGGTTGGAGATTGTTTCTATGCAGCATGTGTATTAGGCTAGGGCCACACTTGGAGGGTGACCCACATTTAACGTGAGCGCTAAACGCTGAGCAGTGTCTGCAGTAGCGTATAGCGTTAGTGACATCCCGGTGATTCCTAGCGCTGATGTCCCTGCACTCTCCTCTCACTCACACAGCAGGGACACTGATGCCATTACTTCCATGGCCACCTGCTTGTACTTGTAGGCTTGCACATGTCACGTGGCCCTCTGCCTTTAGCCTTGCCTTTTGCCTTGCCTTTTGTCTTGCTTTTTGTCTTACTTTTTTCCTTGCCTTTTGCCTTACCCATTGCCTTTTGCCTAGCCTTTTGCCTTGCCTTTCGTCTTTTGACTTGCCTTTTGCCTTACGTTTTACCTTTCCTTTTGCATTTTGCCTTGCCTTTTGCCTAACCTTTTGCCTTGCCTTTTGCCTTGCTATTTCCATTTGCCTTGCTTTTTACCTTTCCTTTTGCTTTTTGCCTTGCCTTCTGTCTAACCTTTTGCCTTGCCTTTTGCCTTGCTTTTTGCCTTATGCCTTGCCTTTTGCCTTGCCATTTGCCTTGCCTTTTGCCTTGCCTTTTGCCTTGCCTTTTGCCTAACCTTTTGCCTTGCCTTTTGCCTTGCTTTTTGCCTTGCCTTTTGCCTTGCACCTTGCCTTTTGCCTTGCCTTTTGCCTTGCCTTTTGCCTTGACTTTTGCCTAACCCTTTGCCTTGCCTTTTGCCTTGCTTTTTGCAGGAGTACCCTAAACTGAAGACCGAGATATTGTCGCGGTCCGGAGTGTCTATGGCGGTCAGAGAGCAAAGAGTCCACCACTGGGCGTACGCGGGCGACAAACCCCCTCGCTCACAGATGTTTGACTTATTACATTTAGTCCAGAAATGGCTACAGCCGGAGTCTGCCACTCCTGCCCAGATGGTGGAACGGGTGATGGACAGGTTTATTCATTCCCTGCCCCATCCGGTTCAGACCTGGGTTGCCCAGGGAGACCCTCGGAACGCTGATGACCTTGTGGGCTTGGTAGAGTGGTACCAGGTGATGGAAAAGTCCCTGGGAAAACCGGACCTAATGTACTCTCCGTATTGGGGCACCCAAAGGGAGACAGTAAGTCCACGTAAGGAAGCTAAAGCCGCAAACGGAGGGCGTCCCAGTGCTACGGATGGGACAGGAAAGTCTGCTAGGGCGGAGGTGATTTTTTGGCGGTGTCATAACCCGGGGCACGTTGCCGCTAGGTGCCCTACGTTCCCTGAGCCAATGGACTGCAGCCTGGGCAGACGGTGCTCTTATTAAGCCTATCCGGCCTGTAGTGTGGATGGACAATCCAGGGAGGGACCACAGGTGTGTGATGTGTCTGTGGATGGAGTCAGGGTCCTGGGACTTTTGGACTCTGGAAGTCTGGTGACCTTGATTAGTGCTACCCTACCCCATCAGCTAATCGCGGCCAGAACCGTGGGTGTCCACTGTATACATGGGGACGCCAAGAACTATCCCGTAGCCAGAGTGACCGTGGAAACACTGCGGTGCTCAAATCCATGAGGTCGGGGTGGTCAAGGACCTGATACATCCCATTATACTGGGCCGTGACTTTCCCTTGTTTTGGGACTTGTGGGGGAGAGGAACTGGACTTAGTGGCATGCGCAGAAACCAGGTCCTTGGAGAAGAAGCCCCGAGAAAGCCTCCTGGGAAGGAGTCTCCTTTGTGTGTCCTCGCCGGCGATGAGGGCGAGGCGGAGACTGAGATGGAGGACGTACCTGAGTTAGACATATCGGGCGACAACTTTGGGACTGACCAAATTCGGGACTTGACTCTAAAGGGGGCGTTTGACCAGGTTACTGTATGTAATGGGGTTGCCCAAGAGCCGGGGGCCGATACCAGATTGCCCCATTTCGCAGTGCATGGGGAGTTGCTATACCGGGTGGCCAAACTAAGGGGTGGTGAAACTGTAGAACAGCTGTTAGTGCTGAGACCATACAGAAGGAAAGTGTTAGATATGGCTCACTCACATGTTCTGGGGGGACACCTAGGGGTCGAAAAAACGCAGGAGAGTATTTTGAGGAGGTGTTACTGGCCGGGGTGTTACCGGGAAATTCTCAATTATTGTAGGTCCTGCCCCACCTGCCAAATAACTGCTCCCTTGCCCCACTTCCGAAGCCCCTTAGTTCCACTACAGGTGATAGAGGTTCCGTTTGAAAGGATTGCCATGGACCTGGTGGGACCCTTAGTGAAGTCTGCTGGGGGACATCAATACATCCTGGTGATCATGGACTATGCGACCCGGTACCCCGAAGCAGTACCCCTAAGGAACTCGTCCAGCAAAACCATAGCTCCAGAGCTGGTCCATATCTTTGCACGAACAGGGCTGCCAAAGGAGATTCTGACTGATCAGGGAACCCCCTTCATGAGCAAAGTGATGAAGGAGCTTTGTAGAGTCCTCCGGATAGCCCAGATTCGGACCTCAGTTTATCACCCACAAACGGATGGTCTGGTGGAGCGGTTCAACAAGACAAAGGCGATGCTCCGGAAAGCAGTGGAAAAAGACGGGCAAGACTGGGACTATCTGCTCCCATTCCTACTCTTTTCCATCAGAGAAGTTCCGCAAGCCTCCACGGGTTTTTCGCCGTTTGAGCTTCTATATGGGCGACATCCAAGAGGTCTCCTCGACATCGCCAAGGAAACCTGGGAGGCGGAAGTCACGCCGCATCAGAGTATCATTGAACATGTTGCCCAGCTACAGGAAAGAATGGCACAGGTGATGCCCATTGTGAAAAAACATCAGTTCCTGGCCAAATGGCAAGGGCCATACGAGGTGGTGGAAAAAAATCAGTGACGTTACTTATAAGGTCCACCAGCCCGGCCGCAGAAAGGCGTATCAAGTATACCACGTGAACTTACTCAAGCTGTACCAGGACCGGGAGCCTGCAGGAACGTCTTGCTTGGAGGCTGCTCCTGAAGGCAAGGTGGAGGAAGTCTCTATCGCAGATACCCTTTCGCCAGCCCAGAAGCAACAGTGTCGAGAGTTACTACAGCGGAACCGGGAGCTATTCTCAGAATTGCCGGGGCATACTCAGGTGATATAACATGACGTGCTCACGGATCCACAGGTGAGAGTGAATCTAAAGCCATATCGGATTCCGGAAGCACGTCGGGAGGTGATCACGGCCGAGGTGAAGAGGATGTTAGACCTCGGGGTCATAGAGGAATCGAAGAGCGGGTGGTCAAGCCCTATTGTTCTCGTGCCAAAACCCAACGGGGAGCGGAGGTTCTGTAACAACTACCGTCGGCTGAATGAGGTGTCCAAGTGTGACGCATATCCGATGCCCCGTGTCGACGAACTAATCGAGAGGCTTGGACCAGCGAGATACATCACCACTCTTGACTTGACAAAGGGTTTTTGGCAGATCCCCATATCCCAGACGGCTAAGGAGAAAACTGCTTTCTCAACACCGGATGGATGTTTTCAGTATACCCGGATGCCGTTCGGACTCCAGGGAGCTCCGGCCACCTTTTAAAGGGCTATGGATCGGGTCCTAGCCCCCCACAAGACGTATGCAGCCGCCTACCTCGATGACATCGTGGTCTTTAGCTCAGACTGGGCTAGTCATCTTCCGAAACTGCAGGCCATTTTGGATGCTCTTGGGAAGGCGGGATTTACTATAAATCCCAGGAAATGTGCCATTAGGAAGGAGGAGGCCAAATACTTGGGCTATGTCGTCGGAAGAGGTGAGATAAAGCCACAAGTCAAGAAAGTGGAGGCAATCCAGACCTGGCCATGACCGCTCAGCAAGAAACAAGTGAGAGCGTTCCTTGGTTTGGTGGGATACTACCGGTGGTTTATCCCGAATTTTGCCATTATGGCTGCGCCACTGACAGATCTCCTAAAAGGCACCAGATCTACCATGGTGAAATGGACGGAGGAAACAGAGGCCGCATTCCAGCAGTTGAAGGCAGCACCGCGCGAACAGCCGGTCCTGGTCGGACCGGACTTTATGAAGGAGTTTGTGGTCCAGACAGACGCTTCAGAGGTGGGGTTGGGAGCCGTGCTCTCCCAAGAGATAAATGGGGAAGAGCATCCCGTTCTCTATCTGAGCCGCAAGCTTTCATCCTGTGAGACGCACTATGCAGTGGTGGAGAAGGAGTGTCTGGCTATAAAGTGGGCCGTGGATACCCTGAGGTATTACCTGCAGGGCCGGAGGTTTAAATTGGTGTCGGACCATGCCCCATTGAGATGGCTTAGAGAACAGCGGGGACACAATGCCAGGGTCACTAGGTGGTTCCTGGCCCTTCAGGACTTCGGCTTTCAGGTGGAGCATAGGCCGGGGAAGTTGCACGGAAATGCTGATGCCCTCTCTAGACTTCCCTGCCTGGTGTCGGTAGGTGCCCAAACCCCTGGCTTTGGGCAGAGGGGGGGAATGTGTGACGCGGTCACTGGCCGTGTAGTTGAGGGGAGGTATGTGTCACGCAGGTTACTAGCCTGTGTGACCTAAAACCTGTAAAAGCTCCCAGCATGTTATGTGTTGTGGGGTTAATCTCAAAAGGGTGTGTGGTTTTAAGGGAATGACTAAGAGGGCGGGAGGTCATTCCCCCTACCTCCCCTGAGGGTGTGGCTGAGCCACAGTAAAAGCACAAGGCTGTTTTTTTTTTCTAAAGTTAGAGAGACTGGTGTGTAGAGGCTCCAGACTGTGGAGCTGGGCTGAGCAGTAGCTGCAGTCTGCAGCCAGTGAGTACAGGCGGACCTGTACCCATACGGACTGTGTATACTCGTTTAGTTTTTTTGTTTTGTTTTACCTTGCAAGCCAGTGAGGCTCCTTTGTGTTGTGCCCAAGTCTGCTGGGTTTATGCTGTATCAATAAACCTGCAGCCCAAACACATTCCTGTGTCTACGTCTGAATGCAGCCAAGGGAGTCGTCTTGCCACTATATATATATATATACATATACACACACTGTACAAGTGTATAATGAGGAGGAGAGCCCTGGTCACAGGAGCTGACAATCTGAGGACACTGGAATGACAAATAGCCTCTGTACTGATCACTATATATATGTATATATTGTGGGGCAGGTCCGGGAATTGCAGGTCAGGAAACACGTGGAGCCCGGTAGTAGTTGAAACAGTACCCGGTTTTATTGCTGATACACACAGGGTTGGCACAAGCTGCCTGAATCCGGGTCTCAGCCGGGTACACAGGATACAGTTCACACAAAGTAACCCGGTTCCTTCAGGTTATGGGCTCCCGTTATAGGTCACCCCGAGCTCCCCAGCCCTCCTGGGCTAGGCCGTGTTAGTATAGCACACGGCCCCCTGGAACTCTAGACCTCTCCAGTCTATCTCTGCTGCTGCAGCTTAGGCACAAATCTGTGTACAAGGAACCCCGCCCCGCCTCCTGATCAGGCTTTTAACTCCGTGTCTTCTTCCGGGACCTTGCAAGACCCGGAGTGGAGGGAGCGGACCGTCCCTTTCTCTCACACCCTACACCGGGCTCAATACGTGACAGTGCGCATTCTGGGGGAGACATAGCGCCTCTTGCATATGATCCCCTGCTCTGTCTCACCCCCCCCCACCTCGGTTCAAACTTGTGGGGTTGAACCCCAGCCATCAAACAGGGTGCCCGGGACAGGGCATCCGCATTACCCTGCAACTTGCCAGCCCGATGCTCCACCGTAAAATTGAAGTTTTGGAGGGACAGGAACCACCGGGTGACCCGAGCGTTCCGTTCTTTGCCATTACGCATCCAGACCAGGGGGGCGTGATCCGTAACCAACCAGAACTGTCGCCCGAGCAAATAATAACGTAGGGACTCCAAGGCCCATTTAACAGTCAAGCACTCCTCCACTACGCTATTATTCTTTTCCGGCGGGGACAATTTCCGGCTTAAGTAAGTGACCGGATGTTCTTCTCCGTCCACTTCTTGCGACAGCACCGCCCCCAGACCCACCTCCGAGGCGTCTGTTTGTACAACGAAGGCGTGTTTGAAGTTAGGGCTGATGAGGACGGGCTGTCCACACAAGGCCGACTTCATGGACTGAAAGGTGGCCTCTGCTTGGGGATTCCAACGCACCAAAGCAGATTTCCTCCCTTTTAACAGGTCGGACAGGGCCGCCGTTCGCCCAGCAAAATTGGGTATGAAGCGTCGGTAGTACCCAACTATGCCGAGGAACGCCCTCACCTGTTTTGTAGACACCGGTCGGGGCCAATTTTGAATGGCCTCGATTTTGTTTATTTGGGGTTTGATAACCCCTCGCCCAATCACATACCCCAGGTACCGGGCCTCCTCGAGCCCCATGGCACATTTTTTTGGATTTGCTGTGAGGCCTGCTGCCCTGAGCGAATCCACCACGGCCTGCACATGGGATAAGTGGGTATGCCAATCTGGAGTAAAGATGATAATGTCATCTAGGTAGGCGGACGCGTACTTCCGATGAGGTTCTAACACTATGTCCATGAGCCGCTGGAATGTGGCCGGGGCTCCATGCAACCCAAAAGGCAACACTACGTAGTGATAGAGACCTTCCGGAGTAACAAAGGCGTTTTTTTTCCTTGGCCAACTCTGTTAGCGGCACCTGCCAGTACCCTTTTGTCAGATCGAGCGTTGTGAAATACTGGGCTTGCCCCAGTCTTTCAATCAGCTCGTCCACCCAGGGCATGGGATATAAATCAAACTTAGACACTTCGTTCAGCTTCCGGAAATCGTTGCAGAAACGCAACGATCCGTCCGGCTTTGGAATGAGCACGATGGGACTAGCCCATTCGCTCCGAGACTCTTGTATCACCCCTAACTTAAGCATGTGTTTAACTTCGGCCGCGATGGCTTGCCGTCTGGCCTCAGTTACCCGGTGCGGTTTCACTCGCACTTTTACCTGGGCTCAGTGACAATGTCATGTTGAATGACCGAAGTGCGCCCGGGCAGGTCAGGGAACACCGGTATTCTGCTGTACCAACTTTCGGGCCCTTTGGTATCCCTTGTGGCCGAAGGGGAAGGGTCTCTGGGTGCATCGGATGCCTCCATGATCAGGCACTCCCGGTCTTTCCACGCTTTAAGCAAATTTACGTGGTATAGCTGCACGGGTTTCATTTTCCCGGGCTGGTATACCTTGTAATTGACCTCCCCTACTTTTTCCCGGATTTCATAGGGCCCTTGCCATTTGGCCAATAATTTGCTTTCCGTTGTGGGCACTAAGACCAATACCCGGTCCCCCACCTCAAAGGTCCTAACGGTGGCCCGTGTATTATACCTGCGGCTTTCAGCTCCTTGGGCATCCATTAGTTGCTCTTTTACAATAGGCCGGACCGCTGTGATCCGGTCCTGCATTTTCGCCACGTGGTCGATCACGCTCCGATAGGGAGTGGGTTCCTGTTCCCACGTCTCTTTGGCAACATCCAATAGCCCTCTAGGATGCCGACCGTACAACAGTTCAAAGGGAGAAAACCCCGTAGACAACTGCGGTACCTCCCGGATGGCGAACATTAAATAGGGCAGTAACATGTCCCAATCCTTTCCATCCTTCGCTACCACTTTTTTTAGCATGGACTTCAGAGTTTTATTAAATCGCTCAACTAATCCGTCGGTCTGGGGATGATACACCAAGGTGCGCAGCTGTTTTATGTTGAGCAGTTTACATAGTTCCCGGGTCACTTTGGACATAAAAGGAGTCCCCTAATCCATGAGGATCTCCTTGGGTAGTCCTAGGCGACAGAACATAGCAAACAGCTCCCGGGCAATCAGTTTCGCCGAGGTGCGGCGTAACGGAATTGCCTCCGGGTACCTGGTGGCGTAGTCGACAACCACGAGTATATGTTGGTGGCCTCGTGCTGACTTCACTATAGGCCCCACCAAATCCATTGCGATCCGTTCAAAAGGTTCCTCTATAACTGGTAGAGGTACCAATGGACTACGGAAGGTGGCAATGGGTGTGGTCAGCTGACATTCCGGGCAGGAGTCGCAGTACCTCTGGACGTCCGCATACACGCCCGGCCAGAAGAACCTCAGCAAGATGCGTTTTTTTAGCCCCAAGGTGGCCCCCTAGCAGGTGGGCTTGGGCCATCTCTAGGACCGCCCGGCGGTGCAGCTGCGGCACTACCAGTTGGTCCACGACCACATCCCTGATTTTGCCCACCCTATAGAGTAACTCCCGGTTAATCACCATGCGTGGAAATACATTCTCGGCCCCCGGCTGCTGAGCTACCCCGTTTACTTCTGTTACCCTTTCCCGGGCCCTGGTCAGTGTGGGGTCCTGTAGCTGGGCTGTCCCGAACGCTCCCCGATATACTTCCAACTCTGGAAGCGGTGGGGTCTCCTCGACTTCTCCTGCCAATACGTCTAGCGGGAACCTATCAGGGTGACATTCTAGCCCTAAGTTGGCGACCCCTACGGCAGGTGTCCCGGTCTCAGGGTCGTCTGATTCCACACCCTTATTCCCTGGCATCAGGGGAGGGTTACTCCTCCTTCCCCATAAGGACCAAAACAATGGTAAGTCTCTTCCCAGCACAGTCCCGTAGGGTAGAGAGTTTACCACTCCGACCACGTGGGTCACCTCTCCACATGGAGTGGATAGAGTCACCTCCGTGGTTGGATACTTGCGTAGGTCCCCGTGTATACACCGGACCCCGATCAATCCACCAGTGAGTTGCAACCCGGGGATTAAGGACGCCCGAACCAGCGTCACCAAACTGCCGGAGTCCAAGAGAGCTTCCGCTCTGTGTCCATTAATGAGCACCGGGCACAGATGTGGTTCCGTTAGGGGAACCACCACATCTGCGGTGAACACGAGGCTGGCATACATCGAGAGCCGGCGTGTGAACCCGCAGTCCATGGGTTCCAGCGTTAGTGGGCAATAGGCAGCCACATGTCCCGGTCCTTTGCACCGCCAGCACCACGTAGCAATGGCAGCGCTGGGCCGGAAGCTCCTTCTTGGGGATCCTGGTCTTTTGCCAGCCCCGTTCTGGGGTATCCTCTCAGCGGGTACGTTTTTAGGAGAGTCCCCTGTGGATGGACTACACCTTTACCCGGCTCCGGAGGCCGGCGTAACTGCCGCAGTGGGGCAGAGTCCCGTATGAACTCCTGGGTGGCTGTATATCGCTCTATCAAGCTAACCACCTGATCCAAGGTACCCGGGTCCCCTTGCCCCACCCAACGCTGTATCGCAACCGGCAGAGTCCGTACCAGCCGGTCGACTACCACCCTTTCCACCATCTGTCCCGGAGTCAGGCTCTCAGGCTGGAGCCACCACTTCACCAACTGCAACAAGTCATACGCCTGGGAACGAGACGGCTTGGACTCCACGTAGGACCAGGAAAACACCCGTTGGGCTCGGACATAAGTATTGACCCCCAGTCTAGCAAGGATCTCACCTTTGAGTCTGGCATAGTCCTGTGCATCCTCCCAACTGAGGTCTGTGTAGGCCTTTTGGGCGTCGCCCATCAGGAATGGCGCCACCACTTCAGCCCACGGGAGGGAGGCCTTCTTGCTCTGCGGTGCGCTCGTAGACTGTGAGGAAGGCTTCTACGTCGTCCTCTGGACTCAGCTTCCACAGTGCCGACCGGACCCGGTCCCGGGCCTCACGCCGGTCCGGGGGAGGCGCTGTTGGCGGGTCTCGTAGGGCCGTAATTTGCTGCAGGAGCAGTTCATTCGTTTTCTGCTGTTGTAGAAACTGCTCCTGTTGTCGCAACTGCTGCTGCTCCTGCTGTCGGAGCTGCTGCTCCTCGTGTCGCTGCTGCTGTTCTTGTTGCCGCTGCTGGGTAAGTACCAGCTGCCTTAGGATTTCCTCCATATCAGCGGCAGGCCTGAACTGTAGCGTGGCCGGCTTAAGTATGGACATGCAGTTCGTGGTTCAGGCTACCCGCATTCTCCACCATATGTGGGGCAGCGCCGGGAATTGCAGGTCAGGAAACACGTGGAGCCCGGTAGTAGTTCAAACAGTACCCGGTTTTATTGCTGATACACACGGCGGTGGCACAAGCTGCCGGAATCCGGGTCGCAGCCGGGTACACAGGATACAGTTCACACAAAGTAACCCAGTTCCTTCAGGTTATGGGGTCCTGTTATAGGTCACCCCGAGCTCCCCAGCCCTCCTGGGCTAGGCCGCGGTAGTATAGCACACAGCCCCCTGGAACTCTAGACCTCTCCAGTCTATCTCTGTTGCTGCTGCAGCTTAGGCACAAATCTGTGTACAAGGAACCCCGCCCCGCCTCCTGATCATGCTTTTAACTCCGTGTCTCCTTCCGGGACCTTGCAAGACCTGGAGTGGAGGGAGCGGACCGTCCCTTTCTCTCACACCCTACACCGGGCTCAATACGTGACAGTGCGCATTCTGGGGGAGACATAGCGCCCCTCGCATATGATCCCCCGCACTGTTCCACAATATATTACCTGTAGTACCCGGCTACGCCCGGGTTAATAAATTACTGATGTTAGCAATAACAAAATAGAAATTGAATATGTCATATTAATGACCTGTAGGAAAATAGAAGCTGAGCTTTCATTGGTTGCTATAGGCAGCCTAATAAATCTCCAGCCAACAGTAAACCCTCCCCCCGGCCGGACAGTATATATTACTTCACACATACACATAAAAGACAGCTCATGTGACTGACATCTTGCCTTAATTCCCTATATAGCACGTGTTGCACATTGGCTGTTTTTTTTTTTTTTATGTATAATTTTTTATTAACTTTTGAAGCCATTTTACATCATGACAGAATAACTGGAATTTCAAGTTTACAATGCAAACATTAGCTCTCAAACATTAATCATATAGAAGGAAAAAAAACAGATGTCAAGATAGCCCAAGTCCCTATGCCCACCCTCCTCCCTTCCTCCCTCTGCCATTTAGTCATGTGTATCTGTTGGTATGAGCCATATTTTCATCTACGGTTCAACGCGGAATGCGCCTGTGGTTGCTAAATAAAGGTCTATTGTTGTTAATGCTTCCTGAAGGGCACTGAGGTATTGTGATATTTCTTCTCATTGTCACCATGTCTGGTCCACCACTCAACCTCCATTTTCTCCCATGTCAGCAACGTTTTCATTACAGTCACTATGTCTTGTACCCCAGGTAAAGACTCCGTTATCCACCTCCCCAGGATTAGTCGTTTGGTCACCAATGCCACCATGTGGAAAACATATAATTCCTCTCGTCCCATACCCATGCCCCTTGCATCATGGAAGATCCATTTCACCAAATCTAGTGGGACATCTACGTTTGCTATGTCTTTTGTTTGACCGTCTCCCATTGTCTCAAGGTGTCAGGGCAATACCAGAGTTCGTGGATCGTGTCCGTGTTTTGTGTCTTACATTTAGGACAATGTGTCAGCCTGTCTGGTCTGTCTTTTGTTACCCGTAGATTGAAGCCCAGTATAGCCCTGTGAATGAGGCGGAAGTAAGAATTCCTCCACCTCTCGTCTACAATGTGCTCCCTTAACCCCTTCACCCCCGGGCCTATTTTGACCTTAATGACCAGGCCATTTTTGTCAATTCTGACCAGTGTCCCTTTATGAGGTAATATCTCTGGAACACTTAAACGGATCCTAGCGATTCTGAGATTGTTTTTTCGTGACATATTGGGCTTCATGTTAGTATTAAATTTAGGTTGATAATTTTTGCGATTATTTGTGAAAAAATTAAAAATTTGGCAAAATTTTTGAAAATTTTGCAATTTTCAAATTATGAATTTTTATTCTGCTAAACCAAAGAGTTATGTGCCACAAAATAGTTAATAAATAACATTTCCCACATGTCTACTTTACATCAGCACAATTTTGGGAAAAAAAAAATTTTTTTGTTCGGACGTTATAAGGGTTCAAAGTTCATCAGCAATTTTTCATTTTTCCAGCAAAATTTACAAAACCATTTTTTTTTGTGACCACCTCACATTTGAAGTCCCTTTGAGGGGTTTACATGACAGAAAACACCCAAACGTGACACCATTCCAAAAACTGCACCCCTCAAGCTACTCAAAACTACATTCAAGAAGATTATTAACCCTTCAGGTGCTTCACGGGAACTAAGGCAAAGTGGAAGGAAAAAATGGTCATTTTAATTTTTCCAACAAAAATGTTCTTTTAGCCTCAATTCTTTCATTTTCACATGGGCAACAGGATAAAATGGATCCTAAAAATTGTTGGGCAATTTCTCCTGAGTACATCGGTATCTCATATGTGGTCATAAACCACTGTTTGGGCACACGGCAGGGCTCAGAAGGGAGGGAGCGCAATTTGACTTTTGGAGCTAATTTTCCATTCAAAAAGTCAAATGGCGCTCCTTCCCTTCTGAGCCCTGTCGTACGCCCAAAGAGTGGTTTATGACCACATATGAGATATCGATGTACTCAGGAGAAATTGCCCAACAATTTTTAGGATCCATTTTATCCTGTTCCCCATGTGAAAATGAAAAAATTTAGGCTAAAAGAACATTTTTGTAGACAAAAAAGTACTTTTTCATTTTTACGGATGAATTTGTGAAGCACCTGGGGGTTCAAAATGCTCACCACCCATCTAGATAAGATCCCTGGGGGGGGTCTAGTTTCCAAAATGGGGTCACTTGTGGGGGAGCTCCAATGTGTAAGCACACAGGGGCTCTCCAAACGCGACATGGTGTCCGCTAACAATTTGACTGAAAAATTAGCTCACCACCCATCTAGATAAGTTCCCTGGGGGGCTCTAGTTTCCAAAATGGGGTCACTTGTGGGGGAGCTCCAATGTTTAGGCACACAGGGGCTCTCCAAACGCGACATGTGTCCGCTAAGTTTACCATGCGTGACCAGGTCTGAACTTTTCTTACTTTATTCCTTTTATTTTTATAACTGTTTTATTCATACATGTAAATTGTCTCTTATGTAATATTCTGTAAATCTTTTATAAGCACTGCCCATCTTTGTGGAGTAAAATATTATAATTTACTAGTCTCGATCTCCTTGTCCTATGAACGAGCTCTCACGACCTCACTGTTCGTTTTTACGCTATCGCACAGGTTACTGATCCGCCTGAAAGAGATCAGTGGTGGCAGCATAACGTTTTTTGTATTTATGTGACATTGTGGGCCTGAGGGTGACTGGATCGAGGTATATATACGTTCCTAGCCGGAACTGGTGGTATATATACATCCTGTCACATCACGTGCCGCAGTAGACAACATAAATTAGGGCAGCTAGGCTCCTTTCTTATCCTCTGGCAATACCAGAGTTGGCCAGCAGGCTAAGGGGGCGCCAGAGAGCTGCAGGTCCTGACTAAGGTAATCGTGACACTGCCCATCACTAAAAAGAGCCTGACTGCCTATCACTAAAAAGAGCCGGACGGCTTATCACTAAAAAGAGCCGGACTGCTTATCACAAAAGAGCCGGTCTGCCCATCACTATAAAGAGCCGGTCTGCCCATCACTAAAAAGAGCCGGACTGCCCATCACTATAAAAAGCTGGACTGCCCATCACTAAAAAGAGCCAGACTGCCCATCACTATAAAGAGCCAGACTGCCCATCACTATAAAGAGCCAGACTGCCCATCACTATAAAGAGCCGGACTGCCCATCACTATAAAGAGCCGGACTGCCCATCACTATAAAGAGCCGGACTGCCCATCACTATAAAGAGCCGGACTGCCCATCACTATAAAGAGGCGGACTGCCCATCACTATAAAGAGGCGGACTGCCCATCACTATAAAGAGGCGGACTGCCCATCACTATAAAGAGGCGGACTGCCCATCACTAAAAAGAGCCGGACTGCCCATCACTATAAAGAGCCGGACTGCCCATCACTATAAAGAGCCGGACTGCCCATCACTATAAAGAGCCGGACTGCCCATCACTATAAAGAGCCGGACTGCCCATCACTATAAAGAGCCGGACTACCCATCACTATAAAGAGCCGGACTGACCATCACTAAAAAGAGCCGGACTGCCCATCACTATAAAGAGCCGGACTGCCCATCACTATAAAGAGCCGGACTGCCCATCACTATAAAGAGCCGGACTAGCCATCACTATAAAGAGGCGGACTGCCCATCACTATAAAGAGCCGGACTGCCCATCACTATAAAGAGGCGGACTGCCCATCACGAGCACCTTGTGTTCCTCCAGCTGATATTAACAACGTGAGGTAAGATAGGACAGTCACGTGCTAATCATCTACCAATGGAAGCTCTCTCTTCGGCTCGCGTGCTTCCCCGGTATACAGTAACGTCTAATTCGCTACTGCAAAGCACATAGCGGACGCTGATTGGCTGTACATGGAGCAGGGGGCGGGGTTCAGTCAGGAAGTGTTTGCCTTGGCTGTCTGTACCTGCTTCCGGTATCCACAGAAGCTCAGCAGCTGGACGGCCGGGGGCCGGCTCCTACCGTGTACCTGGCGGGGAGGTAAAGTAAGTGGAGGTGATGGCAGCCATGTCTTTGTACGCAGGAGCGCCCTGCTTCACGACACTTCGCACGCTGCTTTACGTCTTGCTGTCCACTCGTTGTTTACAGTTAAAAGTTTTCCCTGCGGAGTGAGGTGGCTGTGAGCGGAGCAGGGGACACAGGGGAGGCATGGCGGTGTGTAGCTGTCACTACAAGTCCTAATGATGAG
This sequence comes from Allobates femoralis, assembly GCA_033576535.1. NCBI lineage: Eukaryota > Metazoa > Chordata > Amphibia > Anura > Aromobatidae > Allobates > Allobates femoralis. The sequence continues at coordinate 438,069,640 of JARQOC010000004.1, read as the reverse complement.
AAGGTGTCTGTAGGGAGCCTAGCACTAGGGGGAGACAACTTAGGTTACCAGCTCTTCCATCTCCTCACTCCCTGTAGGTGCAGGAGTATTCTGCTCCATAAAGGGGTATTCTGTCTATTGGGTGATTACCTCTAGGACCCTGCAGTCTGCCCTGTGTCCCCTGCTTGTAAGATCATATCCAGGTGGGCATGAATGGAATGGCAAAGCCACTCTGATCAAAGTCCATGTCACGAAGACCGCCGACCACTGCGCTGTCATGGTGTGAGGGTGACCTGCCCGTTTATTCAGCTCCTCCAGGGGTCACTCAGTCTGGCAATTGGTATGGGTCCAAGCGGTGGCACATAATCTGTCCACAATGGAATGCCCCTTTTAAGGGACTGTGTTAACCCAGAATGACCCATGTGCAGGCGATCATCGATCATGTTGGCCTGTTTACCCTCTATCTCCACCTCTTTGACAGCTCTGGTTTCATAGAGCCAGTGAAGGGTGTCTTCTGTCAGTCAGGTGGGAAGCTATATCTAATGATTGCTCCATCATGATGCAGAGGCGCCTGTGAACAGTTATTCTGTGCTGAGTGTTTATTTTACTGATAGATGTGGCTAACAGCACCTACTGCAAAATGATGATTGTGTCAGTCTGAGCAGTGGCGGACCTATGGCCCCGGGGGCCCTGGTGCAACTGTACTGAGAAGCAGGGGGGGGGGCGGTGCTGTCGGCGGCGAGGACCTGGGGGGGTGGGTTGGGGTTGCTGGCGGCCGTCAGCAGGGGGGGGGTGATGGCGGGGAGGAGGTTGGTGCTGGAAGCAGGAAGCTTCCCTTGCCTGACCCTCCTCTGGCATTGGGTTACGGGGGTCGGCTGGGGGCCCCCCCTGCAGGCTTTATGGGCCCCCTAGCTGGTCAGGGCCCTGGTGCAGCTGCACCGTGGTAGGTCCGCCCCTGAGTCTGAGGCCGCTGTCATTAATTTTTGCTATGGTGGACAGGTGTTGATCACATGACTGCTGTTCAGATAACTGGGTTCCATTATTCATCCATATGTCTGCAAAGCACAATAAGTATTTACCCTGTTCACTTCTTATGGCATGAGTTGGACTCATGTTTGTGAATAAGACACAGGTGCCAGATGGGCAGGTCAGCTTGGTGATCAAGTCTGGGTACGCATTAAAACTCATGGACAGTGTTTGTAGGAACTGTCAGTATTCCATCAATCCTAAAACAAGAATATACACAAATGTTCTCAGTGTTAGCCCTTGTTTCCTATTTTGAGGACATCTATTTTCTCCCCTGCTCTGGTGTTGTCCTGAAATGCTAAAGGGAAAGCAGCCAACAAGTATTTATATATATATATATATATATCTCCTATGATTTGGTCATTTTTAGAGGACTTAAGGGTGCCGTCACACGCATCAATCTTATGAGCGATATTGTTAGCGATCACATGCACGCGCGATCGCTAACAATATCGTTCACATCGCTGGTGAGCTGTCACACAGGCAGACTCACCAGCGATGTGGACCAGCGAGATCGCTGGTAACCATGGTACACATCGGGTTACTAGGTGCCGCGCTGCGCTTATTAACCCGACGTTTACCATAGATACCATCTCCCAGCATAGGCTCTGCCGCTGGGAGATCGTTCATCGTGGTGTCACACACCACGATGATGCAGATTGATCAAGCGATTATCGCTTGATATGAGCTCCGGCTCACAAATCTGCGATCAAGCGATTTTACATTGTAAAATCGATTGATTACACGCAGTGACGCACAAACGATATCGCTTAGCGATCAAAAAGCAGATCGGTTAAGCGATATCGTTAAGGAAATTGAAGTGTGTTAGGCTATGTGCGCACAGGACATCTTTGCTGCAGCCAAAAAGACAGCAGAATGTGTACAGGTTTCTAGGATCTCTAGACTCCTTGGCAGGAGATTTGTTGTGTACATGTCTGCATTTATTTGTTGTGTTTTTGCTGCATTTTGGTTGCTACATTTTTTCTGTGTTTGTGCCATTGACTGCAGCAAACATGCAGAAAGAATTGACGTGATCTTTGTTTTCAAAACACAGCAAAACCTGGGGTATTTACACAAAAAACAATGTGTGTAGACAGCTGTTCCATAAAACACATAGGCTTTGCTTGAAAGTCCAAACGTAGGTATAGCTTAGCATACATTACCATACAACCATGGTAAAGACGCAGGAAAAACGCAATTCACATACGCTGGATCTGTCCCAAGACTGATCTGAATGATGCATAAATTACCATCTGGAGTTTACCGGGACTCTGTCCGCACAAGACGACTGTTCAAACCAAGAACAGGAGTTCAGACCATCATGGTGGGACTTGTCACTTAAATACCCCTTCTCACCTATTTGTTGCTCTCTTTGCCTCCTTTCCTCCCCTCCTCTTTGATTGATGGCTCTGGCTACATAGAGTAATGGGGCCGTCACACGCGTCAATGTCGTCAGCGATCTGATCACACAGGCAGACTCACCAGTGATCATTTTACCAGCGACATCGTGGAAATGATTTCTATATCGTTTCCCACGGTGTCTGCAGGCTGGTATCCAGGGTAAACTGCCGATAACTAGGCAGCGTGCGCTGCCTAGATACCCAATGTATACCTTAGTTACCAGCCTTCTCCGCTCACCGGCTGGTATCTAAAGGTACACAGCGGGTAACTAGGGACCCTAGTTACCCGCTGTGTACCTTTAGATACCAGCCGGTGAGCGGAGAAGGCTGGTAACTAAGGTATACATTGGGTATCTAGGCAGCGCGCCCTGCCTAGTTATCCGCAGTTTACCCTGGATGCCAGCTCCCAGCGCTTCCTGAGAGGCGCTGGGAGCTGGCTGATTGCATCTCCCGGTGTCACACGCAGCGATGCTGCGTGTGCATTGGGCGACCGTCGTCAGGTTTTAGAACAGGTTCTAACACCTGGCGACCATCAACCAGCGATTTATCGCTGGTTGATGCGCCCTGTCACACGCGTCAATATCGCTGCAACGTCACGTGCAGCAGCGATATTGACGCGTGTGACGGCCCCATTAGAGAATAATGGAGATTAAAAAAAATTATCAGGTGGGGGGGTGCTAAATGATTGCTCCACCATGATATTGGAGCGCCTATACTTGGTTTGATCAGTCATTCTATGCTGATAGTGCCAGTAATGCTTTCTATCATGTCCCACTTCTGTGATTGTCATTTTATCAGGAAGAATACAACCCTGTGCTGCACTATTTTTCTTATCAAATATGGCAATATATACAAATGTAAAATGAGAAGATGTTCTTTTATTTTCCTATTCTATGCATTCATTTTGCTTAAAACCAGTAACCCTTTCAGTTACGATAACCTTGTACAAAATTCTCTTCTTTGGCTTTTTCTTTTCTAAGAAAGGTGTTAAAAAAATTAAAAGTTGAAGATGGGACCCCGACGGAAATCAGTAAAAGGATGCAGAACTAATGGTGATAATGAAGAGATGGACAAGTCCAGTCACCCTAAAGATTACATGAATCAGCTTTCCCATGAAGTGCTTTGTCATATATTTAAGTGAGTGGTTTTTATTTTTTTTCAAAGTTTTCTGTGAATTGCTACATCTCATGTTCGGTAACACTTTCTGTTGAATATGATTACTGGTGACTTGCATGGTTGCAGATTTTCTTGAGTGACAGTTCCATTATTGGATAAGGCACATTTAGACAAGTCGATAAGTAGTAAATGGGCAATCATTAGGTCACTCATTCCCAACTATCAGCCTATGTGAGTGATCACACGGGAAATAAGGTTCTCTTCCTGATCAGCTGCTAAGCTTTCTTTCCTGGTAAGAACCTAAATACAATGAAGTCATTACATTAGTTATTGGTAGATTTCACATTTATACAATGTTAAACTATATAATGAACTCCTTCCTAAACCCATCGTGTATATGCAGAAACGTCTCAGGCTGTGACCTCCCCATCTGTTACTGGTGTCAGCTGTAATGTTTATACACCATCTTCTGACTGCTGTTTCCTACACTCTGATTTCTTTATACATATTTACTCAAAGTCCCATGGCTTCCAGTTTCATCCATGTGCCGATGATATTCAGATCTACCTCTCTGGCCCAGACATCACCTCCGTGCTGTCCAAAATCCCAAAATGTCTTATCAGCTATCCTGCAACTTTTCGTTGTTTCGGAAAACTTAATGTCAACATAACCAAACTCTTCCTATTTCTTCCGGCTTGCCTAGCTCCTCTACCAGAACTATACATCACTATAAATGATGAAATTCTTCCCCACCCTGTACTGGAAGTACACTGCGTCAGAATAGTCCTTTAAGAGTAAAAGGAACTGGATGTTTCTGGAAGTTATCGTTTCACGCTGTGCTATTAGTTAATGGCAACTTTATTATGCGTTTCAAGTCCGTACCAAAATGTATGTATTTTATTTTAAAGTTCAGCTCGAATTTGAAATGCGTAATGAAGCTACTATTGAATAATACCAAAAACAAGCAGATAGCACATATGTGGCTGTTAGTTATTAGGCACTTAAAAACAAAATAAAGTCCCAGATATACCCTTTACTGCCCAATTAAGCCAACCTTGTGCTCACTTTTCCTCCTCTGATGTCCAAATTCCTTCATTGGGTCTCAATTTCCCAACGGATATTGTTTAAACTACTAATCTGTCTCCTTCATATATATCTTATCCTCTCAAAACCTCATTCTTTCTTCCGCTCTTGTATGTTCCTCACCCAATTGCCTCCATGTCTTTAGAGAATCCTCCTTTCTCTGTAATTTTTTTTCCCCAACACTTCCAATTATCTTCAAAATTTGGATCCTTCAGAGAGAACTTGAAATCCAATCTTTTCAAGAAAAGACCCAAAAGACCGCAAACCCCAACCTACCTGCTCTTTCCCCAATGCCTTGGAAGTGCACCCCCCCCCCCCCCACACACACACTTTGTACCAGTCTTTCATTGTTAGTCTGTTCATTGTCATTAATATTGGTATTTTGCATGTAACAACTTCTCGTGTGCAGCACCATGGCGTCAATGGTGCTCTAAAAATAAGTAAGCATTATGAGCTAGACAATCCAGTAGTAAATTCCTATCTACAGTATGGCAAAGCATCTAAATTAGCGGCTGAGTCAAACTATATAAAGAAAACACTTGTTCAAGGAGTTCTGACCTAATTAAAAAAAAATTCTATTATAATTAAAAATAAAAAAATTTGCCACATATGCAAACAGGCATTTCAGAAGGACAACACCTAAATAATCACAGAAGCAAAGGTTGGAGAGATGATGCACACGGCCTAATTGCAATAACATGAGTGTAACTACCATCTTCCTTCTCTTGGAAAGTACTAAGGTCAACTCTTGAAACTAGTTCAGTAGATTGCCTTGCCCATAATGTATTAGTCCAGTAGTTGCCCACTGTTGTGCGCTGACACTCCTTTTTGTGTTTTCAGTTCTTGCTGAAGGTACATTTGTTCCAACTACACAGCCAGAATCGCACATAGGCCTCATGCACACGTTGAGTATTTGGATAGATTTTTACCACAGTATTTTTTTAGGCCAAAACTAGGAGTGGATAATAAATACAGAAGTGGTGACGTGTTTCTAAATATACTTTTCCTCTGATTGTTCCACTCCTGATTTTGGCTTAAGGTACCGTTACACGGCACAACACTGAAACGATGTCTGCAATGATCTTGTGGACATGCGGTCGTTTCAGACATCGTTTTGACATCGTTGGTGAGATGTCACACATCTAGATATCGTGGACAATGCACCAACCATGGTGTGAGCAGGTATCGTTCGCACAACCCAGCGAGCAATCCCTGCTCATTGCTATGAATGGGTGAAGTCGTCAACAACATCGTTATCGCGTGTCACACACAATGATATACCAGGTTGGCTGATCGTTGAACATGTGATTTGAGAACATGTTTCCAAACCTGCGATCACCGATCCAACGACTTATCGTAGTTGAATCTCGGTGTTACACGTAACGGCGTCCTAACGATGTCGCTTGAACGACTCCAAACCCGTGATGTATCAGTGACATCATTAATGATGTTGTGCCGTGTAACAGGGCATTAAGGACGCTTTCACAATATGCGTTTTTCTGTATCTGGTGGTGATCTGGCAAAATCACTTTCGCCCACATCAGTTTTTAATTGTAAAACCAGATGCAGCCAGAGATCACCGCACTGGTATTATGATGGATCCGGTATAACACTGGTTCTGTGATCTCCGACTGCATCTAGTTTATTTTCTGTTTTGTTTTTTTGAGGATCCTCCAAAAGATGGACAGACAGATATATGGTTGCTTCATGAATATTCGCTGGACTTAAATGCAATGTAGAATCACATTTGCTCACTCTTTGTGAGAGTAGCAGTAATTGGCTGTTGCACTCAGTTTGCCCCCACAATCTGTACTGATGTCTGTGCTTTGTTGCTATATACATTAGTGTATAGCAACTAACCTGGCATCATAGTGCGTGAAATAAATAATGGGGAAAAATGCTTAAAGGTCCATCGTATTTGTAATTGTCAGCCCAGTTAATGCGGACAGCTGCTACCCTCAGCTGCCTAGTTTTACCTTGGCTGACAATGAAAAATGCTGGGAAGTCCATGTATTATTATTATTTTTTTTTTTTTTAATTAATTAAATAATTAAAAAAAGAGTGTGGGCTTTGCCCTATTTTTAATTGCCAGCCAAGGGTAAAATAAGCCAGCTGTTGGCCCATAGTTATTGCCAACCCCTCCACGCCATATAATAGCAGCCAGTAGTGCCCCCAGAAATTGGTGCATTCATTAGAAGTACCATTTCAAGGTGCTTTAACCCGACCCTTTCCAATGGTATTGGGGCGATGGAAGGGGTTAATAACTGCTGAGTATTGACAGCTTGTCATGATGCTCACAGAAAGTTAGCATCAGTGATTGGATGTTGCAGTTATTTCTGTGAATATTCATAAAGCTTATTAAGCAGCCCTGGAAGCAAGCAAGTGGGAGACTGGTGAGCTCTGTCTGTCTTCTAGTGAGACATGCATGCTCAGTAGTTATATTGGATCCAATTTTACTGGATCCTGCCTGATTCGGTAAAACCAGATCCAGCGCCCATTGACTTCCATATTAATTTATGCTGGATCACCCTGGATCTGGTTGAGTCCAAGCTTTTAAAGGGAACCTGTCACCTAATCTATGGCCCCTAAACTATCACTACCTGCCCCTACAGACCCTAACTAGCTCCCTAACCATCCCTGCCTGTCCTAATAAGGCTTTATATAAGGTGAAATAAACACTTTATAAACTTACATGATCAGTGGCAGTGGGGCGTTCCTGACAGTAGGGCAGGGTCCCCAGAGCCGCGCTCCCCCCGCCTCGCTCCCTTCCTAACGCCCTAATGGGCGGCATTGTGGATTTGAAGAGCGGGGGAGCCCAGTGGAATCATCCCGCCCCGCTCTTCATGACGCGAGACCGGAAACCGCGTCATTTCCGGTCCGCGCAGGCCCAGTGCGGCGGGTGAAGTCGACGCGAGTGCCGGCGTCGCTAAGCAACGATCGGCAGCGTCTTCGGAAGGTGAGTATCGGCGGCCCCCCCCCTCCCAAAACTGCACATATATATGTGTGTGTAATCCACATGTATATATGGATTACACACACATATATATATATATTCACTTTGATTAGGCATAGTTTATATGTGCATCTATATATATCATATATAGATATATATATATATATATATAGATATAGTGTTAGAGTATATTTATATTTGCATGTATATGTGCACATACATACATATATATAATCTATGTGCACATATACATGCAAATATAAATATACTCTAACTATATATATATATATATATATATATATATATATATATATTATTTTTTGTGTGTGTGTGTGCATATATTATATTTATATACCGTATATACTCGTGTATAAGCCGACCCGTGTATAAGCCGACCCCCCTACTTTTGCCCCCAAAATCTGGGAAAACCTATTGACTCGTGTATAAGCCGAGGGTGGACCCCAGCACAGGTATACAGCCCCCAGCAGTGTGGTATACAGGCCCCCGCAGTGGTGTACAGGCCTCCCCAGTGGTAGTATACAGCCCCCAGAAGTGTGGTATAAAGCAGCCTCCCCAGTGGTACATACAGGCCCCAGCAGTGTTACAGCAGCCTCCCCAGTGGTATATACAGCAGCAGCCCCAGAGATATATACAGCAGCCCCAGTGGTAGTATACAGCAGCCCCAGAGATATATACAGCAGCCCCAGTGGTAGTATACAGCAGCCCCAGTAGTAGTATACAGCAGCCCCAGTAGTAGTATACAGCAGCCCCAGTAGTAGTATACAGCAGCCCCAGTAGTAGTATACAGCAGCCCCAGTAGTAGTATACAGCAGCCCCAGTAGTAGTATACAGCAGCCCCAGTAGTAGTATACAGCAGCCCCAGTAGTAGTAGTATACAGCAGCCCCAGTAGTAGTATACAGAAGCCCCAGTGGTAGTATACAGCAGCCCCAGAGATATATACAGCAGCCCCAGTGGTAGTATACAGCAGCCCCAGAGATATATACAGCAGCCCCAGTGGTAGTATACAGCAGCCCCAGTAGTAGTATACAGCAGCCCCAGTAGTAGTATACAGCAGCCCCAGTAGTAGTATACAGCAGCCCCAGTAGTAGTATACAGCAGCCCCAGTAGTAGTATACAGCAGCCCCAGTAGTAGTATACAGCAGCCCCAGTAGTAGTAGTATACAGCAGCCCCAGTAGTAGTATACAGCAGCCCCAGTAGTAGTAGTATACAGCAGCCCCAGTAGTAGTATACAGAAGCCCCAGTGGTAGTATACAGCAGCCCCAGAGATATATACAGCAGCCCCAGTGGTAGTATACAGCAGCCCCAGTAGTAGTATACAGCAGCCCCAGTAGTAGTATACAGCAGCCCCAGTAGTAGTATACAGCAGCCCCAGTAGTAGTATACAGCAGCCCCAGTAGTAGTATACAGAAGCCCCAGTAGTAGTATACAGCAGCCCCAGTAGTAGTATACAGCAGCCCCAGGGGGTATATACACAGCAGCCCCAGTAGTAGTATACAGAAGCCCCAGTGGTAGTATACGGCAGCCCCAGTAGTAGTATACAGAAGCCCCAGTAGTAGTATACAGCAGCCCCAGGGGGTATATACAGCAGCAGCCCCAGGGGGTATATACAGCAGCAGCCCTAGGGGGTATATACAGCAGCAGCTCCAGAGGTATACAGACCCCCCCCCATAGGTAGTATACAGGGGCCCCAGCTGTATACAGCAGCCCCAGCTGTATACAGCCCCCCCGTGGTATCCAGGGCCCCAGCTGTATACAGCCCTCCCGTGGTAACCAGGGCCCCCCTTGCTGCACCTGTAAAGGAAGAAGTCAGTATACTTATCGCTGCTGCCGCCGCCGCTCCGCTTCTCGGTCACCGCGCTGCTCCGGGTCTTCACGCTTCCTGTTCCTTCTCCGGCGCTCGAACAATGACGTCATTTCCTGAGCGCCGGAGTAGGAACAGGAAGCGTGAAGACCCGGAGCAGCGCGGTGACCGAGAAGCGGAGCGGCGGCGGCGGCAGCAGCGATAAGTATACTGACTTCTTCCTTTACAGGTGCAGCAAGGGGGGCCCTGGTTACCACGGGGGGGCTGTATATACGGGGGGCCCTGGTTACCACGGGGGGGCTGTATATACGGGGGGCCCTGGATACCACGGGGGGGGCTGTATGGAAAGGGGGCGCCATACTGTGAGGGATGGGGGGGCTGTATACCCCGTGCTGGGGGGCTGTAAGGCGATATGCACTGCTCCCCCCGCGGATGGGCGGGGGATGCAGTGCATATCATGAATAAGTTATGAGCGGCTCCACGTCACGAGCCGCTCATATTGCAGCCTTCCCCCCACCTCCTCCAGCCTCCTCCTGCCTCCTCCTGCTCCCGGACACAGCCCCCACGTATATGACTCGTGTATAAGCCGAGGGGGGGACTTTTCAGCCCAATTTTTGGGCTGAAAAAGTCGGCTTATACACGAGTATATACGGTATATATATATATGTGTGTGTGTGTGTATATATGGTTAGATAGATTTTATATATATATATGTCTCTTTTATAGAAGCGCAATATTCTGGAGCTGTACCCAGCTCTTCCAGCTGCCCTGTGGCGGTGGCAGACTGGGTAATAAGGGGTTAATGCCACCTTTATTTTAGCAGCTGGCACTAAGCCCGAGATTTATAATGTCACGCCAATGTTAGACACGGCCATTATGAATCTCTATTTAGTAGTAAAGAAGACACAACACCGAGAAAAAATTTTTTATTACAACAAAAAACACAAACACGTATTTTGACTCCATCTTTATTACTCCCACATACCCATCCAGGATCCTGGTAGAGGTCCGTCCGTTAGTGAAGATTCCCCAAAAATTATATTTGAAGGCTCGTGCAGTGAAGCATTCATGGTCTGTGTCACCTGAGGTCGGATAAAGCAATGTGTTTCTCTGACCTCATGTGAAACTTCCCACTTCACAGAGTGACCCACATAGAGTGAGTTTTCTGTTACCGATGTGAACAGGGTGATATCAGTGTAGATCACCTGTGGTCAGGTAGAGTGACGAGGATTAACTCTGACCTCAGGTGAAGTTTACTGCGTCACCCAGGTCCCAGCGTTACACAAAACTCACAGACCCTCTCACCCTCAGTCTCTCTCTCTACTATATATATATATATATATATATATATATATATATATATATATATATATATATATATATATATATATATATATATATATATATATATATATATATATATATATATATATAATATAATGTGTATATACACATATACACACACAAGTATATATATATATGCACATGCACACATATACATAGATAATGTGTGTATACTGATATGTATGTCTGTATATACAGCTATGTATTTATACATATATATATACATACACACGTATATGTATGTGTGTATAAGAATGCGTGTGTATCTGTGTGTGTATATATGTATATATCTATTATATAATCACGAATGGGATTTTTTTCCCCTTTTGAGTCCGCTCACGCTGCGAGTCAATGTTGTTATGTGGATACACCCGAAGCATTGGCCGCGAAGCGGCCATTGCGAGTCAGAGACTCGCTCTGCTAGAATCCCGATGCATCTGCATCGGGCACCCAGCTAGTATGTATATGTATGTATGTATATGTATGTATATATATATATATATATATATATATATATATATATATTATTTTTTTTTTTTTCTGTGCATATAGATATATATACATGTGTATATATACATATCTATAGATACAGAGATATATATTACTATATACACACATTATGTATATATGTGGCTAATCATATGTATACACGTGTGTATATATTCATATATACATATATATTTATATGTCTAAGTATCCACATATATGTATATGTATAAACATTTACACACATATGCATAATATGTGTAATTTACTATATATATATCTGTATTTATATATATATATATATATACACATATATATACACATATATATATATACATATATATACACAGTGCCTACAAGTAGTATTCAACCCCCTGCAGATTTAGGTGGTTTGATAAGATGCAAATAAGTTAGAGCCTTCAAACTGCAAACGGGAGTAGGATTTATTAACAGAAGCATAAATCTTACAAACCAAAAAGTTTTGTTGCTCAGTTGAATTTTAATAAATGTTAAACATAAAAGTGTGGGTCAATTATTATTCAACCCCTAGGTTTAATATTTTGTGGAATAACCCTTGTTTGCAATTACAGCTAATAATCGTCTTTTATAAGACCTGATCAGGCCGGCACAGGTCTCTGGAGTTATCTTGGCCCACTCCTCCATGCAGATCTTCTCCAAGTTATCTAGGTTCTTTGGGTGTCTCATGTGGACTTTAATCTTGAGCTCCTTCCACAAGTTTTCAATTGGGTTAAGGTCAGGAGACTGACTAGGCCACTCCATCACCTTGATTTTTTCCCTCTTGAACCAGGCCTTGGTTTTCTTGGCTGTGTGCTTTGGGTCGTTGTCTTGTTGGAAGATGAAATTACGACCCATCTTAAGATCCTTGATGGAGGAGCGGAGGTTCTTGGCCAAAATCTCCAGGTAGGCCGTGCTATCCATCTTCCCATGGATGCGGACCAGATGGCCAGGCCCCTTGGCTGAGAAACAGCCCCACAGCATGATGCTGCCACCACCATGCTTGACTGTAGGGATGGTATTCTTGGGGTCGTATGCAGTGCCATCCAGTCTCCAAACGTCACGTGTGTGGTTGGCACCAAAGATCTCGATCTTGGTCTCATCAGACCATAGAACCTTGAACCAGTCTGTCTCAGAGTCCTCCAAGTGATCATGAGCAAACTGTAGATGAGCCTTGACATGACGCTTTGAAAGTAAAGGTACCTTACGGGCTCGTCTGGAATGGAGACCATTGCGGTGGAGTATGTTACTTATGGTATTGACTGAAACCAATGTCCCCACTGCCATGAGATCTTCCCGGAGCTCCTTCGTTGTTGTCCTTGGGTTAGCCTTGACTCTTCGGACAAGCCTGGCCTCGGCACGGGAGGAAACTTTCAAAGGCTGTCCAGGCCGTGGAAGGCTAACAGTAGTTCTATAAGCCTTCCACTTCCGGATGATGCTCCCAACAGTGGAGACAGGTAGGCCCAACTCCTTGGAAAGGGGTTTGTACCCCTTGCCAGCCTTGTGACCCTCCACGATCTTGTCTCTGATATACGGTACATATATATTTATATGTCTAAGTATCCACATATATGTATATACATTTACACACATATGCATAATATGTGTAATTTACTATATATATATATGTGTGTGAATATAGTCTGTGTATATGTATATATATAAATATATACTGATATGTGTGTGTGTGTATATAGATATATATATACATGTGTGTCTATATATATATATATATATATATATATGCATTTGAATAGATACACGCATATATATGTGTGTGTATATATATATATATATATATATATATATATATATATATATATATATATATATATATATATATATATATATATGCACAGTTTATAGATGCATCATTTCTATAGATGCATCATATATACTGTATATATACAGTAGATGCATCTATATATACACACAAGTGTATAGATGCATCAATCTATAGGTGCATCATATATTTGTATATACTGTATATATACAGTGTATACATCTATATATATTATATATAGTGTATATCTATATATAATATATACAATGCATCTACTGTATATATACAATATATATGTGATGCCTCTATACACTTGTGTGTGTGTGTATATATAATATATATATATATATATGATGCATCTATAGATGTGATGAATCATATATATATATATATATATATATATAATATATACACACTATATATTAGCTGCATCCACTTTATATATACAGTATATATGACGCATCTATAGGTAATATATAGATTTTATATATATATATATATATATATATATATATATATATATATATATATATATATATATATATATATATCTAACCATATATACATATATATATGTGTGTGTATATATGTGTGTGTATATATAGTTATATATATATAATATATGCACACACAAAATATAATATATATATATATATATATATATATATATATATAGTTAGAGTATATTTATATTTGCATGTATATGTGCACATACATACATATATATATATATATATATGTATATATAATCTATGTGCACATATACATGCAAATATAAATATACTCTAACACTATATCTATATTTATATATATTATTTTTTTGTGTGTGTGTATATATATATTATATATATAGATGCACATATAAACTATGCCTAATCAAAGTGAATATATATATGTGTGTGTAATCCATATATACATGTGGATTACACACACATATATATGTGCAGTTTTGGGAGGGGGGGGCCGCCGATACTCACCTTCCGAAGACGCTGCCGATCGTTGCTTAGCGACGCCGGCACTCGCGTCGACTTCACCCGCCGCACTGGGCATGCGCGGACCGGAAATGACGCGGTTTCCGGTCTCGCGTCATGAAGAGCGGGGCGGGATGATTCCACTGGGCTCCCCCGCTCTTCAAATCCACAATGCCGCCCATTGGGGCGTTAGGAAGGGAGCGAGGCGGGGGGAGCGCGGCTCTGGGGACCCCGCCCTACTGTCAGGAACGCCCCACTGCCACTGATCATGTAAGTTTATAAAGTGTTTATTTCACCTTATATAAAGCCTTATTAGGACAGGCAGGGATGGTTAGGGAGCTAGTTAGGGTCTGTAGGGGCAGGTAGTGATAGTTTAGGGGCCATAGATTAGGTGACAGGTTCCCTTTAACCACCCCAAAAAACGCTGCATATTGTGTTTTTGTTGGTATTTCAAACAACGGTTTCTGGATGCAACCACAAAAGTTGCCCATTGAAAATCATTGAGCACTAACCGGATCCAACCGGATGTGAAAGTGCCCTTACAAAGGCTGAGGTAAAGAAACTGATCTAATACTCAATATGTGCATGTGGCCTTAATGTGTAATAACGGTTTAAAGTGTTATTTAATAATAATAATGTGAAGTGATTATAATAAACTTTCAAATATACTTTATAAGAGAGTTGTAATAGAAAATCACTTAAAATCCTTCCAGATGTTGTCCCTACTAGACTGATTCTAAATCTGACATATGCTGGGTGGGGGAGTGGGGCTTAAAGGGTTTATCCGTGTCCCAGGTTTCATGCAGGGACAGTGTGAGATCTTATCAGACTCATCCATTCACGTCCCTTCTTTGTGTTATCAGCTAATTGCACTGAGGAAGAGCGCCAATGTAAATGGGGAGAAGTCAGATAAGATCGCATAGCCAGGAGCTGTGTGCCGACAGCCTGATGAGCTCTCACTGTCCTGCATGAAGTAAAATGACAATACAGATCAGATGTAGCCACATTAGACAGGCAAACTGTCTAGGCCATGCCCCCTCCCGTATATGGTTATCTGGCCATAGTCTATGTGAGAAATGAAGATGGATCTCACAGAGAATGAGCTTCACACACAGTCTAGTAGGGACGCCTTGTGGAAGGTTTATGAATGGCTTCCTTCCAGATTTCATTAATAAAGTCTATTTGAAAGTTTATAATCACTTGCTGTACATTATTATTAAATAAAAATTTAAACGCTGGTTACTTTTTAAAAGAATTCTTCTGTAAGAACATATCATCACCTGACCACAAGATAAATAATAGCTGCCAGATCTGTGGGGAATCTACCTCTGAGACCTTCACTGATCCAGGGAACAGAGCTCTACCGTGCCTTAATTTCAATGGAGAAGAAGTAAAATATTGAAAAAAAAAAAAATAGGAGGGAGGGGATATTTCCCTAAACGCAACGACAAGAATAAAGTTGTCTCTTCTCTAAGGCGGCTGTCACACGCTACGATATCGCTAGCGATATTGTAAGCGATCACGTGCACGCGCGATCGCTTACAATATCGCTCACATCGCTGGTGAGATGTCACACAGACAGACTCACCAGCGATATGGATCCGCGATCTCGCTGGTTACTATGGTACACATCGGGTTACTAGGCGCCGCGCATCGCTTAGTAACCCGACGTGTACCATAGTTACCATCTCCCAGCATAGGCTCTGCCGCTGGGAGATCGCTCATCGTGGTGTTATACACCACGATGAGGCATATCGTAAAATTGCTAATCGCAAGATCTGAGGTCCGGATCTCAGATCTCGATTTTGCGATTTGAACAGTTCTCGCTCGTCGTATCTTGCCGTCACACGCAGAGACATCGTTCAAGCGATGTTTCATCAGGCACGTTCAAGCGATATCTTTCAAGATATCGTAGCGTGTGACGGCCACCTAAGAATCATTGCACTCGAGAGTCTGGTTTTGAATTATGCTTTGAGAGTTTTATTTTGAGGCAAAGTGATAGTACAGGAAGCGACTCTGGATTGCTGTCATTTCAGCCACGCCATGGTCTTAGTCAGTGTCGCTAAGGAAAAACATAGAACATACAACATAAAAATTTTATCACAGCTGAAGGGAAAATATCTACAATATTTACATTATGTACGGAGGAAACATATCGATCTGCCATGAATGTTTTTTGACATAGCTAAATATTGAAAATCAGTCTAGTTTCACATCTACTCTAAGGTCAATCAAGGCAAGAGCAGAGATTCCAAAGAGATCTCATATAGTTAAAGTTAATGCAAAAAAAATTGTGGCAATCAGTGATTCTACAAGTCACTATAGGAGGACCCAGTGTGGTTGCACTAATCACAGACCTTTGATCAATGTGAGGGAAGTAATGGTATTGTGATTATGAGTTGTCTAGTAAATAGAGTGTGGTTATAGAACCTTAGTTGATTACCTTGAGGATATAGGGTGATTTGGGCTACTTTTGCTGGTTGTCTGATCTGGCATGTGGCAGGGATCTAGGATAATATGCTACATGGCGTAATGGTTATATTAAAACAACGTGGTAATAATAAAATCACTGTCTTTTGTACATTCTACCCATGTCCACGTGTAATGCTTAGGAGCCTGTTGTAGGCCCACACCCTGAGAAAAGGTGATCTGTGGTGGAGAAATGAGATCAGTTCAGACTAAGTGCCTCATCTAGTTATGGCAATCAGTTATTCGTTATGCCATCCCTAAGAGTAGTGCTGGAGGGTTATGAATGTTCAAGCAATCCTCCGTCTGGGTCAGCATAAGTGATGTCAAGGGGCTACTGGAACTGTCAATCTGTGAGTTCCAGGGATATTGGGTCAGGGTCTAGAAGGTAGTACATATGTGGTAGTTAATACATTAGAATTAATGTGTAGATATTTATTTCCTAAGTGTCTCAGCATTGGTGGTCTAGTGGCCCCTTACACATGTGGATGCAATGCTAGCACTCCTGTTCCTTGGCTCTCATTTGCACTCTCCCACCGGAGATCGTGTTTTTTTTTAAAGTCCTGGATGGTCATGTGACCCGGAAGTGACATCGGACACCAGCGCCTGTGCAGTCAAGGCTGCAGTTAGCGATACGGCCGGGTCCTCCATCGGTGCATGCGCAGAGTGCACATCTCTTACACACTGAGGCTGGGCTATTATCCATGTCAGCATGTGTAGCGAGTGCGCATGCGCTGTTGCCATAATGCGCTATGCAGAGGTGTTGGGTTCTTAGAGGGCATGTTTTAAATGTTCCTATCTTGTGAGGCTGCTGTAATCCAAGTGAGAGCATGGACGTTTATATGGAATGGAACAGTTAGGGGAAAGGAGACCATGATTAGATTGTAACCAGATGTGAAAAGGCATAGACTGTTATTTTAAGAGATAGTACAGCAAAGGACAAAGGACAAAACATAACAGTGTATCATATGCAGATAAATCATGGTGTTAAGACTGGTTCCCTGGAGTAGGAGAACATGTTGTAGAACCCCATGTTGCTGTATGGTTGAGAAGAAGAAAGATACGTTTTAAGCAACCTACAGTGAGGAAAAAAGTATTTAGTCAGCCACCAATTGTGCAAGTTCTCCAACTTAAAAAGATGAGAAAGGCCTGTGATTGACATCATAGGTAGACATCAACTGTGAGAGACAAAATGAGAAAACAAATCCTGAAAATCACATTGTCTGATTTGGAAAGAATTTTTTTTTTCAAGTTTTGGTGGAAAATAAGTACCGTATTTGGTCAAATACAAAAGTTCATCTCAATACTTTGTTATATATGCTTTGTTGGCCATGACAGAGGTCAAACCTTTTCTTTAAGGTTGGTTTCACACTGCAGTTTTTTCCCTGATCAGTGTCAATCAGTGATTGTGTGCCAAAACCAGGGGAAGAACCAGGAGAGGAACTTGCAGAGAAAAACTGTAATTGAAAGATTGACACCTGTTCTGAGATTTGGAGACACTCCTGGTTTTGGCATACAAACCGGATGGAACCTGATCAGGGAAAATCCTGCAATTTGACACCATCTTAAAGGCCACGTTACACACACAGATATCTGTGACCAACGTCTGAACAGATCTCTTGTTGCAGTGAAATCATGGACACATTGCTCCATTTTGTGGCTGTGTACAAAATGGAGCAATGTGTCCATGATTTCACTGCAACCAGAGAAGTTGGTCACAGATATCTGTGTGTGTAACCTGGCCTTAAGTCTTCACAAGGTTGCCACACACTGTTGCTGATATATTGGCCCATTCCTCCATGCAGATCTCCTCTACAGCAGTGATGTTTTGGGGCTGTCACTGGGCAACATGAACTTTCAACTTCCTCCAAAGGTTTTCTATAGGGTTTACATCTGGAGACTGGCTAGGCAACTCCAGGACCTTTGAAATGCTGTGTGCTTGTGATCAATTGTCATGCTGAAAGACCCAGCCATGTTTCATCTTCAATGCCCTTGCTGATTGAAGGTTTGCACCAAAAATCTCATGATATATGGCCCCATTCATTCTTTCATGTACGCGGATCAGTCGTCCTGGTTCCTTGGCAGAGAAACAGCCCCAAAACATGATGTTGCCACCCCCATGCTTCACAGTAGGTATGGTGTTCTTTGGATGCAACTCAGCATTCTTTCTCCTCCAAACACGATGAGTTGTGTTTCTACCAAACAGTTCTACTTTGCTTTCATCTGATCATATGACATTCTTCCAATACTCGTCTGGTTCATCCAAATGCTCTCTAGCAAGCTTCAGATGGGCCCCGACATGTAATGGCTTAAGCAGAGGTACACTTCTGGTACTGCAGGATCTGAGTCCCTGATGGTGTAGTGTGTTACTGATGGTAGCCTGTGTAACGTTGGTCCCAGCTGTCTGCAGGTTATTGACTAGGTTCCCTCGTGCGATTCTGGGATTCTTGCTCACTGTTTTTGAGATCATTGTGACTTTATGGGGTGAGAGATCTTGCCTGGAGCCTCAAATCGATGGAGATTATCAGTGGTCTTGTATGTCTTCCGTTTTCTAATTATTGCTCCCACAGTTGATTTCTTGAAACCAAGCTGCTTGCCTATTGCAGATTCAGTCTTCCCAGCCTGGTGCAGGGCTACAATTTTTTGTTTCTGTTGTCCTTCAACAGCTGTTTGGTCTTCTCCATTGTGGAGTTTGGAGTGTGACTGTTTGAGGTTGTGGACAGGTGTCTTTTATACTAATAACATTCAAACAGGTGCCAGTACTACAAGTAATGAGTGGAGGACAGAGGAGAATCTTACAGAAGAAGTTACAGGTCTGTGAGGGCCAGAAATTGTGCTTGTTTGTAGGTGACCAAATGCTTATTTTCCACCAAAATGTGAAAAAAAAGTCTTTCCATATCAGACAATGTGATTTTCAGGATTTGTTTTCTCATTTTGTCTCTCATAGTTGAGGTCTACCTGTGATGTCAATTACAAGGCATCTCTCATCTTTTTAAGTGGGAGAACTTGCACAATTGGTGGCCGACTAAATTTTCCCCACTGTACGTTGTGTATACCCAGTACATAATGAAATTGGGTTACATGGTAATGTGTACAATCTTCATACCAGGGGTGAATGCCATTGTCTGTTGATAGAAGAATAAAGTTGTGTCCATTGTACTGTACCATAAAATACGTAATAAAAATTTTAAACCATCTGGTAAAAAGTCTCCTTGTATAACAAATCAGAGATTTTTTTTCTTAACTACTGTACTTTAAAAAGTATTAATTCAAAAAGTATTTTTGTTAATGTATAAATAACCTTTATATAGCCTGTAACGCTGCATAACACCATTTGTTTATTGGGTAGATATCTGCCGCTGCAGGACATTATGTGCATGGAGTGCCTGTCCAGGAAGCTGAAGGAAGCGGTGACTCTGTATCTGCGGGTTGTCAAAATGGTTGATCTTTGCGCTGGACGCTGGTGGGAGTATATGCCAACTGGTGAGACGCAGTTATGTTCAGTATTGTTTCTGTTTTTACAGCCTATCAGTATTTGAGTTGAGAGACTACTTTGGACTGTAATTTTACTATATACATGTCGTATGATGCTTGAAGAGCAATAATGGAGACAGAGGGATCGTGAATATGATCTTTCTGACTCCATTCAGCATCATTTTATTGGTTGCACGTCTGTTCACGTCCTGCTAAAGACGATGATCCTTTTGGCCGGCATAAACAATAAACCACCATTTTCCTCATTGCAAGGAATTGCAGGTGATAAACTGTGGGGCTATGATCTCTGGGACCCACTCCGAATGGCAGAACGGATAGCTTAACATTAAAATGGAGAGGTAGAGAGCATATTTGACCAATGCTATAGTCGTTTCCTCCGGGATAGCTGAGCGCTGCACTCGTTATTTTCCATAGCCCCTAAGGCCCTGTGCACACATTGTGTTTTTAGGGCATTTTTTATGCAGTTTTACCACAAAACTGCATGCAAATCCTTATGCCAGCAAAGACTATGAGAATCCTGTGAAGTGTTCTGCACATGTTGCTTTTTTTGACCTTGCAGATTTGTTGAAGAAATGAATCTACCGTCTGTCAATCCTTTGTGCAGCGTATTTTAACCCAGAAATACATGGCGAGAACACATCACATTTTTCTGCCAGGAGACACTGATTTGGTGCAGAAATCTGCAGCCAAATACTCAACGTGCGCACATAGCCTAATAGTGATTGACGCCGCAGTGGGGCATCCGATCTGCCACAACGTTTTGTGAGAAGGAAAAAATTCCCCAATCTGCCTTTCAGTTTAGGCCCCATATGTTGAGCATCCACTGATTAGAAGGCAGATAACCCTTTTTTAAGTATGAAAAACACAATTTTTTTGTGAAATGTGTAAATTTATCTAATATATAAAGCTGAATGTGTGTATGTATGTATGTATATCCGGGATTGGCATCTACACCGTCGCAACTACAGCCACAAAATTTTGCACAGCCACACGTCTGGACCCCGAGAGCATCATAGGCTATGTTGTGTGGCGAAATTTTAACCCTGCGCGTTCCAATTCACCAAACAATTTTGGCCTTATCTACATAATGGAGAGAAAGTGACAGTTACCAGTTGACAGTTGTGAATGAGAGGGGCTTCATGACAGCGCCAAAGACTAACAGCATATACCAGCATATAGTCACTAAGGTGGGGCCCCAACATGGGATAGTCGCCACACACGGGGACATGTATACACACCACATGCACACAGAGTAACAGCAAGTGCTAAGGAGGAGCCCCAACATTGGATACTCACCACGCACCTGAACACACACACACACCACAAAGAGACACACACAACACACAGACCCCCCCCACAGGGACACATACACACCTCACAGGGACACAGAGACACACATAGGGATGGGGACACCCCTCTTCCCCCCACAAGGACACACACCACAGGGACACCCCTCCCCCCACAAGAATACACACCACAGTGACACACACATACACACACCCCAGGGACACACACACCACACAGACAGACACAGATATGCACAAATCACCTCACACAACTCGCCTCATACGTGTGCTATCTTTAATTTCCAAAAATAAACATCAGATTAAAAACAGCCAATTTGCAACACATGTGCCATATAGGGAATTAAGGCAGATGTCCGTCACATGAGCTGTCTATTATGTGTATGTGTGAGGTAACATACTGCCCGGCCGGGGGGAGGGTTTACTGTTGGCTGGAGATTTATTAGGCTGCCTATAGCAACCAATCACAGCTCAGCTTCTATTTTCCTACAGGTCATTAATATGACATATTCAAATTCTATTTTACTATAGCTAACATCAGTTATGTATTAACCCGGGCGTAGCCGGGTACTATAGCTAGTTTATAATAAAGTGTATTTAACTTAAAGGTTTTCCAATGATTAAACTAGCAACCTATGTGTTGGTGAGTCAATATCAGTTTGACATATCGGGCTCTTTTTGAGGCGCTGCACAGCCTCTTCAAGGGCTACTTTACTCTGCACCATAGAACGCTGTATATACAGAAGCAGATGCTGCAATACCCTGTACATCTCAGAGTGAATGTGTTCACTCACATATATCCGTTCCATACACTCTTCCACCATTCTGCAGGGTTTCTGGGCTCTTTATTTCCATGGCTTTTTTTAACGATAAGGCTTCTCTCATCTTTCCATATAGATGGTGGTGTCACTGACTGATGTGGCTTGTGTTCCTATTCCTGTAGGTTTCACTGATTCCAGTTTTCTGAAGCTTCTTAAGAAGATGCCAGATATTGAACAGCTTTATGGCCTTCATCCAAGGTATTTGGAGAGGCGCAGAGTTCGGGGCCATGAGGCCTTCAGCATTCCTGGTGTGCTGGAAGCTTTGCAATCATGTCCAAACCTTCTGGTGAGTGACTTAGGCATGTCCAAAATCACGGTGAGAGACAAAGTGTCACCTGTCCCTGCTGAGATGTCATCTGTTGATCTTCCTTAGATGTGTATTAATATGCAGACAGTTTTGCATGTTAAGTCTTCAGAGTAGTGTTCTCATGTGCCAATGCTTACTGTAACCTAAAGACCTGAATTTCTCTTCATTGCCGCACCAGGGTGTAGAGACCTCACATCTGGAACTTGTAGAAGCTATATGGACGTATATGCCACAAGTTCACATTCTAGGCAAGTTTCGGAATCGCAATGGAGCTTTTCCCATCCCCCCAGAAAATAAACTCAAAATACCCATTGCTGCAAAAATCCAGACCTTACATCTAGTGGGTAGGTATCTGATATGTGCAAAAATACTTATCCACTGATTTTATCTAAAAAAAAAGAAAAATAAATAAAAAAAATGACTAAGGTGTTGCTACATTTTTCCTCTGTACAGGTGTGAATGTTCCTGAAATCCCATGCATTCCTATGCTGCGTCATCTGTGCTTAAAGTGGGTGCGTCTAACCAAACCTCAGCCTTTTAAAGACTTCTTGTGCATTAGTCTCCGAACCTTTGTGATGCGGAATTGTGCTGGTAAGAACCAATGCAGAGAGTTAAGTCCTGCTTATCTATTGCTTATTTGGCCCATTTCATGAGTTATTCTGACTTAAAACTGTTTAGATTGTTTCAAGGTACCGTATATACTCGCGTATAAGCCAAGTTTTTCAGCCCAAAAATTGGGCTGAAAAGTCCCCCCCTCGGCTTATACGCGAGTCACTGTATACTGTATACACTGTATACAGGCCGCCCGCCCCCATCAGTATACAGGCCCCCCCCCCCCCCCTTACTGCCGGAATCCTGTAAAAGAATACATTATTATACTTATCCCTGCCGCTGTCCCGCCGCCGCCATTGCGCTCTTCCGGCTTCATCCGGCTTCCTCCGGTGGGCTCAGGCAATGACGTCATTGTCTGTGCGCCAGAGGAGGAAGCCGGAAGACGCTGGATGAAGCCGGAGGAGCGCGATGGCGGTGGCGTGACAGCGGCAGGGATAAGTATAATAATGTATTCTTTTACAGGATTGCGGCAGTAAGGGGGGGCCCTGTATACTGATGGGGGGGGGGGGTGCCTGTATACTACCACTGGGGCTGCTGCTGAATACTACCACTGGGGCTGCTGCTGAATACTACCACTGGGGCTGCTGCTGAATACTACCACTGGGGCTGCTGCTGTATACTACCACTGGGGCTGCTGCTGTATACTACCACTGGGGCTGCTGCTGTATACTACCACTGGGGCTGCTGCTGTATACTACCACTGGGGCTGCTGCTGTATACTACCACTGGGGCTGCTGCTGTATACTACCACTGGGGGTGCTGCTGTATACCACCACTGGGGCTGCTGCTGTATACCACCACTGGGGCTGCTGCTGTATACCACCACTGGGGCTGCTGCTGTATACCACACTGCTGGGGGCTGTATACTTGTGCTGTGGTCCACCCTCGGCTTATACACGAGTCAATAGATTTTCCCAGGTTTTGGGGGCAAAAGTAGGGGGGTCGGCTTATACACGGGTCGGCTTATACACGAGTATATATGGGTATATTGAACTTGTAGATGTGCAAACATTTTGTAACCTTTGCCACTTTTACTCCAGTATTGGCCAACTATGCCCGGCTGAAAACTGTATCTTAAATCATGGCCCAATAGTGATGTAAATTACAGCCGGTGTGTATTCCATCCAAAATTGGAGTACATTTATTTAAAAAGGTGAATGTGAGCCATTTTTGCTGTTCCCTTAACCTTTCAACGATCACCAATACATCTTGTTACTGAACCGTGATATGTGAATATCATCTCCAGACTCTTGCAGTCCCTCTGTCTCTGGACCTCCAATGCTCTGTACAGCTTTACTCCACTCTTGCCATGTACAAACGTTGGACAAACTTGTCTGCTCAGAGGCCTGGGTAGCATTCACACTGAGCTCTTCAGCCGCTCCAAGCCACCTTTCACACTGCCTGCTCTGCAGTTTCTCATTCAGTCTCTCAATTTCTAAAGGCCCAGTTGCACACACAGATAATTGTGCAGAGATTGTTTGCAGATCTCTGGTTGCAGTGAAATCATGGACGCATTGTTCTATTTTGTGGCTGTGTACAAATGTAACAATGTGTCCATGATTTCACTGCAACCAGAGATCTGCCAACAATCTCAGCACTTTTATCTTTGTGTGTAACTGGGCCTTTAGTGTGTCTCGTTCCTTTGCAGGCTTGTGGCAGACTCCTTATCCAGCACTATTCTGCTGATATCCTACCTCACATGCTCACAGGTGGGAAGCTGTGTTCAATCGGACACACACAGAACTGCATGCATTTAAACCTTTGTGTAATGCTGCAAGGCACAATAAAACATTCACATTGATATTGCAACATACCTGTGCCTGTGTGAAAATACATATGTCATTTAAAATGCAGCAATTCACTACATCACAATAGTTTCACTAAAGTCACTTCAAAACTGAAATAGGTTCCTAAAGAAAAGTGAGTTTTAAAAATTTCCTTGGAAAACAAAATATATATATATATATATATATGGCAGTGCTGCCTTCTTGTGGTTGACTGACCGCTCCTTTGCCTTAAGGCACACAGCATAGAGGCTGTCATCGGGCAGTAGGAGGCAGCAGCACTGAGTGGGGAAAAGCACTGAGTGACAGAGGCTTCAGATCTACGAATAGCTCTCCAGCATCATTTGCACATGGACACTGGCCATGTAGGTGTTATTTCTGAAATAGCTGCATGCTAATATAAATAGTTTCTCTATCACCTCATTGGGGACACAGTACCATGGGTTATGCTGCTTATCCCTAGGAGGCGATACTAAGCAAATGTGAAAGCAGTTAGCTTCCCTGCAGTATACACCCCCTGGCTGGGCCAGGCCACACCAGTTTTATCTTGGTGTCCAAAGAAGGCACACTTCTCCCTAAATTTTCCTTTTTTTTTTCCCGGAATCCTTTTTTATTTTCACCAACATATTAGAAGGGTGACAACACCCTAACGGGCACCGCTTTCCCAGCCACCAACAGTCGGGAACGTGGAGTGTCTCCTCCATGTACCTCCTCCTGTGACGATGGACCCATTAGGGCTGCGCCTGCCTTAGAGACCTTTGGGCGACTGTTCCCCTGGGCGCCGATTTCCCACAACCACCAATGGACGGGCACGCAGTGTGTCGCCTTCCTGTACCCCCTTCTTCACCTTGCGCATACCCCAGTACGCCAGTGACAAAGACTGATAGCCAGCTCCCCACAGCTTCCTCATAGGAGCCCCAGCTGCCACATCAAGCCCGCACAACGAGCACCATACCTGGATTTATGCAGCAGCAGCTGGCGCTCAAGGCATCAGCCACACTGGGCTCTCCAGCTTCCCACGGGCAGCCTGGGATGAGTTGTATTATTCAGGACTCCACAGTTTTCCCAGGTGAGATCACTCCATCCCTGAGGTTGCTCACATCCCTGCTGATATGCAGTAGCCTGCACTGGCAAAATAGACTGAAGGCCCCCTTACTTTAGTCAGACACTGACTATTTAACAGGCGCTGGCTACTTAGTCCCATTCCCCCTCCCACACTGGGTGGCTCAACGGCCAGGCTCCCCGCTGCGCCCGCCGCTTCCACAGCCGAGATTGCAAATGTAGGCCCCGCTTGGGCCTGTTGCCGAGACCGCCAATTCTGCGGCCAGGGATTTTACTTTTTCACCTGAATTCGGGCTTTTCGGTAGGCTCTGCCCCAGGCCGTCCCCTTATGATGCAGCTCCATCGGGAGGGTGGTAACCACGCCCCCTGATGAAGACGCCCTGGAAGCAGGGAGGCAGTATCTCATGCTGGCCTGTTCTTTAGGCTCCACCCTCCTTCCTCCCCACGCTTTTACCACACCGGAAGCCTGCAGCATCGCAGAGGCATGAGTGGAACCTGCCACAAGGGACACAGGACCATCCTCTGCTCCCTCACCGGTAAGGCAGACCACAAGCCCATTGAAGGTCGCCATCCATGTGCCTTGGCAATTCCGAAATACTGGGCAGACTCTCCCCAGGTTGATCCCCCAGTATCTCGCCTAGCTACGAAGACCTTATTATCCCTGCCAGATGGCTCCTCTATCAAAGACCTAACCGATAGGTTGAACAATTCGCACACTATGCCTTTAAAGCAGTGGGAACCTCCCTCTCCCCCTCCCCCTTCTTTGCATCAGTTTGGGTAGCCAAGACGATCATGGTGTGGGCAGAAACCCTACAAAAATTCTTACAGGAGTCTCAATTAACTCTACAGTTCTCAGATCTAACCACTCAAATAGCCACAGCAGCACAGTACTTAATTCAGGCCTCCCTTGACTCGGCCACCTGTGCGGCATACGCTGCCTCTAACGCCAGTGCAATCTGCAGAGCCCTCTGGCTCAGAAAGTGGTGTGCTGATTCAGCCTCAAAGAAATTGCTCACTGGCCTCCCTTGTCTTGCAGGTCAGCTATTTGGCGAACGTTTCGACAAACTAATTTCAGACGCCACGGGGGGTAACAGTACCTCTTTCCCCCAGCATAAGCTAAGACGTCCGTTTGTCAGATGTCAACAACAGCAAACTTCCTTTCGCTCCTTTCGTAACTCCTTTGGCTGGGCGGCCTCTCGAGCACCCCCACCCACTACACATCCTCTTCGAAGAGGCAGATCCACACAACCATCGTTCAAAGCTAACAACTTCTGGCAGTCCAGATCGAGACAGTCCAGACCTAAGGAGTCCCGATCTAGTCGGTTCTCTTCCTCCTAACTCTCCTTTATCCCCGGAAGACAAAAGGGGGGAGGGGGTGGGAGCGCATGTGAAGAAAGTTTTTGAAGTGGATTTAGGCCCAGGGCTGTGTGGCCACTCACCAGTGGTGGTTGTGCAACCCTGCACAACTGCGGTCTTACGCCTGTGAATCTACTTCTGCTTGGAGGTATAGTGGAGGCACCGAAATTTGCTCCGGGAGCTCCAGCTCCTGCCGCAGTCACGTGACCGGATTGATGTCACCACAGGTCCTTCAACGGTGACAGTGTTGTATTGCTAGGTCATGGAGCTCAGGATCTAGGATTAATGGTATCTCTTGTTCAGAGCTGCTCTTGCCAGGTGTGCACAAGTGCAAGAAGCTGAGAGTAAAAAAAATCCCTGGTCTGTGGAGCGCTAGGACTCGAGATAAAATGGCACTAGGGTTATTTTTAGAAAATTATTTCTTTATTAACCTCTTACAGGCCACTACGCGTTTCTGCAGCAAAGCACTGCCTTCATCAGGTGACGCATCACCTGATGAAGGCAGCGTTTTGCTGCAGAAACGCATAGTGGCCTGTAAGAGGTTAATAAAGAAATAATTTTCTAAAAATAACCCTAGTGCCATTTTATCTCGAGTCCTAGCACTCCACAGACCAGGGATTTTTTTTTACTTTATCCCCGGAAGACACTCTCATCGTGGGTGGCCATCTATGACTTTTCAGTCACGTCTGTCCATCCGCCACAGACAACAGAGTGTTACTAGATCTTGTGTCTTCCGGTTATCACATAGAATTTACCTCCCACCCACCACGCCGTTTCTTCTCATCAAACCCCCCGAAGTCACCCAAGGAAAGTTAGGCTTTCTTCCAGGTGATACACTTACTCCTTCAAACAGGAGTTATCGTCCTTGGACTCCGAGGTTTCAGAGGTTTCTACTCCAACCTCTTTGTAGTCCCCAAAAAAGATGGGTCAGTCCTGGATCTCAAGCACCTGAACAAGTACGTTCTCATCCGTCGGTTCAGGATGGAGTCTCTGCGCTCCATCATCGCGTCTATGGAGGAAGGAGAATTCCTCGCCTCCATAGATATCAGAGACGCATACCTTCATATACCAATTGCTCAGGCTCATCAGCAATTACTCCGCTTCGCAGTACAAGATCATCACTTCCAGTTTGTAGCCTTGCCCTTCGGACTCGCTCCCACCCCAAGGGTTTTTACAAAAGTCATGGCGGCGGCCATGAGTATCCCTCACTCCAGAGGAATAGTCGTCCTTCCTTACCTAGACGATCCCCTATTCAAAGCCCCTTCCTTTCCAGCCTGCGCAGATAGTGTCCAGATAACAGTGGACACCCTGTCTCGTCTAGGCTGGCTAGTCAATCTTGAAACCCCTGCCTAGTCGATCACCCTCCTAGGCATGACGTTCGACACGTACAGAGATTTGATCTTCCTTCCTTGGGACAAAGCAATATCCGTGCGACAGGGAGTGCACACGCTTCTCCTCCCTCGCCCACATTCCACCCACTTCGGAATTCGAGTCCTATGGAAAATGGTAGCAGCTATGGAAGCTGTCCCATTCGCCTAACTTCACTTCCGGCCACTACAACTGGCCCTCCTAACCGCCTGGGATAGGAACACCCACACTCTGGACAAGGCCTTTCTTCTGACACCCTCAGTCAGGCGAGCCCTACTCTGGTGGATTTGACCAGCCTCCCTATCCAAGGGTAGGTCTTTCCTTCCAGTGGATTGGCTGGTCCTTACCACCGACGCCAGCCTACTGGTCTGGAGGGCAGTATACAGACCTCATACTGCCCACGGCCGCTGGTCAAAACAAGAGTCGACTTTGCCGATCAACCTGCTGGAGATCTGTGTGATAACACTAGCACTAAAGTCATTCCACAACGTCCTGACGGGCCATCACATCCGAGTCCAGTCGGACAATACCACTGCGGTGGCTTATATCAATCGCCAGAGTGGCACTCACAGCAAAGCGGCGCTACTCGAAGTAGACCGCCTTCTCTAATGGGCAGAATCGACGAGATCAGTTATCTTGGCGGTTCATATTCCAGGCGTGGACAACTGGGAAGTGGTGTTCCTGAGCCGCCAGGGTCTCACCGCAGGGGAATGATCCCTTCACCTAGACGTTTTCCACCAGATCTGCTGTCGCTGGATCTCCGGACGTGGCTCTCATGGCATCCAGGAGGAATGCCAAAGTTCCTGCTTTTATAGTATGATCACACGACCCATTGGTCGTCGCAGTGGACGTACTAGTCTACACTTGGCACCAGTTCCACCTACCTTACATCTTTCCTCCTCTACCCTTGCTCCCGAGGGTACTCAGGAAAATCAAGTCCGAGGGAGTACCTGTCATACTCAT
This sequence comes from Allobates femoralis, assembly GCA_033576535.1. Classification (NCBI taxonomy): domain Eukaryota; kingdom Metazoa; phylum Chordata; class Amphibia; order Anura; family Aromobatidae; genus Allobates; species Allobates femoralis. The sequence continues at coordinate 438,040,122 of JARQOC010000004.1, read as the reverse complement.
AGCTTCAGACTGGCACAGACGCGCCTGGTATGCTGACCTGGTACAGCTTATTGCGGATGTTCCCTGGCACCTCCCAGATCGGCCAGACCTCCTGACGCAGGATCCCATCTGCCACCAGATTTCCAAGGCCCTCAATTCGACGGCGTGGCCGTTGAAACCTGGGTTTTAACGCACGCAGCTTTCTCCCCAGACGTCATCAGTACCATGATCAGAGCCCGTAAAGCGGCCTCGGATCGCATCTACCACCGTACGTGGAAACTTTTATTCTCATGGTACAAAGACCGGGATTATTCTCCTCTTCCTCTGTCTATACCCGTGGTTCTAAATTTTCTCCAGTCCGGCTTACAATCGGGTCTAGCTCTAAGCTCATTGAAAGGCCAGATCTCTGTCCTTTCAGTCTTTTACCAACGGCGACTAGCGCTGAAGTCCCGAGTCAGAACCTTTCTCCAGGGAGTATCCCGCTTAGTCCCTCATTACCGGAGGCCTCTAGATTCATGGGATCTCAATCTGTTCTTGCTCCAAAAACCACCATTCAAGCCCCTCAGAGAGGTTGCTCTGCCTATCTTATCCTGGAAAGTCGTTCTCCTGGTGGCAATTACGTCCATCAGACGCGTTTCTGAATTAGCTGCACTCTCATGCTGAGAGCCCTTCTCTCCTTCCACCAAGACAAGGTGGTACTGCACCCAGTTCCCACCTTCATTCCTAAGGTGGCCTCTTCTTTCCACCTCAACGAGGACATCATCCTGCCATCCTTCTGTCCGGCCCCTGTACACCGAGTGGAAAAGGCACTGCATACCCTCGACCTAGTCAGGGCCCTCAGGTATTTCCAGAACAGCCCCCTTCAGGAAGATGGACACTTTGTTCTTCCTCCTGGAGGGTCCTTGAAAAGGGCAGGCGGCTTCGAAGGCCTCTCTGGTTCGTTGGATACACTCCCCCATTCAGGAAGTCTATCGCCTAAGGACTGTTCCCATTCCCAGCAGACTACGGGCTCACTCCATTCGAGCGGTCGGGGCATCCTGGGCCATTCGGCACCAGGCCTCAGCGGAACAAGTGTGCAAGGCAGCTACTTGGTCTAGCCCTCACACTTTTGCAAAGCACTACAGGGTCCATACCCAGGCCTCAGTTGATGCCAGCCTAGGTAGACGAATCCTTCAGGTGGCGATGGCCCTGGAAGACTGGGACTGCTCCTTGCTTTTTGAGTTGTGGTCTTTTTCTTCCCCCCAGGGACTTCTTTAGGACATCCCATGGTCCTGTGTACCCCAATGAGGCGATAGAGAAAAACGAATTTTTGTGTACTCACTGTAAAATCATTTTTCTCTGAGCCATCATCAGGTAACACAGCACCCACCCTGTTGCCCATTAGGGCATTTGTTATCCTGTGATTCTTTGAAGTTTTGTTGCATGTTTGCACTTGGTTAATACTGTCTGTGTTTACTGTTCATCCTCCTACTGCTTGTTCACTAAACCTGGTGTGGCTTGGCCCAGCCAGGGGGTGTATGCTGCAGAGGAGGAGCTAACTGCTTTCACATTTGCGTAGTGTCACCTCCTAGGGATAAGCAGCATAACCCATGGTTCTTTGTCCCCAATGATGGCTCAGAGAAAACGATTTTACGGTGAGTACACAACAATCTATTTTTTGGTGGCTGCAGAGGGGGAGGTGACAGCTGGTTGATAGATTCCTTTTAAGTATTTTAAGGGTGTGTGCACGTGATCTAGAATAGCAGCGTTTTGGATGCAGTGTAATACCATTGCGTCCAAAATGCTGCTTTGTACAGTACCAGCACAATGGATATTTTTAGAAATCCAATCCTCACTATGTTTCACCTGACCACAACGTCTTTTCAGCTGCGCTGCTGGTTTCCAGAATTCCGCATCTCCACAGCACATAAATTTAATGCTGCGGAGACAGGAGCGATCTCCAGTGGGTGAATAAAGGGAGAAGCCTACCTGCACCGACGCAGATCTTGGGCATAGGGTGGCTGTGGACTCCCTGTGTTCACCCCAGGCATGTTCCCTCAGGTCTGAAGGCATTGCTCGAAGACAGTGTCTCAAGATCATGTGCACATACCCTAAGGAGTGTTTTTAAAATGGCATACATTTTGAGGGGTTTTTCAATATATAGTTGCCTAGAACTCAAAACTAAATACAACTCTTAAAGAAAAAAAAAAATCTGTTTTAAGTTGCCTTGAAGAAAATGAAAAATCGCTGCTAAACTTTTAAATCTAATAAAAATTGAAAAACGTTTGAAGAATGATGCTGACACAAAGTAAGACTGGTATTAACATTTTCTGTATAGAGTAATTATTTAACAGTATAAACATTCAAAGTTTGAGAGGATAAAGGAGGGGCAGCAAGGCGCAGTATATGTATGAGTGCTGCTCCAGAGCAGATAGACTGTAGGAGAGCCAGTAATGACGCCGAGTAATGTGCTGCTCTGCACTGATTATACAGTTCCGTGTCTGGCAGGTAGAGGGCACTCTGCAAATATGGATTTTTGTGATGCTCAGGGTGATCAGGAGGTGCCCTATATTACTGCTCTGCCGGATCACTGAGTGAGCAGTGAGTAGGGTTTAGTACTACACAGGGGGTGGGTTTGTGACTGAAGAATAAGGCTATTTCCACACAGTGTGGCTTTTTTTACGCGTTTTTCCTTTTTATTTTTTTTTTTTTTTTTTGCAGTTTTGTCAAATATGCATGCCTGTCCTAAAGTTTGCTAGCAAAGTCAATAGTGTAGTGTTCTGCACATGGTGCTTATTTTTTTCCTTGCTGATTAGGTGCTGATTAGATGCAGAGAATTCTGCAGCATGTCAATTGTTTGGGCATTTATTGCAGTGTTTTTCACCCATTGACCCTAATGTAATCATGAAAAAACATAGGTGTGTTCACACAGTGTCTTTTTGGTGTGGATTTAGTGTATTTTTCCAAAAAAGGAGGGTTTATTAAATACTCTGAAATTATTTCTGGATAACAGATCTGTCCTTCTCCACCTTACTACCCTTTCTTTTGCCTCCTTTTTAACCCTCTCCCTTTTTTTAACCTTCTCTCCCTTTTTTTTTACCCTCTCCCTTTTTTTTTACCCTCTCCCTTTTTTTTTTACCTTCTCCTTTCTCGTCCTGCTAGGCATTGATTTACCTCAAAAATACATGGACGAAAACCGCTCCACTTCCGCAGGAAAAAATGCTGCATAAATAAGTGAAAATGCATTTTTTTTTTTTTGTGTGTGTGTGTGTGTGCGCGTTTTTCTTACAAGAGGTTCCAATTTGATGCAGAAATTCTGCACCAAATACTCATCATGCACACATAGCCTCAATGGCAGAGTCACTTTTTAGCAAGAAAATATGGTAATACTTATAGCATAATCTAACAAGTATAATCCAAACTCTAATAACATGTCTGTCTGATAAAAACTTTTCATATGCCCTAGACCAGTGTTCCATTTCTCGGAGACCACCAACAGATCATCTTTTCAGGATTTCCATAGAATTGCACATGTGTTGTAAATATCATCTGGGCAATGGGCAAGGAAATCCTGAAGACATGATCTGTTATTGAGCCTTTAGGACTTAATAGTGAGCTGCTTCATCTCCCTGTGATAATAAATAATTGGCTGCTTTATTTTAAAGAGATTTTCTTCTTGAGACCGTTTGGATACACTGTCATATACAATTGTAGTTACTTTATTTTTTTTCCTTTTTTATACATTTTTTTTTTTTTTATATCCTTATTTTTTCAACTTTGCTTTGTTGTTTAAAGGACCTACAAATTCCTTAAAGTATGTGCCATTGGTCACTGGTTTGGCTTCCGCTCGCAACTTGGAGCATTTAGAGCTGGTTCGAGTTCCTTTTTTAGGTGGCCTTATACAACATGTGGTGGAGGACAGCTGGCGGTCTGGTAAGTGATACCCAGATTCACATAGTTGGTTTTCTGCATCCAGCGGCGATCCGACGAAAACTACATTCAACCGCATCCGTTTTAAATTGTAATACCTGATGCAGCCATAGATCACAGCAACGGTAATATAACGCATCCATCAGCTGGACCTGGTATAGTAATGGTTGCAGTGATCTCCGGCTCATCAGGTTTATTGTCCATTTTTTTCTGGATCCTTATGAAGGTCCTCCAAAAGATTAGATTAGACGGATATAGAAGGGGATAACCAGTCTCCCACTGTCCCGCTGATTGCTTCTGGGGCCGTTCATTAATCCTCATGAATATTCACTGCACTGAACTGCAATGGTGAATCACACACGCTCACTCTCTGAGAGAGCGTCTGTGATTGGCTGTTGCACTCCGAGTGTGCTCCCACAATCTGTACCGATGTAAGGTGCTAGCAGAAATAAACATTATCATATACTGGTTATCTGCACACTAAACAATAAAACAAGGTATATCATAAAATAACATTGCAGAAACTGCTTCAGGATACAAAAGATAAATTGCATGCGAGCCCGATAACCATCATCAAGGTGCGCTCATGTCTATCGAGTCCCTGACCTTGTTTTATTGTTTAGTGTGCAGTGAATAACCAGTATATGACAATGTTTTTTGCCTGCTAGCACCTTCACATAGTTAGGGCCAGAAATATTTGGACAGTGACACAATTTTCGCGAGTTGGGCTCTGCATGCCACCACATTGGATTTGAAATGAAACCTCTACAACAGAATTCAAGTGCAGATTGTAACGTTTAATTTGAAGGGTTGAACAAAAATATCTGATAAAAAATGTAGGAATTGTACACATTTCTTTACAAACACTCCACATTTTAGGAGGTCAAAAGTAATTTGACAAATACACATAACCCAAACAAAATATTTTTATTTTCAATATTTTGTTGCGAATCCTTTGGAGGCAATCACTGCCTTAAGTCTGGAACCCATGGACATCACCAAACGCTGGGTTTCCTCCTTCTTAATGCTTTGCCAGGCCTTTACAGCCGCAGCCTTCAGGTCTTGCTTGTTTGTGGGTCTTTCCGTCTTAAATCTGGATTTGAGCAAGTGAAATGCATGCTCAATTGGGTTAAGATCTGGTGATTGACTTGGCCATTGCAGAAGGTTCCACTTTTTTGCACTCATGAACTCCTGGGTAGCTTTGGCTGTATGCTTGGGGTCATTGTCCATCTGTACTATGAAGCGCCGTCCAATCAACTTTGCAGCATTTGGCTGAATCTGGGCTGAAAGTATATCCCGGTACACTTCAGAATTCATCCGGCTACTCTTGTCTGCTGTTATGTCATCAATAAACACAAGTGACCCAGTGCCATTGAAAGCCATGCATGCCCATGCCATCACGTTGCCTCCACCATGTTTTACAGAGGATGTGGTGTGCCTTGGATCATGTGCCGTTCCCTTTCTTCTCCAAACTTTTTTCTTCCCATCATTCTGGTACAGGTTGATCTTTGTCTCATCTGTCCATAGAATACTTTTCCAGAACTGAGCTGGCTTCTTGAGGTGTTTTTCAGCAAATTTAACTCTGGCCTGTCTATTTTTGGAATTGATGAATTGTTTGCATCTAGATGTGAACCCTTTGTATTTACTGTCATGGAGTCTTCTCTTTACTGTTGACTTAGAGACAGATACACCTAATTCACTGAGAGTGTTCTGGACTTCAGTTGATGTTGTGAACAGGTTCTTCTTCACCAAATAAAGTATGCGGCGATCATCCACCACTGTTGTCATCCGTGGACGCCCAGGCCTTTTAGAGTTCCGAAGCTCACCAGTCAATTCCTTTTTTCTCAGAATGTACCCAACTGTTGATTTTGCTACTCCAAGCATGTCTGCTATCTCTCTGATGGATTGTTTCTGTTTTTTCAGCCTCAGGATGTTCTGCTTCACCTCAATTGAGAGTTCCTTTGACTGCATGTTGTCTGGTCACAGCAACAGCTTCCAAATGCAAAACCACACACCTGGAATCCACCCCTGACCTTTTTAACTACTTCATTGATTACAGGTTAACGAGGGAGACGCCTTCAGAGTTAATTGCAGCCCTTAGAGTCCATTGTCCAATTACTTTTGGTCCCTTGAAAAAGAGGAGGCTATGCATTACAGAGCTATGATTCCTAAACCCTTTCTCTGATTTGGATGTGGAAACTCTCATATTGCAGCTGGGAGTGTGCCCATATTATATATATAATTGTATTTCTGAACATGTTTTTGTAAACAGCTAAAATAACAAAACTTGTGTCACTGTCCAAATATTTCTGGCCCTAACTGTATAGGTGTGCTAGTCGAGCTCTAATTGTAATATTACAGTTTTCTGACTGAGCCCCCTTCCCCACCCGATAGCCATGTCTAATTTATTGTCAAGTTCCCAGCCACACCCACACATGCAGGTTTTAATTGCACTTAGAGGCACATATACATCCTCACATGCATTATTGTACTGCAAACAGAGGCTCAAGCTCAGGGACCCGATAGACATAAGAGAACCTTGACGATGGTTATCGGACTTACATGCAATAGCCAATGTATCAGCTAAGATTCTCATTTTTCCTTTGTATTCTGAAGCAGTTTCTGTAATGTCATTTTTCCTCATCCAAATTTTCATTAGCTTTATATATGCTAGCCATTAATTCTTTAGCCATTATGCTATACCTTGTTTTATTGTTTAGGGTGTAGGGGATAACCAGTATAACTCCAAAAGAATGGTACTAAAAAGACCCCATGAGACCCAAGACAATTAGTTTGCCAGGCTCTCGCACACAAATCGGGTTACCCTGCTGGTGTAACTCCAGTAACAAGTGCATAACTTGCCGTAAGGTCCTTTGGCACACTAGTTGCTCTCTATAGCGTCCACTGAGGCCAAGTGTAGTGGATGGCTCCACCTAACGAATGGAAGCAGCCACAGCCCTCTAATATACACCATGTTCCAAACCATGCAAATATTCTTTTTCTCTGATTTTTCTAAATGGTCAGTGCAAATGACAGTGTAACAAGTCATCACCCGTTACAGTATACATAGAATTTTATTGAAGAAACTTCCCAATGATAACAGTATAGTCTTCAAAATTAAAAAAAACCCTCTAAATGCACTGTGTTCCAAATTATTAGGTACAATAGAGTTTCTAAATATTTGATGTTTGAAAGAACTGAAAATGCTCATTTGTTGAATTTGCAGCATTAGGAGGTCACATTCACTGAAATAAAAAGCTATTTAACTTCAAAACATCCTAACAGGCCATATTACATGTTAACATGGGAACCCTTCTTTGATATCACCTTCACAATTCTAGCATCCATTGATAGTGAGTTTCTGGAGAGTTTCTGCTTGTATTTCTTTGCATGATGTCAGAATAGCCTCCCAGAGCTGCTGTTTTGATGTGAACTGCCTCCCACTCTCATAGATCTTTTGCTTGATTGTACTCCAAAGGTTCTCTATAGGGTTGAGGTCAGGGGAAGATGGTGGCCACACCATGAGTTTATCTCCTTTTATGCCCATAGCAGCCAATGGTACAGAGGTATTCTTTGCAGCATGAGATGGTGCATTGACATGCATGAGGATGTTTTTGCTCCTAAAGGCACGTTTTTGCTTTTTGTACCATGGAAGAAAGTTCTGTCGGAAACACTATATACGTTGCAGAGGTCATTTTCACACCTTGAGGAACCTTAAAGGGACCTACCAGCTGTTTCCCCATGATTCCAGCCCAAAACATGACTCCTCCACCTCCTTGCTGACGTTGCAGCCTTGTTGGGACATGGTGGCATCAACCAACCATCCACTACTCCATCCATCTGGACTATCTAGGGTTGCTCGGCACTCATCAGTAAACAAGACTGTTTGAAAATTAGTCTTTATGTATGTCTGGACCCACTGCAACCATTTCTGACTGTGAGCACTGTTTAGGGGTGGCCGAATAGTAGGTTTATGCACCACAGCAAGCCTTTGAAGGATCCTACACCTTGAGGTTCGAGGGACTCCAGAGACACCAGCAGCTTCAAATATCTGTTTGCTGGATTGTAAGGACTTTTTAGCAGCTGCTCTCTTAATCTGATGAACTTTCCTGACAGAAACCTTCCTCATTCTACCTTTATCTGCATGAACATGTCTGTGCTCAGAATCAGCCACAAATATCTAATGTTTCTATCCCTTGTCCAAGGCATTGCACTATTTGTTGCTTTTCGGCTGCAGAGATATCCTTTTTCTTTCCCATGTTACTTGAAAACTGTGTCCTGCTTAATATTGTGGAGCACCCAGTTTTCCTTTTATTGGGCTCACCTGCTAAACTAATTATTACATGTATCTGAGATTGATTTCAATGATCCAAAGAACCCAGAGACACAATACCATCAATGGGTTTCATTAAAAAAACAAAAAACCCTATGACACTTAAAACCAATTAGCATAATAATTTGAAACCTAGTGTAAAGAGCTCGGGAGTGAAGTGAAGCTAGAATGACTACCCAATATGTGTGTGAGAGTCTGGCACTTGCCATCCCTTGTTGTTTTGGGTCTTTTGGGGGTGTTGGCTTTCCTTGGTGAAGGGCCTGACTGACTACATTCTATTGATTTTCCTTTTTTACATGTACAGTTCCTTGGAGACTATTTTAAGTTCATGTTTTATGAACTCTAAAACTGGGGCTTTATTTTGGAGAAGGGCTTATATTTCAAGCATCCTAAAAAATCATGTTTTGGATTAATTTTATGTGTCACATAACTTGCATACACCTGAAGATATTTGCCAGATCTTTGACCAATCCCAGGAATTCTACTATAGAAGATGGCATACATATTCATTAACTTATATTTCAAAGTGTTGACGTCAAGCTTTATTTCTTCAAATCCCTGACCATGCACAGGTCAGCCTGTGTGTGCTATATAGGACATACATGAGAGATGTGACTGCTTCACTTTTGTCTTGTGTCGACACTGTGAACTTTTCTAGCAGACTTTATCTTCATTATTTATACTTTGTGTTGGGATATGGTCTGCTATGTTTACTTTACCCCATTATCCTATTTTTCCCTCAGATTGGTTAAAGATGCCTATTTTGAAAACCTTTAGCGATATTTAATACACAGTGGTATTTGCTTTTCAGGTGGATTCCGCAATTTGCACACAATAGTCTTAGGTGCATGTAAGAACGCTTTGGAAGTTGATCTTGGCTACCTCATAATCACAGCTGCTAGAAGGTAAGTTACCGGAGCTAAAGGGGTTACCTAGGACTAAAACCATTGAAAAAAAAAACAAGAAAACGTTCCTATATGCTTATAGTTTTCACTCTTGTCATCCACTGCCAGTCTTCAGCGTCCCTCAGTACCCGTTTACACTATCATTGCTAGATTAATGTTGCTGTGTTCGGACCATCCCTGCTGTACTCGCCTGATGTGCCACATGAGAACTCAAAGGATTGTACACATTATTTTTACTAAAGTGCATTTTTGTAGATCCTACTGATTGATTTCATCCATTTTGTTTTCTGTATAACTCCTATGGAGATCACAACCAAACATTATATAGTCTGATTCTGCAGTCATGTTTTCTTCTCTACTCCCTAATTTTTGCATGTCTAAAAGGTATGTACCATATTTTTCCTTTTATAAGACACACCCAGGTTTTAGAGGAGGAAAAAAGAGGAAAAGATGTTCAAGTAAAAAATAGTCATGTAGCACTGTTATGGAAGAGGATCTCCTGCTGACACTTACGAGATAATGTCCCCAAATTCTGTACCAATTTCCCTATCCTGGGCCCCTTACACGTATATTGTCCCTAACAGAAGTTATGTCGCTTATCAATATTATGCAAATAAAAGCTTATAACCTGACGTTAAATTCATCCATTGGTTTTATAAATTACTCTTTTGAAAGTTGAAACCCTCCCAAATGTGGTTTAGGTTAAGAAAATAAATTTGCATCAATGCTGAAATATTGATCATTTAATGAACACAGATTGGTCAGATTTTGGCAAGACAAAAGTTTTGTCGCCTGGTCATATAATGCACCCAATCCTAGTTTACATCCTCACCTGTGCTCTGTAAATGATCAGTTAAATAGTGGGTGTGTATAAAAAGAAACCCAGACCCCAGACCTTCACTTGAACTGCAACTTGAGCTCTGACAACATGCCAAAAATCCACCCTGCGACCAAAGCCTTGATTACCAAGAGGCTGAAGACCAGATCCACTGCAGAGGTGGCTGGCACCTTTAATATGTCTCAGCATCAAGTACAAAGAATTAAAAAAAAAAAGATTTGAAGAGACTAGAGATGTTTTTGACAGCCCAGGTCCGGCAGACCCCCTCAAGACAACTGCTTAGGAAGAGCTTTTATTGGTTAGACACTCCAAAGCCAGCCCCTCTTCCACTTCAACAGAGCTCCAACAGGCCTGGTCACCTGAATAGTTTGTAGGATTCTGTCTCAAAATGGCCTCCATGGTCAAATGAGTGCTCAGAAGCCAGCACTAAACAAAAGGCAAATAAAAAGCTGTGTGGCATTTGCAAAGTCCCACAACCTGATAAACAGATGGATGCTAGAAAAGTGGCAGAAGGTGGATTTCTCTGATGAATCTTCAGTAGAATTACACCACAGCTGGCGAAAATACCGCAGGAGACCTACTGGAGCCAGTATGAATCCATATTTGGTGGTGGAAAGATCATGGTCTGGAGTTACATTCAGTATGGGGGTGTGCGAAACATTTGCAAGGTGGAAGGCAATATCAATAGCCTAAAATATCAAGAAGTATTAGCTACCTCTTATATTCCAAATCATAAAAGGGGTCAAATTCTGCAGCAGGATGGTTCTCCATCTCCTACACCCATCTCTACAACAAAGTTCCTCCAGGCAAAAAAGATCAAGGTGCTCAAGGACTGGCCAGCCCAGTCACCAGACATGAACATCATTGAGCATGTTTGGTGTAGGATGAAAGAGGAAGCTTGGAAGACAAAACCAAAGAATCTAGATGAACTCTGGGAGGCATGTAAGACTGCATTCTTTGCTATTCCCGATGACTTCATTAATAAATTGTATGAATCATTGTTGAATTGCATGCATGCAGTCCTTCAAGCTCATGGAATTCACACACAATATTAAATATGACTCTTACAGCACCACAATTTAATTCTCCAATTTTATGCAACATATATTTGTATTTTCAGTTAATTATTTGTTTGAAAATCACATTACTTTCTGTGGGCGACAAAACTTTTGTCTTGCCAAAATCTGACCATTCTGTGTTCATTAAATGATCAATATTTCAGCATTGATGCCAATTTATTTTCTTAACCTAAACCACATTTGGGAGGGTTTCCGCTTTCAAAAGAGTAATTTATAAAACCAATGGCTGAATTTAACGTCAGGTTATAAACTTTTATTTACAAAACATGGTAAAGCGACATAACTTTTGTCAGGGACTGTATGTGGCCCATATCCTGGTATATGTGCCCCTTTATGGTATACTAGCTGTATTTCCCAGCTACGCCCTGGTTAATAAATAACTGCTGTTAACAAAATAGAATTTGAATATGTCATATTAATGACCTGTAGGAAAATAGAAGCTGAGCTGTGATTGGTTGCTATAGGCAGCCTATTAAATCTCCAGCCAACAGTAAAACCTCCCCCCGGCCGCGCAGTATATATTGCCTCACACATACACATAAGACAGCTCATGTGACTGCCATCTGCCTTAATTCCCTGTATGGCACATGTGTTGCACATTGGCTGTTTTTAATCAGATGTTTATTTGTGGAAATTAAAGATGGCTCACGTATGAGGCGAGTTGTGTGAGGCGATTTGTGCACATGTGTCTGTCTGTGTGGTGTGTATGTCCCTGGGGTGTGTGTGTGTGTGTGTCCCAGTGGTGTGCGTATGTCCCTGTGGGGGGGTCCCTGTGGTGTGGGTCGTTTTGGGGGGGGAAGGGGTGTCTCTTTGGTGTGTGTCCATCCCTATGGGGTCTGTGTGTTCCTGTGGGGGGGGGGGGGTGTGTGTCTCTGTGGGGTATGTATGTGTGTATGTCCCTGTGGTGTGTGTGTGTGTGTGTGTGTGTGTGTCCCTGTGGGGTGAACGCATGTGTCCCTATAGGGTGGTATGTGTGTATGTCCCTGTGGGGGGGTCTGTGTGGTGTGTGTCTCTGTGTTGTGTGTGTCTCTTTGTGGTGTGTGTGTTTGTGTTTGGGTGCGTGGTGAGCATCCAATGTTGGGGCTCCACCTTAGCTGTTACTCTTTGTGTGCATGTGGTGTGTATACATGTCCCCGTGCGTGGTGAATATTCCTTGTCAGGGCCCCACCTTAGTGACTATATGCTGGTATATGCTGTTAAGGCCACGTCACACGTAACGATAATGCTTGAACAATGACAAAACGACATTATTTTGTGTGACACTGCAAACGAACGATCAGTACGATCAAAATTAATACAAGAAAGACTTGTTTTGTCCTAATTAATTTGCACAGCATTGTATCACAGATGAGCTATTCAGTATGCATGGAACATCTAGTAAGCTAGAGTCTACACTAGGATACAACTGACTAATAAGGCTGCTTTCACATCAGCATTTTACGCTGATCGCGGCAGTCGCGGTGAAAAAGTTGCGGCACACTTGCCGCAAGCCCCATACAATGTCTATGGGGCTTGCGGCAAGTGCGGTTTCGGCACTTGCGGCAGGTGCGGACGCAAAAAAAACGCGGCAATCCACATTTTTTTTCGCGGCCGCACCTGCCACAAGTGCCGAAACTGCACTTGCCGCAAGCCCCATAGACATTGTATGGGGCTTGCCGCAAGTGTGCCGCAATCGCGGCCGTTATGTGGTAATCGCGGCAGTTGCGGTTTTTCTGCCGCGATCAGTGTAAAATGCTGATGTGAAAGGGGCCTAAGCTGGGGTAACATTAAGGTGATCCTGACCCCAGAAATTGAGCCCCCAGCCCCTTAATACGTGTCCCTGCAGCATGAGAACTCCTTAGCAGGCATCCCTTTCTGTCAGAAAAGCGCTATTTGAATGTTTATAAAAGTGGCTTTATTACCTCCTGCTCCCCTCCGCCCACTTTGTAATTATGCACACCCCGATGGGCTTGCTGCACATCCAAGAGCTTGGGCGCGTCATCAAAGGGGCGGGATTGCCGGTATGACGAAAATCGTGTCATACCTGCAATCCCGCCCCTATGATGACGCGCCCAGGCTCTCGGATGTGCAGCAAGCCCATCGGGGTGTGCATAATTACAAAGCGGGCGGAGGGGAGCAGGAGCCAGGCACGCCTTTTGCGGCTTCTCAAATAATGAGAAGCCGCAGAATACAAGGTAATAAAGCCACTTTTATAAACATTCAAATAGCGCTTTTCTGACAGAAAGGGATGCCTGCTAAGGGGTTCTCATGCTGCAGGGACACGTATTAAGGGGCTCAATTTCTGGGGTCAGGATCACTTTAAGAGCAGTAAATGGCTGCAGAAAACACAAACTCCTACCAGCAATGCGATCACAAGAGGGATTGAAATGGAGGATCTATTCTTGAATAAAGTATGGAGAGAAAATGGTGACTGACCTACCATAATGCATTGCAAAAGGAAACATCCAGATATAAAAAAATAGAAGTAGCAACAATAAAACGTTTGGCCACTAGAGGGAGCTGAAGTACTATAAACCAATAAGTGTTATTAGCTTGCAAGGTGCAGAACCCTTTGTAAACAGTCTAGTGAAGACAACAATCAGTACTATTGTGGAGTATACAATAAGAAATAACAGATTAGATACTAGGAGCAGAACACTTACATTAATGATGATATCTCGGTACAATTGAAATGCAAAAGGGGTATTAACTAAGGCTGGCTTCACATTAGCGTTCCCCTCCGCAGCGTTCTGCGGAGGGGAATCGCCTTGTGTGCGCAGCGGCCGCCAGCTCCTATCTTTATAATGGGAGCGCACGGTGCTGCGCTTGACAGCGCATGACCGTGCGCACCCATTCACTCCCATATGTGATCTGTGCGCAGGCGCATGCCTGCGCACGGATCACACACTCGTCCGCACCAGGAATGCAACATATCGCGTCCCTGGTGCGGACGAGAATGTGTGATTTGTGCGCAGGCATCCGCCTGCGCACAGATCACATATGGGGGTGAATGGGTGCGCACAGTCATGCGCTGTCAAGCGCAGCACCGTGCGCTCCCATTATAAAGATAGGAGCTGGCGGCCGCTGCGCACACATGGCGATTCCCCTCCGCAGAACGCTGCTGAGGGGAACGCTAATGTGAAGGCAGCCTAAACTAGCACTAACTCCTCTGAACACAGCACAAACTGAAAGTGAAACTGAATAAAACTATAGCTGTAATAAAGTGCTGCTCACCACCTGGAGAAATACAAGGTGTTTAACCCACAAGGTGATGAGACTCATGAGTCTCTTCAACACCTCTTTTGCATTTGAATTGTACCATGATCACTATTTAATTGATGACTATATCAGTGGAAGTGCTTGGGTATATATTTTATTTCTTCATCTGTAAATTTTAGCCTTTGGCAGGACTTTTCTTTACTTATTACAACTTTTTTGTAGGCTTTGGCACAGAGACAACTTTAGTACTGTTATTTATGATGCTATCTTCTCTGTTTTTCCATCAAGGTTACATGAAGTCCGAATTCAACCTTCATTGACCAAAGATGGAGTTTTCTCGGCATTGAAGATGGCTGAGCTTGAGTTTCCACAATTTGAAACTTTAAATTTGGGATATGTGGATGAATTTTTGTTACAATGTAAGAAAAGACTTGAAGTTCTGTTTACATATTCCAGTTGTGAGACTTCATATGATTGTGCGCCATGTACTGATGTTCCCTCTTTCAAGGCTGCAGCATAGAGACGTTATCATTTTGCAATGTGTTTTTCATATATTGTATTTACAGGTAAGATGACCAATGCAGATCTGATGAAGTACGGCTTGGCTGATGTGGCTGAGAATCCCGGCATTATCACAGATATTGGAATGAAAGCTGTAAATGAAGTCTTCTCTTGCATCAAATATTTAGTAATATACAACTGTCCCCATCTTCATAATCCAAAAAATTGGATCACAGGTACACAATCTTAAAGATGAGCATATTTTTAACAACTTTTCTGCCTAGCTGCTGGCGCATATTTACTTCTAATACTAGCTCCTAAAGTCCAGAATATAACTTTACTACTAATATTCAATGAGTTTGTTTAACCCAAAAGAGGCATGCACACAACAGTGGGTTCAGTCAAGATGGATGCCGAGTAGGAATGGGCGACTCTGAACTGTAAAGTTCGGGATCTGTACAGAACACCTAGTGTTCTGGCATGGACCCCGAACACTGATTTCACTGAGACGTCCATGTTACAGTTCAGGTTCGGCAAAGACCTGTTAAAAGAAACAAAATAGGGATTAAACATCAGCTCATACTTGCCAGGTCAGCGCGCTTGTACTTCTGGAGCCGCATATTAACTTTCTGATTATTCATGGCACTGTAGATGCTAGGCTGTTTGCAGGTTACTGAACTTACTCCAACAGCAAATCAGAGACGCCCACTCTCGGTATCGGCATCTGTGATTGGCTGTTGCGTCGCTCACTCACTGTGCCTGAGTCTGTGATTGGTTGCCATAGGCAACAAATCTAACACTGTAGTGTAAAATTAAGTTATGTTTAAAAAAAAAGTTTGCACGCCCACCGAGCCCAGGTGCTCAGGGATCAGGATGAGGTCAGAGGGACCAGGGAGTCCGCGGACAAGGATCTGGCAGGGATGTCAGCGTTAGGACCCTCCGGACCCCGGGGCCGCCGAGTAGTGGCCGGAGGGCAGGCATACATTGGCCAATGAGTGTACCAAGAGCCCCGGTTTTTAATAAAAAAGTGAGTATTGAGTTTTTTGGAAAGAAACGGATGTCTAATTTTTTTCTCAAACCATTTGCTTGTTAGCATACACTTTTTGGTTAGACTGAGTGCAGCAGTGATTTTTTTTTACATTTTTTTGTTTCTTGTTGATCCAGCGACACAGCTTTGCACCTCTCGCACAGTGTAACGAGTGCTTTGCAGTTTTTTCTAGTATATATAAAAAAAAAATTACATAGATCTTCACTGTATTTCTCTAGTCACCTTCCACGACAGCTTAGGAGGTTGCCTCTCCATGCCCCAATAGGGACAGGAAGCACGAGAGGTTAAAAGGACCCTCCCACTAGCCAGTGTCTCTCCTGTCCCCATGGGGCATGGAGAGGTTTTTTTTCTTTCTCCTATGCTGTGGTGGCTGGCAAGCTGCAGCATACCTTTTTGTTCCTGTTTTTTGGTTATCCAGCCGGGCAGTGTTGGTCGGGCTTCCGCTCCTCCTGCTGCTACCACGTATGTGGTACCACTGCCCTGGCCCTCTGGATCCCCTCTAGGTTTATGTGTGCCGTGGGCTCCCTGACTGGCGGCCTCCCCTGTTCAGGAGCCTGCCGGCCGCTTCCCGCGCTTTCGTGCTGTCCCAGCGTGACCGGAGGTGACACCGGTGGGCGGGACTTCCGGTCACACGCTTCCAGGTTCCGATGGCGGGACCCGGCGGATAGCTTGCGGTGGCCTGCCCAGGACCCGGTGCGGGAGGTGGGGAGATCATTGGAAACACTGGGGAGGGCAGGCCTTTCTTTGGGAAGGCTGCTCTGAAGACTTCTTAGCCATGGTAAGGTGTGTGCTGCTATGTCTTCCCCTGCATCTGCAGAGCCCATTGTTCCCTCTGCCACAGTGCGTCTGCTGGAGAAGGGGGGTCTCATTTCTGCCTGTAGGGACAGTTTTTCCTAGTCTCCTCGACTGTGCTTTGTTTCAGGGAGGCAAGTCTGCCCCCAGGAAAGCCTCTGGGAAGTCCAATAAATGCCTTGTTTGTACCAAGCATTAGGGATGACCACCCTAGCCTGGTAGATGACTTAAGAACAATGGTTAAACAGGAGATTCAGGCTTCACTTTCCTCGTTCTCAACGGCAGCTCCTACAGCTATCCTCCCCTAAGAAGAGGAAGCTCCAGGAAGCCCTTTCAGACTCTGAGGAACTCTAGGGCTCAGATTCGGATCACCCTGATGAAGATCCTCCAGAGAGATTGAACTGAGAAGGCTTCTGTTCTCCTCAGAGGACATGGGGGAATTGATTGGGGCCAGTGGCGGACTGGGCCGGGTGACAGGGAGGCATTTGGTCCCTCGAGCAGTGGAAACGTGATGGAGACAGCCGAAAGAAGCATTCCATCCAGACTGCCTCCTCCCAACTGTAAAACATGGCAGAGGTTCTGTGATGATCTGGGGTGCTATTTTGTGGAGATCCGCCAGGCCAATGATATTGCCTTGTATGAATCCATACCTCTGAGAATTGAGGCTGTAATCGCCGCAAAAGGTGGACCTACACCTTATTAAACTAACTTTTGTTGATTTTTCCAGGTGTTTCCATTATTTTGTCCAACCCCTGCACATGGTGTAGTATACACAGTGTATAGTACCTGTATATATTGCACCCAATATAAACTGCACCCTGTATATAGTACTTGTGTATACTGCACCCTGTATATAGTACTATAGTACTTCTATATATTGCACCTGGTATATACAGAACCCTCTATATGGTACTTGTGTATACTGCACCCTCTATATGGTACTTGTGTATACTGCACCCTGTATATTGTACTTGAGTATACTGCACCTGGTATATACTGCACCCAGTCTTGTAAGCTTGGTTCTGCACTCTTATCCCTGTAGTAAGCTTGGTTCTGCTCCCTTATCTCTGTAGTAAGCTCGGGTCTGCACCCTTATGTCTGTAGTAAGCTCGGTTCTGCTCCCATATCTCTGTAGTAAGCTCTGTTTTGCTCCCTTATCTCTATAGTAAGCTCGGTTCTGCTCCCTTATCTCTGTAGTAAGCTCAGTTCTGCTCCCATATCTCTGTAGTAAGCTCGGTTCTGCTCCCTTATCTCTGTAGTAAGCTTGGTTCTGTTCCCTTATCTCTGTAGTAAGCTCTTTTCTGCTCCCATATCTCTGTAGTAAGCTCTGTTTTCTGGTCATCATAATGGGAGACCCAGACAATGGGGTTTAGGGCACTGCCCTCCGGAGGTCACACTAGGTACTACAAGTTTGTAGACACCGCCTCCTCCGCTTATAAACCCCTACCGCAGGGAACATCCTCAGTTTTAAACTTGGTGTGCTCGGAGGATCACGCTTTGCTTGCACTTCACTGCATTCTCACTACTTACGTGATGGCGTCTGAAGACAAGGTAATATGGTCCTGGTCGGGACCTGCGACAGCCTCCCCGCTCACCCTTGTGGCACACGCAGGTGGAGGTACCGGAGGGCCTAGAGCCTGGACACTTTGTGTTCTCCCGGTACGCTGTCGCGCTCCTTTCCAACCCTCTCTGGGGGGCTCTGGAGAGTGGGAGATGGGAGCCTTGCACAGCTCCGCTCCGTCCGAGGCCTCCCTAAATGGTGCTTACAGACCGGACTGGAGCCAGCCCAGTCCGAGGCCTCCCTAAATGGTGCTTACACTCCGGACTGGGCTGAACCCCCGTCCGAGGCCTCCCTAAATGGTGCTTACAGACCGGACCGGCACTGAGGCACTCTGTGTCTCCTGTGTGCCTGGGGGTAGTGTCTGTCACTTTATGTGTCCTGACACTCAGACCGCGCGTTACCCTCGGGTCCGCGGATCTGGAGGTGTACCCTGTGCTGGGGGCACCCTGGCTGACCGCCCTGTGTGTCACAGGGGCTGAGGCCGTAGACTGCTGATCTTTGGATGTAATTGCAGTCCGTGTGTGTGTACTGTGTTTTACACTATTTCCCGCGCTGCGGGCTCCAGCACCTCCATTATGAGGCTGCCTGGAGGAGAGGAGGCAGCCCTTGCGGTGACGTCACCGGGGGGCGTGTGTGTGTGCTTCCCGCGTGTTCTCGGCGCCGCCCACGACTTTACTGGCGGCGGCCATCTTCTCCCTCACTTCCCGGCTGGGATCTACGGCAGCGCGTGTCTGCACTTCAGAGGGAGACCGGAACTCGCGGAGGTCACACACACACACCGCTTCCTCCCACCGCTTTACTGCGGTCGGTAAGCCACCGGGATTCCCGGTTTGTTTGTCTGTACGACTTGGCTTATACATCCCCTACTGTGGCTATGTCCTCAGTTAGGAAGCTTGCTGCTAAGGCGGCGGATGCCACCATTACCTGTACTACATGCAATGGTACACTGGTGGAGGGGTCCTGCAATAACTGCGGACGCCCAGAAGCCCGGACTGGCACTGCTGAGGCAGCAGCTCCGGTGCTGTGCCCTGAGGTTCAGGTGATCCCAGGACCATGGGAAACGCAGAATAGGATCAATGAATCCCTGCTGTCCCAGATGTCCTCCATGTCGCAGTCACTGGAGGCACTTCATAGGAGACTGGAAAACCCAGCTACTCCTTCCAGTTACCCCCGGGTGTCTCCCTCTTCTGCTGTGAGACCCCTTAAGCGAGCTCGTCGTGAGGAGTCACCCGAGCTCCAGGCTCTGAGGAGGAGCGTTCCTCTGATGGTGAGGAAGATGATGGGGGGTCTACTCTCGGGTCTGTGTCTGAGCCTCCAGATGGGGTGGAGGATCTGGTGTCCTCCATCAATGAGACCTTACGTCTCGTGACTCCCCCTGAAGAGGTTATCGTGCACCCGAAGGAGGTCTATCAATGGCTGCGGCCAGAGGCTAGACCAAGTGGCTCTTTCATGGACCACACTAATTTTGGAAGGGTGGTTAGAGCACCCAGGTTACATCCTGGGCGGCGCGATGTCCGCAAACCTAAGGACAATCGCTTCCCCTTCTCCCAGGAGGTGCTTCAGGAATGGTCGCAGTCTCCAAAGGTGGACGCTTCCATGACTAGAATTGCTGCACGCTCCCTGTTTTCTGCCTCTGATAGCTCCTCATTGAAGGATGCGACTGATAGACAGGTCGAGCAACTCGCCAAGTCTTCCTATGAGGCTGTGGGGTCTTCATTTGCCCCTAATTTTGCCACGGTCTGGACCTTACAAGCGATTACTACCTGCTTGGATGGTATCACGGACCTGGCAAGATCCAGTCCAGAGGTCCTGGCGCTTACCGAGAGAGCAAGGGCCTATGCGGACTATGCCAGGACGGCATCTTTGGAAACTGCCACTCGCTCAGCTGTGGCTTCGGCCAATGCGATAGCGATCCGCAGGTTGTTGTGGCTACGTCTTTGGGACTCAGATGCCACATCTAAGAAGATTTTGCAGAATCTTCCATTCGCCGGTGACAGGCTTTTTGGCACCGAGCTGGACAAGCTGATAAAGGATTCTGCTGAGTCTAAGATACCGCAGAATAAGCCTAAGCCACGGTATACCGTTAAAAGGAACCCTAAACAGTGGTCCTTTCGCTCCAGCTCGCAGTCATCCACGACGTCCGCTCGCGCGGACCGAGGGGGCAAGCCAGCTACTCAGTGGCGCTCCAAGAGTCGTCAGAAGAAGCCGGCGGGGGCAGCAGCTGCCACCCCCAAGCCCGCCTCGACATGACTCGCTCTCTCATCCTGCCTCCCCACAGGTGGGGGGCCGCCTGTCTCGATTCCAGGACAGGTGGCTACTTCACGTTCAAGATCAGTGGGTTCGAGACGTAGTCTCGCGAGGTTACAGGATAGAGCTGACATCAAAACCGTTATCCCGATTCCATCGGTCTGTTCCATCCCCAGAAAAGGCTCAGGCTTTTCACCTGGTGTTGGAGGGACTCCGCAGAGACGGAGTAGTGGTCCCAGTGCCCACGGCAGAGAGGTTCAGGGTTTTTTACTCCAACCTCTTTATTGTCCCGAAAAAGGACGGCTCCTTTCGACCGGTCCTGGACCTCAAATTGTTCAACCGTCACGTGTTGGTTCGGAAGTTCCGCATGGAATCCCTACGCTCCGTTATCGCGGCTGTGTCGCAGGGAGACTTCCTAGCGTCCATCGATATCAGGGACGCTTACCTTCACGTGCCCATTGCACCGGCTCATCAGCGCTGGTTACGATTCGCAGTGGGGGACGAACACTTCCAATTTGTGGCCCTACCCTTCGGGTTGGCCTCAGCACCACGGGTGTTCACGAAGGTGATGGCCTCTATGATGGCTCTCCTGCATGTGCAGGGTCACGCCGTCATACCCTATCTGGACGACCTATTGGTCAGGGCGCCATCGGAAGACCTTTGTCGGGTGAGCCTGGAGGTGACCATGAGGTCTCTGGAACAGTTCGGGTGGCTTCTCAATACTCAGAAGTCGACCCTGGTTCCGACCCAGTCATTGACATATCTGGGCATGGACTTCCACACGGACTCGGCCCTGGTGTCTCTACCTCAAGCCAAGCAGCTGGCGATCCACTCAGGAGTACAGAATGTTCTCCTGTCACCTCACTCATCCCTTCGGGCGTTGATGAGACTGGTGGGACGCATGGTAGCGGCGATAGAGGCGGTGCCCTTTGCACAGTTTCGTCTCCGTTCTCTCCAGCTGGAGATTCTTCGCCGATGGGACAAGAGAGCGATCTCTCTGAATCGGTTGGTGGCACTGTCACAACCGACCAGGGACTCCCTGCAGTGGTGGCTCCAGCCACGTCACTTGTCACGGGGCCGGTCATTTCTCAAACCATCATGGTTAGTGGTGACCACCGACGCCAGTCTGAAGGGCTGGGGGGCGGTGTTCTTACACCACAGGGCTCAAGGCCTCTGGACTCAGTCGGAGTCGACGTTGCAGATCAACGTACTGGAGATCAAGGCGGTCTATCTGGCGCTCCTGGCGTTTCAGAAATTCCTGACAGGACAGCCCATTCGGGTGCAGTCCGACAATGCGACGGCCGTCGCCTACATAAATCATCAGGGAGGGACCAGAAGCGCTCAGGCCCTCGCCGAAGTCCACCGCATTCTGTCGTGGGTAGAGGAAAACGACTGCCTGATCTCCGCAGTTCACATCCCAGGGGTCGAGAACTGGGAGGCCGACTACCTGAGCCGGCAGGGGATGGACGCCGGAGAGTGGTCTCTACATCCAGACGTCTTCCGGGACATCTGCGGCAGATGGGGCACTCCGGACGTGGATCTGATGGCCTCGCGGCTCAATCATCAGGTGCCGCAATACATGGCGAGATCCTGGGATCCTCAGTCTCTGGGGGCGGATGCCCTGATCCTGAGTTGGTCCAGTTTCCAACTGCCATATGTGTTCCCGCCTCTGGCTCTGATTCCCAGGGTTCTGTGGAAAATCAGGTCGGAGTGCAGAGTAGCCATTCTAGTGGCTCCGGATTGGCCCAGGAGGTCCTGGTATCCGGACCTGTGGCAACTGTCAGGCGGTCACAGGTGGGCTCTTCCAGATCGCGCAGACTTACTCGCGCAAGGCCCATTCTTCCACCTCAATTCCAAGGCCCTCAGATTGACTGCATGGCTCTTGAGGCCTGGCTGCTGACATCCAGGGGTTTCTCCCCTACAGTGGTGGCCACTATGAATCGGGCTAGGAAGCCCGTTTCCAGGAAGATGTACCACAGGACGTGGAAAATCTTTTTTACCTGGTGTGCCTCAGGTGGACGGTCCCCGTGGCCCTTGTCCATCCCGACGTTGTTGGCCTTCCTACAGTCGGGTTTGGAGTTGGGATTATCCCTTGGCTCTTTGAAAGGTCAAGTGTCAGCACTTTCTGTGCTGTTTGACAGGCGATTGGCGCTCCTCCCGAAGGTCCGCCAATTTCTGCAGGGGGTGTCGCGGATGGTTCCGCCCTACAGGAGACCTCTGGACCCGTGGGACTTTAACATGGTCCTGGCGGCATTACAGAAACCGCCGTTTGAGCCTCTGAGGGATGTTTCTCTATCTCGTCTGTCCCAGAAAGTGGCCTTTCTGGTGGCGATTACATCTCTGAGGAGGGTCTCAGAATTGGCTGCACTATCGTGCAAGTCACCCTTTCTGGTGGTTCACCAAGACAAGGTGGTGTTGCGCCCACGGCCAGAATTCTTGCCGAAGGTGGTTTCAACTTTTCACCTGAACCAGGAGATTGTTCTCCCATCATTTTGCCCCGCTCCCGTTCATCAGGTGGAACGCGACCTCCATACTCTGGATCTCGTGAGAGCTATACGCATTTATGTGTCCAGGACCGCCTCCTTTAGGAGTTCGGATTCCTTATTTGTTCTTACGACAGGTCGCTGTAAGGGGTCCGCGGCTTCAAAGTCAACCTTGGCCAGATGGATTAAGGCTTCCATTCAGGAGGCTTACCGGTCTTCTGGTTTGCCTCTCCCGGTGGGATTGAAGGCTCACTCTACCAGAGCCGTAGGTGCCTCCTGGGCCTTGCGACATCGAGCGTCTGCTCTACAGGTGTGTCAGGCGGCCACTTGGTCCAGCCTACACACTTTCTCTAAGCACTATATGGTGCATGGCCATGCCTCTGCGGATGCAAGTTTGGGCAGGCGGGTTCTCCAGGCGGCGGTTGCCCACCTTTAAAGGGAACCATGTGTTATCCGTCTTGTTGAGGAACTTTTCCCGCCCTGGGGTATTGCTTTAGGACATCCCCATTGTCTGTGTCTCCCATTATGATGACCAGAAAAAAGAGAATTTTGTTTACGTACCGTAATTTCTTTTTTCTTTAATCATCAATGGGAGACCCAGCACCCACCCAGTTGTTCCGTTGCATGTTTTGCAGTTGATCTGTTCCCTGTTGGGACAGTGTTTGCCGGGTTGTTGAACCGTCTGTGCACGGCATTCTTCCCGATGTTTCGGGTGTGGTTTATTTCCTCCTCGCAGCTTATGGACCAAACTGAGGATGTTCCCTGCGGTAGGGGTTTATAAGCGGAGGAGGCGGTGTCTACAAACTTGTAGTACCTAGTGTGACCTCCGGAGGGCAGTGCCCTAAACCCCATTGTCTGGGTCTCCCATTGATGATTAAAGAAAAAAGAATTTACGGTACGTAAACAAAATTCTCTTTTTTGCTCCCTTATCTCTATAGTAAGCTCGGTTCTGCTCCCATATCTACTATATGTATCGGCCTATTTTTAAATCCTTTTACCTCTGCCGCTTTAATGTAGCGGCCAGTGATAAACTGGCCAAAGGTGGACCGCCGGCGCAACTCGAGGGCCACTACCTTGTGATTGCCCCCAGGCTGAAATGTGCCAGCCAGCCCCTGATTGGGGCCATTTGGAGCAATGTGGGATTGGAAGAGGGGCAGGTCCTCCCGTTGGTTAAAGACGAGATGTTGCTGTCCTTGGATCTGCCAGACCCGTCGGCTTTCCAATTCATTCCACCATCCTTAATCTAATCTCAGGAATGGGAATTTCCTGAGAATAAATTCAGGGGTGATCCCAGTAGTAGGTTTCCTCTTGCGGAAAATGAGATTCACTGGGACGTCCCAAAGGTGGATGTGCAGGTAGCCCTTGTAGCTAATAATACTGTGCTCCCCTTTGAGGGTACCACCCAACTTGGGGACCAGCTGGACCGAAAGATTGAGGGCCTTATGAAAACATCTTGGGAGGCTTCCTCGTCTCCATTCGGGCATATATAGCCTCCACATGTCTCCAGGGCCCTGCTCAAATGGGTTACACATTTTACAGGGAAGAGCTCCTCGACTCCCTTCCCTTGCTCAGGAAAGCGACCTGCTTTCTCGCGGATGCCTCCGCTAAGTCAGTCCGTCTGGCAGCCAGGACCTTGGTCTTGTCCAACTCCGCCAGACGTGCTTTGTGGCTGAAATTGTGGAGTGGTGGTTCCACTTCCAAGTTGAGGCTCTGCTCTCTACCCTTCAAAGGGGACTTAGTGTTTGGGCCTGCCCCGATGAAATTCTGGATAAGGCGACTGACCGCAAAGCTCTTCCAAAACAGAAACCCCCCCAGAAAGCTGCTCTTTCGGCACTCATGGCCGAGGAGGAGTTGGTAGAACCTGATAGTGGCGCTCAAAGTCAATGGACCAGTCATTTTGAGCCGGACTTCAGCTTGCTGTCTCAGGGTCATATCCGGATCTGCAGAAGCTCAAATTAGCTGCATGGTTTCTGAGGCCCAGGTGCTGAGGGCTCAGGGCCTGTCTGAAAAAGTGGTGGCCACCTTGCAAAAAATCCGCACACCGGTCACTGATGCAATTTGTAATAAGAGATGGAAGAGATTTTCCTCCTTGTATGGTTCCACTCCACCTGACCCACTCCAACCCAATATATGTAGCGAATTTTGGATTTTCTCCGGAATGGTTTGGACCTGGGTCTTAAACCCAGCACATTGAAGTGCAGGTTTCAGTTCACGGTTCCGTGTTTGCCACAGATTTGGCAAATCACTGCTGGATTCGGCAATTCATGGTGTCTGCTAGTCGTATTTGTCCACAGACTAGGGTCCTTACACCCTCCTGGGACCTCAATGTTGTCCTGACTGGGCTTTCTCGCTCTCCATATGAACCACTGTTATCCTGTGGTATCTGGTTGTCTCACAAAACGGCGTTTCTGGTGGCGATTGTTTCTGCCTGACAAGTAGGGGAGCTTCAGGCTTGATTCATCCGGGAACCGCACCTACCAGTCCGGGATGACAGCATTGTCCTTCACCTTGACCCTTCGTTTCTTCCCAGGGTAGTATCTGCCTTCCATTGCTCCCAGTCAATAGTTCTTCCTTCTTTTTGTCAACATCCGCGGACTCCAATAGAGGAGGAATTCCATTCATTGGATGTCCGTAGTACAGTGTCCCATTTTCTTGACTTGAAGGTGCCCTGGCGTGTGGATCACAAGCTCTTTGTCCAACCCTTTGGTCAACATAAGGGCAAGAAAGTGGCTAACAATACTATCGCCACCTGGATTAAGACAGCCATTACGGGATCCTACCTTTCCCAGCAGTTACTGCTCATTCCACTAGATTTACCTTTGTCTCCTGGGAGGATCAAACAGGGGCTTCTCTGAAGCAGATTGCTGGACTGCTACGTGGTCCTCATTGCATGCTTCACGAAGCACCACCGTCTGGACCTGGCTTCCAATAAAGATTTGGCTTTTAGCAGGAAGGTACTGCAGGCTGTAGTCCCACTCTAGGTATTAATTCGTTATTATTCCTCCTATGCTGTCGTGGAAGGTGATTAGAGAAAATAGAATTTTTCTTACTGTTAATTCGGTTTCTAGGAACCTTCCATGACAGCACTTAAAGTGATCCTAAACCCGGAAGCCAACCCCACATCCCCTTCATACCTATACATGCAGCTTGTGAACCTGCTGCCATCGATCCCTGTATCTTGCAAAACCGCTGGTGCATTCTTCATAATTCATACTTTTATAATGTCATTTCTGGGCGTTTCACTGAAATTTTAAAGCCGCAGCAGGCGGGCCTGTGTGCCGCTCTCCCCCTCCTTCTCCGTAATTCTGCACGCCCATGGCTGCGTGCATAAACAACAGAGAGGCGGCTCGCCTCATAGTATGGGCGGTGAAGCCGGTATGACGCGTATTACTTGATTATTCTTGGAATGTGTTACTGTTATTGTTACTCTTACGCTATGGTTCTTTGTAAGACACTGGCTAGTGGGAGATGGGAGGGTCCTTTTAACTTACCTTGTGCTTCCTGTCCCTGTTAGGGCATGGAGAGGCAACCTCCTATGCTGTCATGGAAGGTTCCTAGAAACCAAATTAACGGTAAGAATAATTCTATTTTTTTGGTTCTTGGCACAAAATACGTGGCCAGCTACAAGCTGCCACCCCATCTACCTGGCTTTACCTTGGCTGACACTCAAATACAGGAAAGTCCACACATTTATTTTTAACGTATTTAAATAAATAATTTAAAAAATGTGTGGGCTGAGCATTATTTTTGACTGCCAGCCAAGGTGAAACCCAGGCACGCTGGGGACTGGCATTCTCAGCGTGGTGAGGCCCATAGTTCTATGTCCGTATTTTTGTTGTTGTTGGTTTTTTAACTATTTCCTCCCAGGAATGGTAATGGGCAGGTGTTATAGAGGCCTGACATTATCAATCTGGGCTTAATGGCAAGCTGCCAATACTCAGCTGTCATTAACACTTTCCATCACGAAGAGCCGTGTAAAGCGCCAGGAATTGGAGCTTCTAATGAATCCACCAATTTCTGGGGTGGCTGCAGGCTAATATTTTTTAGCCAGATGGGGCTCCATTAACTATGGTCCCTCACCATGCTGAGAATATCAGCCCTCTGCTGCTTGAGTTTTACTTTAGCTGGAAATAAAAAATAGGATGAACTCCACACTTTTTTTCTTTTTCTTTTTTTTTATTATTATTATGGGTGGCAGCCTATAGCTGTCAGCTTTATCTGTGCTGAGAATCAAAAATACAACAAAGTTCTATGTAGTTTTTTTAATTAATAATGTATTTATTCTTACACTGCTATGACATCAGGTTTGTTGCCTGTGGCAACCAGAGATGCCGTCACAATGGCTGTCACAGAGAGGGGCGTCTGTGTTTGGCTGTTGGAGCCAGTGCATTACTCTGGAAACAGCCCATACATTCTAGCATCTGCCGAGCAGTGAATAACCAGGAAATTAATGAGTGGACCCAGTAAGTAATTGCGCTAATGTTTAAAGGGGTAGTCAAAGACTAGCAACTTTTTTCCTAACTCCCTATCTGTTATCCCTATAATCTAACCTGTTTTCTAATATTCTTCCTTGATTAATTTTCTGTTTCCTTCTTGATGATGTACCATGTGAGTGCCCCAGCATATCCTGGGATTCTTACACTGTGTCAGACATGAGCCTGGGGCACTTTCTCAACCCCTCCCTGAAGCATAGTGTCTGTGTTATTCCAGGAACATAGCTTTCCAAATGTTTACTAAGGTTTCCAGCCCCTTCCCCCACTCCCCTTCTCCCGTCCGGTTTCTCAGTCCCCACCCACCCCACGCTGTTACTTGCGCTCCCTGAAATGAGATATGACAAGTTCCCTGACTGCTGTGTTTCTCACTCTGTGCGATTACGTCAGACCGGCCGTGCAGAGAGCATAAGCACTGCACACTTGTGACATCAGTAGGTACCCCGGGACTTATGCATATTGATCAGCCGGGATAACCACTGACGTCACCTGTGAGCTCTTTACATGCAGTAACTTTCTTTCTTTTTGATCCTCTTTTTGCAAAAAGAAGTTTCACAAACTCCTCATCAGTTTGTGCTGCTTTATTGCTTCGTCTTTGGGACATGCGCACACACACGCGCGCACACACACACACTTTCACCTTCACCCGTTATCGTTGATGATGTCTTCCTCTTGGGCACTGCCAGGTAATGTCTGGGAGTAGTACTGTATATTAGCACCTGTGCATTATGTGACTCGCCTAAACTCCTGTACTACTCGCAGGCAGGTGCGCAGAAAGCGCACCAGAAGAACGCCACACAAACTGACGTGCTCATTATTTTTTGGATGCGCTTTCTGCACCACTAATGCAACAGTCAAAAAACGCAGCGAATTGAAAATCCCATTCACTTTACTGGCTGACTTTTTGACTGATCTGTTTTTGGTACAGTTAGGAAAAAAAAAAAACACGCCGCACTAATAACGGATCAAAAACACCCAGTGTGAACATAGCCTAAGGCCCGTTATGTTATGTGTGTTGCTGTTGACCATGTGCAACACTATCATTATTTTGGGCAACCCCTGTATTTCATCAGTGACCCAGCTGCAATTGATTACAGAAGCCAGCATTACTGTAATTTATTCTAGTAAAATGCTACAACCTAAGAGTTTTACATTACAATCTATAGTAAGCACATAGGTTTTTGTTTTCTGTTCCCTTTATAGATCACTCCCGGTGGAATCGGTTAGTTGATCTTAGCTTGGTGCGCTGTCATGCCATTAAGCTGGAATCCTTCAGTCAGTTTGTTGAGCTCCTCCCCTGTTTAGAATTTATCTCATTGGACCAGATGTTTCGGGAGCCCCCAAAGGTTTGTTCTTGAGAGACACGACATATAAAAGTTTATAAGTGTTGCAGATCTTTGACATAACCAGCCAAGTGTCTAGTACTTTTTCTGATTAGATTCTATACTGTATGTGTGTGCGCGTGCGCGGTGCTTGTATGTCTTAATACCTTTTTTTAATGGCTGCTGTTCTGATGATTCCAATGAAAGGATTACAGATTTATGCATTGTAACAAATATTGTTATCTTTGTAATATTTAATCCTTGAGTGGCACTAATCAATTTGACTTGCTCAAATCATTAAAGAGGTTTTTCTACAAACAATTGTACATTTTAATTAATAGATCTTCGAATAAAACTAATTTCCACAATTGGATGTGTTTAAAAAATGTTCCTGTTCTGAGATAATCTTGTATATGTGTCCCTTTGTAATGTATGGGTATATGTCCGACCATGCAGAATCAGGTTGGATATACCACAGCTTCTAGACTGAGGTGAAGGTAAGAGTATATAGACATCACAGCTGGGGATCGCTGCCAATTTTTTTGTTTTTATTTCTTGTAATGAAATACCTTTCCCTGCTTGTTTTAAAAACTTTTTCCTTACAGAAAGAATCAGCTGTGATCCCCGGCTGTAATGTCTATATACTTCCTCCCCTGCCACAAGCTGTGGTATATCTGACCTGTTCCTGCATTGTCAAACACATACAGCTCTGTAAATGTGCCCAGTGTAATGTCTGTAACAGTCGGCTCCTGCTGCAGTTATTCATCATGGTGTTGGGGTTAAAAAGTCGGCATTAGATCTGTTGTACTGATTTTAAAGTGGCTACCCTAAGGACTCTTTGTTTGTCACTAGGGTTGTGCTCGTGTAGGTCTTAGTGCCGGAACGGGTATTGGAGTGTCGTCGGCTCTGGTGAGCAATCAGAACTCCAACAATGAGAATGAAAACAACCACCAGAACAACAACCTGCAACACAATAATCAGCAGCCCCCAAATATTCCCCTCCACAACATGAAGAGGGAAATGAGGATCCTGATGTCAGAGTGGAGAACCATGTGGAGGAACCGCATATAGCTGCTGAAGGTGCTACATTTCCTTGTGCTGACAAGCAATAAACTGTCTGATGTAGTGTACCACAATAGATTAGCAGCTCTTCACTTATTTGACCTATTTCTGAAATACCCCACCTCAGATGTGGAGCCATGTTGACATCTGGGGCCCCGTTTAACAGCCCCTGTCTGTTAAGAGTGGGCTACATGCGGATGACTTTCTCCATTGCCTGTATCGTTTTCTCAACTATGATTTAAATGTAAATTTTCATAAAGCAAATGAGCGTGAATCAAATAACAAAACTTTAACATTTTAGCAATTCATATAACAGCTACTGGCCAGCTGTACATAGAATCACTCAGCATATACATCCCAGGACCTTGTTATGAAATCAGGACTTTGTGGAAAAAAGTTTTTAATCTTGTTCCACGCATCTCCAATATTTGTAGCCAGCAGAAAAGGACAAATCTGTATGTAGAATGCATCCCTTTGCATGTTGCAGTGATTGTTCAACCGCATTCACAGTGTTCTTCCTTTTTTAGCCCTAAATGACATGGAAGATGTTCCACAAGATGAAGTGAGACCAGCTGTGCCAGAAAATGAAGCGGCAGGCCCGGAGCTAGCCGTTCTACCAGCGGATGAGGAACGAGCAGGTTGGGCTTATACAGTATCCTGATTATTTTCCTGAATTTTCCATTTTGCTGGGATGAACGTTCAACGTGTCTTTTATGTTGGGTTCATGTCAAACATGAAGAGCTTTTATGAAAACTGTGTATATAATATATTTTAAGCAGGAGTCTGCATGTGGGTATTTAGTACACTTAGTTCATTTATCTATTACACCTTTAGTTGTAATTATTTTCCTTGGGAGTGAACACACTATTAAAATACCTCATTAGAAGCCACTTTAAGGGTGTTTTTCCATGAACAAAGTACATTTTAATTGCTAACTTTTGGAATAATAATTTCCACAATTTAATGCAGATTGCCCCACACTGCCACTGCCGCCAGAACAACTACGCAGCATTGCCCCACTTATGCTGCCCCCATCAGGGCACCCCCTCCTCTCCACCTTGGGCTCGCAGCATCACCCCACTCATGCTGCTGCCATCTGGACACCCTCTCCTCGACACCTCGGGCTCACAGTATCACCCCACTCATGCTGCCACCATCAGGACACCCCCTCCTCTACACCTTGGGCTCGCAGCATCACCCCACTCATGCTGCTGCCAGCGGGACACCCTCTCCTCGACACCTTGGGCTCACAGTATCACCCCACTCATTCTGCCACCATCAGGACACCCCCTCCTCTACACCTTGGGCTCGCAGCATCGCCCCACTCATGCTGCTGCCAGCGGGACACCCTCTCCTGTCAGCCCTAGGCTTGCAGAATTGACGTACACATGCTGCTGCCAGCGGGACACCCTCTCGTGTCAGCCCAGGCTTGCAGCATCATCCTACTCATGCTGCTGCCATCGGGACACCCCCCCCGCCCCCCTCCCCTCAGCATCGCCCCACTCAAGCTGCCACCATCGGCATACCTCCGTTTCTCAGCCCCAGGCCAGCAGCATCACCCCACTCAAGCTGCCACCATCGGCATACCTCCGTTTCACAGCCCCAGGCCTACAGCATTGCCCTACTGATGCTGCTCCCGACCTACAGCAGTGAGCCTGCCTCCTGTGACCCACTCCATCGCATCCTCAAGTAAGCTACACGGACTATAAGAAGCACTTTATTATATGACGGACCACCTTTTTTGTACCATTTAAAATATGATATGATATGTGCTTTTCCTTTGTACTGTGTAATGGCTGTGTCTGACCAAGCAGAGCTACTGCAGTTCATGATGGTCACATAAACTATGTTCTCTAGCCAGGAATTGTTAAGTCACTTATGAGAAGTAAGTATACTGATGGATGGACTCGCAGCCACTGCTCTCTGTGGGGTAACTAATATCCTGCCTGTTCTATCACAGGAGCGAGTGTTTCTGCTGTGCCCCCAGCTCTCTGAGCTCATCATCTTTCTGTGATGTTAGAGCTCCTGTGGTTGCTGAGCCTGTGAGGCACAGACTTGATTTATGATGAGCTCACAGGGCTGGTGACACAGCAGAATCACTAATTCCAGTGATAAACATCACGTTCCAGAAAGCAGCGGATGGGATCCCTTGCTGTATCATCTGTATAATATTCTGCTGCTGCATATCTGACTTCACACATCTGTATATGTCCTGCAGGTCCCAGTGGTTTACAGCCTGCTGTAAAAGCTGCAGCAATAACCGTTCACGATTCTGACAGTGAGGATGAGGATGATATATTCAATGACTCCAATGTCAGTACCGCATCTGTCTGCAACTATCCTCCTGAGGAAGATAAAAGCTTCCAGTTGGCAGACCCTCAGGACAGCAGAAATGACAGTGGTGAGTATATATATTTTAATAGGAACATGTTTTGTTTAGTTAAACCCTGCTCCAAGATAACCACTACTCGCTACATTAAAGGGAATGAATCGACAGGGTTTTGCTTTGTAATCTAAGACCTGCGTGATGAAAGGGCAGAGAGCCTGATTCCAGCGATGTATCACTTAAAATGTAGAAATGCAAGTCCGCAAGGGCAGGGCCCTCTCCCGTTAGCGGGTCCACTGCAATATATATCTGTATTTTCTGGCCATCATAATGGGAGACCCAGACAATGGGGTTTAGGGCACTGCCCTCCGGAGGTCACACTAGGTACTACAAGTTTGTAGACACCGCCTCCTCCGCTTATAAACCCCTACCGCAGGGAACATCCTCAGTTTTAAACTTAGTGTGCTCGGAGGATCACGCTTTGCTTGCACTTCACTGCATTCTCACTACTTACGTGATGGCGTCTGAAGACAAGGTAATATGGTCCTGATCGGGACCTGCGACAGCCTCCCCGCTCACCCTTGTGGCACACGCAGGTGGAGGTACCGGAGGGCCTAGAGCCTGGACACTTTGTGTTCTCCCGGTACGCTGTCGCACTCCTTTCCATCCCTCTCTGGGGGGCTCTGGAGAGTGGGAGATAGGAGCCTTGCACAGCTCCGCTCCGTCCGAGGCCTCCCTAAATGGTGCTTACAGACCGGACTGGAGCCAGCCCAGTCCGAGGCCTCCCTAAATGGTGCTTACACTCCGGACTGGGCTGAACCCCCGTCCGAGGCCTCCCTAAATGGTGCTTACAGACCGGACCGGCACTGAGGCACTCTGTGTCTCCTGTGTGCCTGGGGGTAGTGTCTGTCACTTTATGTGTCCTGACACTCAGACCGCGCGTTACCCTCGGGTCCGCGGATCTGGAGGTGTACCCTGTGCTGGGGTCACCCTGGCTAACCGCCCTGTGTGTCACAGGGGCTGAGGCCGTAGACTGCTGATCTTAGGATGTAATTGCAGTCTGAGTGTGTGTACTGTGTTTTACACTGTTTCCCGCGCTGCGGGCCCCAGCACCTCCATGATGAGGCTGCCTGGAGGAGAGGAGGCAGCCCTTGCGGTGACGTCACCGGGGGGCGTGTGTATGTGCTTCCCGCGTGTTCTCGGCGCCGCCCACGACTTTACTGGCGGCGGCCATCTTCTCCCTCACTTCCCGGCTGGGATATACGGCAGCACGTGTCTGCACTTCAGAGGGAGACCGGAACTCGCGGAGGTCACACACACACACCGCTTCCTCCCACCGCTTTACAGCGGTCGGTAAGCCACCGGGACTCCCGGTCTGTTTGTCTGTACGACTTGGCTTATACATCCCCTACTGTGACTATGTCCTCAGTTAGGAAGCATGCTGCTAAGGCGGCGGATGCCACCATTACCTGTGCTACATGCAATGGTACACTGGTGGAGGGGTCCTGCAATAACTGCGGACGCCCAGAAGCCCGGACTGGCACTGCTGAGACAGAAGGTCCGGTGCTGTACCCTGAGGTTCGGGTGATCCCAGGGCCCTGGGAGACTCAGAATAAGATCAATGAATCTCTGTTGTCCCAGTTGTCCTCCATGTCGCAATCCCTGGAGGCACTTAATAGGAGGCTGGAAGGCCCAGCTACTCCTTCCAGTTACCCCCGGGTGTCTCCCTCTTCTGCTGTGAGACCCCTTAAGCGGGCTCGTCGTGAGTCACCCGAGCTCCAGGCTCTCTCTGAGGAGGAGCGTTCCTCTGATGGTGAGGACGATGATGGGGGTTCAACTTTCGGGTCTGTGTCTGTGTCTGAACCTCCAGACGGGGTGGAGGATCTGGTGTCCTCTATCAACGAGACCTTACGTCTCGTGACACCCCCTGAGGAGGTGACGGTGCACCCGAAGGAGGTCTATCAATGGCTGCGGCCGGAGGCTAGACCAAGTGGCTCCTTTATGGACCATACTAATTTTGGAAGGGTGGTTAGAGCTCCCAGGTTACATCCTGGGCGGCGTTATGTCCGCAAACCTAAGGACAATCACTTCCCCTTCTCCCAGGAGGTGCTTCAGGAATGGTCGCAGTCCCCGAAGGTGGATGCTTCCATGACCAGGATTGCTGCACGCTCCCTTTTCTCTGCCTCTGATAGCTCCTCTCTGAAGGATGCTACTGATAGACAGGTCGAGCAACTCGCCAAGTCTTCCTATGAGGCTGTGGGGTCGTCATTTGCCCCTAACTTTGCCACGGTCTGGACCTTACAAGCGATCACTACCTGCTTGGATGGTATCACTGACCTGGCAAGGTCCAGTCCAGAGGTCCTGGCACTTACCGAGAGGGCGAGGGCCTATGCGGACTACGCCAGAACGGCGACTCTGGAAACTGCCACTCGCTCAGCTGTGGCTTCGGCCAATGCTATAGCGATCCGCAGGTTGTTGTGGCTGCGTCTTTGGGACTCAGATGCCACATCTAAGAAGATTCTGCAGAATCTTCCGTTCTCTGGTGACAGGCTTTTTGGCACAGAGCTGGACAAGCTGATTAAGGATTCTGCTGAGTCTAAGATACCGCAGAATAAACCTAAGCCACGGTATACCGTTAAGAGGAACCCAAAACAGTGGTCCTTTCGGTCCAGCTCACAGTCATCAGCACCGTCCGCTCGCACGGACCGAGGGGGCAAGCCCGCTTCTCAGTGGCGCTCTAAGAGTCGTCCAAAGAAGCCGGCGGGGGCAGCAGCTGCCACCCCCAAACCCGCCTCTACATGACTCGCTCTCTCTTCCTGCCTCCCCACAGGTGGGGGGCCGCTTGTCTCGCTTTCAGGACGAGTGGCTACTTCACGTTCCAGATCAGTGGGTTCGAGACGTGGTCTCGCGAGGTTACAGGATAGAGCTGACGTCAAAACCGATATCCCGATTCCATCGGTCGGTCCCCTCCCCAGAAAAAGCTCAGGCCTTTTCTTTGGTGTTGGAGGGACTCCGCAGAGACGGAGTGGTGGTCCCGGTGCCTTCCGGGGAGAGGTTCAGGGGTTTTTACTCCAACCTCTTTATCGTCCCAAAGAAGGACGGATCCTTCCGCCCGGTTCTGGACCTGAAGTTGTTCAACCATCACGTGTTGGTTCGGAAGTTCCGTATGGAATCACTGCGCTCCGTGATCGCAGCTGTGTCACAGGGGGACTTCCTAGCGTCTATAGATATCAGAGACGCTTACCTTCACGTGCCCATTGCACCGGCTCATCAGCGCTGGTTGAGATTCGCAGTGGGGGAAGAACACTTCCAATTTGTAGCGCTGCCGTTCGGGTTGGCCTCGGCACCGAGGGTGTTCACAAAAGTGATGGCCTCCATGATGGCTCTCCTGCACGGACAGGGACATGCCGTCATTCCCTATTTAGACGACCTGTTGGTCAGGGCGCCATCGGAACACCTTTGTCAAGTGAGCCTGGATGTGACCATGCGGTCTCTGGAACAGTTCGGTTGGCTCCTCAACATTCAGAAGTCAACGCTAGTTCCGACCCAGTCTTTGACATATTTGGGCATGGACTTCAACACAGCCTCAGCCCTGGTGTCTCTGCCACGAGTCAAACAGATGGCAATCCAATCAGGAGTGCAAGCAGTCCTCCTGTCACCACAATCATCCCTACGGGGGTTGATGAAGCTGGTGGGGCGCATGGTGGCGGCAATCGAGGCGGTGCCTTTCGCACAATTTCGCCTCCGTCCTCTCCAGCTGGAGATTCTCCGCAGGTGGGACAAAAGGACGATCTCCCTGAATCGGCTGGTGACCCTTTCCCAACCGACCAGAGATTCCCTGCAGTGGTGGCTACAGCCACACCACTTGTCTCGGGGCCGGTCCTTCATCAAACCGTCATGGTTAGTGGTGACCACCGACGCCAGTCTGAAGGGCTGGGGGGCGGTGTTCTTACACCACAGGGCCCAAGGCCTCTGGACTCAGTCGGAGTCGGCGTTGCAGATCAACGTGCTGGAGATCAAGGCGGTCTATCTGGCGCTCCTGGCGTTTCAGAGATTCCTCTCAGGACAACCCATTCGGGTTCAGTCCGACAATGCGACGGCCGTCGCTTATATAAATCATCAAGGAGGAACCTGGAGCGCAGAGGCTCTGGCCGAAGTTCACCGCATCCTATCCTGGGCGGAGAACAACAACTGCCTGATCTCCGCAGTTCACATCCCAGGGGTCGAAAACTGGGAGGCCGACTATCTGAGCCGGCAGGGGATGGACGCCGGAGAGTGGTCTCTTCATCCGGACGTCTTCAGAGAAATCTGCAGCAGATGGGGCACGCCGGACGTGGATCTGATGGCCTCACGGCTGAATCATCAGGTGCCGCAATACATGGCGAGGTCATGGGATCCCCAGTCTCTGGGAGCGGACGCTCTGATCTTGACTTGGTCCAGATTCCATCTGCCGTATGTGTTCCCTCCTCTAGCTCTGATTCCCAGGGTGCTGTGGAAGATCAGGTCGGAGTGCAGGGTAGCCATTCTAGTGGCTCCAGATTGGCCCAGGAGGTCCTGGTACCCGGACCTGTGGCAAATGTCAGGCGGACACAGGTGGGCTCTTCCAGAACGCGCAGATCTACTCGCGCAAGGCCCATTCTTCCACCTCAATTCCAGGGCCCTCAGATTGACTGCATGGCTCTTGAGGCCTGGCTGCTGACATCCAGGGGTTTTCTCCCTACAGTGGTTGCCACTATGAATCGGGCTAGGAAGCCCGTTTCCAGGAAGATGTACCACAGGACGTGGAAAATCTTTTTTACCTGGTGTGCCTCTGGTGGACGGTCTCCGTGGCCCTTGTCCATCCCGACGTTGTTGGCTTTTCTACAGTCGGGTTTGGAGTTGGGATTATCCCTTGGCTCTTTGAAAGGTCAAGTATCAGCATTGTCAGTGCTGTTTGACAGGCGATTGGCGCTCCTCCCGAAGGTCCGTCAATTTCTGCAGGGGGTGTCGCGGATGGTTCCGCCCTACAAGAGACCTCTGGACCCTTGGGACCTTAACATGGTCCTGGCGGCATTACAGAAACCGCCGTTTGAGCCACTGAGAGATGTTTCTCTATCTCGTCTGTCCCAGAAAGTGGTCTTTCTGGTGGCGATTACGTCTCTGAGGAGGGTCTCAGAATTGGCTGCACTATCGTGCAAGTCACCCTTTCTGGTGGTTCACCAGGACAAGGTGGTGTTGCGCCCACGGCCAGAATTCTTGCCGAAGGTGGTATCAACTTTTCACCTGAACCAGGAGATTGTTCTCCCATCATTTTGCCCCGCTCCCGTTCATCAGGTGGAGCGCGACCTCCATACTCTGGATCTCGTGAGAGCTGTACGCATTTATGTGTCCAGGACCGCCTCCTTCAGG
This sequence comes from Allobates femoralis, assembly GCA_033576535.1. Taxonomy (NCBI): domain Eukaryota; kingdom Metazoa; phylum Chordata; class Amphibia; order Anura; family Aromobatidae; genus Allobates; species Allobates femoralis. The sequence continues at coordinate 438,002,661 of JARQOC010000004.1, read as the reverse complement.
AGTTCGGATTCCTTATTTGTTCTTACGACAGGTCGCTGTAAGGGGTCCGCGGCATCAAAGTCAACCTTGGCCAGATGGATTAAGGCTTCCATTCAAGAGGCTTACCGGTCTTCTGGTTTGCCTCTCCCGGTGGGATTGAAGGCTCACGCTACCAGAGCTGTAGGTGCCTCCTGGGCCTTGCGACATCGAGCGTCTGCTCTACAGGTGTGTCAGGCGGCCACTTGGTCCAGCCTGCACACTTTCTCTAAGCACTATATGGTGCATGCCCATGCCTCTGCGGATGCAAGCTTGGGCAGGCGGGTTCTCCAGGCGGCGGTTGCCCACCTTTAAAGGGAACCATGTGTTACCCGTCTTGTTGAGGAACTCTTCCCGCCCTGGGGTATTGCTTTAGGACATCCCCATTGTCTGGGTCTCCCATTATGATGACCAGAAAAAAGAGAATTTTGTTTACGTACCGTAAATTCTTTTTTCTTTAATCATCAATGGGAGACCCAGCACCCACCCAGTTGTTCCGTTGCATGTTTTGCAGTTGATCTGTTCCCTGTTGGGACAGTGTTTGCCGGGTTGTTGAACCGTCTGTGCACGGCATTCTTCCCGATGTTTCGGGTGTGGTTTATTTCCTCCTCGCAGCTTATGGACCAAACTGAGGATGTTCCCTGCGGTAGGGGTTTATAAGCGGAGGAGGCGGTGTCTACAAACTTGTAGTACCTAGTGTGACCTCCGGAGGGCAGTGCCCTAAACCCCATTGTCTGGGTCTCCCATTGATGATTAAAGAAAAAAGAATTTACGGTACGTAAACAAAATTCTCTTTTTTCTATGCAACACTTCATGTACAGCCCAGGGGGGAATCACTGGTGCTCCATAAATATTAATGTTGGACTGCTTGGTGAAGTTTTGATAAAATTCCTGTTTTCCCTGTTGTAGATGTGGCAGTGCTCAGAATGCTGAGCTATGTATAACCCCAACCACACACCCTGACTGGCAGCTTCCTGCAGACACTGTCTTGTCTGCCCCCACCAATCAATGGCGGGGTTACACAGATTACCTGGTCCATCATGCTTGTGGCACCTAGCTTTACAGTGATAATCTGCTGCTAATAAAACACTGATTGTATTGAAACTACAGCAAGATGCAGAGCATGTCACACATCCCAGGAATCATTCTGTACCCCTACATTACGCTGCTCTCAGATTAAATGGCAAAAGTCTGCTGACAGATTCCCTCTAAGGGTATGTGCACACGTCACATTTTTGGCACAAAAATTGCCGCATTTTAGTGTCGCAGCAGAGTGAATATGATTCCTGAAAGTTCATGCATGTGTTACTGTATTTTCTCCTTTGCCTCATTGGGGGACACAGGACGATGGGTTATGCTTTTCTGCCACTAGGAGGCGACACTAAGCTATTAAAAAAGCACAGTGGCTCCTCCCAGCAGTATATAACGCCCTGACAGTTTAGCCAGTTTGATGCTTAGTGTCTTAGGAGGCAAGACACTCTTTGTTTTGTTAGTTCGTTATTTTCTCTCTTCGCTCCCCAGACCCCACAGTTGGGGCTCTGGGTTGTAGCCTGAGTTAGGACTGCTGCACCGTCCCTCCCCAGACCTGTGGGACTCTGGGTGGCAGGTTGATGGCCGGCTCCTGCAGCATCCCTCCCCAGACCCCACAGTTGGGAATCTGGATTGCAGGAGATCTCCCTTGGCCTCTGGCCCCTGCAGCAGAAGCAAGATGGTGCTTCATGCTGCCTTGGGATGGATGGTCCGCTCCCCTGCCCCTTATGGAGTCCAGGGATGGGGCCGTCATAAGGTATGGCGCTGCGCTGTCCTCTGGTGCTCCCCTGTGGTCCCCTGTGCCCGCCGCATCCCCCGCTGTGTGCTCCGTGCCGGACCCCTCTCGGCCGGTTGCCTGCTGCATTAATTTAGGCCCCGTCTTCGGGCCTACGCAGTGCGATCCGCCCCTTCCCCACCCCTGGTGATGATGCGCTCCGGCCGGGAACGCCCCCGGCTGGCCCCTCTGCCCATGGCGTCAAACCTGGACTCTGAATCATTGGGGGGCGTGGCCTAGAGGCTTCCTGATCCGGGGGCGTGGCCTAGCATTCATCATTTTGGCTCTTTTTTGTCGCTCTGGGTGCCATTTTCAGCAGCTGAGGGATCCTCAGTGTGGGTACAGTCAGTTCTCTGCAAGGGGACACAGGATTCAGGGCCAGCACTTCATTTCCAGCGACTCTCAGGTGACAGGGCTCAGCAGTGATCTATATTTCTGCTGTAGCCCTGAGCTATTTGTGTGTGTGCTCAGCTCTGTTGGTTTGTGCCTCACATCCAGCAGTGTCTACTTCTGTGTGTAGCAGGGGGAGTTTTACCATGATGTCTGGCAACAAGAACAAGAGGGCACCAAAGACCTTCGCTGTGTATTATGCTTTTTGCACTGCATGCAAGCTGCACTGCCATGCTGGTGTTCTACTCCGCTTTGCCAGGTCTGTGCCTCTGTTTCCACTCAGCCCTGTGCAAGCCCCCGCTGGTGAGGATACCTCCCCTAGTGGCCCTGCTACCCCCGAATGGGCGATTGCGTTATCGCAGTCAGTGAGCCAATCTATACAAACAACTTGCTGAGACACTGATCCAGGCTCTGCAGCCCTGAGCTTCGGCCAACACCTCAGACCAACCTGGCTCCCAGGATGACCTCTCCGGTCGCGAGGAGATGCGCTCTCGGAGAAGAGCTTGTACCCTCACTCTCTTCCATGATTCTGGTAGGAAGAGGCTCTGCAGGAGCTCCTTCACAGCCCCATCACAGGGCTCTCGGGTCTCCCCCACAAGGAGCAGGTCCCATGAATCACGCTCGTCTGGTGAGCTCCGTGATTCTGATTCGGATCTGGACCAGGAGGTTCCCTTTGATTTGGCCAACTCTGATACTCTTGCCATGGTGGACAACCTGGTTTTGGCCATTAATCAGGCCCGGTCAGTAGCTGACCCAGCCCGGGTCGCATCGTTGAATCACGTGGTCTCTCTTAAGAGATCCAAAAGACCTCAAAAAGTATTCTCAGACCATCCTGAGAATCAGGAAGCTCTGCAACTCCCCGCAGGTGAATCCTCCGGTGTCCCGTTTGGCCTCTAGGACTTTGCTATCTCTCTCTGAGGGCGCGTCTATCAAGGACGCCACTGACTGTCAGCTAGAACACTTGTCGAAATCGGTGTTTGAGGCTTCAGGCTCATGCCTATCCCCATCCTTCGCCTCCATGTGGGTGGCTAAGGCCATTGTGACCTGGGCAGGTTATTTGCATTCTGCCTTGCGTCACCAGGATTCAGATCCAGAGTTGTTGGATCTGGCCGCTCAGATTTCTGTAGCAGGGGATTTCTTATTCACACTTATATTGATGCGGCCAACTGCACTGCGGTTCAAACGCCATTGCGATCCGCCGCACCCTCTGGCTTCGAGAGTGGAAGGCAGATTCGGCCTCAATGAAGTCTCTCACTAGCATGCCTTATTTAGGCAGGCGTCTTTTTGGGGAAAAGATTGATAAGCTAATCTAGGATACTACGGGAGGTAAGGGTACCTCTCTTCCTCAGCAGAAGCCTCAGCATAAGTTTGCTAAAGGTCAACAGAATACATTTCGGTACTCGTCCAGGTGGTCCGCTTCCCGCCCGTCACAGCCGTCCCGTGCGCCATCGCACATACAGGGGTTCCCAGGCTTCCAGCAAGCTCCCAAGTTGGCGGCTGACTTTCACCCCCCCCAGAAGATTCTTTCCTTCTGAACCTCCGGGAATGCCGGCAAAGGCGCGCGCCTTTCAGGCCATCGACTCTCTCCGGCAGGCGGGAGTCGTCGTCCCAGTCCCTTGGAACGAGCGGTTCCAGGGATTTTTATTTAAATCTGTTTAACGTGCCCAAGGACGACGGGTCTTCACATCCCAGTCTGGATTGATACGGCTCAACAAGTCACCAAGGTCATGACGGTTGTCATGACCGTCCTGCATTCACGGGGAGTCTGTTCTCCCCTACCTGGACAACCTGTTGATCAAGGGGTCAGTCCTTTGGGGACTTCAAGGACAATGTCCGCGTCTGGACACATCTTGGGGACTTGTCCTTCTCCCCCAGGACAAGGCTCAATCCCTGCGCTGTGCAGTTCGGATGCTTCTCCTCTCCCGCACTCCCTCCGGTTTGCAATGTGAGTTCTGGGACAGTTGGTGGCGACATTGGACGCAATACCATTTGCCCAACTCCATCTCTGGCCACTTCAGTTGGCCCTGCTATCAGCCTGGAATCGCGGTCCGTTCACCCTTCACTGGACATTCCGTCCGTCAGCAGAAACGAGGCAGTCTCTTTGATGGTGGCTGATCCCGTCATCTCTCTCGGGGGAGGTCCTTCTCCCGGGTCGGTGGGTCGTGCTGGCCACCGACGCCAGTCTCTCCGGTTTTTCGCCATCACACATCCCAGGGTCGGTGGACAACGGCGTCTTCTCTGCCCATAAATCTCCTGGAGATTCGGGCTATTTACTTGGCGTTTCAAAGTTTTCCTCATTTTCGGAAGGGCTGTCACATCCGCATTCAGTCAGACAATGCCACGGCTGTGGCATATGTCATCCATCAGGACGCAATTCGCAGCAAGTCTGCTATGCAGGAAGTGGAACCAATCCTCAGCTGGGCCGAGTCTTCCGGAGCGGTTTTCTCGGCTGTTCACATTCCGGGGATCGGCATTTGGGCAGCAGACTCTCAGCCGTCAGGGTTTTGCCTCGGGAGAATGGGCTTTACATCCAGAAGTATTCCGCCAGATCTGCAGTCGCTTCGGGACTCCGGATGTGGACCTCATGGCATCGCAAATGAATGCACAGGTTCTCAACTTCTTTGGCCGCTCCCGCGATCCGCAGGCCCTGGGATCGGACGTTCTGGTCCAGACTTGGACACATTTTCGTCTTACATCTTCCCTCCTCTGGCCCTCATTCCCAGAGTGGTCCAGAAGATCAAAATGGAGCGCGTCCCGCTGATTCTAGTGGCCCTGGATTGGCCCAGGAGACCATGGTACGCTGATCTCGTGCAGCTCACCGCAGATGTCCCATGGCGCCTGCCGGACCGTCTGGATCTTCTCTCCCAGGGCCCATTTTGTCACCAGAACTCAGGGACCCTTCGTTTGATGGTGTTGCCCTTGAGGCCCGGATTTGACTCGGGCGGGATTTTCGGAAGAGGTTGTGCACACTATGGCCAGCGCGAGAAAACGTGTCTCCGCCCGCATATACCACAGGACTTGGAAGGATTCTTCGCCTGGTGTGAGTCTGGAGGTCTTCCACCCTTGCGTTTTTCGATTCCAGCAATTATGGGTTTTTTCTTCAATCTGGGCAGGATAAAGGCCTGTCCCTAGGTTCTCTCAAAGGACAGGTATCAGCTCTGTCTGTGCTTTTTCAGCACCGTTTGGGCACGAGACCCCAGGTTCGTTCTTTTTTGCAGGGTGTCTCTCGAATTGTTCCACCGTATGAGACCCTTGGAGGCCTGGGACCTGAATCTGGTCCTGGAGGTGCTTCAGAAGCCGCCCTTCAAACCTCTCAGGAAAGTTTCGCTCTGCCTGCTTTCTCAGAAGGTGGTTATCTTCGTGGCGATTCCCTCTGGCGGGTATCTGAACTGGTGGCAGTCTCCGGCAAGGCACCTTTCCTCAAGTTTCACTAGGATAAGGTGGTACTGCGTCTGGTACCGTCTTTTCTTCCCAAGGTGGTTTCCTCTTCCATTTGAACAAGGACATTTCTCTCCCTTCCTTTTGTCATGGATCTGGTCTGTGCTCTCCGTAATTATGTCTCCAGGACAGCAATTTTCAGGAAGTCGGATTCCCTTTTCACGTCCTTCCAGAAGGGCACCGTAAAGGTATGGCAGCATCCAAGACCACTCTTGCAAGGTGGATTTAGCTTACCATTCAGGAAGCTTATTCCCTACGTAATATGACCATTCCGTCAGGGTTGCGTGCTCACTCCACTCGCACTCTGGGTACTTCCTGGGCTATCCAGCACCAGGCTAAGGCTGGGCAGGTGTGCAAAGCTGCCGCTCGGTCCAGCCTTCACACTTTTTGCGATACACTGTCATGTTCATACTCAGTCCTCGGCAGATGCGAGTCTGGGCAGACACATCCTACAAGCAGCGGATGCTAACCTGTAGACCGTGCATATCAGAATGTGGATGTGTATTCCCACCCAGGGACTGCTTTGGGACGTCCCATCGTCCTGTGTCCCCCAATGAGGCGAAGGATAAAAGGAGAATTTTGTGTACTCTCCGTAAATTCCTTTTCTCTTAGCCTCTAATTGGGGAACACCGCACCCTCCCTGTGGCCCGTTGGCCTAGTTGTGGTTGGTGTTCTCTTGTTTATGTACCTGGTTGCCTTATCGGCTTATGTAGTTTTCCTCCTACTGCTCTAGCACAAAACTGGCTGAACTGTACCAGTCAGGGGTTATATACTGCTGGGAGGAACCACTGTGCTTCTTTTTTAATTGCTTAGTGTCACTTCCTAGTGGCAGAATAGCATAACCCATCGTCCTGTGTCCCCCAATTAGAGGCTAAGAGAAAAGGAATTTACGGTGAGCACACAAAATTCTCTTTTTTTGGACTATTAGACGCACTTCTGTTCCCCCAAACTTTGGGGGAAAGTGGGGGATGCGTCTTATAGTCCGAATGTACAGAGGGTGGGGGCAGCTCTGGAGTGTGTCCGGGGCTGGAGCGGGCTGCAGGAGGCAGCGGGAGGTCACATGCTCCTGCTCATTTAATATGCACTGCACCTGCTGTCCATCACCGCGGTGCTGAAACCGCACCACGATGATGGACTGGGGGAGCGGCGCATATTGCATTGCCTGCACCTCCCCTGTGATGGCACATGCTCCCCTTATGCTAGATATGGCCCCCCATGCTGCAGCCTATAATAAATTAATAACCAAGCTAATGTCATTTTGCTGAGCCGATCACATGACCGGCTTTACAGAAAAGAACCAGGAAGTGTGGGTGCAGGAGGGAGACACGGGGAGGACACCGCTGGAAAAGGTAAGTAACATGGTTGTTGTTTTATTATGGATTGCAGCATGGGGGGCCGTATCTAGAACGGGGGGGAGGGCGTGTGCCATCATAGGAGGACGTGTGCCAGCCCTGGGGGATGTGTGCCACCATTAGGGGCCATGATTCAGCATAGGGGGCCGTGTGCCAGCCATAACCAGATTAAGGGTGCCATATCTAGGATGGGGGGGCTATATCCCAGGATGAGGGACCATGTACCCGGATGAGGGGGCTATGAGGGACATATACCCTATATGATTTGTAAGACGGACACTGCCACTATAAGACGGACCCCATTTAACATAAAAAAATTAATTTTTTCCCTTTTCCTTCACCAAATTTGGGGGTGCGTCTTATAGTGAGGTTGGTCTTCATAGAGCGAAAAATACGGTACTTTTTTTTTTTTTCCCTTGCAGATTTACGTCTCCCATTCTAATAAATGTAGAAACAATGCAACAAAAATGCTGTTTTGCTTCCAATAGAATAGTTTTCACCTTTGCCTCATTGGGGGACACAGAACCATGGGTGTTATGCTGCTGTCCACTAGGAGGCGACACTAAGCAGGATTTGCAAAAGTGTTACAGTGGCTCCTCCTCTGCAGTATACACCCCTGGAGCAGGCACTGCCTCACCAGTTTTTGCTTAGTGTCGTTAGGAGCCACACCTAAATTTTATTTTTCTTTTAATTTTTTTATTTTTTTTCTTCAAAAGAAGAAAAGTGGTTCCCTGGCAAGACCCCCGCCATGTTCCTTCCTCGGCCCCCCACTGTTGGGGCGCTAGGTTGAAGTCAAGATATTTCTCCTTCGCCTCATTGGGGGACACAGGACCGTGGGTGTTATGCTGCTGTCCACTAGGAGGCGACACTAAGCAGAATCTGCAAAAGAGTTAAGTGACTCCTCATCTACAGCATATATAGCCTAGAGCAGGAAGTGCTTCTCCAGTTTTTGCTTAGTGTCGAAGGAGGCACACGACCCATTTTTACTCTCTATTTTTTGCATCCTTATTTTCTTCCAATGAAGAAAAGTGGGTCCGGCGTGGCCCCCGGCATGCTCCTTCCTCAGCCACCCACTGTTGGGGCGCTGGGTTGAAGTTGAGAATCGTTACATATGCCGTACTCCTTTCTCGGCCTCCCACTGTTGGGTTGCTGGGTTAAAGTTGAGACAGCCCAGCATAACATCCACCTTCCTCACTCCCTCGGGTCCTGAGTTGAAGCCAGAGCTGGACTACCTGCCAGATGACGTCCCCCTAATCACTCTCTGGGTGCTTAGGCTGAGGCACCACAGGTATCAGCAGCACATGCTGCATTCTGGGCTGGGATTCTGGATGGATGCCTGCAGGAGCGCAGGCTGAGAGATGACCCCCTAATCACCATATGGGTCATTAGGCTGTGGCACTACAGGTCCCAGCAGCACATGCTGCATTCTGGGATGGCTGCCTGCAGAAGTGCAGGCTCACAAGGAGCATGAGACGACCCCCTAATCACCCTAGGGGTCATTAGGCTGTGGCACCACAAGTACCAGCAGCGCAGCTGCACTCCTACTGCTGGGACCGGTAACAAATGTGGGGGAAAAACCCACCCCAGGATCTCATTGAGGTCTGGGTCCATCCAGCCCCTACTCAGCTCTGCTCCTACATAGCCGGGACATAGGTACCAGTCCCTCTTCCATCCCTGCACTGCTCCACAGCTCAAGACAGGGGAAGAGGTATCCAGCTTCCCCTGCACTGCCCCTGCAAGAGCAGGCAGCAGGGTACCTGGCTCGCAGGGATCAGTCAGGGCCCCCCTCGCGGCCAGCCCTGCGGTGTCCAACAGAATTCCGGACCTCCGCGCCGACCCTCTACTATTTGCGGGTCCGCAAATCACGCTAGGCACCGGCTTCAGGCCTAGCGTGGAAGGCGCCGCCTATGCCCGCCCACCGCCCGCCCTCCGGATAGCATCAAATGACGCTGAGCACCTCAGAGAGGGGCGGGAAGTCCCTCTGGGCGCTTGTTCTGCGCGCCCATTCAGGTTCCCGCCCCCTCTTTCCCCCCCTGACGACGCCAAATGCCTGGACGCCATTATACAGTCCTGTGGGCGCAAACACACTGTGGGGCAGAGTGCCCATATACAGTATAGCAGGCTGTGGGGCATATGCAGGAGAGCCAGCAGGGATATCTTTCCCTGCTGCAGCTTCTCCTGTGCACCACGTGTGACAGACTGTGGAAGCATATACAGTAGAGTCGGCAGGGATGTATCCCCTGCTGCAGCGTCTCCTGTATTCCAGGTGTGACAGGCTGTGGGGGCATATACAGGATGCCAGCAGGGATATATTCCCTGCTGCAGCTTCTATCCCTGTACTCCATGTGGACAGGCTATGTGGGCATATACAGGAATATGTTCAATTAAAGGTTATTCTATAGCGAGCGCAGGGGCACAGATAAGGCAGGTAGTTATGGATCAAGAATCCTCTTTATTCACCACAACATGTTTCCACGAAGGCTTATCGTCTTCCTCAGGTGGATTTCTAATAGTATATCCCTGGACAACTTAAATACTCCATCCCACCAATCAATAAACATCAATCAGTGAGGTCAACATATTAACCATATCCTCCCTGTGGAACTAGTATTCAATATACTTCAAACAAAATTGTGCAGACATAAAATAGATAAAACAACAAGATTCATAAATTACAAAATAATTAACAATATACATCAATAATAATAAATAAATAATAATAATTCCCTCAAAATTCTATTTTCATACACATATAAAAAAATGTATCTTAAAAAATTTCATAAAAACCTCATAAAATTATCATAAAATTTCTACAATTTGATTACAATAGTTATGGTAGTCTAAGTGGGAAAAATATTTCTTTCTATTCACATTATATTTCAATCTGATGTTCATTGACTATTGGACTAATAGGGAAAGTCACTGACTATTGGACCATTCAGGGAAAATTTATTTGTGAACATTTTCAATCATCAAGTTCAAACCTTCAGGATGTAACGTGGCAAGCTTAAAAATCCAGAAGCTCTCCTTTTTTATCAAATCCCTAAACCGATCCATCCCATTATCAGGGATCCAGTCAATGATCAAAAGTTTCAAGCCACTTGGATCCTTAGAATGGACCAGACTAAAATGTCGGGACACACTATGCAGAGGATATCCACTTTTTATGTTCGATCTATGCTTATTCATCCTTGCATGCATCTTTTGTATAGTCCTCCCCACATATTGAAGTCCACATGGGCATTGTAATAAATACACCACATAGCTTGACTGACAGTTCACTTTACAGTTAATCTGGAACAACTCTTTTGTTGTTACTGACTGGAAGGAAGTGGTTCCATTCTCAATTGCCCCACAGCAAAGACAACCTGTAGACCTACAGGAGAAACAACCCTTTTGGGCCTGCTCTACTCCGAATTCCTCGTTTTCATTGTTTAGCGTCATATTACTCGGAGAAACCCAATTTCGTATACTACGATTTTTCCTATACACTATATGTTTTTTTTTTTGGGAGCACGCTCGTCAATATAGGGTCACCTTCTAAAATAAACCAATGCTTAGCTAGTAACTGTTGTATTTTGCTACGTGATTTGTTAAAAGTTGTAACTAAACTCCAATCCCTATAGTTCTTATCCTTGGTCTCTTTCTTTGAATTGCAAATTTTTCCAATACAAGATTCTTGGGTTAAAGGTGCTGTACGGTCATATGCATTTTTCAATAACTTATTGGGATATCCTTTTTGTAAAAACCTATCCTTTAGGACCCCAACCTCCCTTTCAAAATCCTCCTTGTTGGAGCAATTTTTCCGAATACGCCAATACTGGCCATATGGGATGTTCTTTAACCATCTAGGCAGGTGTCCACTGTCGAAACGTAAATAACTATTCACGTCTACCTGTTTGAAATATGTTGAGGTAGACACTCTACCCAGATCATCTAGACTGATTCTTAAATCCAGAAATTGTATTTCTGTCTTAGATGTTGAGGCCGTAAAATGAATGCCCCAATGGTTTTCATTTAACTCCTGGACAAATGCCATTGCTTCTTCCTCTGTCCCATCCCATATGTAAAATAAATCGTCAATATAACGCCGATAGAAAACAATGTGCTTTTGAGCCAAGAGGGACTGTGCGAAGAGGACTGACTCGAAATGTCCCATGAAAAGATTTGCATAACTTGGGGCAAATCTCGTCCCCATCGCACAGCCCCTCTTTTGTTGATAGTGAATACCTTCAAATGTAAACACATTGTTATTTAGAATAAACTCCACTGCTTGCAGAATAAATTGCTTTTGATCCTCTGGTAATGTTAAATCAGATCCTAAAAAAAATTGTAAGGCCCTCAAACCTAAAGCATGTGTAATGTTACTATATAATGCCGTAACGTCCATTGTCATAAGTAGACAACCCCCTTTTAAACTTAGGCCCGTCAATAATTGTATCAATTGTGACGAATCTCTCAGGTGCGACCCCAATTCTACTACCATTTTTTGCAAATATAGATCCACGTAATGTGACAAATTTGCCGTGATAGAGTTCACCCCTGAAATAATGGGGCGACCCGGGGGGGTTGGTCGGATTTTTGTGCAGCTTAGGGAGGAAGTAAAAATGGGGGACACGATATCTCGGGATATCCAAAAACTTTTTTTCTCTTTTATTTAGAATTCCCTTAACTAAGGCTTCCTTTATCAGAGAATTATAGTTCAGGAAAATTGAGATTGAGGGATCCTTTTCCAATCTTGTATAATACTCAGTGTCCCCCAAAATTCTCTCTCCTTCCTCCCTATACCAGCTACGATCCATCACAACCACTCCCCCCCCCTTTATCTGCATTCTTTATTACAATGGATGTATTTTTCTTTAACGATATTAGGGCCTCCCTTTCTTTTTTACTTAGATTATCCTTTTTTGTACAGTCCTTTACAGTACATAGTTCTCTGAAAACCAAATGTTGGAAGGCCTCCAATTGTGAGCCCTTATGATGAAGGGGGTAAAAATTATTTGATCCACCCGTGACCTCCACATGTTTATAGAGATCTGGGGTTATTTCTTCTGACAGTTCATTTGTCTTTTTCTTTCCTATTTTTTTCTTCTATCAGGAAGTGACGTTTAATGGTTAGTTTTCTAATATATTCATTTAGATCCAAATATAAATCAAAATGATTTAGTTTTGAAACTGGGCAAAAAGCTAAACCCTTCTCCAACAAGGCCAATTCACCCTCATTTAGTGTATAACCAGAGAGGTTAAAAACACCTCTATTTCCCAATTTATTATCTAGTGTATTTTTGTCCTCTTCTGGACTAGGTTTTCTTTTGTTTGCCCTTTTAGCTTGAATTCTTCTTCCACTCCTACACCCTCTCCCCTTTTTCTTTTTGGATGGCGGCCGGAAGCCACCTGAAAAAATTGGGTTATCTTAGTATCTTTCAACTGATTTGATCCCCTTTTTTCCATACATAATTCTCTAGCTTGACACAATTCTTCCCGTATAGGGATGGCTAGCTCATAAATATTTGATGTGTTCACCATTCGTGATGTTTTCCCCCCTGAATTATGGGAAACAACCGTTTCCTCCACTAACAAAGGGGTGAAAATCTCAGTATTTACTGTTGAGGCCTCATCAATTTGTGTGGCTAATGTGATAGAATTATCAAAAACATCCTTAGGATCTTTCATAACCCCTTTTTCATTTTTCTCACACATCTCATTCACATTTATACTCCTTTTATCATGTTCAACCCTTATTGTCCCTCTCACTATTTGGGACTCCTGTGTATAAATTTCCACCGTGTTCATTAAAGTGCATTCTGGGGTGGCTGACCCCGTTATTACTCCATTTTCCTGTTCCAAAGTTAATTCCTGTGTACCCCCATCTGATAAGGGGATCTCTATTCTATTTGAACATTCTTTTGTTTCCACAATACTATTTAATAATAAATTTTGTGATTTATCTAACTCCCCAATATTAATGTGTGTATTTTTTGTTTGTGAATCATATAAAATTAGTGAGCCTTGTGAATTTAGTGGAATTATTTCAGCTTCTGTGACCGCCGGGGTCGGGTGGAGGGTAAAAAGTGTATAATCAAACTGAGAATTTTTCTGGGTTGAAGTGTGAGTAGGACCTTGCTCAATTTCAATTAGTTCCAAAGACACGTCTGTTATTCTATTTACTTTTTCTTCTACTCCTATTTTTCTTTTTTTATCATTATGGGGTTCTATATGGTTAATTGTTTTTATCTGAAGTGTTTTTTTATGTTTCTCATAGATTTCAAGTTGTTCTTTTGTTTTAAGTATTTTCTTAGTTTCTTTTTTTATGCCGTTTGAATCCAATTTTGGGGGGATAGTAATCTCTTTATTTATTATATTGCTATTTTCAGTTTTATTTACTGAATCCATAGGTGGGTTGGTGTCCATTTTCTCCACCTCTTGATCCCCTTCTTTATTAATTTCATCTGATGTAACCTTTTTTCCATTTTTATCACGTGTAAATTTCAGGGCTTTTTTTCTAATTATTTCCTCCTCAAATTTTTCAAGTCTTAATTTTAAAAGAGGATCAAATTCCTGATAATCCCTGGCCAAGGAGTAAAGATCCAGTGATGCTTTCAAAGATTTCGTTTCACTGAATGCTTTCTCAGCCAGGGCCAATCTCTTCACAATCAGTTTTTCTAATAGACCTAATGAGCAGCCCAAAAGATATTCATCCCAGGACTTGGTAAATTCCAAATCCTGGGGATATGTAAATTTCAAATTAATTTGTAAACCTTTAGGGACCATTCCTTCTTGAATGTATCGCCGTAAAAATAAGGAATCCACTTTATTAGTGATCTCAATCTTACACTTACTCTCATATTCTAAAAATAGCTCAAACATGTGCTTTTTATCAGCAACATCCAGAGCCCCCGACCCAGATAGCATAGGATTAGTGGACGCAGATCCTGCTATTAGCCCTAAAGCAGAATCAATCAATTTTTCCCTCTCTGGATCCCTATTCAACATAAATTCCATAATGAAAAGTGTAAACCTAACCAAAAAATGACCAGCACAATTACACAGAAGCAATTTTAAAACACCCTTACAACAATATATATGTCATTAACACTTTGATAGCAGGGGTACTTATCCCAATTAGAGTTAATTCTCAGCATTAGGATTCCAATTTATACCCAGTTACAGCACATTTTCCATACCAACCATTTGTATCTAGGCAATATTAAAAGTTCAACTAGCTAAAAGTCACTTCATTTTTAAGTTCCACAATACTCAGCTTTAGATGATCAATTTATGTTATCAGTCCTGTACTGATGTCCAGGAAGCAGGACAGGCTGTGCTCGCAGAGGGATAAGCTTGTCAGAACTCCTGGGTGCAGCTCTCCTTAGAGGGATTTCCCACAAACCATGTAATACAAAAAGAGAGAGAAAAGCGCTCCATAGGGAAATCCCTCATATATATTGTTGTAAGGGTGTTTTAAAATTGCTTCTGTGTAATTGTGCTGGTCATTTTTTGGTTAGGTTTACAATTTTCATTATGGAATTTATGTTGAATAGGGATCCAGAGAGGGAAAAATTGATTGATTCTGCTTTAGGGCTAATAGCAGGATCTGCGTCCACTAATCCTATGCGATCTGGGTCGGGGGCTCTGGATGTTGCTGATAAAAAGCACATGTTTGAGCTATTTTTAGAATATGAGAGTAAGTGTAAGATTGAGATCACTAATAAAGTGGATTCCTTATTTTTACGGCGATACATTCAAGAAGGAATGGTCCCTAAAGGTTTACAAATTAATTTGAAATTTACATATCCCCAGGATTTGGAATTTACCAAGTCCTGGGATGAATATCTTTTGGGCTGCTCATTAGGTCTATTAGAAAAACTGATTGTGAAGAGATTGGCCCTGGCTGAGAAAGCATTCAGTGAAACGAAATCTTTGAAAGCATCACTGGATCTTTACTCCTTGGCCAGGGATTATCAGGAATTTGATCCTCTTTTAAAATTAAGACTTGAAAAATTTGAGGAGGAAATAATTAGAAAAAAAGCCCTGAAATTTACACGTGATAAAAATGGAAAAAAGGTTACATCAGATGAAATTAATAAAGAAGGGGATCAAGAGGTGGAGAAAATGGACACCAACCCACCTATGGATTCAGTAAATAAAACTGAAAATAGCAATATAATAAATAAAGAGATTACTATCCCCCCAAAATTGGATTCAAACGGCATAAAAAAAGAAACTAAGAAAATATTTAAAACAAAAGAACAACTTGAAATCTATGAGAAACATAAAAAAACACTTCAGATAAAAACAATTAACCATATAGAACCCCATAATGATAAAAAAAGAAAAATAGGAGTAGAAGAAAAAGTAAATAGAATAACAGACGTGTCTTTGGAACTAATTGAAATTGAGCAAGGTCCTACTCACACTTCAACCCAGAAAAATTCTCAGTTTGATTATACACTTTTTACCCTCCACCCGACCCCGGCGGTCACAGAAGCTGAAATAATTCCACTAAATTCACAAGGCTCACTAATTTTATATGATTCACAAACAAAAAATACACACATTAATATTGGGGAGTTAGATAAATCACAAAATTTATTATTAAATAGTATTGTGGAAACAAAAATGTTCAAATAGAATAGAGATCCCCTTATCAGATGGGGGTACACAGGAATTAACTTTGGAACAGGAAAATGGAGTAATAACGGGGTCAGCCACCCCAGAATGCACTTTAATGAACACGGTGGAAATTTATACACAGGAGTCCCAAATAGTGAGAGGGACAATAAGGGTTGAACATGATAAAAGGAGTATAAATGTGAATGAGATGTGTGAGAAAAATGAAAAAGGGGTTATGAAAGATCCTAAGGATGTTTTTGATAATTCTATCACATTAGCCACACAAATTGATGAGGCCTCAACAGTAAATACTGAGATTTTCACCCCTTTGTTAGTGGAGGAAACGGTTGTTTCCCATAATTCAGGGGGGAAAACATCACGAATGGTGAACACATCAAATATTTATGAGCTAGCCATCCCTATACGGGAAGAATTGTGTCAAGCTAGAGAATTATGTATGGAAAAAAGGGGATCAAATCAGTTGAAAGATACTAAGATAACCCAATTTTTTCAGGTGGCTTCCGGCCGCCATCCAAAAAGAAAAAGGGGAGAGGGTGTAGGAGTGGAAGAAGAATTCAAGCTAAAAGGGCAAACAAAAGAAAACCTAGTCCAGAAGAGGACAAAAATACACTAGATAATAAATTGGGAAATAGAGGTGTTTTTAACCTCTCTGGTTATACACTAAATGAGGGTGAATTGGCCTTGTTGGAGAAGGGTTTAGCTTTTTGCCCAGTTTCAAAACTAAATCATTTTGATTTATATTTGGATCTAAATGAATATATTAGAAAACTAACCATTAAACGTCACTTCCTGATAGAAGAAAAAAATAGGAAAGAAAAAGACAAATGAACTGTCAGAAGAAATAACCCCAGATCTCTATAAACATGTGGAGGTCACGGGTGGATCAAATAATTTTTACCCCCTTCATCATAAGGGCTCACAATTGGAGGCCTTCCAACATTTGGTTTTCAGAGAACTACGTACTGTAAAGGACTGTACAATAAAGGATAATCTAAGTAAAAAAGAAAGGGAGGCCCTAATATCGTTAAAGAAAAATACATCCATTGTAATAAAGAATGCAGATAAAGGGGGGGGAGTGGTTGTGATGGATCGTAGCTGGTATAGGGAGGAAGGAGAGAGAATTTTGGGGGACACTGAGTATTATACAAGATTGGAAAAGGATCCCTCAATCTCAATTTTCCTGAACTATAATTCTCTGATAAAGGAAGCCTTAGTTAAGGGAATTCTAAATAAAAGAGAAAAAAAGTTTTTGGATATCCCGAGATATCGTGTCCCCCATTTTTACTTCCTCCCTAAGCTGCACAAAAATCCGACCAACCCCCCGGGTCGCCCCATTATTTCAGGGGTGAACTCTATCACGGCAAATTTGTCACATTACGTGGATCTATATTTGCAAAAAATGGTAGTAGAATTGGGGTCGCACCTGAGAGATTCGTCACAATTGATACAATTATTGACGGGCCTAAGTTTAAAAGGGGGTTGTCTACTTATGACAATGGACGTTACGACATTATATAGTAACATTACACATGCTTTAGGTTTGAGGGCCTTAAAATTTTTTTTAGGATCTGATTTAACATTACCAGAGGATCAAAAGCAATTTATTCTGCAAGCAGTGGAGTTTATTCTAAATAACAATGTGTTTACATTTGAAGGTATTCACTATCAACAAAAGAGGGGCTGTGCGATGGGGACGAGATTTGCCCCAAGTTATGCAAATCTTTTCATGGGACATTTCGAGTCCGTCCTCTTCGCACAGTCCCTCTTGGCTCAAAAGCACATTGTTTTCTATCGGCGTTATATTGACGATTTATTTTACATATGGGATGGGACAGAGGAAGAAGCAATGGCATTTGTCCAGGAGTTAAATGAAAACCATTGGGGCATTCATTTTACGGCCTCAACATCTAAGACAGAAATACAATTTCTGGATTTAAGAATCAGTCTAGATGATCTGGGTAGAGTGTCTACCTCAACATATTTCAAACAGGTAGACGTGAATAGTTATTTACGTTTCGACAGTGGACACCTGCCTAGATGGTTAAAGAACATCCCATATGGCCAGTATTGGCGTATTCGGAAAAATTGCTCCAACAAGGAGGATTTTGAAAGGGAGGTTGGGGTCCTAAAGGATAGGTTTTTACAAAAAGGATATCCCAATAAGTTATTGAAAAATGCATATGATCGTACAGCACCTTTAACCCAAGAATCTTGTATTGGAAAAATTTGCAATTCAAAGAAAGAGACCAAGGATAAGAACTATAGGGATTGGAGTTTAGTTACAACTTTTAACAAATCACGTAGCAAAATACAACAGTTACTAGCTAAGCATTGGTTTATTTTAGAAGGTGACCCTATATTGACGAGCGTGCTCCCAAAAAAAAAACATATAGTGTATAGGAAAAATCGTAGTATACGAAATTGGGTTTCTCCGAGTAATATGACGCTAAACAATGAAAACGAGGAATTCGGAGTAGAGCAGGCCCAAAAGGGTTGTTTCTCCTGTAGGTCTACAGGTTGTCTTTGCTGTGGGGCAATTGAGAATGGAACCACTTCCTTCCAGTCAGTAACAACAAAAGAGTTGTTCCAGATTAACTGTAAAGTGAACTGTCAGTCAAGCTATGTGGTGTATTTATTACAATGCCCATGTGGACTTCAATATGTGGGGAGGACTATACAAAAGATGCATGCAAGGATGAATAAGCATAGATCGAACATAAAAAGTGGATATCCTCTGCATAGTGTGTCCCGACATTTTAGTCTGGTCCATTCTAAGGATCCAAGTGGCTTGAAACTTTTGATCATTGACTGGATCCCTGATAATGGGATGGATCGGTTTAGGGATTTGATAAAAAAGGAGAGCTTCTGGATTTTTAAGCTTGCCACGTTACATCCTGAAGGTTTGAACTTGATGATTGAAAATGTTCACAAATAAATTTTCCCTGAATGGTCCAATAGTCAGTGACTTTCCCTATTAGTCCAATAGTCAATGAACATCAGATTGAAATATAATGTGAATAGAAAGAAATATTTTTCCCACTTAGACTACCATAACTATTGTAATCAAATTGTAGAAATTTTATGATAATTTTATGAGGTTTTTATGAAATTTTTTAAGATACATTTTTTTATATGTGTATGAAAATAGAATTTTGAGGGAATTATTATTATTATTTATTTATTATTATTGATGTATATTGTTAATTATTTTGTAATTTATGAATCTTGTTGTTTTATCTATTTTATGTCTGCACAATTTTGTTTGAAGTATATTGAATACTAGTTCCACAGGGAGGATATGGTTAATATGTTGACCTCACTGATGTTTATTGATTGGTGGGATGGAGTATTTAAGTTGTCCAGGGATATACTATTAGAAATCCACCTGAGGAAGACGATAAGCCTTCGTGGAAACATGTTGTGGTGAATAAAGAGGATTCTTGATCCATAACTACCTGCCTTATCTGTGCCCCTGCGCTCGCTATAGAATAACCTTTAATTGAACTGTTGGATCTCACCTCTGTGTGAGTTATTCAGAATCTGCGGGGCACATTGCTGAAAATCCTTCACTGCCTGTGGAGCACAGGACCTGTGGGAACGTCGACACCTGTGATTGGTGATAAATCGTGACTGCATATACCACGTGACTGACAGGCGGCTGGCCCTTGGACGGCTCCTCCGGCCCAGGTGGCCTTAAGAATATACTGGGGTTGTGCGGAGGCGGCACAACCCGAAAAGGTGAGAGCCCCCCCTGTCACAACCTTTCCTTCCCATTCAAAGTGCATGTGGGTTCTCCCTATGGGAGCGCTTTTCTCTCTCTTTTTGTATACAGGAATATGGGCATATACAGGAAAGCCGGCAGGGATATATTCCCTGCTGCAGCTTCTCTCCCTGTACACCATATGTTTCAGGCTATGCCATGTGTGACAGAAAGCCGCCAGGGTTTTTCCCTGCTGCACTCTCTCATATCTCTGGATTCCATAGACAGAAAGGGGCAGACCGACATATTTATGTCCTGAAATACTCTGTGCTGCTGTGAAGCCAGTTTTTTGTTAAATTTTTAACTTTCATAAACTGCTGCAGCACGGCGCTGCCCTCACTAACTCACGAGTGTACCGTGCCCTACAGACCTCTCCTGCCATACTCTGTACTGCTGTAAACCTTATTTTCAACAGCTATACCTAATGTCAGTGAAGAAAACAGGCGTCAGACTATTCTCATACGCAGGGAAGACGTAATCTACTGAATGCACTATGGCCGTAATGTGTTCATTCTGTGTCGTCACAGTAACACGGATTCGCCTATGTACATACCACATCAAAGGTTTCCCTCTTATGGCACTCACCCAGCGAGCAGAGTCCTCTGCCTAGTGCGGGTGACACACTAATAAGGCACGGCCTGGTTTTTCCTTACACCGTGTCAGCCACGGATGTCAGTACTTGTCAGAGCACATAATGCTACATCTAAATAGGCAGTCATCCCGTCGGCAGCTATGTCGCAGTTATGGGAACTGGCATGCACCAGGATGATGGCTCTGACGTCTGGCGTTTTTCGCAATCCAAACCCAGACTCGAACCTTTATGCCTCTCTGGTAGGACTCTAAGGCAACATATTTAGGAAAACACGATACTTCGAACATTAAACTGTGTCTCACAGGACGCTAGACCGTAGCCATGGGACCCTCAGCGCCCCATTTACCATAAGGGAGTTTTGTTGGATTGGAACTCCATGGCATGTTTGTGCGGCACCGTATCTGAAACATGGTTCCCCTAGAGACTCAGTTCTGCTCAACAGAACACAACAGACGGTGTCTCTCTTCGCCGTCGCCAATCCAGATCCAACCTTTTGGGAACTCATTTAACGGAGTATCGTCTAGATCGACACTGACTCGATCAACGCACATGTAGCGATCACAGACAACCATCCAAACTCACGTCAAGAGCCCCTTAAGTCAGGGAGTCATATGTCTGCCTACACGCAGAGCGTGTTTAAAAGTTCTATTTCAATTTCCTGGTAGTCCCTAAACAAGTACATGCAGTACGTCCCGTGCTAGACAAACATGCTTGGGACATATTTTTCCGCATGGATTCTCTCCGCTCCATGATAATTTTCCATGGAATCGGAGAATACCGTACAGCTTTAGATATACCGGACGACTACCTGCATGTTCCACTTGCAGCCACTTATCAGATTTACCATTTGCAAAGACAATTCCTACTTGTGACGTGTCCGTGCACACTTGTTACAGTTCCCTAAGTGGTCACAAAGGTTATGGCAGTCGCCTGGTTTCCTGTGTTTCAGGGACGAGGTCACTCTTCCATTCCTGGACGTTTTACTCATCAACGCACGACTTTCAGGGATTGAGAACGCACCGTCTCTATTACGGTGAACACTTTATTAAGACTTGGTGGGCTGGTAACTCTCAAGACGTCTACACTAGTTTTCCCTACAGTCTCTAGTATTTTCGGAATGCAGTTCAATGCATCCAGGGCACTAGTCAGACTTCTCCGAGACTAGGAATGGGCACTTCAACTAGAAGTCCGCACTTTCTTTCTTTCAACAGTCACCTCAGCCTTTCAGAGCTGACATGACGGTCAGAGGCAGGACGGTCGCAGCACTGGTAGCCATTCATCTGATGCAGCTGCTCCTCAGGCCTCCCCAGTTATCCATGCTCACGTCATGAGACAAGAATGTACAATCTCGCATCAGGAGGTATCATCTTCCAGTAGCAGCCATGCAGTATCTCCTGCACTGACTCAGCCACTCACTAGTACGCGGGGAAAGTATTTTCTTCTACCAAGTTGAAGGTTACTATTCACCTACTGAGTCGGACAGAATGAGGTGCGCTGTACCTCCATCTCCACACTCGGGACAATTGGTCCTGATCGGAATCAACGATCCCATCATCCTTTCGGAGATTTGGGCGAGATTCCCAACACTGAAGATTTTATCTCTTCTTCTGGCCGCCCGCCAATTTCAGAAGGCAGTCTGACGATGCCACGGCTGTGGCATATGTCGATTCACTAGAGCGAATCCCGCAGTTCCCAGGCAATGAAGGAAGTTTACCACATTCTTCACTAGGCGGGCGGAATTCACGAACTCAGTCCTATCGGCCGTTGCTCTACCGCTTGTAGATGATTAGGAAAAACAGTTCCTCCGTCGCCGAGAAATTACCTCAGATTAGGGTTCCTACATGCAGATGTCTTCAATCAAAGCTGACATCACTGGAGAACTCCGGAAGTATCCGTAATGGTGTCACACCTCATTGCCAAGGTTCCTAGCTTCAGAGCCGGGTCCCACGACCCACAGTCATGGATGGCGGACTGACTGGTCCTGGACTGGACCCGATTCCAACTCCACTACATTCTCTCCAGGTTTCCACTATCCCAAGTTAGTGAAGATATTCAAACTGGACTGTCAGCAACTCATCCTTGTGGCCATACACTGGCCCAAGCGCGATTGGTATGCCGATCTCGTCCACTTCATAGTAGACGTGCCATGACACCTACTGGATCGTCCAGACCTGCCCCCTCAAGGCCATCTTACCATCATGATTCATCGACTCTAAATTCGACGATGTGACCCTGGAAACCCGGGTATTCACAGAATGGTTTCGCGACCTCAATCCGAGCACGGACACCGGTTTCAGAAGAGATGTCCCATCAATATGGAAAATTTTTTTCCTTTCTTCTCGTGGTTTTTCACCTTAGCACTGTTCCTTCCCAAGGGTTCCCAATTCCATCCAATCGGATCTACACTCACGACTGTCCTTATGTCCTTTCAAAGGACAAGTTTCAACCCTTTTCATTCTCTCTCAACAACGTTTTGCTGACAGGCCTCAAGTAACATCCTTCAAGGAGTTTTTGCCGACCTGTTCCGCCCAATCAAAGTCTACTAGAACCGTGGGTCCTGACCCTCGTTCTCACGGCTGTACGCTACCCACATTTTAAGCCATGGACGAAAATTCCCTTCGTCTTCTCACACAGGGAGTTGTTTTTTGGATGGCAATTACCTCTCTCCGCAGAGTCTTAAATTTGCAGCGTTTTTTGTCCGCCTACCTGAATATATATTTCTGACGGCGCTAAGTCCCGCCAGTTCATCGGGCCAGAAGGCTCGACGTTTCTAGAGCTCCGTCAGAGCCCTGCACATATCATCGCCCAGAACAGTTTCCTTTAGAAACCTCTTTTTCTTCTCCCAGAAGGATAACGCAGCAGGCAGGCCGGGCTCTACAGATACTTTGATCAGATGGCTTAAATCCACCTTCCAGGGTGCTTATTACATTATTATATCATTAATGTTATTATTCTTATACTTATTATATATTTATACAGAACCATTCTTCCATGGTGCTGTATCCTTTCCGGCTGCGGGCACAGCACATTCTACTATGACCACCGAAGCCTACTGGGCTTCTGAGCTATTAGGCACCAGGAGTTAGCACAACAAGTGTGTAAGGTAGTCACGCGGTCATCATGCACAGGCTTACCAAGCGCTTTAGTGCTCTCAGTCCTCGGCAAATGCAATCTGGGGCACCGTACCCTCCAGGCGGCAGTAGCCCACCTGTAGGTGCATTGTTATTTTTATCAGTAGTGATTTTCCATTGCTGTTCCCCGCCCAGGGACTGCTTTAGGACGTCCCACGGTCCTGTGTCCCCCAATGAGGCGAAGGAGAAAAGGAGAATTTTGTGTACTCACCGTAAATTCCTTTTCTCTTAGCCTCTAATTGGGGGACACAGCACCCACCCTGTTGCCCTTTTCGGGCCATAACTAGGTTCTCATCTTACTCCTGAGAGGTTATATAGTTGCCTGTTTATTTTACAGGCCTGCTTATACTGTTATTACGTAGTTGCCTGTTCGGTTACACGTTTTATCTTACTGTTATTATGTGGCTGCCTGTTTACTTAACAGGCCTTATTTTACTGTGATTCTTGTCTTTCTTCTGTTAATTCTCCTACTGCTTTAGCACAAAACTGGAGAAGCACTTCCTGCTCTAGGCTGTATATGCTGTAGAGGAGGAGTCACTTAACTCTTTTGCAGATTCTGCTTAGTGTCGCCTCCTAGTGGACAGCAGCATAAAACCCACGGTCCTGTGTCCCCCAATTAGAGGCTAAGAGAAAAGGAATTTACGGTGAGTACACAAAATTCTCCTTTTTTACATATGCCACCCTCCTTCCTCGGCATCCCACTGTTTGGGTTGAGACATCCCAGCATACCATCCTCCTTCCTCATTTTCCCCTGATGGCGACTTGGGTGGAAGTCGAGGTTCTGCAGCATCTCCTCCCACACCTATCCAATAGGAGCATCAAGAAGTGACAAGGAGCAGGAGACATTCCATCTAATCGCCCCACCAGGGAATTAGGTCGTGGCAAGGCCAAGACTGCAAGGCAGCCCTCTCCAGACCATGGGGAGACCCAGGGTTGCACGATCAGGATACTATCGGGCAGAAGCACCAACAGCCACTCTCCCCATTTCACATTATAGGTACTTGGGTCGAGACATCATTCCAGGTAACCTCCACAGCTCTGCCTGCTCCAGGATCCCCTGTCAGGGCTCCCCTCAGAGCTGTTCCCGCCATTTTGCCGCTATAATGCCAGTCCATAATCGCGGATCCAGTGGGCTCCTGGACCTCCGTGCTGGCAATCTGTGCTCCTCTCTAACTGCTACGAGGGTATGAAGGTTGAGACCACAGCCCAGACACACATAGAGCCCTGCCGGGCACAGTGATACGGCAGATTAGTACTGTATCCAGTACTCCTAGCGGGGGCCACCATCTTATTTTCACCTTTTTTACAGGGGTCCCCCGCTGTGTAAGTTCCGGAGAGCCGTCCGGACTTCCGCGACTGTCTTTCCCCGTTTTCGGGCCGCACTATAATCTAGGTCCTGGCATTGGCCTAGCTTACAACAGCACCACCCAGCCCCGCCTCCCACTTGCCCACTGGATGACGCTCCGGCCGCATCATGGAAGTGATGATCACCTTCAGCGCCTCTCGCTTACTCGCGAGATCTCCTGCATGCCCTGGCTGATTCAAAAAGTCCTGTTCCTCGTCCCCCAGCGTACAATGGCTGTCACCATGGCGTCCAAGGGCGATGCTATGCGATAACGGCACTGCGGGACACACGATTGCTGAGCTGGTGCAGACCTTACAGGGATAAGAAGCTCAACGGTATTCTCCTACTGAAGCTCTCCCCTCGTTCCTTTTTTCTCCTCTCTCAACAGTATATACGTTACCAGAGTAGGAGCACTACGGGTAGCAGGGGGAAGTATGGCAGTGCTGCCCAGGATAACAAAAACACTTTTACAGTATATGCATTTTGTTAGCGCAATATGCAACTACCGTGCCTAGTACGTGTACTACTACGGTGACTGAGGTCCTATTGCAGCCCTTTTATGTTCTAAGTCTGGCAGAGTCGCTCCACATCAGACAAGGAAGCTGTGAGCGGCGGATGGCTGATGCCTCAGGTCAGGCCACACCACACCGTAGTAAGGCAGCATGGACCAAAGGGGACCCTACACTCATACCTTCCGATCCTACCAATTGTATCTACTATAGTACAGAAAAGGATGCAGAGGTCGCCTTCTTCAGCGTCCCTCCACGGATCCGGAGATCCCCACAGCAGGGAAAGGCGCCATGGTTACCGCCCGGCTGAGGACGATTACAGCCCAGACTTAGACACTCATTTACATATGTCCCTACTTTTAGACCCTGGACATGGGGAAGAACCTGGTCATGTCTATAAGCCAAACATTGGAAGTGACAGACCATGCCGTTTTTTCTACAAACGTGCGAAATTCCACACAACTGGTAACAACCCAGGGCTAGGGAACAATCTCCACAGGTAGATTCTCAGGTTCCATCTAGCCATACAGTCTCTTCTTCCTCCCCCTGACAGATCCCTCATTAAAGATGTCATGCATTGTTGGGTACTACAAATACCGCACTAGAGGCGAATAGCTTCGTCACTGTCCCACTTTTTCGCCTAGGTTTGGGCAACCAAATCGTTTTGGATCTGGACTGACAATCTTCACACCGCCCTACAAAATAGGGACTATGATCCAAGTCTGATGAATCTGACAGCATAGATCTCTGTAACAGGGAAATACTTAATTCACGCATCGCCAGCTATAGTCCATGACACTGCTGTAGCCGCTTCCAATTCCATCACAATCAGACGAGCTGTCTGGCTACGTTAACGATAGGCAGACGCTACCTCTAAAAATCACCCACAAGCCTCATTTATCTCAGCGGTTGTTTTCTTTCAGCAAGAGATTAACCATACTAATCTCTGCTGCCACGGAAGGAAAAACACTTCGCCCCCCTAACGCAGGCCTAAGTGACCCCTTAGCCGTCTCCAACAGACACAATTCGTTTCTTTCGGAACTTGTTACATTAGTCCACCTCACAGACTGACAGGCGCCCACCATCTAGAGGCAGGACCTTTCAGGTCTCCCAGAAGCTACATACTATCAGACATTTCACTCAAGCTCTAAGGGATCTAGATCTCATTGGTTCTAATCATCATGTCTCTTCAATCCTGGAAGACACCTCCCAATTAAGGGCCGACCTTCCTACTCAGGAGTCACCATCCCCGTCCCTCAAAACATATATTTCAGAGGTTCTACTCTTGTAGTTCCCAGGGAAGGAGGTTCAGTTCGACCAAGCCTGGCCTTGAAACAACTACACAAGTTTGTTCGGGCGCATCAAGTAATTATCTATGATCATGTGTGTCTTCAGTGGCAGACAAAGTCCTAACTTCCTTAGATATTCAGGAACCTCATCTACATATCCCAATAACTGTAGCACAGCAGAAACTTCTGCATTTCACAGTCAACAATGGATATTCTCAGGTCGTGGCATTGCTCGCTGTACCCATACCACTGTAGCATAGGGTGTCTAGGTTGATGCATAACCCTGCCAAAAATCTATTCAGTTCTGGACTAAACACCGACCTTCCTGGGGATGCTTTTCAATACGTCACAATCCTGTCAAGCAGTTTGAACGCTTCTTCGTTCCTCACTTCACTCCCTCTGTTTTGCAATGCAAGTATTAATCAGAAGAGCGACGACGTTGGCAGCAGTGCCTTTTGCCCAACTACGCCTCAGACCTCTCCAATGGGCTCTTCTCGCAGCCTGGGTCAGGAACCCCGTCCCCCTCGACATGATGGTAAATCTGTCAACCGTCACCATACGTCCTTTTCACTGGTAGCCCTCCCCACTTTCTCAAAACAGATTTTTACCTCCAGTTTAATGGGAGGAAATTACCACCACTACTAACCTAACAGGGTGGGGGGTAGTGTACCGTCTTCACACGGCCCAAGGCTGAGGGTCTCCATCAGAGATCACCTTACCCATCAACCTAGTGGAGATCCATATCATCCACTTAGCACTACAGATTTTTCTCCGGTCCCCTTATCAGGATACTGTCAGACAATGTCACGGCAGCAGTACACGTCAACCAGAGCGAGGTGCAGCTCGTCTCCTGCTGGGCACACTCAACCGGATCAGTTCTCTCAGCAGTACGCATTCTGGAAGTTAACTGGTGGCAGGCTTACTCAGCTATCACAGTATCGCGTCAGGAGAGGGTACATCTGTTCTAACAGATCTCCGCTGAAGAACTCCAATGTAAATCTCACAGCATCGCTCCTCAATCCCAAATTACTCATTTTCATGGCCAGGTCTCACGACCCACAGTCCCTTAGAACAGATGCTATACTTCAATCTAGACACAACTTTATCTCCCTTACATCTTTCCCCTCTGCCTCTCAGACCCACAGCGGGACGAAACAACAGGTCGGAAGGCGTCCAGCCATCCTCGTGCCCTGGATGGGCCCGGGCGTGCCTGGTATGCCGACCCGATTTACCTCCCTGTCGACATCCTCGGGCATCTTCCAGACCGACCAGACCTTCTCCCTCAGGGCCTGTCTTTCACACCAGAATTCCGGAGTCCTGAATTTTATTGTGTGGCCCTGGCAGCCTGAGTTTTTTTTACTCAGACCGGGGTTTTTTCTCAGAGGTTGTTGCGGCCAGGTTCACGGTGAGGGTACCTATTCTTGAGCATGGGTAGGCCCTCTTTTGCCTGGTGCAGTTCTCAACAATGACCACCTCTGTCCTTTTGCCCTACCGTCCATCTTGAAGTTCCGCTGTGGCCCTCTCCCCAGGATCTCTCCAGGGACAGTTTTTTCCTCATGATCCAATTTTTTTCCATTATCGCTTAGAGCTACGCCTCGGGTTAAGACCTTCCTCCAGGGAGTTTCTTCTCACCTCGGGACTCTCTCTTCCACCGACGTTGGACGCATGGAGCGTGGCATAACCCGTTCTGAGTTCATCACTGGGGTTTGTTCTCTTTCGGCTTCTCCCAGACGATAGACTTTTAACCCTGTCTGCTAAATCGCAGACCTTGCAGCTCTCTTTTGCAGAGCACCCTACTTGGAGTTTTTTTCCCAGGATCGAGTAGTACTCGAACTGTGCCGTCATCCCTTCCGAAGGAGGGATTGTCCTCCTATCTAAACGTAAAATGTTTTCCCTTATATCCTTTTTCCGGCACCGGTGCATTATTGTCACAACAGCTCTTCACACTATCAAGAACCAGTTCAAGCCATTCGTAACTACACACCTAGATCGGTATCCTTTAGGAGGACTCTTTATTCTCCCGAAGGGACACTGAATAGTCAGGCCAGCATCCAAGGCCATTCTAACCAGGTGAATCGCATCCACCATTTAGGATGCACGCAGGATTAACCATTTGGCACTCCCGGCTGGTATCTGAGCACACACTGCAGTGGGGGCGTCCTGGGCCATTTGGCACCAGGCATTGGCACAACACGTGCTTAAATCGGCCGCATGGTCCCGTCTACATACCTTTATGAAACACTATTCTGTTCATACCCAGTCCTCGGCAGATGCGAGTTTGGGTAGATGCATCTTCCAGGTGGCAGTAGCCCACCTGTAGATGCCTGTTTTTTTTCTGTGAATTTTTCTGTACATTCATTCCATTGTCCCACCCAGGGACTGCTTTGGGACGTCCCACAGTCCTGTGTCCCCCAATGAGGCTAAGGAGAAAAGGAGATTTTTGTGTACTCACCATAAAATCCTTTTCTCTTAGCCTCTAATTGGGGGACACAGCACCCACCCTGTTGCCTGTTTCGAGCCTTTCTTGGTTTCTCATGTTGCACTTGAGCTACTACTTTGTTGCCTTATTACAGGCTTTGTTCTATGGTTGACCTTGTTCCTTTCTCCTACTGCTTTAAGCACAAAACTGGTGAGGCAGTGCCTGCTCCAGGGGGTGTATACTGCAGAGGAGGAGCCACTGTACCTCTCTTGCAGATTCTGCTTAGTGTCGCTTCCTAGTGGACAGCAGCATAACACCGGTCCTGTGCCCCCAATTAGAGGCTAAGAGGAAAGGATTTTACAGTGAGCACACAAAAATCTCCTTTTTGACGCATCAATGTCTGCAGTAAATGCTGAACTTATTCACATATCTTCAGGGCAGGGGCAGATGGCCGTATATTTGGTCCAAGTGTGATTCAATAAAACATCAGATCACACGTTGACCATTGTTATTCTATGGGGCCGCTCATATGTCAGATTTTTTTTCGGTCTATAGATTGTCAGATGACATTGTGCCATACAAGTCAATGAGTGAGTGGAAATCATCGGACTGCACTCGGATGACACCTGATTTCTGTTCACTGACACATCGGAGAGAATTGGAGCACACTATACTGACAGTCCGGTCACAGTTTACTCTGAGTGTCATTAACATAATCAAATTGAAAATTTGTGTGAATAAACACTTATCTGTGTATTACAAATCCTTGTATGATTATGGGTGTCCCCTATTCACAGACAAAGTTTCTCTATTAATAGTGACAATAAAACAGATATTTATTCTGTTTTTAACACAATTCTTTTTTCTCTCCAGTTGTAAGTGGAAAAGGTAAAACACCTTTGCGGAAAAAGTGCAGTGTTGCATTCAAGAGTCCGTCACAGCAGACTACACCAAGTGAAGAACAATGCTGTGAAAAAGGATGCCAGGTAACGAGCGAGCAGATAAAAGCTGATATGAAGTCCGCCAGCGACCCCACTGATAGGACCAAAGTAAAAACTTGCACCTGTGAAGTGAATGCAGCAGGGGGCGT
Source organism: Allobates femoralis (assembly GCA_033576535.1). Classification (NCBI taxonomy): domain Eukaryota; kingdom Metazoa; phylum Chordata; class Amphibia; order Anura; family Aromobatidae; genus Allobates; species Allobates femoralis. Next base: position 437,972,893 of record JARQOC010000004.1, on the reverse strand, counting down.
TATAAATGCCAGCGAATCTGATCCCCAGAATATGGATACTGACCAGTCTATGAATGAGAATCCCTATTCGGCCGAACAGGCAGATTCATGTACGTGTGGTAGTAGAGCAGAGGGTATTGAAGTCAGTGCTGCTCAGGGACAGGAGACGGGTGCAATGTGTCCTCATTGCTCCAAAAATGTAAACCAGGAGCAAAAACTGCAAAGGAGAAACGGTGAGAGTGATGACAGACCCCAGCCTTCAACTAGTCACTCCTCACCAGGAGATGGCTCAGAAAACACACTCAGGACTCAAGACAATGGGGCAGATAGGGCTAATTCAGGTATAGCAGTGGATCCAAATGCATCTCCTGCAAACAGGATACAGCACGAGTGCCATAACTCACACCGGCCGCTTACAAGAGCAAGAACAAGGCTGTCTCAGGTGTCTCTCATTTCTGATGGGGGTGAGTTTCATTTGTATTTTATTTGCTACAATCCTTCTGTTAGTCTCTTTACTGTTGAGTCTTTTAAGGCGGAAGGAAGTCCATTCATGGTTTTATCAAAATATGTTATTTACAGAATCAACGCCAAAATGCAGAAAAGCCGTAAAGAGGAAACGCACAGCAGATAAGTCTACAAGCACCAGTGACCCAGTTATTGAAGATGACCACATTCAGGTAGCTTTACAACATGTTATAATCTCCTGCTAATAAAAAACAGATTTTTAATGAAAGAGCAAAAAACAGGCTAGTAAGTGACACATCTGTGGAATCGGGGTCTCTGAATACATGCAGATTTGGTGATTCAAAAAACTTTTAAAAGTGTTTTATAATTTCATCGTAGCCAAACCTTAAAAAAATGGTTAACAGTGTAAATAAATAAACAAATAGGGTTGAAGCCATTTATTCAACTGCTGCTGATGTGTATATTCTTCCTCCCAAAGATCGCAGTCAGGCTTGGCTCATGGTTATCCAGCTCTCTGCACTGAGCACTTAAAGGTACCGTTACATGGTACGATATCGTGAACGATATCGCTTTAACGTCGCGGGTTTAGAGTAATTCAAACGACATCGTTAGGACGTCGTTGCATGTGCCACCGAGATACGACTACGATAAATCGTTGGTCGCTGATCACAGATTTGAGAACATGTTCTCAAATCAGACGATCTTTGTTCAGCCAACCTGCTGCATCGTTGTGTGTGACACCACGATAACGATGTCGTTAACTTCGCCTATTCATAATAGTGAACAAGCATCATTCGCTGGGTTGTGCGAACGATAGCTGCTCACCACATCATTGGTGCGTCGTTCACGATATCTAGACGTGTGACAGCTCACCAACGATCTCAAAAAGATGTCCTAATGACCGCGCGCCCATGAGATCGTTGGTGAGATCTTAACGACATTGAAGCATGTAATGGTACCTTAACACTGGAGATTTCATGTCAATCTTTGAAAAGCTTAAAGGGAATCTGTCAGCTCATTTTTACATTTTATCCTACCACTACCAGTCCCTGCACCTTTTTTTTAGCACTTCTCTAACCATCCCTCTCTGTCCTAAAACTACAATATAATGCTTGAGAAAAACGATTTATTAACTTACATTTTCCAATAGTAATGAGGCATCCAGGCTACGTCCGTAGACTGACATAGGCTGTTTCTGGGGCTCCTTTCTCCCCTCCTCGCTGCTTTTATCATGTCTTGCTGGGTGTCATTATTCCTTCGCCTGTGCGCCCCCTATTTTGAAAATCCCACCTTCTCCTCATAGTATGACGCGCAGCCGGAACATCATTTCTGGCCCTGCGCAGTGCCTGGGTGTATGGGCTGTACAGGCCAGGTCCGGCGCATGCGCAGTGCACATATTGAAGCCGGGCCGTACACCTGATAAGCCCCCATAATGCACCAAACTGAAAATGACATCCAGCTGCAGGTTATACTATGAGGAGGAGATGAGATTTTAAAAACTGGGTGTGCAGGAGAAGGAATGAAGACAACCAGCGAGGCGTGAGAAGAGCAGAGAGGGGGGAGAATGGAGACCCGGAGATTGCCCATGTCCGTCTACTGACATACGCTGGATGCCTCATTACCATAGGAAAATGTAAGCTATTCATTTTTCTCAAACATTTTATTTCAGCTTTAGCTCAGAGAGGGATGCTTGGGATGTGCTAGGAAGGTGCAGGGACGGGTAGTGGTAGGATAGGGGGTAAAAACGAGCTGACAGATTCCCTTTTAATCAGACAAAATTCCTAATGGAAAATTAATTGTAATGAGGCAGATGTAGTCACTTTGAAATCCTGTCTGGCCTGTGATCTGGCACTGTCCAACTTTTTAGGTGTGCATTATTAAAGTGCGGTCGACCACAGTTTTGTTCACCATTTAACAGAAGAACATCGCTGAACAGAGGCCAAACGGAGTCCAGAGAAACTTTGCTGCCTCATTATAGATCTGTCGGAGGTTTCATCTGAATCACTTACATTAGGGTTTCCATCTACAAATAAGTGCTCAACCAGCATAGAGCACAGGATATATGTGAACTGATCCAAAATGTTCTATATACCAAATTGCCACCAAACAGCATTCAACTCAACCCACAAAAACACAAGTCCTCACCAAGGTCCATCTTCTGTTAACGGAAATATAGAGGGCTTCCACATTACTGGTAACACAAAAGCTCTGGAAAAGTGCTATGGTTCCTCTCAAAAAAAAGTTTCTGTAAATCGCCTACGGATTCAAAATCTTCATTACACCTGTGGATAAATTCCTAGAATGGTGTCATTTCCAAAATGGGGTCAATTAAGAGGGGATTCTGCTCTTCTGACACTTAGGGTTTCTGTATATGGAGTCGGCAAAGTCTTGTAAGAAAGTGTTTTCACCAAAAGTCAGTCAAACAGTGCTCCTTCCTTCCTATCACTGTGTAGCTAAGTAGTACTGTAGAGCCACATATAGGTTCTTGCCACGTTTAGCAGCAATTCTGACAAGTTTTGGTGCCATTTTTCTCATTTTCCTGCTTGAAAATTTTAAATCTGAGGCCAAAACAAATTTTTTTTTTTGTGTCAAAACTTTTTTTTTTTTTTTTCCCCCTCACCTTTCAATGGTATACAATTCTGACACATCTGTAGTGTCAATATGATCACTGCACCGCTAGTTGAATTCATTGATGGGTGTGGCTGATAATATAGGGTCACTTATGGGGGTGGGGGGGTGGGCGGGGTCTGCATGTCTGGCATGTCACCCACAAACCATAACCTCAAAATCTGCACTGTAATATGGCGCTCCTTCCTTCCTATCACCGTGTGGCTAAGTAGTACTGTAGAGCCACATATAGAATTCATTGATGGGTGTGGCTGATAATATAGGGTCACTTATGGGGGGGTGGGGTCAGCATTTCTGGCATGTCACCCACAAACCATAACCACAAAATCTGCACTGTAATATGGCGCTCCTTCCTCCGCTTCTGATCTTTGCACTGTGCCTCAGAAGTCCTTTTCAACCACATATGGAGCATTGGTGTATTTTGGAGAAGTTATGTAACAAATTATACTGTTCATTTTCTTCCATAAGCCCATGGAAAATTAAAAATTTGGGACCAAGGCAACATTTTAGTGGAAAAAAATGGTAGTGAGTGTAAACATGCTCACTAATTTTACTGTAAAGATCGAGGACTTGGCTGCTTTGGCTCATTAGCCCTACAAAAGTAAAACTGTATAGAGTCCCTGGTTCAAGCCTATGTGCAATTTATATCAATTTTCAGTAGTGCTGTGGGTCCTACACCAGGGAACACAAACGAGGATGTATTGTTTATTAGGAATTGTTGGTTTGCAGGGATTATACCTAGTGGTTATAGGATTTGTTGAGTCCACCTCTTTCTAGTAAGAGCAGGTTTATCAGTAAATTGGGGAAATATCAGTTGGTTCACGGGGCAGAGGGCAGAGCGTCTGGAGTGCTACTGTATTATAATTTGGATACACACTTGAGCCAAAAGGGATAAAATGGATGTTGTATACTTTGTTATAAAAACTCTTAAAAATATGTATTGCGATTGAATTCATTTCTTGGAATATTCAGAAGCTGAGTGATGGTTCAAAAAGATTTGCAATCCTTGGTTATGTAAGCAGAAGCAAGTCCACTATAACAAGGCGGCAAGGGACACTTTTAACAAATGACACCATTCATTAAATTCTTAGGTCTTGGATGGGGTATAACCTGAACTTCATGTGCTCTAATTATTCTAGGGGTGTTAGTCTAATAGTGGATATGGTCATTCTGTTTATACCTATAGACTCATTTAAAGATTCGGACAGCAGATATAAAAGAAAAAGAATGACAGCGCCACAGACCTTTGATGGTGCAAAAAAATTCCTTAATGTTTATTCCATGGTCATAATACCACTCCTGTGATCTTTATCAAGCTTAGAATGTTATACAGATGACCCCTTTATATAGTGCTCTACCCCACCCACAATTAAGTGTAAACCAATCACAAACGAAATACAACAATAAATGCAAAAAACATCAAAATACATCATAAATTACCTTATAAAAACATACAGAGTGTTGCATTTGATTACCCCATCTAATATACTAATATACATAAGCTATGCATCAAATCCAATTGTCACATCTTTATCTAAAGCTTATTTGTTCAACAAAGAGGTACACAAACAGTTAATCTGAGATAGTCTATTCAGTTTATTCACCACAGACATACGCCACTTATTAGCACATACTATGCATTGTAGTTCATCGTTAAAGAAACATCATATCATGAATGTCTGTTACTTTCACGGACATGTCCGCACAGTCCCCTGAAACCTTTGTGACACCAAAGTCTGTTTCAGTAGTGGATACGTCCGCAGAATTCATTCACTGACCAACATCAGTGTACATAATCCCCATTCTCTGAGGGTTATCTGCTCGGCCACTTGGTAGCCTTCAGACTAGCCCCAGCCAGACTCGCCTTCCAGGAAGTCACTCCCTGGGATCACCCATCAGGTACTTGGACTTGCTCTGTATTGGCACCTGTCGGGAGTCCAGATCATCAGAAGCCTTGATCGCTTTTTGGTTTCTCAGGAGCTTTAACAGGCTTCACTCTCACACATGGTCTCCACACCATGTGCTCAAACAGGAAGTCTGCAGCTTGCAGGACCTGGTTGACACCAGAGGTCATGTAACACAACCACCATCTCACTATATGGCAGGAGACATGGCTATGGGAGATGTGTTTAGCCAGACCTGCCCAGCTCTTTCTGTCTAACCCATAAATCCAGGCCTTACACTGTCAGTGTCCCAGCAAAACAACCTGGATTTACAGCACAACCGACCTCCACCTGTGCAAAACATACCAGTCATTTACAATAAAGCCAGTCGCTACCTCACAATACATAAGATAAAAGATACAAAGGGAACGATGTACACTCATGCCCCTAATATACTGCAGACCTTGTGTAGTTTTTATTCTGGGTTGTGTTCAACTGGGACAGAGTACCCATAGGAAGAACTTTGGGGCTATCTGAAGGGCATCAAACTTCCAGCTCTGGGTGTGGAGGATAGATTCACTAGACCCTATTTACTCTGTAGCAGATTCAGCAGGCAATAGGAAGATTGACTAATGATAAAGCTCCTGAGTCAGACGGTCTTCCAGTAGAGATTTTCAAAACATTTGAAGAGGAACTGTTTTCACAGTATTTGAAAATGATGATAGTATATTTGAACAGTGGTTACTACTAAGGTCACTATGTAAAGCTATAATAATTACCTTTCCCAAAGAGGGGAAAGATGGAGAGCTACCGGACTCCTATAGACCCATCTCACTGTTAAAATTCTAGCAAATAAGTTAAATGCAGTCATTCATCCTGAACAAGCTGAACAAGCCATCTGTCAACTGCCATTAACCTTTGCAGACTGCTTTTGAACTTGCAAGAAGTTAAAGCTGTCCTCTAGATGTCACAAAGGCATTTGCTAGTGTAGAATGGGAAATATATGTAGGCAGTATTACTGGAAACAGGATTCAGACATAAATTTATTAAATGAATAAAGTTACTGTATAAAGCTGCAACCGCTAGAATAAGAGCTAATATAGACACCTTCAAGGGTTTTGGAGGTACAAGGCAGGTTGCCCTTTTTCTCTTTTGCTTTTCGCTATAGCAAAAGAACATCCAGCTTGATTTGTTAGACAGCATCCTGTGATTAAAGCGTTTAAGCATGGTGGGAGAGAGGAAAAAATTGCCCTATATGTGAACGACTTATTAGTTGTGGATGAGTTGACCATAGTCACTTTTCATGATAATAGACCCTTTCAAGATTTGAGGTCTTCTCTGGCCTAAATATTGGTTGAAGTCAGCTGTGCTCCCCTTTGATAATAATATAAACCCTTGTCTGAGCAGGTCTCATTTAAGTACATGGGTATTTGTTACCAAGGAGGTTAATGATTATGCACCCTTGAAGCCTAATCCTTTAAGTTAAAAAATAAGGCTTGAACATAGGTGAAATTACCTTTTATCTACCCTCGGCAGAACTAATCTTATTTAAATGCCCTCTGTGATGAATATTGGTAAGGAATATTGCCATATCCCCCATATTCCATCCCTCCCAGAAAGCAGTTGATAAGGCACATCTCACTCACAAAGAGATAAGCCCCCACCTTTTTCTGGCCAGAGGCAATTCCTCTCTGGTCAGAAGTAGATCAATTAGCACCTAGCTGCCAGCCAACAAGGCAACACAAAAGGAGCTCATCCTCACCTTTGATATGCAATCAGGTAGGTGTATGCAGCTTCCTAAGAAGTGGGGTTTTGCCAAAAGGTGACACGTCCAATATAAGCCTCTTTCTTCCCAGGCAGACTGGACGGGGCCGTGACTATAACATTAATATCTCATAAGCCGTCCACCCTGTGATGCTATCGAATATAAAAATGAACTCCACACATCTAGACGGAAATAGGGCTATATTAACATGAATGTAGGACGACAGTAAGCCATCTAAACAGGATATTGGCTGCTAGGCTGCTACCAGAGTAGCCATGTTTCATATCCAGACGAAGATAAAATCATAACTAAAAATATGAAAGTATTATCTTCCGTCTGTGATGCCGATGGACAAGGCTAGGGAGCATTATGGAATCTGGGTGTCCATATCTCCCCTCAGAGGGGTGGGAGTTGTGAGACATCCCAGAGGTGTGAGATGGGTGGAGACAGGGGTCAGCCCATAATGTATAAAACTCATCTGCCCCATCTCCACCTTGTATTTCTTCTGAAGAGGCATTATTCCACCAAAGCCAGAGATTACCCAAGGAACAGATTGGTGCCACGCCGCCCTTGTGGTGCCATCAGCACTTAGGTAACTGCTCACATGTGTGTGTAATTCTGTGTATCCCATTCCTCCTTTTATTGGCATATCTGACTGTAATATTTGTAACATCTGAATAATAACTAAATATTAATATCTAGTGTACCATTAGGGTGATTAAATATATAAATTTAATCTTGAGTTGCTCTTTCTATCTTGATCACGATTCCCACGTCCGTGTGCTCATATAACGCTACCTGGGTTGGTTTCTGACCCAATATAAGCCCGACCACGGACCGGACTTATGTTAAACGAGAAGCTGGTGGCAGCATTTGTGCTTGGGGTTATTCGGGGTCTCTATCTGACTGGGTGGAGGAGATTATATGTGCTTCCAGCTGTGGGCTAGAAGACATATACCACACTCACTGAGAGGTGCCTTTAATAAACCAGCACAGGCAGGGCAGCTGCGGCCCTTCTTTATCCTCAGGCAGTTCTCTGACTGACCTGGGTTTAACAGGAGGCGCTGTGGAGCTGCCAGGTTCGGTGGTCGCGATTTCACCACAAGTGGTGGCAGCGGTGGGATCAAGATAATAGTGTTGTGGACCCAACTCCCTAACACTAAGGGCTGCTGGCAGTAGCTTTTGCTGTCAGGGTCCTAAGATCAACTCAACACTAGACAGTCAGAGTGCAAATATAAGGTGTGTGGGTGCATCAGGTTGCAGCTGTGTGTCAGTGACCAGGAGGTGCTAAACTGGCCCAGGGTACCAGGAGCCAAGCGCTGCAGAGGGCACTTGCTGTGGCTGATATGCAAGAGGTGGTGGAGGACACTGTTGGTCTAGGCGAGGAGGATACCATGCACAGGTCCTCAAGGAGCCAATCCCCAGTGGTCTCCTCTGCAGTGGGGCCAATACCCCCTGTCCTCAGCCCCGCAGTGGGCAGATCACCACCTGCTGGTCGCTCCAGCCAGATGGGCTCGGATGCCCTTTTTCGAGCTGCCCTGGCTCGAATTGAAGCTGGAGATCAGGGCGCCTACGAGATCCTCATGGCAGCTGCAGAGCGACTCGCAGAGCTTGAAGCTGCAGAGCGATGTGAGGCTGCAGAGCGTGAAGCCGCCGAGCGACATGCGGAGCGTGAAGCTGCAGAGCGACGTGAGGCTGCAGAGCGTGAAGCTGCAGAGCGACGTGAGGCTGCAGAGCGCCAGCACCAGCTCGACTTGGCTCAGATCAGGATCTCGCAGCCCGTTCCAGCCAACCAGGAGCCCAAGCCACCGAAGGTCCGAGTTGAGAACTTTCCCCTTCTGGAGGCAGGCGGAGACCTGGATAGCTTTCTGCTGGCCTTTGAGCAGACCTGCAGGCAGTACAACCTGGACTCAGACCAGTGGGCCCAGTACCTGACCCCCCGTCTGAGGGGTGACGCCCTGAAAGCCTTGGGGGACTTTCCTGCCGGGGAGTTGCAGGATTATGCGAGCCTGAGGCGGGCCTTGATCCGGCAGTTCAACCTCACCCCGGAGTCTTACCGCAAGAAGTTCCGGAGCCTGCAGAGGGGTCCAAAGGATACCTGGACCGACCACATGCGGGCCCTCCTGAGAGCAGCTGACCACTGGATCAAAGGTTTGGAGCGCAGCACAGCCCAGGAGATCCAGGAGTTGTTCGTGATGGAGCAATTCCTGTGGAACTGTCCTGAGGACCTCCAACAGTTCATCCGCGACCGTAAACCGAAGGGGGCCTCTGAGACAGCGGTCCTGGCAGACGAGTACACGAACAACCGAGTACCAGAGACCAGGAGGACCGGCAGCAGCACCTGGAGAGGGGGTAAGCCCAACCCTGCACCCGTGACCCCAGCCCCTAGAATGCAGGGGGCAGCCCCTCTATTACCCCCTGTTCCCCTCTCCAGGTTGGCAGTAGAACCTAGACTGTGTCATCTCTGCAACCAACCAGGACACTTCAAAGCTATGTGTCCCCAGCGCCAACAGGCCCCGTCCCCGACCCAGCAAACGGCGACTGTTTTGTGTGTGGGTGGTGGTAGGTCCCTGGACAATTTTCGACCCGTCACCATAGGCTGCTCAGTGGCCATGGGACTGCGGGACACCGGCGCTGAACGGACTTTGGTGCGACCCGAAATGGTCTCCCCCCAGGACTTGCTTCCCGGAAGGTCCCTCGCCGTCTCCGGAATTGGAGGCGTGGAACCCGCATTGCCTGTTGCCAGGGTTTATCTGGACTGGGGTGCGGCGAGGGGAGTGAGGGAGGTGGGGGTCTCTGCTAATATCCCGGCGTATGTATTGCTTGGGTCAGACTTGGGGCGGCTAGTGTCCAAGTACGTGGCCACTGACCTCCCCAGTTCTGATCCACCAGAATGTGTACTGTCCAATATTGAAAGTGTTGATGGGGATGACGTTATTAATGATGATGTTATTATTGATGATGTTGATGATGTTTGCAGTGGCACTCCACACAACACAGCACACAAAGGGCTGACAGGGAGGGGGGAGGAAGATAAAGGGAATTGTAGAATGGCCTTAGGCCAGGATCAGCCAGCTCACCTTTTGTTCTCAGGGGAGACAGAGGGGGCTGAGAGCTGCAGAAGGAACAGACACAGATGGATGTGAGTCTGCTCTCTGCTGTAATCAGCAAGGTATTGCAGCCAAGGAGCCAACGATCGAGGTCGGAGTACCCACAGGGAATGCGGTGCTGCCAGGTATGGCCCAGACGCTGCGCTCTGAGGAGCTGCAAGGGGTGGAACATGTCGGGGAGCATGGGGCTGTCACAGGAGAAGTGAAGCCACCAGGTGAGATCCCAGGGCAGGAACCACCCACCACCGGGATGTCAGGATGCCAGGATAGTCCGCCTGAACCGGCGACTTGGTCAGGAGCGGAGGGGAAGCAGGCACTGCCCATGGTTACAGCAGCCATAGCCGCTGTCACCAGGAGTAGGGGTGCTGGAGCCCAGGGAACCTCGCGGAGGTTCAGAGGCTTCTCCCCTTCAGACCGAGTGGCTGCCGAGTCAGACGGAGGCCAGGAGACAGGTCCCGGGGAACTGGCGGAGACTGTGGCCGTTTTTTCTTCGCTGACCACGTCTCGTCAGGAGTGTCAGGTGGCGTCAGGGGCTGACGTCAGCCTGGAAGCTCTCCAAGAGCAGGTGGCACAGCTTTCCTCGGACTCGGACCACGAGCAGCTGGTCTGGAACCAAGGACGGCTGTACCAGGTAACGGTCCAGCAGGGGTCACCGGAGGTGTGGCCCAAGGACCGACCGGTAGTTGTACCCACTGGCTGCCTGAAGGATGGGGATGCTTTCCCCATAACCTGCCAGGGCAGTGGGGAAGGTCTACACGGGGGCCAGGAGACAGGTCCCGTGGAACTGACGGAGGACGTGGCAGTTGCTTCTACTCTGACCACGTCTCGTCAGGGGTGTCAGGTAGCGTCAAGAGTTGACGTCAGCCTGAAAGCGCTCAAGGAGCGGGTGGCACAGCCTCCCTTGGACTCAGGCCTCCAGCAGGTGGTCTGGGACCAAGGACGGCTGTGCAAGGTAACGGTCCAGCAGGGGTCACCGGAGGTGTGGCCCAGGGACCAACATGCAGTTGTGCTCACTGACTGCCACGGAGATGGGGAGGCGATCCCCATACCGTGTTGGGGCAGTGGGGCAGGTGTTCCTACAGCCAGTCAAGGGGATGGGCGGCTCAAGCCCATAACCTGTCCGGATGCCATAGGGGTACTCCCTGTATGTCAGAGTGATGGGACCTCAGTGCCCAACACCTGTCAGAGGGGCGGGGACACGTTTCCCGTGACCTGTCAAGATGAGGGGCAGGATGATGGGAAAGCTGTATCCCCGGCCTGTCAGGATGATGGGAAAGCTGTATCCCCGGCCTGTCAGCAGGACAGGAAAGAGTTGTCCCAGGCCAGTAGGGCCAATGGGAAGGTGATGTTATCCCCCGGGGAGACAGCCGTCCAAGTCACTGTCACCCGTGGACTGAGGAGCGAGAATGCAGGTCGTACACTGCTCTCTGGGCCCTCACTCCGTCGAAGGATAACTGAACCCATGTCTGACCCAGAACAGGTCCCAGAGGGTCCCGGTGGGAGTGAGGCATGTGCACCGCTTCTGACTATGCCTAGCCAGGGGTTTGAGACTGCACTACCAGCGAGTGCCAGTCCTGAGGTGCCAAGCCACCTCGCGGAGATGGCTGTCTCCACCAGCAGAGGAGAGAGAGTACTGTGGGATCCAGGGAGGGAGGCGGCCTGCTCCACGGTGGAAAAGGGAGTTTCCGGCAATGGTGTGAGCCCCGCAGTGTCTGCAGCCACACTTGTGCGGACGCCACTCCATCGTGGGGACAGACCACAACCCCCTCAGCGGTTACACACAGTCCCCGTGACGAATGGAAGGTTGTTACATGGGAGCCTTACGCTCCAGGAACACAACTTCACCATTCGCCACAAGAGTGACCATGACCACGGTAACGCTGATGGGTTATACCGCCAAGGGGAGGTAGTGGACGGGCGCACGGGGAGACACAGGAATGTGCCATCCCCTAGCGCCGTCTAAAAGGGGGAGGTGTGATGAATATTGGTAAGGAATATTGCCATATCCCCCATATTCCATCCCTCCCAGAAAGCAGTTGATAAGGCACATCTCACTCACAAAGAGATAAGCCCCCACCTTTTTCTGGCCAGAGGCAATTCCTCTCTGGTCAGAAGTAGATCAATTAGCACCTAGCTGCCAGCCAACAAGGCAACACAAAAGGAGCTCATCCTCACCTTTGATATGCAATCAGGTAGGTGTATGCAGCTTCCTAAGAAGTGGGGTTTTGCCAAAAGGTGACACGTCCAATATAAGTCTCATTCTTCCCAGGCAGACTGGACGGGGCCGTGACTATAACATTAATATCTCATAAGCCGTCCACCCTGTGATGCTATCAATTATAAAAATGAACTCCACACATCTAGACGGAAATAGGGCTATATTAACATGAATGTAGGACGACAGTAAGCCATCTAAACAGGACATTGGCTGCTAGGCTGCTACCAGAGTAGCCATGTTTCATATCCAGACGAAGATAAAATCATAACTAAAAATATGAAAGTATTATCTTCCGTCTGTGATGCCGATGGACAAGGCTAGGGAGCATTATGGAATCTGGGTGTCCATATCTCCCCTCAGAGGGGTGGGAGTTGTGAGACATCCCAGAGGTGTGAGATGGGTGGAGACAGGGGTCAGCCCATAATGTATAAAACTCATCTGCCCCATCTCCACCTTGTATTTCTTCTGAAGAGGCATTATTCCACCAAAGCCAGAGATTACCCAAGGAACAGATTGGTGCCACGCCGCCCTTGTGGTGCCATCAGCACTAAGGTAACTGCTCACGTGTGTGTAATTCTGTGTATCCCATTCCTCCTTTTATTGGCATATCTGACTGTAATATTTGTAACATCTGAATAATAACTGTAAATATTAATATCTAGTGTACCATTAGGGTGATTAAATATATAAATTTAATCTTGAGTTGCTCTTTCTATCTTGATCACGATTCCCACGTCCGTGTGCTCATATAACGCTACCTGGGTTGGTTTCTGACCCAATATAAGCCCGACCACGGACCGGACTTATATTCAACGAGAAGCTGGTGGCAGCATTTGTGCTTGTGGTTATTCGGGGTCTCTATCAGTGACGGGGTGGAGGAGATTATATGTGCTTCCAGCTGCGGGCTAGAAGACATATACCACACTCACTGAGAGGTGCCTTAATAAACCAGCACAGGCAGGGCAGCTGCGGCCCTTCTTTATCCTCAGGCAGTTCTCTGACTGACCTGGGTTTAACAGGAGGCGCTGTGGAGCTGCCAGGTTCGGTGGTCGCGATTTCACCAGACCCTCCATTCTCTGTTTTACATAACTCCCCCGTTTGTATCCTAAACCATTGGTTCAAAAAAATGCATAACGTTTTCAGAGACTTGGTATGGAAGAAATGTCCCTGGAAAGGGAAACTCCAAATGTCAAGACCAGTGTGGACTGACTTTAGCATATTTATCAGCCTTGCAGCTACAGCATTTTAGAGGATATGCATTGAAGAAAACAAATGACTCTGTGGCTGTGGTAATTAAGCATATAGGGGGAAGCCATAATATCTTAGGGCTTCTAGAGTCAAATAGGTTCAAAGCCAAATCCAGAAGTAAACGACCATGTTTCTCCTGCATCACATTTGGCTGACCTGTAAAAAGGTTTGGGGTATGAGCAATTACTCTAAATGCATATCTTTGTGGAATTGCACGTGTCTGAGGGAACTTTATCTAGAGGGGTTTGTGAACTGGAGGAAACCAAGGACTGAAATATTTATATCAGGTATTTTTCAATGGGTGTTTTTGTTTGCTTGACCAGTTAAAACAGATGTTCCAACTGCAGTGCTGTGATATTTATAGGTATTTACATCTTAGACATGTTATAAGAGTGCAGAAAATGTATCTAGTGTTACTATATCTACTAATAGGCTGCTGAATAGTGATGGGCGAACCTGCCGATGCTTGGGATTGGTGGACTCGCGTGGACAATTTTGTAAAGTCCAAATTTGGGGCCAGGCGTAACTCAAACTTGCATTCGAACCCCGAGCATGGGCTTTACATTTATGGGATGAGGCGGGGGAACAGGGGGCTGTAAAAGAAAGCATATAGTTAATAAACATTATCATTATACTTACTGAGTCCTGCGGCTCGCATCCTGCTGTCCTGGCTGCATCTACTGTCAGGGCCTGCTCATTAACTTCCGGGTATGTTTACTGCTTTGCCGAAAACCGCTTCAGTTCTCGGCAGTGTTCACTGTGACGTCAGGGGTCAGCTGAGTTCATCGCTCAGCTATGAACTTGATTGACCTCTGTACTGTCAGTCTCAGCCTGCTTGTCTGTTCAGAGCAATGAAGCAGAGCTGAACTTGTTCTGCCTGTGGACTACTTTGGAGAGATGTTTTTTTTGTAATTAAAGATGGAGTCCCAAAATGTGTTTTTTGTTTTATTTGTAATATAGAAAAATTGTCTGTGTTGTTTTTTCTTTTTGTAGTTTTTTTTTTTTTTTTTTTTATGTTAACTAGAAAATAGCTTAACACCATGAATTTCAGGCTTAGTACCAGCTGACAATACAAAGCTGGTATTAACCCCATTTTTCTGATCATCATAATGGGAGACCCAGACAATGGGGTTTAGGGCACTGCCCTCCGGAGGCCACACTAGGTACTACAAGATCTGTAGACACCGCCCCCTCCGCTTATAAACCCCTACCGCAGGGAATATCCTCAGTTTTAAACTTAGTGTGCTCGGAGGTATCACACGCTTTGCTTGCACTTCATTGCATTCTCACAGCTTACGTGATGGCGTATGAAGACAAGGTAAAAGAAGGTCCCAGTCGGGGACCTCCGGCAGTCTCCCTGTTAACCTTCGGGGAACACGCAGGTCGAGGTACCGGAAGGCCTAGTGCCTGGGCACACTGTGTCTCCCGGTACGCTGCCGCGCTCCTTTCCATCCCCTCCTGGGGGCTCTGGGAAGTGGGAGATAGGAGCCTTGCACAGCTCCGCTCCGTCCGAGGCCTCCCTAAATGGTGCTTACAGACCGGACTGGAGTCAGCTCTGTCCGAGGCCTCCCTAAATGGTGCTTACAGACCGGACTAGAGCCAGCCCAGTCCGAGGCCTCCCTAAATGGTGCTTACAGACCGGACTGGTGCTGAACCCCCATCCGAGGCCTCCCATGATATGGTGCTTACAGACCGGACCGGCACTGAGATACTTCGTGTCTCCGGTGTGCCTGGGGGTAGTGTCTGGCACTAGTGTGTTCATGACACTCAGACCGCGCGTTGCCTTCGGGTCCGCGGTTCTGGCGGTGACCCTGTGCTGGGGTCACCCTGGCTGACCGCCCTGTGTGTCACAGGGGCTGCGGCTGTGGGCTTCAGACTGTGTCTGTAAGCCAGGGTATTTATGTTTATACCTCCCGCGCTGCGGGCTCCGGCGCTTACATTATTGTAATGGCGGCCGGGAGAGATGTGGAGCGGCCCATGTGACCTGGATGGGCGTGTGTGTGTGCTTCCCGCGTGTTTCGGCCCCGCCCTCTGTTTCTACAGCGGCGGCCATCTTTTCCCCTCACTTTCCTGCTGGGATCGTTGGAGACTGCTCTGCTGCACTCCAGGGGAGACCAGGTCTTCTTACCTCGTGGAGGCCACACACACACCGCTCCCTTCACCACCGCTGTGCAGCGGTCGGTAAGCCACCGGTTTCCGGTGAATATTCTCCTGTTTGATATTCCCCTACCGTGGGTATGTCCTCAGGGAAGAAAGGCGCTGCTAAGGCGGCCAGTACCACCCCTGTCTGTGCTACATGCAAAGGGACACTGGTGGAGGGGTCCTGCAATAATTGCGGACGTCCAGACGCCCGGGCTGTTTCTGCTGAGTCAGCAGCTCCGGTGCTATACCCTGAGATTCAGGTGATCCCAGGGCCATGGGAAAAACAAAGCGAGATTAATGCTTCTATGTTGTCCCAATTGTCCTCCATGTCGCAATCCCTGGAGGCACTAACAAGGAGACTGGATGCTCCAGCTACTCCTTCAAGCTACCCCCGAGTGTCTCCATCTTCCACCGTGAGACCCCTTAAGCGGGCTCGCCGTGAGGATTCACCCGAGCTCCAGATCCTCTCTGAGGAGGAGCGTCACTCTGACTGTGACGAGGATGATGGGGGTTCAACTCTCGGGTCGGTGTCTGAACCAGCTGAAGGGGTGGAGGATCTGGTGTCCTCCATCAACGAGACTTTACGCCTCGGGTTACCCCCTCAGGAGACAGCCGTTCACCCGAAGGAGGTCTATCAGTGGTTACAACCTGAAGCTAGACCATGTGGTTCCTTTTTGGACCACACTAACTTTGAAAGGGTGGTTAGAGCTCCCAGGGTACACCCTGGACGGCGTTATGTCCGCAAATCCAAGGACAATCGTTTTCCCTTTCCTCAGGAGGTGCTTCAGGAGTGGTCGCAGTCCCCGAAAGTGGACGCTTCCATGACCAGGATTGCTGCACGCTCCCTTTTCTCTGCCTCTGATAGCTCCTCACTGAAGGATGCGACAGACAGACAGGTCGAACAACTCGCCAAGTCGTCTTATGAGGCTGTGGGGTCATCCTTTGCCCCGAGTTTTGCTGCGGTCTGGACTCTGCAGGCGATCACATCCTGTCTGGATGGTATTGCTGACCTAGCAGGTTTCAACTCTGAAGTCCTGGCACTTACCGAGAGGGCAAAAGCCTATGCGGATTATGCCAGGACGGCGTCCCTGGAGACTACCACTCACTCAGCTGTGGCTTCGGCCAATGCGATAGCGATCCGCAGATTGTTGTGGCTACGTCTATGGGACTCAGATGCCACGTCAAAGAAGATTCTGCAGAATCTTCCTTTCTCTGGTGACAGGCTGTTTGGTGCCGAGCTGGACAAGTTGATCAAGGACTCTACGGAGTCCAAGATTCCACAGAACAGACCTAAGCCTAGGTATACTGTAAAGAGGAACCCTAAACAGTGGTCCTTTCGTCCCAGCTCACAGCCGTCAGCGTCTTCCGCTCGCGCGGACCGTGGGGGCAAGACTTCTCAGCAGTGGCGTCCCAAGAGTCGCCAGAAGAAGTCGGCAGGTACAACAGCTGCCGCTCCCAAACCCACTTCCGCATGACTCGCTCCCTCTTCCTGCCTCCCCACAGGTTGGGGGTCGCCTGTCACAATTTCAAGACAAATGGCGACTCCACATCCAAGATCAGTGGGTTCGAGACGTAGTCTCAAGAGGATACAGGATAGAGCTGTCATCACAGCCCGCACACCGATTCCATCGGTCTGTTCCATCTCCAGAAAAGGCTCAGGCTTTTTATCTGGTGTTGGAGGGACTCCGCAGAGACGGAGTGGTGGTCCCAGTGCCCACTGGGGAGAGGTTCAGGGGTTTTTACTCCAACCTCTTTATCGTCCCGAAGAAGGACGGCTCTTTCCGCCCGGTTCTGGACCTCAAGCTGTTCAACCGCCATGTGTTGGTTCGGAAGTTCCGCATGGAATCCCTGCGCTCCGTGATCGCGGCTGTGTCGCAGGGCGACTTCCTAGCGTCCATAGACATCCGCGACGCTTACCTTCACGTGCCCATTGCACCGGCTCATCAACGCTGGTTGAGATTCGCAGTGGGGGAAGAGCACTTCCAATTCGTGGCGCTGCCTTTCGGGTTGGCCTTGGCTCCCCGGGTGTTCACGAAGGTGATGGCGTCGATGATGGCCTTACTGCATGCGCAGGGACACGCCGTCATCCCTTATCTAGACGACCTGTTGGTCAGAGCGCCATCGGAACACCTGTGTCAGCGGAGCCTGCAGGCGACCATGCAGTCTCTGGAGCGGTTCGGGTGGCTTCTCAACATCCAGAAATCCACCCTGGTTCCAACCCAGTCACTGACGTATCTGGGCATGGACTTCCACACGGACTCTGCTCTAGTGTCCCTACCACGAGCCAAACAACTGGCCATCCAGTCAGGAGTACACGATCTCCTCAGATCACCTCATTCATCCCTGCGGGTATTGATGAAGCTGGTGGGACGCATGGTGGCAGCAATAGAGGCGGTGCCCTTCGCACAGTTTCGCCTCCGTCCTCTGCAACTGGAAATCCTCCAGAGGTGGGACAAGAGGACGTCCTCTCTGAATCAGCTGGTGGTCCTCTCCCAGCCGACCAGGGATGCTCTGCAGTGGTGGCTTCAGCCGAGTCACTTGTCAAAGGGACGATCCTTCCTGAAGCCATCGTGGTTAGTGGTGACCACCGACGCCAGCCTGAGGGGCTGGGGCGCGGTGTTCTTACACCACAGAGCTCAAGGTCTCTGGACACGTTCAGAGGCGACGTTGCAGATCAACGTGCTGGAGCTCAGGGCGGTCTATCTGGCACTCCTGGCCTTTCGGGTGTTCCTATCCGGACAACCGATTCGGGTTCAGTCCGACAATGCGACGACTGTCGCCTATATAAATCACCAAGGGGGAACCAGGAGTGCACAGGCTCTAGCGGAAGTCCACCGCATTCTATCATGGGTGGAAGCCAACAACTGCTTGATTTCCGCAGTCTACATCCCAGGTGTCGAGAATTGGGAGGCAGATTACCTGAGCCGACAGGGGATGGACGCCGGAGAATGGTCTCTTCATCCGGACGTCTTCCGGGACATCTGCATCAGATGGGGGACCCCGGATGTGGATCTGATGGCCTCCCGGCTGAATCATCAGGTGCCACAATACATGGCGAGATCGTGGGACCCTCAGTCTCTGGGGGCAGATGCTCTAGTCCTGAGTTGGTCAGATTTTCACCTGCCATATGTTTTCCCGCCCCTGGCACTGATGCCCAAGGTCCTGTGGAAAATCAAAACGGAATGTCACGCAGCCATTCTAGTGGCTCCGGATTGGCCGAGGAGGTCCTGGTATCCGGATCTGTGGTAACTGTCCGGCGGACACCGGTGGGCTCTTCCAGACCGCGCAGATCTTCTCGCGCAGGGCCCCTTCTTCCGCCCCAATTCCAGGGCCCTCAGATTGACTGCATGGCTCTTGAGGCCTGGCTCTTAACATCCAGGGGTTTCTCTCCTGCGGTGGTTTCCACCATGAACCGAGCTAGACGGCCCACGTCACGGAAGATTTACCACAGAACGTGGAAAGTCTTTTTCGCCTGGTGCTCCTCTGGGGGACATGTACCTTGGCCTTTGTCGATCCCGACCCTATTGGCTTTTTTGCAGTCAGGTTTGGAGTTGGGCCTTTCCCTCAGTTCTCTGAAGGGTCAGGTATCAGCGCTGTCTGTATTGTTCGACAGGCGCTTGGCGCTCCTTCCAAAGGTTCGTCAATTCCTCCAAGGGGTGTCTCGCGTGGTTCCGCCGTATAGGCAACCTCTGGACCCTTGGGATCTCAACATGGTCTTGGCGGCTTTACAGAAACCACCTTTTGAGCCATTGAGAGAAGTCTCTCTCTCTTATTTGTCACAGAAAGTGGTCTTTCTGGTGGCTATTACGTCCCTGAGACGGGTCTCTGAACTGGCGGCACTGTCGTGCAAGTCACCCTTTCTGGTGGTTCACCAAGACAAGGTGGTGTTGCGCCCGCGGGCGGAATTCTTGCCAAAAGTGGTCTCCACTTTTCATTTGAACCAGGAGATTGTTCTCCCATCGTTTTGTCCCGCTCCTGTTCATCAGGTTGAGCGCGACCTCCACACTCTGGATCTCGTACGGGCTGTACGCATTTGTGTGTCCAGAACTGCCTCCTTCCGGAGTTCGGACTCCTTGTTCGTACTGACGGCGGGTCGCTGTAAGGGGTCAGCGGCGTCAAAATCAACCTTGGCCAGATGGATCAAGGCACCCATTCAAGAGGCTTACCGTTCTTCTGGTTTGCCTCTTCCGGTAGGCTTGAAGGCGCACTCGACCAGAGCTGTCGGTGCCTCCTGGGCCTTGCGACATCGCGCCTCTGCTCTACAGGTGTGTCAGGCGGCCACTTGGTCCAGTCTGCACACCTTCTCTAAGCACTATATGGTGCATGCCCATGCCTCTGCGGATGCAAGTTTGGGCAGGCGGGTCCTCCAGGCGGCGGTTGCCCACCTTTGATGGGGACCGCGTATGCAAACGTCTGTTGAGGAACTTTTTTCCCGCCCTGGGGTATTGCTTTAGGACATCCCCATTGTCTGGGTCTCCCATTATGATGATCAGAAAAAAGAGAATTTTGTTTACGTACCGTAAATTCTTTTTTCTTGAATCATCAATGGGAGACCCAGCACCCACCCAGTGTTCCGTTATATGTTACGGTTGATCTGTCTCCTGTTGGGACAGTTTATCCGGGTTGTTGAACCGTCTGTTCACGGTGTCTTCCCGAGGTTTTCGGGTGTGGTTTTTCTGTTGTCTCCTCGCAGCTTATGGACCAAACTGAGGATATTCCCTGCGGTAGGGGTTTATAAGCGGAGGGGGCGGTGTCTACAGATCTTGTAGTACCTAGTGTGGCCTCCGGAGGGCAGTGCCCTAAACCCCATTGTCTGGGTCTCCCATTGATGATTCAAGAAAAAAGAATTTACGGTACGTAAACAAAATTCTCTTTATTACCCAAAATGCCACCCCCCCCCCCTTCACTAGGGCCACTAAAAAATCGGGTAAAGCGCCTGGAAATTGCGCTCTGATGAATGCTCCATTTTCAGTGGTAGCTGTGGGTGGGAAGGGTCATGGTTTATATTGGCCCTCCTCATCCTAAAAATAGCAGACTATAGCGGCTCCAGAACTGGTGCTTCCATTAGATGCTCTTCTATTGCCCTGGTGCGTTGGCATATTGGGTAATGGTATTTGGGGTTGATGCCAGCTATGTCAGCTGGCATCAAGCACAGGGGTTAGTAATGTTGAGGCGCCTCTCAGATAGCCGACATTACTAACCCAGTCAGTAATAATTAAAAGACAAAATTATTTTATTGGAAAAAAACACTCCTTACCTCATTCTTTTTTTACCAATTTATTGAGAAAAAAACGCACAAGAAAAAAAATCCTGTAGTAGTCCAGGGTTTCCTCTGTAATCCACCAAATTCAACTTGGTCCAAAAAAGCAAACCTGCAAGACATCCAAGAGAGCATTAGTGAACAAATAAAGACAGAAGACACCCTCATTTACCAATTTATTTTCTACTAAAATCTAAGAATGTCTGCGCGCGGTCCCGTCGAGGTTCGTCAGCATTTCATTCTCTCAGCATATGAAGGGCACGTTCAGAGAACACATCCCCCATTTGCTGGAAGAACAGGCACTGCCCAACTCCTGGCATTGTGAGCAGCGGTGATATCACAAAGGTTACCACAGTTCAGATTCATGGGGATCACTCAGTGCGGAAGATGACAAGTGTGACGTGCGCTGACTTTGTCATCAATATCAAATTAGTGGTGGTGCAACACCAGTAGTACCCCTCACTAATCAGTTGAATGGAGCAACGATCCTGCATGCACACTGCTGCTGTTTGCTAATGGGGATATAAGTGTCCCAATCTGCTGATCAGTGAGGAGTCTCAGAGGTCACAACAAGCAAAACACTCATACTTTAGGTGAAATGATTTTAAGCTTGTTTAATAATCATCGTCAAGGGATAAACAAGGGAATCTCTGCTCTTCCCGTTTTTGAGTGTATGGAAAGAAATAATAATAAAACTTTATTTGTATAGCGCCAACATATTCTGCAGCGCTTTATAGTACAATGGTTCGTATAAGAAAAAATATACAATGCAGATTGGTAAGTCATACAGAACAGTAGTTACATACAATAAACAGAATCAATGTAGGAAATACAATAAATAAGGCAAAAAAAATAAAGGTGACCCTGCTCGAAGGAGCTTACAATCTACGAAGGGATGGGGGTGACACAAAGTACAGGGGCTTATAACAATGAATATCTTATGTCTAAAATGACTACTATTAGGTAGAATGATAGGGCGCCCTGAAAAGATGTGTGTTTAGGGAGCGTCTGAAGCTATGCAAGTTGTGAATGGTCCTAATTATTTGGGGTAGAGCATTCCAGAGGATTGGTGCAGCTCGAGAGAAGTCTTGGAGTCGGGAATGGGAGGTTCGGATTAATGCAGATGTTAGTCTAAAGTCGCTTCCAGAGCGAAGGGGACAGGTGGGGTAGTAGACAGAGATAAGGGTAGAGAGGTAAGGAGGTGCCGCACCATGAATAGCTTTGTTGGTGACAACAAGCAATTTGAATAGGATCCTATAGTGTATGGACAGCCAGTGCAGTGACTGGCACAGAGCGGAAACATCTGAGTAACAGCTGGATAGGTGTTCCTGGCTGCTGCATTGAGGATAGAC
Organism: Allobates femoralis; assembly: GCA_033576535.1. Taxonomy (NCBI): domain Eukaryota; kingdom Metazoa; phylum Chordata; class Amphibia; order Anura; family Aromobatidae; genus Allobates; species Allobates femoralis. The sequence continues at coordinate 437,950,843 of JARQOC010000004.1, read as the reverse complement.
TGGAGAGGGCAAAGCTTACTGCGGGGGAGGCCAGCTAATAAAGAATTACAGTCAAGGCAGGAATGGATCAGGGCCGCGGTGAGGGTTTTAGTTGTTTCCATGGTGAGGAAAGGGCGAATTCTGGAGATATTTTTCAGGTGCAAGCGACAGGAGCGGGTGAGAGATTGTATATATGGGGTGAAGGAGAGATCAGCGTCAAACATAATACCCAGACAGCGAGCCTGCTGCCTGGGCATTATCGTGGTGCCACACACCGAGAGGGAAATGTCAGGTTTAGGGAGGTTGGTAGAGAGTGGGATCAGAAGAAGTTCAGTTTTGGAAAGGTTAAGCTTCAGATAGAAAGCGGACATGATAGTGGAAACTGCGGTTAGACAGTCATTGGTGTTCTGTAATAATGCAGGGGTAAGGTCAGGGGAGGAAGTGTATAGATGTGTATCATCAGCATAAAGATGGTACTGGAAGCCAGATCTGCTGATGGTGTGTCCTATTGGGGCAGTGTAGAGAGAGAAGAGAAGAGGGCCAAGGACTGAACCCTGAGGGACCCCGATAGTGAGAGGAAGAGGGGAGGAAGTGGAGCCAACAAAGGATACACTGAAAGAGCGATCAGAGAGATAGGAAGAGAACCAGGAGAAAGCCGTGTCCTTGATGCCAATGGAGTGCAGCATAGCGTGTAGGAGATGGTGGTCAACTGTGTCAATAGCTGCAGAAAGGTCAAGTAGGATAAGCAGAGTGTGTTCACCATTACTTTTTGCTGTCAGAAGGTCATTGGTCACTTTGATAAGTGTAGTTTCTGTAGAGTGTAAGGGGCAGAAGCCAGACTTCAATGGATCTAAAAGAGTGTGAGTGGAGAGGTAATGGATGAGGCGGGTGTAGACCAGGCACTCCAGGAGTTTGGAGACTGGGCTGTAGTTATTTGTGCAGGATGGGTCAAGTGACGTTTTCTTTAGTAAAGGAGTAATAAAAGTGTTTGAAGGAGGAGGGGAAGATGCCAGAAGAGAGGGAGAGATTGAAGATTGTGGTTAAGTGAGTGGTGACCACTGAAGAGAGGGACTGGAGTAGTTGTGAGGGAATGGCATCAGTGGTGGATGTAGTGGGACGTGAGGAAGAGAGGAGCCTGGAGACTACTTCTTTTGTGACTGGGTCAAAAGTGGAGTGAGCCAGAGGGGATGTGGGGATGGATGGGAGTAACAGTGCTTGAAGGTTGGGAGCTGATTTCCTGACGGATGTTTTCTATTTTCTCTGTGAAGAAAGAAGCTAGATCATCAGCACAGAGATCAGTGATAGGGGCCTGCACTTTAGGACTGAGGAGAGAGTGAAAGGTTTCAAAGAGTTTCTTTGAGTTGTTGGATAGTGAGGAAAACAGGGTGGTGAAGTAGGTCTGTTTAGCGAGGTGAAGGGCAGAGTTGTAGGTTTTTAGCATAAATTTATAATGGATAAAGTCTTCTGGTGAGCGAGTTTTCCTCCATAGACGTTCAGCACTCCTGGAGCATTGCTGGAGGAGTCGAGTTTGCGATGTGAGCCAGGGCTGTTTTATTCTATGTTTGGAGGTTCAGCGGGTGAAGGGTGCTACTTGGTCCAGGGTGCTTCTGAGAGTGTCATTGTAGTGATTTACTACCAGATTGGGGCAGGAGAAGGAGGAGATTGGGGACGTTGATGAGTGTAGAGAGTCTGTGAGTGTATGAGGGTTAATGGCCTGTAGATTTCTGGATGTGTGATAAGTCGGACTCTGCTGTGATGGGTGAGCGTTTGTGAGTGTGAAGGAGAGAATGTTGTGATCAGAGAGAAGAAGAGTTGTCTAAGGAGGAGGTAGAGCAGAGCCGGGTAAAGACCAGGTCAAGCATGTTACTATCCTCGTGTGTCTCATAGATTGAGAGCTGTGAGAGGCTAAGAGAAGTGGTTAGAGATAGGAGCTGGGATGCAGATGGGGAGGTGGGGCTGTTTATGGGAATGTTTAAGTCTCCCAGGATGAGGGTTGGTAATTCTGAGGACATGAAGTGCGGCAGCCATGCGGAAAAGTGGTTGAGAAAGTGGGTGGGTGAATCTGGGGGGCAGTAAACCACCGCTACTCTAAGGGGGAGGGGACGGAACAGCCTAATTGTGTGGACCTCAAAAGAAGGGAATGAGAGTGATGGTGCTGGGGGGATGACCTGGAAAGTACACTGTGGGGACAGGAGTAAGCCAACTCCATCGCCATGTCTGTTCCCAGGTCTTGGGGAATGGGAGAAGTGTAAACCGCCGTAGGAAATAGCAGCAGGGGAAGTAGTGTCTGAATCCTGGATCTAGGTTTCAGTGAGGGCCAAAAGGTTTAAGAGTAGAGATGAGCGAGTACTAAAATGCTCGGGTGCTCGATGCTCTGGCCGTGCATCCCAAGATACTCGTGTACTCGGCCAGAGCACCGAGCCCAATGTTAGTCAATTAGTGACAGGCTCCGCCCACAGACTTCCGGTTATAAAACAAGTGTTTCTGGGAAAGGGCGGGAGGGTGGGCTTTTTCAAATCGCCGCAACATACAACACCTTGCTGTGCCCCCCAGAGGGATCCTAACAATCAATCTGCTCTCTTTGAGGTGCCAGCTCACTGTGTGCACTGAAGGGAGCAGTGTATTTGTGTCAGATCGATAATTATTAGCGAGGAGTCCGAGCATCTCGGCGGTACTCGGTGCTTGTCGAGCATCTCGAGTACCGAGATTTTCGTGCGAGTACCGAGTAGTGACGAGCATACTCGCTCATCCCTAGTTAAGAGAGTTAGTGAGAAAGTAGTTGTAGATAAAGGGAAGTTTGTTGCATGTAGACTGTGGATTCCAGGGGGAACATTTAAGAGGGAGATGAAGGTGTGCAGGTAATGCTAATGAGGTTAGTGGGATTTCTATGTGAGGTGGGAGGGGGTTGAAGTTAGAAGAGGGTGGTCCATGATTGAGCGAATTAAATTGCCTGACATTAGCAGTAGTAGAAAGAGAAGGAGGTAGTAATTTTTGGCTCTGTGACATGGTTTTTGATGATGCAATACCCTGGAATATGATGGGCTTAGATTATTGAGTAGGGTGAAGAGAGTATGGGAGCAGGACATAGTGAAGGGAAGTAGAGAGGGGCTGATGTGGATAAAGGGTGGTGGAGGGTGAATGGGGCTGTAAAAGTGGATGACTAACGCACATAGATATCAAGGCATTAAACTGAAGGACATTTGGATGTGTAGGTCAAAGTAAAGTTAAGACAGGTAGCAGACGGGTAGAGTTGTTACCTTCTGGTTACCTCTGGCTTGTCTCTGGAATATCTCTGCAGGCCACTTTCCAAATCCCACTTTGGCAAATCACACAGGCCAAGGCACAAAGGGCTTAGACATTGCAATTTATAGATATATGTATATATAATTTATAAGAAAAGTTGAGGGTTATCATAAGTCCTGTGTCATACTAATAGTAAAGCATCCTGAGAATACTCGGGTGAGGGCTTTTCTTCCATGGAGTGGGCTCACTCACACATATTTGTAATAACACTGCCATGAATAAAGAATGGGATCAGATCCTGCTACAAGTGTATCCTCTCATAAATGATCCAGGAGCAATTTGGTAATGACCAATGCTTCTTCCAGTGTGATTGAGCACCATGCCATAAGGTAAAAGTGATAACTAAGTGCCTTGATGAACAAAATATTGACATTTTGTGTCCACTGTCAGGAAGCTTCCCAATCAATTAATTTTCAATTGGATTGAAAATGTGGGCTCAATAATCAGTGGGTGGACAAACAAAAATTGTGATAAACTCCAAGCATTGTGATGAGACAAGGGGTTGTGCTCATACAGGATTGGGCTCGGAAGCTGAAATCCAGTATATCAGGGCTAATTACAGAAGTCTTGAAAATAAGTCAACACTGTAAATATTGAGCCTATACACACACTTGATATCATTGACAATAAGGCCACGTGCATACGTTCAGTATTTGGTGACTTTTTTTTACCTCAGTATTTATAAGCCAAAACCAGGAGTGGAGCAATCAGAGGAAAAGTCTAATAAAAACGTGTCCCCACATTTGTATTTTATACCCTCTTCTGGTTTTGGCTACAAATACTAAGTATCAGATACTTATAATTCTATATTAGTGATTATAGAAACATCTGACGAAAAGATCCAAAACTGTAAATTTCACATCTTTTGGCCATGGCTGCAGATTCCATGGGGTGAAATATATTCTGTTTGTTAATGTTTTTTATTTTTTTTCCTAGGTTTTAAACCTTAAATCTAAAAATCTTGTGGGTATCACTTTAACTAACTGTGGCATCACTGATTTGGTTCTTAAGGATTGCCCAAAAATGATGTTCATCCATGGTGAGTCTTTCTCATTACTGTTTGTCCTTCGTTGTATGGATATACTGTATTACTTGATTTGCATGATACATAGTGTATAAAAATACTTTTGTAACATCAATAAATGAAAGACCGCTACTTTTTGACAAGTTAAAATGTTTGGGTAAATATTTTTTTATTAAACAAAGGCATATATTGATTACACAACAATCAGTATAAGCACTCAACTCTATTACATAGTAGTGTTTTGATGCCTAGTACATATTCCATGCAATTAAAGTACACAATATGTTTTGTCTTTGAAACTAGCCAAAAATTTAGAATGGAAATAAAAACGTAAGAAAAAATTTACAAGTATCCTAGTCAAAGCAAGGAATCCCGTCAGTAACATATTAAACTTATGTCATAACTAGATGGTGGCCCGATTCTAGCGCATCGGGTATTCTAGAATATGTATGTAGTTGACATACTGTGACTGACAGAACTTGTTCAGTTAAAATCCACCCATGACTTCAGATTTTACACATGGCGCCGTAGCGAGCACCACTATGCTGATTGGTCGGCGCTGAACGCGGGCGGCCAATCAGGATAGCGGCGTGCGCTATGGCGCCATATTTCAAATACACTGTATTCAGTGTATTTGAAATATGGCGCCATGGCGCGCACCGCTATCCTGATTGGCCGCCGGCGTTCAGCGCCGACCAATCAGGATAGCGGTGCGTGCCATGGTGCCATATTTCAAATACACTGAATACAGTGTATTTGAAATATGGCGCCATAGCGCACGCCGCTATTCTGATTGGTCGGCGGTGAAGGCGCCGACCAATCAGAATAGCGGCGCTCGCCATATTTAAAATACACTGTACTCAAATACACTGTACACATTCAGCTTTATATATTAGATAGCAGCGCTATGGTATATGGTGGTACATTACAGTACACATATAGCAGCGCTATGGTATATGGTGGTACATTACATTACATGTATAGCAGCGCTATAGTATATGGCGGTACATTACAGCACATGTATAGCAGCACTATGGTATATGGCGATACATTACAGCACATGTATAGCAGCACTATGGTATATAGTGGTACATTACAGTACACGTAAAGTAACACTATAGTATATAGCGGTACAGTATAGCACATGTATAGCAGCACTATAGTATATGACAGTATATTACAGTATATGTACAGGTGCACTATAGTATATGGTGGTATTTTATAGCACATGTATAGCAGCACTATAGTATATGGAGGCACATTATAGTACATGTATAGCAGCGCTATGGTATATGGCGGTACATTACAGCACATGTATAGCAGCACTATGGTATATGGCGATACATTACAGCACATGAATAGCAGCACTATGGTATATGGCGGTACACTACAGCACATGTATAGCAGCACTATGGTATATGGCGATACATTACAGCACATGAATAGCAGCACTATGGTATATGGCGGTACATTACAGTACATGTAAAGTAACACTATATTATATGGTGGTACAGTATAGCAGCAATATAGTATATGGCAGTATATGTACAGGTGCACTATAGTATATGGCAGTACAGTATAGCACATGTATAGCAGCACTATAGTATATGGCGGTACATTACAGTACATGTATAGCAGCACTATGGTATATGGCGGTACATTACATTACATGGCCCCCCCGCTCCTCCACAGTAAAAGTAAAAAAAATCCTCAGTGAGGATAGTCACCTGTCCGCCTGCTCGCTCTACCTCCGTCTTCTAGGTCCTACAGGCCTTTAGGACCCGTCGTTGCCTGGTAAACGATCAGCTGATCGGTCACATGACCTCTAACTGCCTTGGGCAGGATGGAGCTGGCGGAGGGGGGGGGGGCAGGATGGAGCTGGCGGAGGGGGGGGCAGGATGGAGCTGGCTGAGGGGGAAGCAGGATGGAGCTGGCTGAGGGGGGGCAGGATGGAGCCAGGGGGGCAGGATGGAGCGAGCGGGGCAGGGTGGAGCCGGGGGGCAGGATGGAGCTAGCACGGCAGGATGGTGGCTGGGGGGGGGCAGGATGGTGCGGGAGGAGCAGGATGGTGGCTGGGGGACAGGATGGGGGTAGGGGTAGGATGGTGGCGAGCAGAATGGAGCGAGCGGGGCAGGATAGTGGCGAGCAGAGCAGAATGGAGCAAGCGGGGCAGGATAGTGGCGGGGGGGCAGGATGGTGGTGGGGGGGCAGAATGGTGGCGAGCGGGGCAGGATGGTGGTGGGGGGGCAGGATGGAGTGAGCAGGGCAGGATGGAGCTGGAGGAGCAGGATGGTGGCGGGTGGTAGGATGGTAGCGGGGGGCAGGTTGAAGCGAGCGGCGCAGGATGGTAGCGGGGGGGGGGCAGGATGAAGCAAGCGGGGGCAGGATGGAGCAAGCAAGGCAGGATGGAGGCGGAGGGGGGGCAGGAAGGAGCAAGCGAGGCAGGATGGAGCCGGGGGGGGATGCAGGATGGAGCCGGGGGGGGGGAGGCAGGATGGAGCCGGGGGGGGGGAGGGGGCAGGATGGAGCCGGGGGGGGAGGGGGCAGCATGGAGCCGGGGAGGGGGGGAGGGGGCAGCATGGAGCCGGGGAGGGGGGGGGGCAGGATGGAGCCGGGGGGGGGGTGCAGGGTGGAGCCGGGGGGGCAGGGTGGAGCCGGGGTGGGCAGGATGGAGCCGTGGAGACAGAATGGATGCGGGGGGGGGCCACGATGGATGCGGGGGGCAGGATCCCCCTCGCCCTCCTCTGTTCTCAATCGTCTTCTGTAGTTGCCATGTGACAAGGCGGGCTGTGTGATGTCACATCAGCCCGCCCTGTCACATGACCAGTGTGTACAGCCGGAGAAGACGGGTGAGAACAGCGGGAGGCGAGGGGGGGCAGTATGGATGTGGGTGGGGTGGGAGACGGGGGGCAATATCCCCCTCGACTCCCACTGTTCTCACCCGTCTGTACACAGGGCGGGCTGATGTGACATCACACAGCCCGCCCTGTGTACAGATGGGTGAGAACAGCGGGAGGCGAGGTGGGGACGGCGAGTTCCCTGTATATCCTGGCAAACAGCTAACACGCCACTTTGAATTCTTGCGCCAATTTGCATAGTCTGCGCTCATTGGTGCCCGCCGGAGGCGGGCACCAATGAGCAGCCTTTGTCTGGCGCGCAATTTCTGTGACCGACAGACGCCTTAGACAATTGTATAGTAGATATGTATATGTATGTGAGTATGTGCGTGAATGTGTGTGTGTATATGTATGTCTGTGTGTGTGTATATATTTGTGTGAGAGTGTGAATGTATGTGTGTGAATGTATATGTGTGAGTGTATGTGTGTGAGTGTATGTGTGTGAGTGTATGTGTGTGAATGAGAATGTGCGTGTATATTTGTGTGTATGTGTGTGAGTGTCTGTGTGTGTATATATGAGTGTGTGTCAGTGAGAGAGAACAAAAAGAACAGAGACCAAAAGCGGATCAGGATGTGGAGACATTACTACAGAATGTTGTCAGGATGGGGGACATTACTACACGATGACAAGGGAGGGAACATTACATAAGATGGAGACATTACTAGAAGATGAGGACCATTATTACAAGAAGGGGAACAGGAAGGGGGCATTACTACATAATGGGGGACATTAATATAGGAGGGGGACCAGGATGGGGCATTACTACACATAGGGACCAGGATGGGGACATTACTGCAAGAAGAGAACCAGGATGGGGACATTCCACAAGATGAGGTCCAGGATGGGGACATTAATATACGATGGGGACCAGTATGGGGATATTACTACAAGGAGGAGGATCAGGATGGGGACATTACTACAAGACAGGGACATTCCTACATAAAGGAGATTAGGGCGGGGACATTCCATATAGTAGAAGATCAGGATTTGTACTTTACTACATTGAGCAAAAAATTCTGGCATTGCTAAAATGTCACTTAGTCCTACAAGGAATGCGGCCCCCCGATATCAATTTTTCTGATCATCATAATGGGAGACCCAGACAATGGGGTTTAGGGCACTGCCCTCCGGAGGCCACACTAGGTACTACAAGTTTGTAGACACCGCCCCCTCCGCTTATAAACCCCTACCGCAGGGAATATCCTCAGTTTTAAACTTAGTGTGCTCGGAGGATCACACGCTTTGCTTGCACTTCACAGCATTCTCACAGCTTACGTGATGGCGTATGAAGACAAGGTAAAAAGGTCCCGGTCGGGGACCTCCGGCAGTCTCCCTGCTCACCTTTAAGGAACACGCAGGTCGAGGTACCGGAGGGCCTAGAGCCTGGGCACATGGTGTTCTCCCGGTACGCTGCCGCACTCCTTCCCATCCCCCCTGGGGGCTCTGGAAAGTGGGAGACAGGAGCCTCGCACAGCTCCGCTCCGTCCGAGGCCTCCCTAAAAGGTGCTCACAGACCGGACTGGAGCCAGCCCAGTCCGAGGCCTCCCTAAATGGTGCTCACAGACCGGACTGGTGCTGAACCCCCGTCCGAGGCCTCCCTTAATGGTGCTTACAGACCGGACCGGCACTGAGATACCCTGTGTGTCTCCGGTGTGCCTGGGGGTAGTGTCTGGACCTGATGTGTCCTGACACTCAGACCGCGCGCAACCCTCGGGTCCGCGGTTCTGGCGGTGTGCCCTGTGCTGGGGTCACCCTGGCTGACCGCCCTGTGGTTTTCATAGGGGCTGCGGCTGTGGGCTTCGGACTTTTGTCTGCAGCCCGGGTATTGTGTTTATACCTCCCGCGCTGCGGACTCCGGCGCCTGCGTTACTGTCATGGCTGCCTGGAGAGATGGAGAGCCCATGTGATGATGGGCGTGTGTGTGTGCTTCCCGCGTGTTTTGGCTCAGCCCTCAGCTTGTCCGGCGGCGGCCATCTTTCTCCCTCACTTCCCGGCTGGGATCTGATGATAGTGCACGGCTGCACTCACGGAGAGTCATTACCCTCGCGGAGGCCACACACACATCGCTCCTTTCCCAACCGCATTACCGCGGTCGGTAAGCCACCGGTGTACCGGTGTTTTTTTCCTGTTTGACGTATTTTCCCCTACTGTGGGTATGTCCTCAGGAAGGAAAAGCGCTGCTAAGGCGGCCAGTACCATCCCTGTCTGTGCTACATGCAACGGGACACTGGTTGGGGGGTCCTGCAATAATTGCGGACGCCCAGAAGCCCGGACTGACACTGCGGAGTCAGCAGCTCCGGTGCTGTACCCTGAGGTTCAGGTGATCCCAGGGCCATGGGAAAAACAGAATACGATCAATGAATCTATGTTATCCCAATTGTCCTCCATGTCGCACTCACAAGGAGACTGGAAGCTCCAGCCACTCCTTCAAGCTACCCCCGGGTGTCTCCGTCTTCCACTGTGAGACCCCTTAAGCGGGCTCGCCGTGACGATTCACCCGAGCTCCAGACTCTCTCTGAGGAGGAGCGTCACTCTGAAGGTGACGAGGATGATGGGGGTTCAATCCTCGGGTCTGTGTCAGAACCACCAGAAGGGGTGGAGGATCTGGTGTCCTCCATCAACGAGACTTTACGTCTCGTGGCACCCCTGAGGAGGTGGACGTTCACCCGAAGGAGGTCTATCAATGGTTACAACCTGAGGCTAGACCATGTGGCTCTTTTATGGACCACACTAATTTTGGAAGGGTGGTTAGAGCACCCAGGGTTCACCCTGGGCGGCGTTATGTCCGCAAATCTAAGGACACTCGCTTCCCCTTTCCACAGGAGGTGCTTCAGGAGTGGTCGCAGTCCCCGAAGGTGGACGCTTCCATGACCAGGATTGCTGCACGCTCCCTTTTCTCTGCCTCTGATAGCTCCTCATTGAAGGACGCAACAGACAGACAGGTCGAACAACTCGCCAAGTCTTCTTATGAGGCTGTAGGGTCTTCTTTTGCCCCTAATTTTGCTGCGGTCTGGACTCTACAGGCGATTACCACCTGTTTGGACGGTATCACTGACCTGGCGGGGTCCAATTCAGAGATCCTGGCGCTTACCGACAGGGCAAGGGCCTATGCGGATTACGCCAGGACGGCGACCCTAGAGACTGCCACCCGCTCTGCTGTGGCTTCGGCCAATGCTATAGCGATCCGCAGGTTGTTGTGGCTGCGTCTATGGGACTCAGATGCCACGTCAAAAAAGATTCTGCAGAATCTTCCATTCTCTGGTGACAGGCTTTTTGGTACCGAGCTGGACAAGCTGATCAAGGATTCTGCGGAGTCCAAGATACCACAGAACAAACCTAAGCCACGGTTATACCGTGAAAAGGAACCCTAAACAGTGGTCCTTTCGCTCCAGCTCGCAGCCTTCAGCATCTTCCGCTCGATCGGACCGTGGGGACAAGCCCTCTACTCAGTGGCGCCCAAGGGTCGCCAGAAGAAGCCGGCGGGGGCAACAGCTGCCGCCCCCAAACCCACTTCCGCATGACTCGCTCTCTCTTCCTGCCTCCCCACAGGTGGGGGGTCGTCTGTCCCGATTTCAGGACAGATGGCGTCTCCGCATTCAGGATCAGTGGGTCAGAGACGTAGTCTCGCGAGGTTACAGGATAGAGCTGTCGTCGCAGCCCGCACACCGATTCCATCGGTCTGTTCCATCTCCAGAAAAGGCTCAGGCTTTTTATCTGGTGTTGGAGGGACTACGCAGAGACGGGGTAGTGGTCCCAGTGCCCACTGGGGAGAGGTTCAGGGGTTTTTACTCCAACCTCTTTATCGTCCCAAAGAAGGACGGATCCTTCCGCCCGGTGCTGGACCTCAAGTTGTTCAACCGTCACGTGTTGGTTCGGACGTTCCGCATGGAATCCCTGCGTTCCGTGATCGCGGCTGTGTCGCAGGGAGACTTCCTAGCGTCCATAGATATCCGAGACGCTTACCTTCACGTGCCCATTGCACCGGCTCATCAGCGCTGGTTGAGATTCGCAGTGGGGGAAGAACACTTCCAATTCGTGGCACTGCCTTTCGGGTTGGCCTCGGCACCGCGGGTGTTCACGAAGGTGATGGCCTCGATGATGGCTCTCCTGCATGCTCAGGGTCACGCCGTCATACCTTATCTAGACGACCTGCTGGTCAGAGCGCCATCGGAACACCTGTGTCAGCGAAGCCTGGAGGTGACCATGCAGTCTCTGGAATGGTTTGGGTGGCTTCTCAATATCCAGAAATCCACCCTGGTCCCAACCCAGTCACTGACGTATCTGGGCATGGACTTCCACACGGACTCTGCTCTGGTGTCTCTGCCGCGAGCCAAACAGCTGGCCATCCAATCAGGAGTACACGATCTCCTCCTGTCACCGCACTCATCCCTGCGGGTCTTGATGAAGTTGGTGGGGCGCATGGTGGCAGCAATAGAGGCGGTGCCTTTTGCACAGTTTCGCCTCCGTCCTCTGCAACTGGAAATTCTCCAGAGGTGGGACAAGAGGACATCCTCTCTGAATCAGCTGGTGGTTCTTTCCCAGACGACCAGGGATTCTCTGCAGTGGTGGCTCCAGCCAAGTCACCTGTCACGGGGCCGGTCCTTCCTAAAACCGTCATGGTTAGTGGTGACCACCGACGCCAGTCTAAAGGGCTGGGGGGCGGTGTTCTTACACCACAGGGCTCAAGGTCTCTGGTCACGGTCGGAGTCGACGTTGCAGATCAACGTGCTGGAGCTCAGGGCGGTCTATCTAGCACTCCTGGCTTTTCGGGTGTTCCTGTCAGGACAGCCCATTCGGGTTCAGTCCGACAATGCGACAACCGTCGCCTATATAAATCATCAGGGAGGAACCAGGAGTGCACAGGCCCTAGCAGAAGTCCACCGCATTCTATCATGGGTGGAAGACAACAACTGCTTGATCTCCGCAGTTTACATCCCAGGTGTCGAGAATTGGGAGGCCGATTACCTGAGCCGACAGGGGATGGACGCCGGAGAATGGTCTCTTCATCCGGACGTCTTCCGGGACATCTGCAACAGATGGGGCACCCCGGACGTGGATCTGATGGCCTCCCGGCTGAATCATCAGGTGCCACAATACATGGCGAGATCGTGGGACCCTCAGTCTCTGGGGGCAGGTGCCCTGATCCTGCGTTGGTCCAGCTTCCAACTACCATATGTTTTCCCACCTCTGGCACTGATTCCCAAGGTTCTGTGGAAAATCAGGACGGAATGCCGCACAGCCATTCTAGTGGCTCCGGATTGGCCCAGGAGGTCCTGGTATCGGATCTGTGGCAGCTGTCAGGCGGGAACCGGTGGGCTCTTCCAGACCGCGCAGATCTACTCGCGCAAGGCCCCTTCTTCCGCCTCAATTCCAGGGCTCTCAGATTGACTGCATGGCTCTTGAGGCCTGGCTTCTAACGTCCAGGGGATTCTCCCCTACGGTGGTTGCCACTATGAATCGAGCTAGACGGCCCGTATCACGAAAGATATACCACAGAACGTGGAAAATCTTTTTCACCTGGTGTGCCTCTGGTGGACGTTCACCTTGGCCGTTGTCGATCCCGACCCTGTTGGCTTTTTTGCAGTCGGGCTTGGAGTTGGGCCTATCCCTCAGTTCCCTGAAGGGTCAGGTATCAGCGCTGTCTGTACTGTTTGATAGGCGCTTGGCACTCCTTCCAAGGGTTCGTCAATTTCTCCAGGGGGTGTCTCGGGTGGTCCCGCCGTATAGGCGACCACTGGACCCTTGGGATCTCAACATGGTCCTGGCGGCTCTACAGAAACCGCCTTTTGAGCCACTGAGAGAAGTTTCCCTCTCTTGTCTATCACAGAAAGTGGTCTTTCTGGTGGCAATTACGTCTCTCAGAAGGGTCTCTGAATTGGCTGCACTATCGTGCAAGTCACCCTTTCTGGTGGTTCACCAAGTCAAGGTGGTGTTGCGCCCGCGGGCAGAATTCTTGCCAAAGGTGGTTTCCACTTTTCACTTGAACCAAGAGATTGTTCTTCCATCATTCTGTCCTGCCCCTGTTCATCAGGTTGAGCGCGACCTCCACACTCTGGACCTCGTACGGGCTGTACGCATTTATGTGTCCAGGACTGCCTCCTTCCGGAGTTCGGACTCCCTGTTCGTACTGACGGCAGGTCGCTGTAAGGGGTCCGCGGCGTCAAAATCGACCTTGGCCAGATGGATCAAGGCACCCATTCAAGAGGCCTACCGTTCTTCTGGTTTGCCTCTCCCGGTGGGCTTGAAGGCGCACTCGACCAGAGCTGTCGGTGCCTCCTGGGCTTTGCGACATCGCGCTTCTGCGCTACAGGTGTGTCAGGCGGCCACTTGGTCCAGCCTGCACACTTTCTCTAAGCACTATATGGTGCATGCCCATGCCTCTGCGGATGCGAGTTTGGGCAGGCGGGTCCTCCAGGCGGCGGTTGCCCACCTTTAAAGGGGACCGTGTATTTAAACGTCTTTTGAGGAACTTTTCCCGCCCTGGGGTTTGCTTTAGGACATCCCCATTGTCTGGGTCTCCCATTATGATGATCAGAAAAAAGAGAATTTTGTTTACGTACCGTAAATTCTTTTTTCTTGAATCATCAATGGGAGACCCAGCATCCACCCAGTTGTTCCGTTGGATGTTTTGCATTTGACCTGTTCCCTGTTGGGACAGTTTATTCCGGGTTGTTGGACCGTCTGTGCACGGTTTCTTTCCCGATGTTTCGGGTGTGGTTTATGTTGTCTCCTCGCAGCTTATGGACCAAACTGAGGATATTCCCTGCGGTAGGGGTTTATAAGCGGAGGGGGCGGTGTCTACAAACTTGTAGTACCTAGTGTGGCCTCCGGAGGGCAGTGCCCTAAACCCCATTGTCTGGGTCTCCCATTGATGATTCAAGAAAAAAGAATTTACGGTACGTAAACAAAATTCTCTTTTTTCTATGTGTGTCCCACCAACCCAGCCGAGTTTGAGACCCCTGATCTAGACTATGTTTCAGTTAATACATCCTGGAATTGAGTTTGCCTTTCTTGCTGCTGCATCACACTGTTGATTCATGTTCAGTCTGTGATCTATTAGTATACAAAATTCTTTCTTACAAGTGCTGTTGCTTAGCCCAGATGTAGGACTTTGCATTTTTCCCTGTTAAAAACCATACTGTCAGTTGCTGCCCATTGTTCAGTTTGTTTTGAATCTTCTCTAGTGTTAGCTATCCCTCCTAGCTTTGCGTCATCAACAAAGTTAATCAATTTAACCTCACAGTTCCTTCATTTAGTCACTGATAAATATGTAGTAAGTTTTTAGTGCAGAAAATAATCTGCAGCATGTCAATTCTTGGTTTGTTTTTGCCTGCATTTTTGACCCCTTGCTTCCACCCATTGACTTCATTATGAAAAACACAGGCAAGAACACATTGAATTTTTCTGCCAGGAGATGCAGAAAATGTCATTCTGCACAAATATGCAAAGATCATACAGATACTTAGTGATGCATCTGTTCCCAGTTACTGAAAACATCTGAGGTATTTGTTTTCAAAATATCTTTTTTTTGTTTTGTTTTCCCCAGCAACGCGGTGTCGTGTTTTGAAGCACTTAAAGGTAGAAAATGCCCCTATAGTCAACCGCTTTGATTATGCTCAATGTAAAAAGCTTAATATGGAACAAGTTCTGGACCAGATTCTTCGGATGCCTCCTGAAAGAAATCGTATCATCTACCTGCGCCCCATGCAGCAAGTAAGTTTATGAGAGAGAGGCAGGCAAAATAGAAATGTAAAAATTTATAACTTTTATTAATGAAATGATGTATTAAAGGGAACCTGTCACCTACCTAAAGCCCCCCCCCAGGCTATCACTACCTGTCCCTGCATCTTCCTATTACTACTCTAACAATCCCTCTCTGTGCTAAATCTGCCCTGTCACTGTGTAAAAAAAATAAAGGAAAGAAAAGTGCGCTATAGTGCGGACCCGGGGGGACGGTATAATCAATGTTTGCAAGATCACTAACCTTGACCAGTTTTGCACAGACCCTGCACAACAGAGGTACACGCCTGGACAGTGAGAGCCTTTGGGCTGGATCACCGCTGGTTACAGCTTCTAATTTCTGGGGGAGCGGTTGCGGTCATGTGACTCAAACCATGTGACCGTGTGGGTGTACCTCTATGACATAAAGGCAGGTCCTTCAAGCCTGGAGCAGCTTCCACCGTTCTCAATGGATGGATGTATACATACAGCAAATAGCGGTGTAAATGAAGTGCAGAGGCAAAGGAGTAAGGATTAAAATGCACACCTTTAATACAGCTTTACACTCTCCCAACAGCGACGCGTGTCGATATCAAGCTATGTTCCTCAGGCACTAGAGAGTGTACAGTCATGGCCAAAAGTTTTATGAATGATACAAATATTAATTTTAACAGTCTACTGCTTCAGTTTTTCTAATGGCAATTTGCGTATACTCCAGAATGTCATAAAGAGTGATCAACTTAACAGCAATTACTGGCAATGTCAATATTTGCCTAGAAAATGAACTTTAACCCCAAAACACATTTCAACATCATTGCAGTCCTGCTTTAAAAGGAGCAGCTAACATCGTTTTAGTGATTGTTCCATTAACACAAGTGTGGGTGTTGATGAGGACAGGGCTGGCGATCAATCAGTCATGATTAAGTAAGAATGACACCACTGGACACTTTGAAAGGAGGCTGGTGCTTGGTATCATTGTTTCTCTCAGTTAACCATGGTTATCTCTAAAGAAACACGTGCAGCCATCATTGCACTGCACAAAAATGGCCTAACAGGGAAGAGTATCGCAGCTAGAAAGATTGCACCTCAGTCAATAATCTATCGCATCATTAAGAACTTCAAGGAGAGAGCTTCCATTGTTGTCAAAAAGGCTCCAGGGCGCCCAAGAAAGACCAAGTGCCAGGAGCGTATCTTAAAACTGTTTCAGCTGCGGGATCGGACTACCAGCAGTGCCGAGCTTGCTCAGGAATGGCAGCAGGCTGGTGTGAGTGCTTCTGCACGCACTGTGAGGCGGAGACTCTTTGAGCAAGGCCTGGTTTCAAGGAGGGCAGCAAAGAAGCCACTTTTCTCCAGAAAAAACATCAGGGACCGACTAATATTCTGCAAAAGGTACAGTGGACTGCTGAGGACTGGGGTAAAGTCATTTTCTCTGATGAATCCCCTTTTCGATTGTTTGGGACATCTGGAAAACAGCTTATTCGGAGAAGAAGTGAGCGCTACCACCAGTCTTGTCTCATGCCAACTGTAAAGCATCCTGAAACCATTCATGTGTGTGGGGTTGCTTCTCAGCCAAGGGAATTGGCTCACTCACAGTCTTGCCTAAAAACACAACCATGAATAAAGAATGGTACCAGAATGTCCTCCAAGAGCAACTTCTCCCAACCATCCAAGAGCAGTTTGGCGCCCAACAATGCCTTTTCCAGCATGATGGAGCACCTTGCCATAAAGCAAATGTGATAACTAAATGGCTCAGGGAACAAAACATAGAGATTTTGGGTCCATGGCCTGGAAACTCCCCAGATCTTAATCCCATTGAGAACTTGTGGTCAATCATCAAGAGACGGGTGGACAAACAACAAATTCTGGCAAAATGCAAGCATTGATTATGCAAGAATGGACTGCTATCAGTCAGGATTTGGTCCAGAAGTTGATTGAGAGCAGCCAGGGAGAATTGCAGAGGTCCTGAAGAAGAAGGGTCAACACTGCAAATATTGACTTGCTGCATTAACTCATTCTGTCAATATAACCTTTTGGTAATCATAATATGATTGCAATTATATTTCTGTATGTGATATAAACATCAGACAAACACAAATAAAAACCAGAGGGCAGCAGATCATGTGAAAATATAATTTTGGTGTCATTCTCAAAACATTTGGCCATGACTGTATAAACAAAAACCCTTTTATAGGACCTGTGTCCAATCTCAGTTTACAATTCATTATGACAACACAGGAAATGGATAGCCTATAAGTCTATAATAATGAATTAAATCTCACAATCTTTATAAACCCTAAAATGAATGAAATCTTATATTAATATGATAATATATTTCCCATTACCATAAGGTACAATTTTTAAAAAGGAATATTCAGTCTAAAAAAGAAATTTTGCAATTCGGGGAAATTAATGGATAACCTTCTCAATAGTTAAATTTAATCCCTCAGGAAATAATGTGCCCATTTTATAAATCATGTAGGACTCTCGATTAATGAGACATCCAAGGGGGTCCAAGTCCAGCAGTGGAACCAGCTTGCTCCACACATAATAAATGAAGGAAAAAAAAACCAGACAGCACTTCCTTGAGCTCTTCAGCCCAGGTGCAAATCTATATAGCTGAATTAGATATATACCAAATTTATAGCAGCACACTGGTTAAGCCATATATAGTATATAATGTAATTCAGCTATATAGATTTGCACCTGGGCTGAAGAGCTCAAGGAAGTGCTGTCTGTTTTTTTTTTTTTTTTTCTTCATTTATTATGTGTGTTGCAAGCTGGTTCCACCGCTGGATTTGAACTTCTGCCTTCCTACCATAGGGTCCATCTGAAGTGGTATGTCTCCTGCTACTGCCCATTGTAAAAGAGACCCCTGGGGTACGAGAGAAGCTTATAGTGTAGACAGGGACCCTTCAGTATTATGGACACCGAGAAGTGGTTGAAGGGCTGGCATATATTGGCCAATGCATGCGCTAAGAACCATAAAAGAGCCATTCCATGTCAAGTGAACCAATGATTATTACCTCTATATTTTTAATTCTTTTGAGATTTTGTTATTTCATAATGGCATGTCAAACAATGCAAAATGTGAAGAGAAAATTTAAAAAAAAATTTTTTTTTTAAAATGATTTTCAAAGTTCGAAAAAAGTGCAAATTTCGCTGTTGCCTGCCTTTACGTTTCTCCTCATAACTCAGGCTACAAATAAGATAGAGAGACAAAATAAACACCATTCTACTCAGAACCGTGCAGACTTTCACCAGATATGTCACAAGAGTATCTTTGATAATATTTTACCCATGCGATCGCAAACGCAAAATTTTAAAGCGCATTTACAAAAAATCGGCATCATTTAAATATTTCAAAAACTGCCCATATATCTGCTGTGCACTTAGCCACATCTGTACCAAATTTCAAGTTGGGATCGCGATGGGATCATATTTTAACATATTTTACTAGTAATAGCGTCAATGGGTCATTCCATATCAAGTGATCTAAATATGAATTTTTATTCAATAAGTTGTAATAACTCATACATCCATAAAATAAAAAATATATCAATTTGACAGGTCTGAAGTTGAATCTCTACATAAATATAACCAAGAACACAAGTAACACACAGGCATTATTTCACAATTTTTAAACTTACATTTATTTCACAATTGTGCATCAAAATTTTGAATTTGATTTTTCCCAAACAAAATATAAAAAAATATAGTCTTGTGACATATCAAATGAAAGCGGTTACCGTTCTGAGTAAAATTATGCCTCTCCCGCTTCATTATCTTATTTCTAGCCCGAGATAAAAAAAAATGTAAAGCCATACCAGGCCAAAATTCGCACTTATTTAAAACTTTAAATATCTGTAAAAAATTAACTGATTAAGAAAAAAATTCAAAACTTTTAATTTGTAATTCACTAAAGTAGTACTTCAAATAGAAAAAAAATTTAAAAAATCTAAAGACGTCAGGTAAAAAAAAATATTCATATTTAGATCACTTGATATGGAATGACCCATTGACGCTATTTAATAGTATTTTAAAATATGATCCCATCGCGATCCCAACTTGAAATTTGGTACAGATGTGGCTAACAGCACAGCAGACATATGGGCAGTTTTTGAAATATTAAAATTATGCCGTTTTAAAATTGTGTGTTTGCGATCGCATGGGTAAAATATTAACCCCTTCCAGACCCTTGGCCCACCCCCTGTGCCATGGAATGATCGGGCTCCTGCAGGTCGAGTGAGGGTGTCACTGACCTGTCACTCGGCCTGCAGGTACATGGGGAGTTGTACAACACCCCAGGGGGGGTCGATTTGCCCCCACCCCCACCCCCCGGCTACAGGCGCGGTGATTGGCACTCAAAAGTGAAAGTGAAAATCACCGCGCCTGTAATGCTTCCCTGTCTGCCGCTGCTATCCCTACCCTCCAATCTTCTCCCCTGTCATCCTCTAACTGTCCCCCTGCCCCCCACCTCTCTTTCCTGCCCCCTCTTCATCTTTCTTACCCCCCCGCTTCCTTTTCCTGCCGCCTGCTTCCTGTCCCTGCCGCCCGCTTCCTCTTCCTGCCGCCCGCCTCCTCCTGCCTGCCCCCGCTTCCTCCTGCCTGCCCCCGCTTCCTCCTAAGTGCCCCCCTACTTCTCCTGTCACCCCCCCTCTTCCCCCTTCCTGCCCCCCCGATCACCGGAGCGGCGATCGCCTCCCACTCACCCCTCCGGCGGCCGCTCTGTCTCCACTGCGTCCCGCTCCTCCTCCTCCTCTTCACCGCCTCCGGATCTGACAGCTCTGTGCTGGAGCTGCCAGATCACTTTCTACAGCTAGATCCTGAGGATCTAGCTGCAGGAAGTGATCTGACAGCTCCAGCACAGTGATCCACAGTGACCATTATGTGATCACTGTGGATCACTGTGCTGGATCTGTCAGATCACTTTCTACAGCTGGATCCTGAGGATCTAGCTGCAGGAAGTGATCTGACAGCTCCAGCACAGTGATCCACAGTGACCATTATGTGATCACTGTGGATCACTGTCCTGGATCTGTCAGATCACTTTCTACAGCTGGATCCTGAGGATCTAGCTGCAGGAAATGATCTGACAGCTCCAGCACAGTGATCCACAGTGACCATTATGTGATCACTGTGCTGGAGCTGTCAGATCACTTTCTGCAGCTGGATCCTGGGGATCGAGCTGCGGAAAGCGATCTGGCAGCCCAGGCGCAGTGATGCACATAGTGGGTCACTGCGCCCGGGGTGTCAGATCACTTTCTGCAGCTCGATCACCATGCTGGCGGATTGGGCTCCAGAGTAGCGATCTGAAAGCAAAGGCGATCGAGCGGCGTGGGACCTTCGTTGTGGACTACGTCGGAGACAATCGAACGTCGTGGGACCTTCGTTGTGGACTATGTCGGATCTTTTTATAATAAAGATGGAGTCCGAATTGTGTCTGTGTTTTTTTTTCAAATAAAAAGATTTTTCTCTGTGTGTATTTATTGACTATTTACCGTACTAGAGATTCCTAATGGCGGGTCTAACATTGGCCCTATATTATGAATCTCGGGCTTAGTGCCAGCTGCCAATAAAAAGCTGGCATTAACCCCTTTATTACCCAGTTAGCCACTGGCACCAGGGCAACTGGAAGAGCGTGGGTACAGCTCCAGAAAATGGTGCTTCAATGAATGCGCCATTTTCTGGGGTGGCTGCGGGCTGCAATTCGCACCAGGGGGCCCAGAACGCTTGGGCCTCTCTATGCTGAGGATTCCATCCCCCAGCTGCCTAGTTGTACCTGGCTGGACCAAAAATATAGCGGAGCCCCACGTAATTTTTTTTCTAGAATTAGTTCTAGAAATTAAAAAAAAAAAAGGGCTTCGCTGTATTTTTGGTTCCAGCCAGGTATGACGAGGCAGCTGGGGGCTGGTGGCAGTCCGTAGCTGCCAAGTTGTACCTGGCTGGACCAAAAATATGGCGGAGCCCTATGTCATTTTTTTTCTAGAAATAATTCTAGAAATAAAAAAAAAATAGGCTTCGCTGTATTTTTGGTTCCGGCCAGGTACAATGAGGCAGCTGGGGGCTGGTGGCAGTCCGTAGCTGCCAAGTTGTACCTGGCTGGCCCAAAAATATGGCAGAGCCCCATGTCATTTTTTTTTTTTAATTCTACAAATAAAATGACATGGATCTTTGCCGTATTTTTGGTTGCCAGCCAGGTACAACTTGGCAGCTAGGGGGCTGGAATCCTCAGCATGGAGAGACCCAAATGTATTGGGTCCCCTATGCTGCGAATTGTAACTACTAGACTAGTATGTTTTTTCACAAAAAGTTTCTTTATTCATTTATACGTCTCAATTTGTGAAGCACATGGGGGTTCAAAGTGCTCACTGTGCATCTAGATATGTTCCCTGGGGGGTCTAGTTTCCAAAATGGGGTCACTTGTGGGGGATCTCAAATGTTTAGGCACACAGGGGCTCTCCATACGCGTCCTGGTGTCCGCTAACAATTCCAATTGTTGGCAAACACCAGGTTGCGTATGGAGAGCCCCTGTGTGCCCAAACATTGGAGCTCCCCCACAAGTGACCCCATTTTGGAAACTAGACCCCCCAAGGAACCTATCTAAATGCATAGTGAGCACATTGAATCCCCAGGTGCTTCACAAACTGAGCCATAATAAGGTAAAAATACTTTTTTTTCACACAAATTTTCTTTTTTAATTTGTACGGATCAATTTGTGAAGCACCTGGGGGTTCAAAGTGCTAACTATGCATCTAGATATGTTCCCTGGGGGGTCTAGTTTCCAAAATGGGGTCACTTGTGGGGGAGCTCAAATGTTTAGGCACACAGGGGCTCTCTATACGCGACCTGGTGTTCGCTAACAATTCCAATTGTTGGCAAACACCAGGTTGTGTATGGAGAGCCCCTGTGTGCCTAAACATTGGAGCTCCCCCACAAGTGACCCCATTTTGGAAACTAGACCCACCAAGGAACCTATCTAGATGCATTGTGAGCACTTTGAATCCCCAGGTGCTTCACAAACTGATCCGTAATAAGGTAAAAATACTTTTTTTTCACACAAATTTTCTTTTTTAATTTGTACGGATCAA
This sequence comes from Allobates femoralis, assembly GCA_033576535.1. Classification (NCBI taxonomy): domain Eukaryota; kingdom Metazoa; phylum Chordata; class Amphibia; order Anura; family Aromobatidae; genus Allobates; species Allobates femoralis. The sequence goes on along the minus strand of JARQOC010000004.1, from coordinate 437,928,832 downwards.
TTTGTGAAGCACCTGGGGGTTCAAAGGGCTCACTATGCATCTAGATATGTTCCCTGGGGGGTCTAGTTTCCAAAATGGGGTCACTTGTGGGGGAGCCCCAATGTTTAGGCACACAGGAGCTCTCCAAATGTGACATGGTGTCTGCTAACAATTTGAGCTGATTTTCCATTCAAATTGTTAGCGGACACCATGTCGCGTTTGGTGAGCCCCTGTGTGCCTAAACTTTGGAGCTCCCCCAAAGTGACCCCATTTTGGAAACTAGACCCCCCAGGGAACTTATCTAGATGGGTGGTGAGCATATTGAACCCCCAGGTTCTTCACAAATTAATTCATGAAAATGAAAAAAACATTTTTGTGGAAAAAAGATTACTTTTTAATTTTTACGGATCAATTTGTGAAGCACCTGCGGGTTCAAAGTGCTCACAATGCATCTAGATATGTTCCCTGGGGGGTCTAGTTTCCAAAATGGGGTCACTTGTGGTGGAGCCCCAATGTTTAGGCACACAGGGGCTCTCCAAATACGATATGGTGTCCGCTAACAATTTGAGGTGATTTTCCATTCAAATTGTTAGCGGACACCATGTCGCGTTTGGAGAGCCCCTGTGTGCCTAAACTTTGGAGCTTCCCCACAAGTGACCCCATTTTGGAAACTAGACCCCCCAGGGAACTTATCTAGATGGGTGGTGAGCATATTGAACCCCCACATGCTTTACAAATTGATCTGTGAATATGGAAAAAGTACTTTTTTTTCACAAAAATGTTCTTTTAGCCTCAATTCTTTCATTTTCACATGGGTAACAGGATAAAATTCATCCTAAAATTTGTTGGGCAATTTCTCCTGAGTACACCGATACCTCATATGTGGTCATAAACCACTGTTTTGATGCGCGGCAGGGCTCAGAAGTGAAGGAGTTCCATTTCACTTTTTGAATGGAAAATTAGCTCCAAAAGTCAAATTGCTCTCTTTCCCTTCAGAGCCCTGCCGTGCGCCCAAACGGTGGTTTATGATCACATATGTGGTATCGATATACTCAGGAGAAATTTCCCAACAAATTTTAGGATCCATTTTATCTTGTTGCCCATGTGAAAATGAAAAAATTGAGGATACAAGAACATTTTTGTTAGAAAAATTAAAATATCCATTTTTTTAATTCCAATTTGCTTAGTTCCTGTGAAGCACCTGAAGGGTTAATAATCTTCTTGAATGTAGTTTTGAGTAGCTTGAGGGGTGCAGTTTTTGGAATGGTGTCACTTTTGGGTGTTTTCTGTCATGTAAACCCCTCAAAGGGACTTCAAATGGGATGTGGTCACTTAAAAAAATGGTTTTGTAAATTTTGGTGGAAAAATGAAAAATTGCTCATGAACTTTGAACCCTTAACTTCCTAACAAAATTTTTTTTTTTTTCCAAAATTGTGCTGATGTAAAGTACACATGTGGGAAATATTATTTCATAACTACTTTGTGTCACATAACTCTCTGGTTTACCAGAAGAAAAATTCAAAATTTGAAAATTGCAAAATTTTCAAAATTTTTGCCATATTTTTGATTTTTTCACAAATAAACGCAAAAATTATCGCCCTAAATTTAATACTAACATGAAGCCCAATATGTCACGAAAAAACAATCTCAGAATCGCTAGGATCCGTTGAAGCGTTCCCGAGTTATAACCTCATAAAGAGACACTGGTCAGAATTGCAAAAAATGGCAAGGTCATGAAGGGGTTAACAAAGATACTCTTGTGACATTTCTGGTGAAAGCCTGTACAATTCTGAGTACAATGGTGTTTATTTTGTCTCTCTATCGTATTTCTAGCCCGAGATATGATAGAAAATGTAAAGTCCTACCAGGCCAAAATTCGCACTTTTTTAAACCTTTAAAAATCTGTAAAAAATTAACTGATGAAGAAAAAAATTCAAAACTTTTTTTTTGTAATTAACTAAAGTTGTACTTCATATAGAAAAAAAATGAAAAAAATCTGAAGACGTCAGGGAAAAAAATATATTAATTTTTCGATCACTTGACATGGAATGACCCAAAAAACAAACAAAAAAAAAATTCTATCTGAGTCTTTTTGGAAAAAACTTTATAGTTTTTTATTTTTTCTCAAAAAATATCTAGTAACACCTACAAATAGCATGTATTGGCTTAACCAGTGTACTGCTATTAATTTGGTATATATCTAATATCAAACTACACAGCTGTATGTATAAACCAACTTCTACTAAAATATGTCTATATTTTCATGTGTGTACATATGCCCCAGATCCTGAGAGAAATGTTGAAACTACGGGTTTTTTTTTTTGGTTTTTTTTTTTGGGGGAAGGGGTTTGTCTACAATCTTCTTCCTCTTTTTACAGGAATAGGGAAAAGGGTTGTGTCTCAGCCACTGATACTCAGAGCGTTACCCGCTACATATGTGATGATTTTATGAAAACAATAAAGGATTGAAGAAACGACAAAGTGGCATCGGTGTTTCTCTTTAAACCTGATTTCTTTTTTTACACCACTTTGAAACCAGTAAAGTTAAATATACTTGGTATCTATGAACTCATACCGACCTGAGGCACCACACAGTCACGCCTATTTTACCATACAGTGAACATATACATATACATATATATATGTGTATGTATGTGTGTATATATATATATATAATATGTAATCTCTATCCACTGTGGGTTAGTGTCAGACCAATAGCGCTGGTTTTGTTTGTTAACTTCACCATTCACAAAGAAGTTTGCCTCATCACTCATCTGAAGGCAATTGTCTATACTGTGAAGATACGAGATGTGCAGCATCTGAAACAACAGATACTGGAAGCCTGTGCTAGCATTTCTTCTGTGGTGTTGCTATCAGTGTGTCAAGAGTGGGGGAAGAGGGTTTCATTGACAATATAACAATGAGCAGCACTTTGAACACATTTTATAAGTGATAATATACTTGTAAATAACTCATGAAAGAATGTATACATACATTGCGGAAGTGAAATTAACTAAAGCAAGTGTTAAAAAAAAAAAATATCCTCACCTCTCCGGCGTGCCCCGCGATGTGCGCCATCTTCTTCCGAGGGCATAAGTACCTGGCGGGGTACCCGATCAGCTGATCGGTCACATAACCGCATCAGCTGAGGGGTTTAAATCTCCCGCACGTCAAAACCGATCGGCGAGCGGCAGATTTAAACCACTCAGCTCATGCGGTAGCCCTGCCCCGCCTGGTCAGCTGATACACAGGTCCTTGGGAGATGGCACACATCACAGGACACACGGCAGAAAGGTGAGGACATTTTTTTTTTTCATTTTTAACCCTTGCTTCACTCTTGCAATGTATGTATATACATTGCGGGAGTGACAGTGCCCCGCTTGCCTGCGCTTTGCAGGCTCGGGCTTTCCTGTGTCCGGTTCCTTTAAAATCATGGACCTGGTCACAGAAATGGCATCCGGAGGCCACATCAGATCCAGTCCTTTCCTGTCCGTGGGGTCCTGAAAAAAAGAGAGTCCCCACGGACAGGAAAAAAATCGTGATGTGAAACCAGCCTAACCGATCAGCAGGGACATCAAACGTTCACCTATCGGTTATTGATGACCTAAGCCTGGAAAACACCTTTTAAGTGAAGTGTCTCTTAATATGTAATCTCTAGTTTGTATCTTGTGCAAGTTTACAAATATTTGCAAGAATACTGTAATTAAAATGCTGCCCTGATAATCAAGCCATCCTTATTAAAAACGCCATGTAGAATGGTATGTTGGTCACAGGCATAATCTGTGATTGGACGCAGGGCTCGCATGATGTCACATGAGTTCCGAACCATGATTACCAACAGCGCCTGCATGGGTGGTGACTACGGGCTCTTTTATTTTATATTTGGCAGACCTGTGGAATCAGAAGGGGTTGTCCTGTAAGTGGACAGACCCTTTAACCTTGGTTCTGATTTTAGTATTTTGTTCTACAAGAAACCGCTTGTCTGAAAGTCATTCATGAAAATAAACGATTGAATTTTTTTATTCTCTAAACAGGTAGATACGCTGACCTTAGAAAAAAAAATATTCAATGGTCCATACCCCTATCACATCTGTATCATACATGAATTTAGCAATCCCCCTAATGTTCGAAATAAAGTTCGTGTCAGAAGCTGGATGGACACGATAGCAAACGTCAATCAGTGAGTATAGCTTTTTTTTTTTTTCCTCCTTTTTGTTGCAGAATGAAATCAACATAATCGTTAAGGCCGGCTTCACACTGCGGCATGATCCGGTCCGGGGCTGTCCTGGGATGACCCAGACAGCCGCGGACCGGATCAGCACACAGGACTGGGGGGCTATTATGCCCTCCGGTCCGGTGTGCAGCGCACGCAGTTCCCGCTGCTGATAAGTCAGGACCGCGGGCACCGTGGTCCTGACCTGTCAGCAGCTGTAGCTGCGTGTGCTGCACACCGGACCGGAGGGCATAATAGCCCCCCAATCCTGTGTGCTGATCCGGTCCGCGGCTGTCTGGGTCATCCCAGGACAGCCCCGGACCGGATCATGCCGCAGTGTGAAGCCGGCCTAAGCCAGGACGCTCATGAAAATGCTGATTAGAACAATATTACTTATAGAAAGGCACCTATCACCAATTCAGACTTATTGGTCGTTTTATTTCAATTAAAGGCTTGCTCCCAACTTTTTATATGGATATTTTTAGATAGGTCATATAAATAAAATACAATTTACTACTTATCTTAAAAGAAAAAAAAAAAAAAGTTGAAAATGTAAAAAAAAGCTTTTAGTTGCAGTTCATTGCCATGGAGACTGACCACTGCTCCTAGACAGCACAACATGCACAATGATTCCAAGTTTTTATCTATTAATCTTGTAATCTCTGATTTGAAGCAAACCAGGATCGCACTGTACATTCCTAATCCGGGCCAGTTTTAGTGTGTTGCTTAAAGGGGTTTTCCTATGAGCAAAGTTCATTTTAAAGTTAATTTTAATCAACAGATCTTGAAATTATATTAATTTTCACAATTAGATGTGTTTAAAAAAAATGTTCCTGTGCTGAGATAAATTTATATGTGCCCCTGCTATGTACTGTGTAATGGCCATGTCTGACCGTACAGGGACATGGTCTGATCATATCACATCTCCTGTGCTGAGATAATCTTATATATGTGTCCCTGTAATAGATGTGTCTGACCATACAGTGACATGGTCTGATCATACCACATCTCCTGTGCTGAGATAATCTTATATATGTTGCCCTGCTATGTACTGTGCAATGGATGTGTCTGACCATACAGTGACATGGTCTGATCATACAACATCTCCTGGGCTGAGATAATCTTACATATGTGTCACTGTTATGTACTGTGTAATGGCCATGTCTGACTGTACAGGCACATGGTCTGATCATGCCACATCTCCTGTGCTGTGATAATCTTATATATGTGTCACGGCTATGTACTGTGTAATAGATGTGTCAGACCATACAGGGACATGGTCTGATCATATCACATCTCCTGTGCTGAAATAATCTTATATATGTGTCCCTGCTATGTACTGTGTAATGGATGTGTCTGACTGTACAGAGACATGGTCTGATCATAACAAAGCTCCTAGGCAGGCAAGGATAAAAGTATACAGACATTACAGCATGAGATTGTAAAAAATATTTTACCTCTAAGAATGATTTGCAAACATGTAGGGAAATGGTTTACCTCACAAATAGTATCAGCTATGATCTTGTGCTGTAATGTCTGTACACATTCTTTTGTATCCTCCCCGGTCCAGGAGATGTGGTATGATCAGACCATGTCCCTGTACGGTCAGACACACCCATTACACAGTACATGGCAGGGACACATGTATAAGATTATCTCAGCACAGGAGATGTGGTATGTCCCTGTACGGTCAGACACTTGCGGCAAGTGCAGTTTCGGCAGATGCGGCCGCGAAAAAAAACACGTTTTTTTTTGCTGCCGCAAGTGCAGTGACTGCAACTATACCGCACAAGCCGCAAGCCCATAGACAATGCATGGGGCTTGCTGCAAGTGTGACGGTTAGGCGGCAGATGCGTTTTTTTTTTCACCGCTACTGCCGCATTTTTCTAATACCGCTGATGTGAAAGGGGCCTAAAGGAGCACTAAAATGTAAACTGCACTTTATATAGAGTTGTTAAGCCATTTTAAAATGTCTAGAAATAATTCTAGAAGGTTCTCAAAACTGTAGATGTGAACGATAAAGAATCAAACATAAAGTTAGATCCATTATAGAATGTTTTTCCGCTATAAAGAAGCACTGCAGCTAAATGTGTTTTCCATTCCTGCTCCCTTCCTTCTCATTACCTATGAGAATCTGAACTTCTTTTATAGCAATTGAAAAAGCCATTCATCTTCCTCTTTTTGAATTTCTTCAGACTACATCTTTACTCCCAGAATTTCTTCTTTTATATAATTCCTTTATGCTCTATCAGACCCATCAGCATAGCGTCACATGGAGCACTAGAGCCAGTATCCGCTCAGCCTGCAGTGGTTCCCTTGTATAATTACAATTTATTATCTTATTCAAGTCAAGGAGGCAGAATTGTGGTGTCTCCTACATTATAACTATGTGACAAGAGCTATCTAAGGAACGTTTAATCATAAGGAACTTTGATGGGAGTTTCCTCTACCCAAATGTGAAAACATTTTCAGTGCTAGTTTGTGATTTAATCATCAATGAAGTTCTACTGGCTGAAAGGGGGTTCTAGATGCCCCCTCACTCCCTTTCCCTAAGAAAACAAATATCTAGAAGTCCCAGGGCAGTTGTCACTATGTGGTCATATTCAGGGCTGTGGAGTCGGTAAGCCAAACCACTGACAGACTCTGGCTCTGACTCCTCAATTTCTCTGACTCTGGCTCTCTCCTTACATGGTTCATGTTTAAGTGATAAATTTATTGTAGTATAATGTGTACAACAGGTTTTTAATCATTATTATGATACAATAATCAAGATAGTTAGAACATAATAATAATAATAATATTCAGCACATTCAGCATTGAACTACTGTACCCAATTTTTTACATACCGTATATACTCGTGTATAAGCCGACCCCCCCTACTTTTGCCCCCAAAACCTGGGAAAACCTATTGACTCGTGTATAAGCCGAGGGTGGACCCCAGCACAGGTATACAGCCCCCAGCAGTGTGGTATACAGCAGCCCCAGTGGTAGTATACAGCAGCAGCCCCAGTGGTAGTATACAGCAGCAGCCCCAGTGGTAGTATACAGCAGCAGCCCCAGTGGTAGTATACAGCAGCAGCCCCAGTGGTTAGTATACAGCAGCAGCCCCAGTGGTTAGTATACAGCAGCAGCCCCAGTGGTTAGTATACAGCAGCAGCCCCAGTGGTTAGTATACAGCAGCCCCAGTGGTTAGTATACAGCAGCCCCAGTGGTTAGTATACAGCAGCCCCAGTGGTTAGTATACAGCAGCCCCAGTGGTTAGTATACAGCAGCCCCAGTGGTTAGTATACAGCAGCCCCAGTGGTTAGTATACAGCAGCCCCAGTGGTTAGTATACAGCAGCCCCAGTGGTTAGTATACAGCAGCCCCAGTGGTTAGTATACAGCAGCCCCAGTGGTTAGTATACAGCAGCCCCAGTGGTTAGTATACAGCAGCCCCAGTGGTAGTATACAGCAGCCCCAGAGGTAATCACAGCCCCAGAGGTATATACAGCAGCCCTAGTGGTGTATACAGCAGCCCCAGAGGTATATACAGCAGCCCTTGGGTAGTATACAGCAGCCCCAGTGGTGTATACAGCAGCAGCCCCAGGGGTGTATACAGCAGCAGCCCCGGAGGTATACAGCCCCCTCATCAAGATCCAGGGCCCCCCCCCCCCTTGCGCGGCAAACCTGTAAAGTAAAATCATACTTATCACTGTCCTGTCGCGCCGTCCCGCCGCTGCCGACATCACGATCCCGGGCTTCATTCCGCGTCTTCCGGCTTCCTGTGGTCGCGGGCAATGACGTCGCGTATAAGCCGAGGGGGGACTTTTCAGCCCAAATTTTGGGCTGAAAAACTCGGCTTATACGCGAGTATATACGGTATTTTAGGAGTTGTCAGTCCATTTTATGGCGACTCCAACTCCCGACTCCACCGAAATGGGCACCGTTTTAGACTCCAACTTCACAGCCCTGATTACATTACCAAACTGATGAGATATATCATGAATTTCTAGATAGAAAAGAATATGTAAGGCCCCTTTCACATCAGCGGTAATTGCTGATCGCGGCAGTTGCGGTGAAAAAACGCAAGTGCCGCGGTTACCGCATAACAGCCGCACTTGCGGTTCATTTGCTGCAAGCCCCATGCAATGTCCATGGGACTTGCGGTAAGTGTGGTTTCGGCACTTGCGGCAGATGCAGCCGCGAGAAAACTGCGGCTGACCAGGTTTTTTTCAGGGCCGCATCTGCCGCAAGTGCCGAATCTGCAACTGTACCGCACTTGCTGCATCTGTCGCAAGCCCCGTAGACATTGCATGGGGCTTGCCGCAGGTGAACCACAAGTGCGGCCATTATGCGGTAATCGCGGGAGTTGCGTTTTTTTTTCACCGCAACTGCCGCAATCAGCAGTTACTGCTGATGTGAAAGGGGCCTAAATTAGGTTATACTGGCTGAATTATATTTTTCTCTCTCGTCTTCATTGGGAGACACAGACCATGGGTGTTACGCTGCTGTCTTTAGGAGGCTGACACGAAGTAGACAAAGTTAGCCTAGCCCCTCCTCTGCAGCGTACAGCCTCATGCTGACTGAAGCTGAAGCCTGTTTCAGCTTAGTGTCAGCAGGAGGCAGATGTGACTCTGAACTAGTCAGAGCACACCTGATAATTTTAACTTCATTTTTAATTTTCTGATCATCATAATGGGAGACCCAGACAATGGGGTTTAGGGCACTGCCCTCCGGAGGCCACACTAGGTACTACAAGCTTGTAGACACCGCCCCCTCCGCTTATAAACCCCTACCGCAGGGAATATCCTCAGTTTTAAACTTGGTGTGCTCGGAGGTATCACACGCATTGCTTGCACATCACAGCATTCTCACAGCTTACGTGATGGCGTCTGAAGACAAGGTAGGTCCCGGTCGGGGACCTCCGGCAGTCTCCCTGTTCACCCTTGAGGGAACACAGGTTGAGGTACCGGAGGGCCCAGGGCCTGGACACGTTGTGTCCCCCCGGTACGCTGCCGCGCTCCTTCACATCCCTCCTTGGGGGGCTCTGGGAAGTGGGAGATAGGAGCCTTGCACAGCTCCGCTCCGTCCGAGGCCTCCCTAAATGGTGCTTACAGACCGGACTGGAGCCAGCCCAGTCCGAGGCCTCCCTAAAGGTGCTTACAGACCGGACTGGTGCTGAACCCCCTGTCCGAGGCCTCCCTGAATGGTGCTTACAGACCGGACCGGCACTGAGGCGCCCTGGGTGTCTCCGGTGTGCCTGGGGGTAGTGTCTGACACTGACGTGTTTTGGCACTCAGACCGCGCGCAACCCTCGGGTCCGCGGTTCTTGCGGTGTACCCTGTGCTGGGGTCACCATGGCTGACCGCCCTGTGTGTCACAGGGGCTGCGGCTGCGGGCTACAGAGTTTGTCTGCAGCCCTGGATATAGTGTTGATACTATATTTCCCGCGCTGCGGGCTCCAGCACCAGATTACTAAGATGGCTGCTTGGAGAGATGTGGAGCAGCCCATGGGATGACGTCCTCACTGGGCGTGTGTGTGTGATTCCCGCGTGTTTTCGGCCCGCCCACGACTTGTCTGGCGGCGGCCATCTTCTCCTCACTTCCCTGCTGGGACTGAATGGGTGCACTGCTGCGCTCCCGGGAGATTCCGGTCATTGACCCCGCGGAGGCCACACACACACCGCTCCCCTCTACCGCATTGAAGCGGTCGGTAAGCCGCCGGTGTTCCGGTTTCCTACTTGGCTTATTTTTCTCTTCTGCTGTCGGCATGTCCCCAGCAAAGAAGAGCGCTGCTAAGGCAGACAACTCCACCACTACCTGTGCTATATGCAACGGGACACTGGTTGGGGGGTCCTGCAATAACTGCGGACGCCCAGAGGCCCGGACTGATAATGCAGAGGCAGCAGCGCCGGTGCTGTACCCTGAGGTTCAGGTGATCCCGGGGCCATGGGAAACACAGAATAAGATTAATGAATCTGTGTTATCAAAGCTGTCCTCCATGTCGCAATCCCTGGAGGCACTGACTAGGAGACTGGAAGGTCCAGCTGCTCCCTCAAGTTACCCCCGGGTATCACCCTTTGCCACGAGACCCCTTAAGCGGGCTCGCCGGGATGAATCACCCGAGCTCCAGACCCTCTCTGAGGAGGAGCGTCACTCTGATGGTGACGAGGATGATGGGGGTTCAATGCTTGAGTCTATGTCAGAACCACCTGACGGGGTGGAGGATTTGGTATCCTCCATCAACGAGACTCTTCGTCTCGTGGCACCCCCTGAGGAGGTGGAACTACACCCTAAGGAGGTGTACCAATGGTTGCAGCCGGAGGCTCGCCCATGTGGCTCCTTTATGGACCACACTAACTTTGGAAGGGTGGTTAGAGCACCCAGGGTTCACCCTGGGCGGCGTTATGTCCGTAAATCTAGGGACACTCGCTTCCCCTTCCCCCAGGAGGTGCTTCAGGAGTGGTCGCAGTCCCCGAAAGTGGACGCTTCCATGACCAGGATTGCTGCACGCTCCCTATTCTCTGCCTCTGATAGCTCCTCATTGAAGGACGCGACGGATAGACAGGTCGAACAACTCGCCAAGTCTTCCTATGAGGCTGTGGGGTCTTCATTTGCCCCTAATTTTGCCACGGTCTGGACTCTGCAGGCGATCACAACCTGCTTGGATGGTATCACTGACCTGGCGGGGTCCAATTCAGAGGTCCTGGCGCTTACTGATAGGGCAAGGGCCTATGCAGATTACGCCAGGACTGCGACCCTAGAAACTGCCACTCGCTCTGCTGTGGCTTCGGCCAATGCGATAGCGATCCGCAGGTTGTTGTGGCTGCGTCTATGGGACTCAGATGCCACGTCAAAGAAGATTCTGCAGAATCTTCCATTCTCTGGTGACAGACTGTTTGGTACCGAGCTGGATAAGCTGATAAAGGATTCTGCGGAGTCTAAGATCCCACAGAATAAACCTAAGCCACGGTATACCGTCAAAAGGAACCCGAAACAGTGGTCCTTTCGCTCCAACTCACAGTCATCAGCTTCGTCCACTCGCGCGGATAGAGGGGGCAAGCCCTCTACTCAGTGGCGCCCCAAGGGTCGCCAGAAGAAGTCAACGGGAGCAGCGGCTGCCACTCCCAAACCCACTTCCGCATGACTCGCTCTCGCGTCCTGCCGCCCCACAGGTGGGGGGCCGCCTGTCCCGATTTCAGGACAGATGGTTACTCCACGTCCAAGATCAGTGGGTCCGAGACGTAGTCTCGCGCGGTTACAGGATAGAGCTGACGTCGCGACCGGCACACCGATTCCATCGGTCTGTTCCATCCCCGGAAAAGGCTCAGGCTTTTCACCTGGTGTTGGAGGGACTCCGCAGAGACGGAGTAGTGATCCCAGTGCCTTCTGGAGAGAGGTTCAGGGGTTTTTACTCCAACCTCTTTATCGTCCCGAAGAAGGACGGCTCCTTTCGCCCGGTTCTGGACCTCAAGTTGTTCAACCGTCACGTGTTGGTTCGGAAGTTCCGCATGGAATCCCTGCGCTCCGTGATCGCGGCTGTGTCGCAGGGAGACTTCCTAGCGTCCATAGATATCCGAGACGCTTACCTTCACGTGCCCATTGCACCAGCTCATCAGCGCTGGTTGAGATTTGCGGTGGGGGACGAACACTACCAGTTCGTGGCGCTTCCCTTCGGGTTGGCCTCGGCTCCAAGGGTGTTCACGAAAGTGATGGCATCTATGATGGCTCTCCTGCATATGCAGGGACATGCCGTCATACCCTATCTAGACGACCTGCTGGTCAGGGCGCCATCAGAACATCTTTGCCTGAAGAGCCTGGAGGTGACCATGAAGTCTCTGGAACAGTTTGGATGGCTTCTCAATGTCCAGAAGTCAACCCTGGTTCCGACCCAGTCATTGACTTATCTGGGCATGGACTTCCACACGGACTCAGCTCTGGTGTCCCTGCCACGAGCCAAACAGCTGGCCATCCAATCGGGAGTCCAAGATATACTCCTGTCCCCACAATCATCCATACGGGTGTTGATGAAGCTGGTGGGACGCATGGTGGCAGCGATAGAGGCGGTGCCGTTTGCACAGTTTCGCCTCCGTCCTCTCCAGCTGGAAATTCTCCGCAGATGGGACAAGAGGACGATCTCGCTGAATCGGCTGATGGCCCTTTCACGACCAACAAGGGATTCCCTGCTGTGGTGGCTTCAGCCACTTCACTTGTCACGGGGCCGGTCTTTCCTCAAACCGACATGGTTAGTGGTGACCACCGACGCCAGTCTGAAGGGCTGGGGGGCGGTGTTCTTGCACCACAGGGCTCAAGGCCTCTGGACTCAGTCGGAGTCGGCATTGCAGATCAACGTGCTGGAGATCAAGGCGGTCTATCTGGCGCTCCTGGCGTTTCAGAAGTTCCTGTCGGGACAGCCCATCCGGGTTCAGTCCGACAATGCGACGGCCGTCGCTTATATAAATCATCAGGGAGGGACCAGAAGTGCTCAGGCCCTCGCCGAAGTCCACCGCATTCTATCCTGGGTGGAGGACAACGACTGCCTGATCTCCGCAGTTCACATCCCAGGGGTCGAGAACTGGGAGGCCGATTACCTGAGCCGACAGGGAATGGACGCCGGAGAGTGGTCTCTTCATCCGGACGTCTTCCGGGACATCTGCAGCAGATGGGGCACTCCGGACGTGGATCTGATGGCCTCACGGCTCAATCATCAGGTGCCTCAATACATGGCGAGATCGTGGGATCCTCAGTCTCTGGGGGCGGATGCCCTGATCCTGAGTTGGTCCGGATTCCATCTGCCATATGTGTTCCCACCGCTGGCACTGATTCCCAAGGTTTTGTGGAAGATCAGGTCAGAGTGCAGCGTAGCCATTCTAGTGGCACCGGATTGGCCCAGGAGGTCCTGGTACCCAGACCTGTGGCAACTGTCCGGCGGACTCCGGTGGGCTCTTCCAGAACGCGCAGATCTACTCGCGCAGGGCCCCTTCTTCCACCTCAATTCCAAGGCCCTCAGATTGACTGCATGGCTCTTGAGGCCTGGCTTCTGACATCCAGGGGATTCTCTCCTACAGTGTTTGCCACTATGAATCGGGCTAGGAAGCCTGTGTCACGGAGGATTTACCACAGGACGTGGAAAATTTTTTTTTTCTCCTGGTGTGCCTCGTGTGGACGGTCTCCGTGGCCCTTGTCCATCCCGACCTTGTTGGCTTTCCTACAATCGGGTTTGGAATTGGGCTTATCCCTCAGCTCCCTGAAGGGTCAAGTATCAGCTCTTTCAGTGCTGTTTGACAGGCGTTTGGCGCTCCTTCCTAAGGTCCGTCAGTTTCTGCAAGGGGTGTCTCGGGTGGTTCCGCCATATAGGCGACCGCTGGACCCTTGGGACCTTAACATGGTTCTGACGACTCTGCAGAAACCGCCGTTCGAGCCTCTGAGGGAAGTCCCCCTTTCTCGTCTCTCCCAGAAAGTGGTCTTTCTGGTGGCAATTACATCTCTGAGAAGGGTTTCTGAATTGGCTGCACTGTCGTGCAAGTCACCCTTCCTGGTGGTTCACCAGGACAAGGTGGTGTTGCGCCCGCGGGCAGAATTTTTGCCAAAAGTGGTTTCCACTTTCCACTTGAACCAAGAGATTGTGCTCCCATCGTTTTGTCCCGCTCCTGGTCATCAGATTGAGCGCGACCTCCACACTCTGGATTTAGTGAGGGCTGTACGCATTTATGTGTCCAGGACGGCCTCCTTCTGGAGTTCGGACTCTTTATTCATCCTTACGGCCGGTCGCTGTAAGGGGTCCGCGGCATCCAAATCAACCTTGGCCAGATGGATCAAGGCTCCCATTCAAGAGGCTTACCGTTCGGCGGGTCTGCCTCTCCCGGTGGGCTTGAAGGCGCACTCGACCAGAGCCGTTGGTGCCTCCTGGGCTTTGCAAAATTGCGCTTCAGCTCTGCAAGTGTGTCAGGCGGCCACCTGGTCCAGCCTGCACACCTTCTCTAAGCACTATATGGTGCATGCCCATGCCTCTGCGGATGCAGGTTTGGGCAGGCGGGTCCTCCAGGCGGCGGTTGCCCACCTTTGAGGGGGCCCGTGTATGTCAACGTCTTTTGAGGAACTCTTCCCGCCCTGGGGTTTTGCTTTAGGACATCCCCATTGTCTGGGTCTCCCATTATGATGATCAGAAAAAAGAGAATTTTGTTTACGTACCGTAAATTCTTTTTTCTTGAATCATCAATGGGAGACCCAGCACCCACCCAGTTGTTCCGTTGCATGTTTTGCATTTGACCTGTTCCCAGTTGGGACAGTTTTTTTCCGGGTTGTTGGACCGTATGTATACGGTCTCTTTCCCGATGTTTCGGGTGTGGTTTATGTTGTCTCCTCGCAGCTTATGGACCAAACTGAGGATATTCCCTGCGGTAGGGGTTTATAAGCGGAGGGGGCGGTGTCTACAAGCTTGTAGTACCTAGTGTGGCCTCCGGAGGGCAGTGCCCTAAACCCCATTGTCTGGGTCTCCCATTGATGATTCAAGAAAAAAGAATTTACGGTACGTAAACAAAATTCTCTTTTTTTTATTTTTATTCTTATTTTTACTGTTTTCACATTTTTTCCTTTTTCACCCACTGACTGCGGAGTACTTCGAGTGTCTCCTCTTAGTGCCCACAGATTCGGCCGGAACGGCTCTGGGTTACCCTTAGGGATGTTGCCCCCCTTGGGGACCCAGATGCCTAGCTGGATGTATCCAGTCGTCCATGCGCATGAGCAGGCACCCCTGCCGTGCTGAGAGCTGGAGGATCTCCTGCCTCTCCCTCCGATCATGGGGTAATGGGATGATGGGCTCCCCCAGCAGCCTCACAGCTTTCCCCCTGCAGCAGGGAGAAGCAGCCAGGATCAGCAGCCCTCTCCACTCCCTCACAGCGGGGAGAAGCACAGGACCACTAGGCTCTCTCACACTGCAGGGAGAACAATGAAGCGGGCCCTGCGGCGGCTTCTCGGCCAGGACGCAGCTACGGGGTGAGTAGGCACAGGACCGGCCATGGCGGGGGACTTTTTTCACTAGTGGCACCACCAGGCCGCAAATCTAGGCCCCAGCTTTGCCGTCTCGGACCGAGCGGCTCTGCCCCGTTCCACCTCCATCACGCCCACAGCCGGCGGGCAGCAAATTTGAGCCCCCGGCTGGGTAATGCCCCGGCCCAAATGCATCATTAGGCTCCGCCCAGTTCCATCCCATATCTCGGAGGCTACAGAAGCCAGACCTCTGGCACGCCCCTTTCCAGCCAGGCACCTCCCTCTCTGGCCCAGAATGCAGGGTCCCGGGATGCACTTTTTAGATGCTGGTCTTTTGTCCAGCTCCTTCGCGTCATTCTCTGCTGGCACCTCCCAGAGCCTAGCATGCCCTCCATGGCACACCCCCTCTCAAAGTTCCAGGAGCCATTTTGGATGCCGGCCAGCTGTTGGTAACAGCACAACCCGGCTCTCTGCAGCAGACCACAGCGCCAACATATGCCATAACGCTCGCTGAGCTGACCAGAGGACATCCTTCCACAGGAGTTAAGCATCCGCAGGTCAGGTAAGCTGATACTACAGAGACACTTAGCAGCTCCCCTGTAGCACACGGGTCACTTACAGCATAACTATGCTCAACTTAAAGCGCTTTAGTCCCCCCAAGGAATACACTGCGTGTTATATTAACTTGTTAACATGCCAAACAAGGCTGCCCTTAGCTCATTCCACCCCATACTGCCAGCCATGTACCTTAGAGCGGGACCAACAAGCAGCCGTCGAGCCAGGGGCCCAGCGCACACATCCCTCCTAAGTGGGTGTCATCACTGGCCCAGAAGGTCTCACAGACAATTACCCAGGCCTTATTACATCTTCTTCCCAACCCCATGGGACTTTCCGTTAGGGTCTCAGAAGACCACCCCAGTACGGGACACTTCTCTTCTGACTGGGGTCTTAGCTAAGCTGCAGTGACTGTCTTTTTTTCCTAGTCAATTCAGAGGAGTTCATCCCCCAGGCCCTCTCACGCCTCTGAATCGCTGGCCCCCGAACTAGACCCTTGTTCCCCAGGAGAGGTCTCAGACTTTGTGTTAAAGATGATGCAGCCTTCGAACTGGACTCCCCAGACAAACTGGCATTGGTAGACAGCCTTATTACGGCCGTCAAACAGACATTAAAGATACAGGACAACTCTGTCAGCGCACAGGAACACGCAATCTGCTTCAAGAGATCCAGGCGCAATCATAAAACCTTTTCAAATCATGATGAATTCAAAGACATACTGAGAAGACAGAGAGCACCCTGATAGGAAGATTACCGGATGCAGGCTCATAGATTTACATTACCCCTTTCCTGCCGACATATGCAAGGAATGGGCTCACTCCCTGGCCGTGGACCCGACAATTTCAAGGCTGTCCACAAGGTGCCTTCTGTCCCTACCAGATGGGGCGTCCCTAAAGTACCCCATGGATAAGCAGATCGGCACCCTCTTGTGCTCTGCGTTCGAGTCGGCGGGCGCGATATTTTCACTGGTCTTTGTCTCGGTCTGGGTCGCCAAGGCACTAGCATCGTGGACAGAATCTCTCCGCAAAGAGAGTCAGAGCCACTCACTCCCAGCGGAACTAGTCGATCTGGCGCCTCAGATCTCCGTAGCCGGAGAGTTTCTAATCCGTACCTCCTTTGACGTGGCAAACTGCGGCTCAGTCGGCCAGCAGCAACATTACCGTCCGCATAGCTCAGAAACTGGAACCCAGACTGGCCCTCCAGAAAATCCCTAACTGGCCTTTCTTACCAGAGCGGTCGCTATTTCGGGGACCTCCCTGACGAAGGCGCCACGACGCGGCGATACGCGTGGTACAAGAGTCCCCTTGCCTCTCTCCAATGCCATACATTCCTGGCATCCGCTCAAGCCTTGCTCCCCAGACCAGGGACTTCCCTACAACTTGCCTAACATAGAATTGCTGCGGACTAGGTGAGAGCACTTGATTTTGGTTTATGTGGATTAGGCACTTTGTGCCCTGCCATGGACTATAGGCATTAGATTCTTGGCACTACCTCTCACTATTTATGGCAACCAATGGGATTGTTATTGCTTCTTTTAAGGGAATATTTATGCATTTTCTTCCTGTTCCCAGGATTTGATAAGTGATTATCTCTTTGATCATTCCATCCCTGCAAGTACTTCTGGGATCTGTTTCCTTGCAGTTGCCAAGCACTTCTGTTATTTGTTTGATGTATGGTGTGCCTCCATATGACGCTGCATTGTGTGTGCTGGGGACCACTTCCTTCATTATGGATTTGTGATTTTTTTCATGTTTTTATTTGCTTTTAAATGTATTGTTTATTGTCTTTAATAAAATTGATACTTCTTTGAGATATGCAATATATGCAATGGTGGTGTGCCACAGAATTTTTGTCAATTCCTTCTCTCCTGATTTACATGCGATATTAATGATAAAGTGGCACCCCCTTCCTAACAGGATTACTATTAGGAGTGGTGCACCTTCCCCCCTCCTCTTTTTGCATAGCCTTTTTAGGGAAGGCCTCGATAGACTTATTGCCGACGTGACGGGAGGCAAAAGTATCTCCCTACCGCAATACAAACCGGCATGGTGAATCTGCTCAATCCTAAATTCTTAAAGGAAAAAAGTTTCAACCTGAGGTGTCTGACCACAGCTAACTGTCCTTTCTTTTTGGATACAGATGCATACTCTACCATATTGATTATGTATTTGGTTAAAAATATAAATGTCTGTGTACCGAGCAGCTATTAAGTGTATATATTGTTTGTATAGATGTATGAATTATACTAGATGGTGGCCCGATTCTAACGCATCAGGTATTCTAGAATATGTATGTAGTTTATGAAGATTTAAGAATAATGCAATGAGCAATCAGATCAGTAAGGTACCGTCACACTTGGCGATGCTCCAGTCATTCCGACAATGATACGACTTGGTAGGGATCGCTAGAGCGTCACTACGTGATCGCTGGTGAGATGTCAAACAGTCAGATCTCACCAGCGATGCTGCAACGATATGGCGGTCATTGTGACCCTGTCACTCTAGGGCGTAGTGTTAAGGTCGTTGGTTGTTGTCTCTGTGAAACACATTGATGCATGCTGCCCAGTGGGGTCCCAACGATCAAAATATGGTCCAGGCCATTCTGACACGATCAGCGATCTCACAGCGGGTGCCTGGTCGCTGCTGCGTGTGACACTGAGCGAGCTCGCTAGCACCAGTGCAAGCAGCTGGGAGATGACCGGCTGCGTCGCCGCTGACCTCCGTTCGGCAGGAGATGACCCACAGCTACCGTCAGGAGATCAGCGGCTAGGGCTGCTGATCTCCCGACTGTAGCGGCATGCTTGGTTCAAATCCCGCGCCAATTCATGTCCGGACTGCACCAGTCACTGATTGGTCGCGCCCGGCCGGGTGCGACTGATCAGCGACGCAGGATTTTCGTTACAGAGAGACAAACAGAAGTAGACGATTATATAGTGGATTACACACACTATGTACACTATGGGGCCTCAAGACTGGAGTTGTGCACAATCGTGCTACACTGGTTTTGCAGAAGTAGAAGGCACCAAATTCATTAAAGAGCTCACTTCACTTAAAGGGGAACTCCAGGGACATAAAAAAAAAATGATATGGTCCCTGCATCCTTAGACTATAATGCTAAGCTGCTTGTTACACTTGGGATAATGTTTAAAACTCCTATAGATCACTTATTCATTAACTGCTCCTTACCAGTCACCCCTCCTGTATGGGACAATGCGTCAAGCCTGATTAAGCAACTCTCCCCCCTCCCTCCACAGTAATCTTCTGTGCATCCGAGATAAAACACTTCTTCATTCAATCATGTGGGCATGATGTTACATAAGGTCCTCTTGACATGTTGGTCTAACCCCTGCTCTCTGTACAAAAACAGAGCTCCAAATTCCAGCTTACTTTAGGACCTGTTATTACATCACACCCACGTGATTGATTGAAATACACAAAAGGTTTGCGCCAAACTGCTTTCATTAAATTGTGGGATCGGTGAATGATCCCCTCTGCTCACCTTCTATTGTTGTGCCTGTCCACACAACTGGAGTAAGAGTTTAATCTGTCTCCCAGCTGGGCTCTCCTAGTTGGGCTCCACGCAGCGAGGTGATAAGTGCACGTATTTCCCGTGTGTCCCGGTGCACGTGACAGCTCGGGGGGAGTGATGGTGTGACGTCTGCCAGGTCCTGTATTCCTAAGCTGCTCTGTATCACGCTTCCCAGCAGGGAAGAAATTTGCAGCTCCAGATAAAACGAGTGATATTGTAAGCGCTAAGGTACATTAACAGGAGACCGCTCACATAAGTATTACCTTTCAGCTTTATTGATTCAGCATATGGATCCCTTTAGCCACAACGTGTTTCAGCGCCAATTGCGCCTTTTTCAAGTGATCACTTGAAAAAGGTGCAATTGGCGCTGAAACGCGTTGTGGCTAAAGGGATCCATATGCTGAATCATTAAAGCTGAAAGGTAATACTTATGTGAGCCGTCTCCTGTTAATGTACCTTAGCGCTTACAATATCACTCGTTTTATCTGGAGCTACGTGATTGATTGAGGAAGTGTTGGATGCGCTGAAGCTTTCTGAGAGGGAAGGGGAAGAGCTGCTCAATCAGGCATGATTAAAATTTAACCCAATGTTTCTTTAGCCCCAATTTATTCTCTTTTACAAGGGATAGCATGACAAAGTGAACCCCTAAATTTGTATTCCAATTTCTTCTGAGCACACTTATACCCCCACATATGGCCAGAAACCTCTGTTGGCGTGAACGACAGGGCTCAGAACAGAAGGAGAAATATTTCAATTTTGGAACACAAATTTGGCTGAATAGATTGCGGGCACTATGTCTCCTTTCCAGAGCCCATAAGACCCCTAAACAGCAGAAACCCCCATAAGTGATCCCATTTTGGAATCTAGACCCCCCTCAAGGATTTTATCCAGGGGTGACGTGAGCATTTTGAACCCACAGGTATTTAACGGAATTTGATAACATTATGTCATCATAATGAAAATGTTCCTTTTTTATACAAAAATGTTGCTTTAGCACCAAATTTCTCACTTTTACAAGAGGTACCACCAACAAGTGGACCACATAGTTTATTACTCACTTTCTTATGAACACAGAGGTACCCCTTAAGGAGGCAAAAGTTCTGTTTGGCCGCACAGCAGGGCTGAGCAGGAAGGATTAATATTTGGCTATTAGAGCAAAGTATTTTCTAGAATAGATTGTGGGCAACATTTTACTTTACATTTATTGTCACGTTATTGGTCTGAATAATTTTACAATTGAGGTGTTAAAGGTTATGTATTAGTTACTGTGCTGCTATATAGAGTGCTGCTCACCATTATTGGCACCCCTTAATTTTTTTCATAGGCTGTACAAGTTTTCTTACACTGGGTAGGACATTTCCCTCTAGAGTCTTTTGATAATTCTCAGATTTCTTGATTCCTTTGATACAGTCAAGGCCTCCAGTACCAGATACAGCAAAGCAACCCAACAGCATTGTGGAGCCTTCACCATGCTTAACATCTGGTAGGGTGTTCTTTTCCTTAGAAGCTTCAGTGCGCCATCTGTAAACACACTGTTGTTTTGCATTGCCAAAAATAACTTTTTTGTTTCATCTGTCCACAGAGCATTTTCCCAGAAAGATTGTGGTTTGGCAAGGTACTTTTTCGTAAAGATCAGTCATTCCTTTTTGTGTCTTTTCTTCGGCAATGGTTTCTTTGTTAGCCTTGGCCCATAAGCTCTGCATGGTTTATTGTGTAGTGTATGGTACTTGTTCAAACCATGACTCCAAACTGTTCTAGGTTGGCCTTCAGGTTTTTGGATGGTTGTTGTGGTTTTGTTTATTTTCACCATTCTCACCGACCTTCAATGACTTCTCTTGTCAAATTTCCTTATTCCCCACATCCAGGGAGGTTCTTGAGGTTTCATGCTTGGCAAACTTATTAATAACATTGCCCACTGTTGAAACTGCAATACCAAGGACTTTGCAGATGGCTTTATACCCTTTGAAATTATTGTGTTTACTAATAATAGTTCTGATGTCCACAGACAGCTTATTTGATTGCATCTTTGTGGCAAAGGAACAGGGCCTAACATGTGACTCATTGGCTAATTCATGTCACATGGGCACCAACATTTTATCACAATCACAGGTGATTCTTATTTGTGGTTTACCACGTGAGTTAAAAGGTGTTTCCATACTACTTTAATATAAAAGGTGCCAATACCGGTGTCACAGCAAACTTTCACAGCTAACTTTTAGGTTTTTCTATTTTCCCCTTCCATTGTTTTTTGTTTTAAATTGTTTATTATTATTTGCCTTTTTGTATTAACACAAGTCTCTATACAAAAAAGCTGTTTTTACTAGATTACATTTTTTCAGGAGGTATTCCACATTATATAGTTAAACTTCATGGGTGCCAATAATAATGAGCAGGACTGTATATATACGAATGTGCCCCCCATTGTAGAATTTGCACCTCTCAAATAATTCTATGACTGCAGTGACTATTTTGTAAAGTCCACACCACACTTTTTTTTCTGGAGAATTGCAAACTTGCAAGTTTGGTACCCATACATTTTGCTCCAACATATTGTTGCACTCCCATACATTGTGCCCAGCTTCTGGTTCTGGAGACACCCACCCTGTAAATTAAATGCGCTCTCCTCACTACAGTAATGCCACACAAGTAGTCGCTTACCGCAGTTTAGGCACAGAGGGTCGCAGATGGAGGGGGCATTTAAAATTGGGAGTGGAGACTACACTGTATTTTATTTGGGGGGTGGAAGTCATACCACTTTTCCAGAGTCTTTGTTCTACCAGTAATGTGAGAATGCCCTATATTTCCAGTGACATATATGGTACCTGAGTGGGGTCTGGGTTTGAATGGGATAAGTTAGGGGTTTTATTGGTAACCTTTTGGGGCACAGAACATTTTTTGATTGCTTTCAGTATAAGACTAGGATCACATTCTTATATTCAACGTTGAGCTTTTACGTCGGGCATTGCGTGTAAATGCCTGAAAAATGCGGTGAAGAGAAGGCGTGGCACATAAGGGAGCAACACCAAAACAAGGAATCAATGTGTAGGTATAAGAAAGAAACTTTATTTATGTACAATGCAAGGGAAGATAAATACATATAAAACAAAGGGGCACTCCCATGGTCAATGGACAGCGTAAGGAACTTACAATTCATTTATAGTGGCATTAAAATATTATGCCCGACATAAGTGGTGGGTAGCAGTAGTATGAACAGTGATCTTGGTGGCCAAGTGAAAATAACAATAGGCCAGGTAAAGTTGTCAATAAACACTAGTATGCAAGGGTGCTGGAGCGTGCTATGTAGTCAGTTGTTACTAAGCCAATATAAGACACCATTAGAGTTTGTATGGGGGCTCAATGACTGAATGGGGCGTATCTGAGAGCCACTGAGAACATAGGTTGATAAAACCTCTTGGCGCCTATTCTGATTTATCAGTTCACAGTGCAGTAAAAGTGATGAAACCGATATATTTTTCGAGCCAGTACGGTTACAGTGATACCAGACTTTGTATCGCTGTTTTTAGGTTTTGCTACTGTTACACACTAAAAGCTATATTTTACAAAAAATTATTTGTTTTTGCATTACCATCTTCTGAGATCTTTAACTATTTTATTTTTTTTCTGGAAAGCCAAATTATGTTTTTTTGTTTTTTTTTTTTTTGGTGACTGGTTTGATGATTTCATTTGTAACATTGTTTTTACATATTTTTTATATTTTTATATATTTTTGGATCACTTTTTATTCACTTTCTTTGTGTCAGCATGATGAAAAAGTGAAATTTTTTTTTCTTCTTTATCGTTTATTAACTTTTATTTGGCTTTCGAATAAAAGATAAATTAAAATAAATTAAACGAAAACAAAGTGTCACACTTTCATCAAGTTGACACAAATAACTTTACATTGCTATATCGAGTCCATCTGGACGTGGTGATCCCAATTGTATATGTCTCTTTGTTTATTTTTAGCTTTAAAATAAAAGCTGTGTTTTTAGTGGCAAAACCGGTTATTGTCGTATTTGTGTATTGTTGTTTTTTTTAATTCTCTTACAGATTCCCACTGTGGGACATGAATATGTCTCACTTTGATCACTGATCTAATGCACTCTGCTTTACTTGTGTACAGCAACATATGAGACATGTCAGTGTTTCATTGATTGTGCCTGTAAGACATCAGATGACCCAGGGTACTATGGTAACCATCGGCAATTATCATCACGGCAAGGCAAGGGGTTGTAGTAATCCTGCCACAAAAGGGTCTTTTAACCTCCTGGATACCGTTGTCGCGATTGGCAGCAACGCTTAAGGGGTTAATCGGCCCTGATCAGTTCCATAGCCAGCCAGGGCTGATACCGGGGGTGTTGGCTGTCATGTACAGTTTTCACCCGTGGGAGTTTTAATCACGAGGCAACACTATTTTATAATTCCTCAGCGCCGTTAAAAATCGGGGATGAGGAATAAGGCCCCTGAACAACCGCTGTTAAAAGGTGTATCTGCAGTGCTTAAGGGGTTAAACCCCAAACTTTGAAATCTATTAATGCTAGAATAAGTTTCTCTTTTTCCTTTTTTTGTTTTATTCTTGAAATTACTAAGATACAATATATAAGCTACAAAGCTTTGTGAGTTTTTTCCACTAATGCATCCTAGATTTTTTATCTCTTTTGATATTTCCTCTTCAGAGAGCTCATTAAATACGAATTCTTTCCTGAGGCCACGCGCACAGAAGAAGATGTAAAGAAATATACAAAATATCCCTGGGGTAGAGACATTTACACCCTGGAAGGTAATTAACATTTTTCTCCTTCAAAGAATTAGTCATTGAATCCAACTATTAACTTTGCTGCGGTCAGTCAAATTTTAAGTGTTTATTCTGCTAATAAAAACCGTGAAAGCAGACCACTTTCATGACTCATATGTCATTGACCTTAATAATGCTGTTACGGACAATCGGAGCTATCTACATCTTAAGTAGGACCTTACACCCCCTGCTGCATGGCAAGCTAAAGCTGAATGTGCATGTCTGCTGCATTCAGGGAAAGGCTCCCCCATGTCTCTAGCCTCCCTGTAAGCTTTAAAAAAGACATTAGAAAACTTACAGATAAGTCTGAGTGGGATCTTAAGAGGTCTTCACTGCTGGAACAATCCTCCAGCCTCCTCCTTGTGTATTTCGCCCCCACTTATGTTTCTGCACTGCCTCCTGTTCTGGCTCTGCTCTCCTCCTTTCCTTCTATGTGTCAATCAACCTGCCGCACAGAGCTTGGTCAGAGCCGCTGCAAAGCATTTGGCCTGACGTCAGCACCAGATTCCCGCCCTGCTCTTTGAATAAAGCATAAACAGGGCGGGAATCAGGCGCTGACCTCAGGCCAAATGCTTTGCAGCCGCTCTGAACAAGCTCTGTGCGACAGGTTTATTGACACATAGAAGGAGAGGAGGATGGCAGAGCCAGCAGAACAGGAGGCGACGCAGAGGCATAGAAGAGAGCGGAATACACAAAGAGGAGGCTGGAGGATTGTTCCAGCAGTGAAGACCTCTTAATAAGATCACACCCATTAGACTTATTATCTGTAAGTTTTCTAATGTCTTTTTTTAAAGCTTACAGGGGGGCTAGAGACATGGGGGAGCCCTTCCCTGAATGCAGCAGACATGCTGCATTCAGTGCTGCATTTAGTATGCTATGCAGCAGGGGGGTGACAAGTCCTCTTTAAGCAACCAGATGAGTTGGAGGGGAAGTAGACACTTTTCTGATAGAAGAAAAGCAGTTTGGTGGCCATTCAGACAGCCAGTGTAGGTGACCCTTGACCCTAGCTCATACAGGAGGACCCTCTCTTATAATGTTGATGTGCCTAAGTAGGGCTTGTGGTTATTGTATTTGCATACAATATGGTGCATAGAATCTTGATCCTGACTAATTTGGGCAATGATTTTCCAGGTGTTGTGGATGGCGCACCATATTCCATGATCACAGACTTTCCTTGGTTGCGATCACTAAGAACCGCCGAACCAAACAGCTATGCAAGATATGACTTTGAGGATGATGAAAAAAGTAAGTTGAATTTAAAAAGTCCACTTGTGAATGTCTGCTATTTATATGAGATTATTCTAAGTAAGAAAACAAGTTGCTTTGTACATTACATCATCTGTCTTGCACAGATATACTCTAGACTTCAATGCACCAATATCTGCACATTGCTTGTTATGGTGATCTGTATTACAAGTAATAGTTTGTTCACCAGGCTCATATTTGACCGGTCTGATGTATGAAAGAACTGGAGCTCAGGTAATCTGTAAGGGATGTATCTGATAAAATGGCCTAGAGAATTATGAGTTCATCACTTCACTGTAATAGAGGTTGTAACTCTGGAATCATGTGTACCCCTTCAAAAGCACTGTACGTGAATAGCATGAAGATCTATGTCCTGAGACCTCCAAAGATCACAGAAAGGACGGGGTAAAAGGACTCTCTGTTCCCCATGTTCTGTGTTCATCATTGCTCGTCTGATCCATAGAGGCTGGGATAGCAGTGTTCAATGTTCAGACTTTCTATGGATCTCTTTCAACTTTGCTCACACTCAATTAATTAATCAGTGACCCATAACATTTCTGACGTGTCATGTCGTTTTATTATTTTTTTTGTTAAATTGTCTGTTTTCAACATTGCTTTGTTAATGAGATTGTTTTGTTTCTTTCATTATCAGCTACAATATACGCACCGAGGAGGAAAGGACAGCTTTCTGCTGACATCTGTATGGAAACAATCGGCGAGGAAATTTCTGAGTTACGGCAGATGAAAAAGGGAGTTTTCCAACGAGTTGTTGCCATATTTATCCATTACTGTGATGTTAATGGAGAACCTGTAGAAGATGACTATATTTAGATATGACAAATTGCCATCATTACATCAGTTGTACCTTCTCCAGCCATGGAGGCTGTAGATGTGGCAGATAAAGGGTCAATCGAATGGAAGCTATCAACCTTTCCCATTGGATCCTGCAGCCCACACTTAAAAAACAATGACAGGACAGTCATTGCTCTGAAGACCAGCATAAAAAAATACTAAAACAATAACAAAAAAAAGAACAGTAAACTAGGGCAGCTCAATGCATCTATCCATACTTTTTTCCACCTTCAGAAAGTCTTCCTGTGAGCTTGGATGCAAAGGTAGTGCTATCTGTAAAGGACTATAGTGTAGTCATATTGAAGTTTGACCATCAAAACTGCTATCCATTAAGATCATCTGTTCTGGGTCATGTAACTATCTGGCAACTTAGCTTTCACAATATCATGAAAGGTAATTATAATGTATGATTTCTTTACGGTGAAAGCTCTACACGGTCAGCAAAAACATCTGAACTTTTTAGAAATCCTGTTCATTATTAGTTGAAGTCTGAGAATGTTACCAGGAGATGGCTTAACTTTAGTGGTGCCTACACCTACAGTTAGGGTGTTCTGGCCAAATGGGAGACCTTTTAGGAGATACTGTAAGTGATGCTAAGGCCTTAAAATACAAGAAAGGGATTAAAAAGCGAAAAAGACCTCTAGAAAGAAACAAAGAAATGAACATTTCATCTCCATCTTCTGTTACGATCTTATACCATAAGACTTTAAGTTAGAAGACAGGTTTGCAGCACTGGCAATTCGTTGAGCTGCCAAGGCTTATTTTGCTCATTGCAGTGAACGTACTCTAGCTGTTATTTTTTGTTTTTATGATTCTAAATCATTCTGATTCTTTGCACTGAGTTGAAGCTGCCATATTCTAGAAGGTAAATGAAGCCTCAAAGGAGCAGCTTCTAGTTATTGTAAAAGTTTGTATTTTTTTGTATTTTTTTTTTCTTCTTCTAATTGCACAGACCAGATTGTAAAATGTGTTGACAATGCTTTGTCTGGATTTTTAACCATCCACACACTTCCAGATATGGTTGAAACAAACGTCAAGTAAAAGGTAAATGAAATCTCTTGTGTCAGTGAGTATTCTGATCTGTAAAGTCTACACTGAAATGGAACACCTCAAAAAGATATTCTGCAATCAGTACATTTTAATGGTACCCAAAGGTCTACCGGACCAGAAAGAACCTGAACATTTCCTATAACGGGGCCAGTGGAGATCAATTATTTGTAAAGGTCAAGAGAATATATGTTATTGGATTACAAATATAGCTTGACAGACCAAATAAAGCAAACATTGTTGACAAAGACATTTAAAGTGAAGGAACATGACATGTTTTATACATTGTATGTGATAAACTGGACAACACTTAAAGTGCTTGTAAAGTATACATCACATGAAACCACTATAAAGTGCATATAGTTAAGTTATTATTTATGCTTTTCTTAAATGCCACCATCCTATTCTGCAGCACTTTACAGACGACATCACTGAAGTATCATACCAATAGGTCAGTTTTACCATATAGTGAACATAGTAAGTAAAAACAATTGTGTAATTGCACTTTTCTTGCAATTTCACCACATTTTTTTCCCCCATTTTCCAGTACATTATATGGTAAAATGAATGGTGTCATTCAAAACTACAACTCGTCCTGCAAAAAACACAATTCCACATATGTCTATATTGATGGAAAAATAAAAAAGTGAAGGCTTTTAGAAGAAGGGGGGGGAAAAATGAAGATGCAAAAAAGCAAGATCGTGAATTTCCAAGATCCTGTCCCACCCAATATGCTGTAGGTGTAATGCTAATATTAGTAAATCCCTCCAATTAGAAATGTAGTATAATTCTCCTGACTAGTTATGTCGCTTACCTCATGTGTAGGGTGTTACAGTAGCTTCACATATAGTAAAAGGACGCCAGCTCACCTAGTGCTTGAAGTCCAGCTTGCACGGAACCAGGTTGATCCACACCAGATTATATGCTCAAGGAAAGAAAAAGGGTTGTTCCAACACCTGGTAAAATAATTTATTCTTTATTTTTCATCCATTAAAAACTAAAAAAAAAAATACAAAGGTTGTATATAGAGGGCGGGGGAGCAAGACGCGTTTCGAACGCTCACTTGCGTTCTTTATCACAGCTGACACCATTGGGTCATGGTTTTGATTTTACACAATTTTTGCACACTACTATTTGCACTTTATCTTTTGTTTTATGTGACCTGTAATTAAAGCCCTTTCAGTGCTACCAATTTGAGTATCATTTTGTATTTCACATGATAAATTAGTATTTATACTTGGCCATATTCTGTCATACTTTTGCAATTGCCTATTACCCTTCATTGATCATGGTGTCCATTTATGATTCAATATGGTTTAAATTTTATTTATCATTATATTCACTCATGTACAGAATACATTGTACTATATATGTTGTACTTCTTCACCTCCTATGACTTTAAATGTTTTTGCCATTATTTTTTTTTTAGTGTGTAAAGCCATAATTGTGACTCAATAAAATATATACTTTACATACAGTCTTGGTCGAAAGTGTTGGCACTCTTGAAATTGTTCGAGAAAATGAAGTATTTCTCCCAGAAAACTTTTGCAGTTAAACGTGTAGAAGGAAAACATGTTTATTTCCTTTAGGTGCACTGGAACAACACAAAACAGAGGAAAAAATGGTTCATTGTACATAATGTCATACACCACTCTAAAAATGGCTGGACAAAGTTGTTGGCACCCTCAACTTAATATTTGGTTGCACATCCTTTGGAATAAATAATTGCAATCGGTCGCTTTCTATAACCATCATATATCGTCTTACACCTCTCAATTGGAATTTTGGACCACTGTTCTTTTTCAAACTGCTGCAGGTCTCATATTAAAGAGGGCCTTAACTCAACAGCAATAATAGCAGCATTTAACAGGTCTTCAATGGGATTTGTATTCGGACTCATTGCTTCCACTTTAGAACTCTCCAGGGCTTTGTCTCCAACCATTTCTGGGTGCTTCTTAAAGTATATTTGAGGTCAGTGTCCTTCTGCAAGACCCATGACCTAGGACGCAAACTCAGCTTTCTGACACTGGGCACTACATTGTGACCCAAAATCCTTTTGGTAATCTTTTTGATTTTATGAC
Organism: Allobates femoralis; assembly: GCA_033576535.1. Lineage (NCBI taxonomy): Eukaryota > Metazoa > Chordata > Amphibia > Anura > Aromobatidae > Allobates > Allobates femoralis. Next base: position 437,899,568 of record JARQOC010000004.1, on the reverse strand, counting down.
CCCTTGCACATAGTCACGACATCCAGTGCCAAAAGTAGGAAACAACCCCAAAACATCTTTGAACCTCCACCATATTGGACTGTAGATACTGTTCTTTTTTTTTTTTGTAGGCCTCATTATGTTTTCGTTAAACAGTAGAATGACGTGCTTTACCAAAAAGCTCTGTCATGGTCTCATCTGTCCACAAGATGATTTCCCAGAAGGATTTTGGCTTACTCACATGCATTTTGGCAAACTGCTGTCTAGCTTTTTACTGCCATTAAGTCAGCAGTGTGATCCTCCCTGGGTCCCCTGCCATAGCTTTTAATATAATTCAAATGTCAATGGTTAGTACACACTGACACTAATGCCCCCTGAGCCTGCAGGACAGCTTGAATTTCTTTGGAACTATATAGTCCTTATGCTGAATAAGCAGCCCACAACTGGATTTGCAGCATTTAATCAATTTTTCTCTGCCGTCCACATCCTGAGAGATTAGCAACAGTGCCATGTGTCGAAAACTTCTTCATTATGTTGTGTACTGTGATCAAGGGAACATAAAGATCTCTGAAGATTGCCTTATAAACTTGAGACTTGATAATTTTTAAACAACATTAGTTCTCAAGTCCTAGACATTTCTGTTCGCCATGCTTATTACGGTAACAACAGAAAGTTCTCCCCTTTTTATCTGGTTTTGGTGTGATTTTCATATTGCCCACACCTGTTACTCGCCACAGGTGAATTTGAACGAGCATCACATACTTGAAACAAAATTGTTCACTCACAGTTTTGCAAAGGTGCTGTCAACTTTGTATGGCCCATTTTCTTTTTATTTACGGTGCTGGTCTAATACGCACAAAGGAAATAAACATGTTTGGTACAAAACCTGTGTAATTGCAGCATTTTCTGTGAGAAATACTTCACTTTGTGAACCAATTGCATGGAGGCGAACACTTTTGGTCATAACTATATATATATATAACTTGAGAAAAATCCTTGCAGCACACAGCTACTACCAATGATGCATAAGTGCTAACAAGCCATATATGTTTGAGGGAAAAGTTAAAAACTTACGTTTTTTCAAAAAACTCAATAATCTTATCTTTTAATTCTGGAGTTCTTAGTACATACATTGGCCAATGTCTGCTTGCTCATCAACTACGACAAAGTGACTCCAGGCATGATGAGCCCTATCTGACATTCCTGCCCTCCTTGTCCACCCCCCACTCTTCAGTGGGCAGGCACCATCTATACCCTCGATCACCTGTAGGTTTAATGAGGGTGCACATTGCAGCAAAGGAGCCTGCAACTCCATATAACAAATAATCATATTGACAGCTTCCTTCAGTACACAAAGGGAATCGGCACCTCGGTGAGAGCAGACTGAATGTTAAGGTCTCTCTGGGGGTCACAGCAAGGTGTTTTATGCACTGAAAGCTCAAAAAAGCCCACCCTCCCGCCCTGTCCCGGAAAGACTCGTTTTATAGCCGGATGTGTCTGGGCAGAGCCTGTCTCTAATCTACTAACTTTGGTCTCGCTGTTTGGACGAGTACTACAAAGTATTCATTCAGAGTATAGCAATTACGAATATTTCACTACTCACTCATCACAAATAGACAGAAGCTTTTGCGAACCTGTAATACACATGCATAACTGGGGTCTGACCAAACAATTTTAATAGCTTAAAAAATCTTATCTTTGCAGAAAATACACTGCTGGGAAAATAGCTACCGTATATACTCGTGTATAAGCCGAGTTTTTCAGCACAAAAAATGTGCTGAAAAGTCCCCCCCCCCCATGGCTTATACACGAGTCAAATACTCGGTATACAGCCCCCCCCCATCAGTTTTGTATACAGGGCGGCCCCCCCCCCTTGCTGTCAGCCACCTGTAAAGGAATAGAACATTATACTTATCCCTGTCCTGTCACCGCCACCGCCGCCACTCTCTGACACCGCGCGCTCCTCCGTCTTCATCCGGCTTCTTCGTGCTGTGACCGGCGGGTGCAGGCAATGACGTCATTGTCTGTGCGCCGAGGAGGTAGCAGGAAGAAGCCGGATGAAGACGGAGGAGCGCGCGGTGTCAGAGAGCGGTGACAGGACAGGGATAAGTATAATGTTCTATTCCTTTACAGGTGGCTGACAGCAAGGGGGGGTGGGGGCCCTGTAAACACCGCTGGGGCCCTGTATATACCACTGGGGATGCTTCTGTATACTACTGGGGCTGCTGTATACACTGCTGGGGCCTGTATATACCACTGGGGAGGCTGCTGTATATACTGCTGGGGCCTGTATATACCACTGGGGAGGCTGCTGTATACTACTGGGGCTGCTGTATATACTGCTGGGGCCTGTATATACCACTGGGGAGGCTACTGTATACTACCACTGGGGAGGCTGCTGTATACCACACTGCTGGGGGCTGTATACCACACTGCTGGGGGCTGTATACCTGTGCTGGGGTCCACCCTCAGCTTATACACGAGTCAATAGGTTTTCCCAGGTTTTGGGGGCAAAAGTAGGGGGGTCGGCTTACACACGAGGATATACGGTATTTTTTTAGGACAGTTAATAAATTGATCTAAATTTGCCTTGGCACATCAGTAATGTTAATATCTTCTTTGCGAACAGGGGCAAGGCCAAGTAGTAAGACTCTAGTATTAAAAATAACCTCACATGTTATTTTTCACAAGGGCCCTTATACAGCTAAATAGGTCATAGGCTATTCAAGATGTTAAAATGATCCAGAACTGATGGCTTGGTGGCAGTTGCTATTAGAATTTGGGAATATAGTCGCTATGTTCAGTAGGTATGGAAATTCACACCCTCTCTGTGACACAGTCCTTACTGTAGCCATCACTGTTTTGGGGTCGGTGTGTTGTGTGGCCTGTACGATGTCCTCACCGCTGCTACAAAAAATGTGATCTGGTCTTCAACAGTCCAGGGTGGAAAAGTAATTACATCACAAAATTAAAAATCATATACCATAAAAGGCTTTCTCAATCACAAAATGCTGACATCGATATTGTTTCATTTTATCCTATAATTTACTTTATGTTGCTGATGAATATATATTGTAAAGACAAGGCATACTCAGGATTTCATCTACTAAACTATGTATATCTGCAGTTTACTAAACGTTTTAGATACATCATTGCCTGCATTTCTGCAAATGTTCTAGATACAGGTAGGTATCTGCAGTTTATCAGACATTGTAGATCCATTTGTCTAGAATATTTACTAAACATCAGATGTCTTTGGAATCTTAAAGGGTACTTCACACACAGCAACACCGCTAACAATGTCGCTGAAACGTCACAGGTTTTGTGACGTAACAGCGACCCCCGCCAGCGACCTCGCTGCGTGTGACACGCATCAGCGATCAGGCCCCTGCTGTGAGATCGCTGATCATGACAAACCATTCTGGACCATTTTTTGGTCGTCGCGCTCCCGCTGGGCAGCGTGCATCGCTGTGTTTGACAGGGTCAACGACCAACTATCTCAACACTATGCCCGAGAGTGACAGGTTCCCAACGACCGCTGTATCATTGCTGCATCGCTGGTGAGATCTGACTGTTTGACATCTCACCAGCGACCACACAGGCGATGCACCAGCGATCCCGGCCAGGTCAGATCGCTGTTGGGATCGGTGGAAAGTCTCAGCGTGTAAAGGGGCCCTAAGACTAGTTTTCACAGACACTTCTACAATGATGATTGGGGATGAACAGTTTTCGGGAAATTTGTTGACCAATTACCGCATTGCACTGGAGTATGATGAGCTAAAGATGGAGTGCGGAGCGTCACAGAGAAGTGAAATTGGTGGCATGACCTATTAAATCTGGTATGGGCACTGGAGACTTTGTCTCTCTCTCATTTTTGAGAATCGCTTAAAATCCAGGAAAACCAAAAGAATAGAGATCCGGATCTTACAAACGTGAATAAGAGGAAGATCAAGAACTGCAAACAATGCATGATCAGCTTTACCGACTATGCATTTCACAAGTCACTCTGTCATGATTAATAGTGCTGTGGCTCTTGAAATGCGTAGTCGGTAAAGTAGATCATGCATTGTTCTTTCTTGATGTGCATCTTTTTCACGTAAAATAAAGACTCCATTTGTCAAAGCCGAGTCGTTATTCCTTTCACTTTCCTGGATTTGATGTCCGAGCCCTATTTGCAGTAGAGAAAGGCAGAGTGGTGAGCTCGATTGTACGCTTGTAAATTTAAAATCACAATTTTTTTTTTTTACACCAGAAAAGTGAAGTACAGACCTTGATCAATTCCTCCATTCTATTATACCCAAGGGGAACATTTTATATAATGTATTCATTGTACAGATAATACTGATACTAGAAGTGAAATGACTTTGAAAAGCATTCGGAAGCAAGCATAATAGACAAATGTATAGTAAAAAAATGTATAGTAAATGTATGCATGTATAGATCACTGGGCACTGTTTTCTGCACAATTATACAGTAAACTCTTCAGAGAAATACTGCTGTCCTCCCCCACATCTTAAGCTGGGCAGCTGTTAACACCTCTGTATGTGCACCAGCATGATCCCACAGCCGAATCTGTAAATTTAGAAAAGGCTCAAGGCTTAATGGGAATCTGTCACCCCTTTCAGGCATTTTAAACTGTGCCCACCAGCTTACACATTATGTAAATGAGGTTCTAGTAACCCCTCTATGTGCCCAGACATGCCCCACATACCTCAGCAAATAGCTTTTATTCTGTCCAGCGCTGGCCTCCTATTGAGACTGGAGGGCTGCATTTTAGTCCTGATTATGTCCTCGCCACTCCCTCCGGGCTGCAAAACCCACCCTGCACTTTTTTAAATTTCCACCCCTCCTCTAGCCAGCGCTTGAGTGACTGCTGCACTCGCGTCGGCGCAGTATAGCGGGTGTCCACACTCATTAAACAGGCCGATGTCTTGCGAGAATTCACAAATCTTGCGAGTCGTAGGCACTGACAGGCGCACTTGCGCAATGGAGCGGGTCTCCGTGCATAGTGCTGACGTCTCGCGAGACATAGGCCTATTCAATGTAGCGTGGATACCTGCTCCACTGTGCCGGCACGAGTGTGGGTGTCACTCAAGCGCCGGCCAGAGGAGGGGCGGGAATTTTAAAAAGTGCAGAGCGGGATTTGCAGCCCGGAGGGGCGGCGAGCACATCATCCACTAGAACTAAATAGCAGCCTCCCGGTCTCGATAGAAGGCCAGCGCTGGACAGAATAAGTTATTTTCTGAGGTATGTGCGGCTCGTCTTTGTACATAGAGGGCTTACAAGAACCCCATTTATATTATATGTAAGCTCTGGTGGGCACAGTTTACAATGCCCAAAGGGGGTGACAGGTTCCCTTTAAATTGTATTGAATTCCATACGCCAATGGGTGTGTCCTTTGTTTGAAGTGTAAACTAGAATGCTTAGCAGTTTTCTTTTCTTTTTTTTTTTAAGAAGACCTCATCCTGTTTATATGTGTAGATATTCTATATAGTAACAGGACCTTCACATGCGTCTGATTAGTAAGTTTACTTATTTAGGCCATAGTGATATTCACTATATTTTTAGGCAAATTTGGAATTTGGCAGTGTGGGAGCCTAAGTTAACAGTTGTACAAATGTGATGGAAGTCACCCTTGGCCCCTGGTGTATGTTCGTACCATATACATAGATGTTTCCCCTAAAATAAGATGGGGGAAATATTGCAAGGGAATATTGGGGGCAGAAAGGAGATATTGGGGACTGCATGGGAATATTGGGGCTTGCAAGGGGATGATGGAAAAATAAGATGCCCCCTAAAAATAGTGCGTTTTTTGGAGCAAAAACTAATATAAGAAAGTGACTTATTTTCGTGTCAGCAGTCACCATTTTGGCTTTCAGCAGCTTATGAGGATGAGTAACAAATTCCCTAATTGTTCACTAAAAGGGGTGTCAGAATCTAGGTACAGACCATGATATAATTTATCAAGTAGTAGTGAGTCACAGCACCTCGGCTCAGACGGGTACATCAATTACCCACATCAGGGCGCAAGTCACCTCCTAAGGAGCCCAACTTGGGAACCATATAAACATAACTATTAGAAAAGACAGCGCCTCAACGCTTGGTGTTGTTCAAACTTCGTCTTTATTCTGCCCCCATGCGACGTTTCGATCAGAGATCTTTATCAAGCTTCATAAAGGTCACTGATCGAAATGGCGCATGGGGGCAGAATAAAGACGAAGTTTGAACAATACTAACCGGTGAGGCGCTGTCTTTTCTAATACTTATGATGTAAGCAATGTCTAGCAGGACTATGGAGTCTGAGTAATGGCATCTGAGTCGGTGACCATTTTGGGTGAAGTCGGATTCAGTGAAATTGAAGAGTGTGAGTTGGGTGTTTGGCTTACTGACTCCACAGCCCTGCTGTCAAGTCCAGTTCACGAGCCATGCAGACTGTCCTTGCATCATGGTCTGTACTCAGAACCTGAGATAGGGATGTGTAAATGTGGCATTAGTTTTATGTTTTCTACAGTCTAGCAAAGTTTCAGTAGAGCTGTAATGGATGTGTCAATTGGCTGTGAACAGTTTTGTCGTAATACTAGATGTATAGTACAATATTGGGATCATGGTGCATGTTTTCGACCCTTTATGATCGATCCATTTTTCTCCACATGTATTTCCAAGATGTCTGGACTAAAATACGCAACAGCAAACTATTTTGTTTGTTTTTTAATATGTATTCTTAGTATGGATTTAATTTTTTTTCAAAACTTCCTATTTCACACAGACTGGATTGGAGGAGAGCAGAGAACACTTGACTGCCCCCTTAAAGAAGTATACAGTACTTTGCTTTCTATATTTCAGTTTTCATGTTGTACCATTGCAATACAGGAGGCAGAACAGTAAGAATGTTATGTGGAGATATGGTCGTTCTTATTTTTTGTCTAGACTCTGTCTTTTTTTTTCTCTTTCTTAATAGTGGACCACTATATACCAAGGGAGTGAACAAGGTACCTTTCCTATAAAGGTTACAACCACATTTGTGTTTACCTCCAATATACTGACTAGAAAAAGTATCTAGTAATTGTTGAATGTAACCATCTGAACACTAGATGGAGCTACTGTCCAGTTGTCTATTTGCTTGTTAGAATTCTATATTTTCCTGGCATAAAGTCATGACATTTTTATAATACAGTGTAAAATAATTTGGGTAATTATAATTGATGAGTTCTATCAATACTAACAATTTGGATGTGCAGCCAAGTTTTCTGGAAGAGCACAAGATTGGATAGATAGTGTTCTGGTATCTGGTTCAGTAGGTAAGGTAGGATTATATGGAGGGAAATCTAATGAAAATACACCATTGCGAATATAATCAATATTCTGAGAAATTCACTTTGGTATATGTTTGCACATACTGTTCATTCTGCCAGCTTAGACTGCAGAATAGCTGTTGTTAGCTGTACAGGAGAGCTGGATGTGGTTAGCTATTTGCTACCAGGGTCATGTCATATTTTCATGACTTCCACACATGGTTTCCAGTAACAGAAGATATGTTTTCCTCTCCAGCAGTAATCTGAGACACAGCGCAAAACCACAGCGTCAGATGTAAGTAACATAAATTCTGTCTGCTGGGCATATGGGTGTCCTTTATAACCGCAGGAAGCACTGGTGACCTTATAATCAGCATTTCCTGTAGTGGTGACATTGTCTGTCTGCTACAGTACCATATATTATGTATAATTGTATATGCTTTAGGAAAAGTATGTGAGAGAGCGTAATGTATGACAGCCAAATGATGTTAGGTTTACTATTATATGGCTTCCCATGTAGAGGATATGCTTCCTATTTTCAGTCTGGATTTAAACAGAACCTGTCCTGTAAAACAAGCGATTAACCTGTAGATATGGGATTAATCTGCAGGTGGATAGCGTTCTACTGCTAAGTGGCAACTGCAGTGACAGCCCTGGAAACTGGCAGGAAATAAATATATTCCCACCAGCCCCAAACTGTTGGTCATAAAGGCCATCGGCGCATTTCCAATCACCGCTCTGTGCAGATTGATCGGCGGCTGCAATTGCGCCGCTGGCAATGACTGACAACCAATTTGTATGTGGCATGATCACTCTGCCTTCAAAAGAGCATCCTTCTTTTAAGTATACTGGTGTATTTTGTAGAATTATGGTCAGGTGTATAAGGAACCAATTATACCAAAGAGGTAATAATGATCATTTCATATGTAGGATGAAATACGATCATTAATAGAATCTGCTGTAAAACTGGGTGAGGAACGGTCAAGCTCTGCTATAACGGTGAGGTTGTAGAATATTGCTCAGGGTCTTAGGCAATACACCATGGGAAGTCTGACCACAGTAAGGCTATGTGCGCACTTGCCGGGTGTTGGGCGGTTTAGCTGTGTAAACCGCCGGTTTGTTTACATTAGTTTTATTTAAATTTATGTTAATCCAAACCGGCGTTTGGATTAACATTAAAACCAATGTAAACCGACCAAGGCTGTGCACACACCGGCGGTTTACACAGCCTCATCCGTTGCTAACCCGCAGGTTTCCCAGCGGGTTAGCAAAGAATGAGCATGTTCTATAAAACGCCGGTTCTTCAGCGGCTGCAAGCAGAATCATGTGCTGCTTCCAGCTGCTGCAGAATCGCCGCCGAGAAGCCGCTGTGCAACCGCCGGCTCCCGCCGCACATACCCGCCAGGAAGCCGGTGGACGGCGCCGGAGCATCCTGGCGGGTTCCGCCCAGCCGCCGCCGACCAACCCGCCGGTAATGTGCACATACCCTTAGGCTGTGTGCTCACACATAAGTTTTTGCTGCAGATAAAATGCAGTAAAACCTTAGGGGATGTCTAAGTTTCTCCAAACTCCAGATTTGTTAAAACTTGCGTTTTCTGTTGCGAATTTCTGATGTTATTTACAAATTGTCACTTCAATGAGGAAGTGAAAAACTGTCACCCATGTTATTTATGCATTTCTTGCATGTGTTTTTGCCTCATTTTTGATTGCTGCGGTTTTTTTTCCTTCTTTTGGCCATACAACTATACCAAAACTGCAGAAAAGAATTGACATGCTCATTCTACCAAAAACACAGCCAACCCTGTGGTTTTTGCACTTTCTGCAGAGAACAAAAACCAATGTGTGTGAACAACTTTTCCCTGAATCACACAGGTTTTGCGGGGTGTCAAAAATGCAGAATTAGATTATCATACATTAGCATGTAACCAAGGCAAAACCTGGCCCCCAAAACGCAGTAAAAACGCCCTGTATGAACATAGCCTTACATAAGAAAAAGTAAATATAGTGCATTGGCAAGGTCTCTCCCAGGCAAAGATGTCGAAATGGACTTTGGGTTGATACTGTACTTTTGAAGCTCATTTGAAAATCTTGAGCAATGTGGGATGTGGTGGTTGACCCAGGAAACATGTTGCTACAGATGAGACACATCATTCTTACTTCCATTCAAAATGTAAAATGTGCAGCAGTGCCATCCGCTCAGAAATGACTGGCACCAGTGGGCTTATCTTCACTCATCTACTGTTCATTGAGATTTGTCCAGAAATAGTCTTCATAGAAGCAAGCCTAAGCAACTTCACTATATGTGAAAACATATGAATGGGGATGCAGATACAAATCAGCAGCTATGCTGAACTAATACGTCAAAATTTGAAATATTTAACGAAGAGAAGTTAATTTGTTTGTCTAAGGGCTGGTGATCAGGACAATAATGTCTGCGCGCGACAGAGAAGTGTTATGTAGATTCCCTGCAGATTTGGTGCTGCATTTCAGCAAATGGAATTGGAGAGCTGGTCAGAATTAAAGGAATGCATACAAAGAAACTGATCCAGAGCAAACATAAGTGAACATGCCTCTAGGAGCCTGTTCCCACTGACCACCAGAACTAAACCGTAAGGAAAAAGTATATACAAAACATGTAAAAATACCCTGAAATATATAAAATAAATATAATGGTATAAAAATATAAAAAGCTAGTGCCATTAAAACAGGATACTTAGCATGTTGCAAAAATGTATGAAGCCATCCCACCAATATTAAGGTGACCCACTTCGGTACAGTTCTCTAACTAACCTGCTCATGTGTCGTCTGACCTCAATGAAGTCAGGATGCAGAGTGGTCCAAGTCCCAAAATGGAAACACAGCAATGGGAGGCAATATAAGGGAGGGGGGGCACTCCCTATCTTGTAATAAAACAAGACTATTAAATGTCCACGAAAGAAAAAGCCAGTCGGCATTCACCGAATTTCTGAGATCCTTTTATTCATCCAGTGTTTTACAAGACATAATCAAGCGGGAGAGGGGAGTGGGGAGCACGGACGACGGCTGCCGTTTTGCGGAGCAGTGCCACTTCAACGGGTCTAATTCGACAGTCATTCACTGATCACACAGCACAGGGAGTGTACTTCTTCTCCCTGCTATGTGATGTAGCAGATAGATGCATCATTTGAAGCAGAAGAAAGAAGACAAAAGACCAGGATCGTTGGAGGGCTGCGTTAGGGTAATGCAGATGGAGTCCATAAGCGTGTCTGTCTCTTTATTTCTAATAAATATTTTTTACTCTGTGTGGTGTTTTTGTTTTTTTTTTAACCCCTTTATTGGAGATTTTCTGGTCGTCATAATGGGAGACCCAGACAATGGGGTTTAGTGCTCTGCCCTCCGGAGGTCACACTAGGTACTACAAGTTTGTAGACACCGCCTCCTCCGCTTATAAACCCCCACCGTAGGAGACATCCTCAGTTTTAAACTTAGTGTGCTCGGAGGATCACGCTTTGCTTGCACTTCACTGCATTCTCACAGCTTACGTGATGGCGTATGAAGACAAGGTAAAATGGTCCCGCTCGGGATCCCCGACAGCCTCCCCGCTCACCCTCTGCGGAACACGTTGGTGGAGGTACCGGAGGGCTTTTAGCCTGGACACTTCAGTGTTCTCCCGGTACGCTGTCGCGCTCCTTCCTTTCCATCCCTCCATGGAGGCTCTGGTAAGGGGGAGCCTGGAGCCTTGCACAGCTCCGCTCCGTCCGAGGCCTCCCTAAATGGTGCTTACAGACCGGACGGAGCCAGCCCAGTCCGAGGCCTCCCTAAATGGTGCTTACACTCCGGACTGGTGCTGTACCCCGTCCGAGGCCTCCCTAAAGGTGCTTACAGACCGGACCGGCACTGAGGCACCTGGTGTGTCTCCTGTGTGCCTGGGGGTAGTGTCTGTCACTGTTGTGTCATGACACTCAGACCGCGCGGTTACCCTCGGGTCCGCGGTTCTGGCGGTGACCCTGTGCTGGGGTCTCCCTGGCTGACCGCCCTGTGTATCACAGGGGCTGAGGCTGTAGACTGCGGGTGTTTTGTGTGTACATGCAGTCTGAGTGTGTGTGTGGTGATATTTCACACTCTTTTCCCGCGCTGCGGGCTCCGGCACCTCCATTACTGAGGCAGCCTGGAGGAGGAGGAGGCAGCCCTTGTGGTGACATCACCGCTGGGCGTGTTGTGTGTTCTTCCCGCGTGTTCCAGGCTCCGCCCACATCTTCACTGTCGGCGGCCATCTTCTCCCTCACTTCCCGGCTGGGATCTGACGGCAGCGCGTGTCTGCACTTACAGGGGAGACCGGAACTCGCGGAGGTCACACACACACACCGCTTCCTCCTACCGCTTTACTGCGGTCGGTAAGCCACCGGGATTCCCGGTTTGTTTGTGAACTTTGGCTTATATTCCCCTCACTGTGGAGATGTCCTCAGTTGGGAAGCATGCTGCTAAGGCGGCGGTGGTCTCCATTGCCTGTACTACATGCAACGGGACACTGGTGGAGGGGTCCTGCAATAACTGCGGACGCCCAGAGGCCCGGTCTGCTACTACTGAGTCTGCAAATCCGGGATTATACCCTGAGGTTCAGGTGATCCCAGGGCCATGGGAAACGCAGAATAAGATCAATGAATCTCTGCTGTCCCAGATGTCCTCCATGTCGCAAACCCTGGAGGCACTGCATAGGAGACTGGAGAACCCAGCTACTCCTCCTAGTTACCCCCGGGTGTCTCTTACTTCTGCTGTAAGACCCCCTAAGCGAGCTCGTGAGGCTTCTCCTGAGCTCCAGACTCTCTCTGAGGAGGAGCGTTCCTCTGATGGTGAGGAAGATGATGGGGGTTCTACTCTCGGGTCTATGTCTGAACCTCCAGATGGGGTGGAGGATCTGGTGTCCTCCATCAATGAGACATTGCGTCTTGTCACTCCTCCTGAGGAGGTGACTGTACACCCCAAGGAGGTCTATCAATGGCTGCGGCCAGAGGCTAGACCAAGTGGCTCCTTCATGGACCACACTAATTTCGGAAGGGTGATTAAAGCTCCCAGGTTGCATCCTGGGCGGCGTTATGTCCGTAAAACTAAGGACAATCGCTTTCCCTTTCCCCAGGAGGCGCTCCAGGAATGGTCGCAGTCTCCCAAGGTGGATGCTTCCATGACTAGGATTGCTGCGCGCTCCTTGTTTTCTGCCTCTGATAGCTCCTCGTTGAAGGATGCTACTGATAGACAGGTCGAGCAACTCGCCAAGTCTTCCTATGAGGCTGTGGGGTCTTCGTTTCCCCCTAATTTTGCCGCGGTCTGGACCCTACAAGCGATTACTATCTGTTTGGATGGTATCACTGATCTAGCGAGGTCCAGTCCAGAGGTCCTGGCGCTCACTGAGAGAGCAAGGGCCTATGCGGACTATGCCAGGACGGCATCTTTGGAAACTGCCACTCGCTCTGCTGTGGCCTCGGCCAATGCAATTGCGATCCGCAGGCTGTTGTGGCTGCGTCTTTGGGACTCAGATGCCACATCTAAGAAGATTTTACAAAATCTTCCGTTCGCTGGTGACAGGCTTTTTGGCACCGAACTGGACAAATTGATAAAGGATTCTGCTGAGTCTAAGATCCCGCAGAATAAGCCTAAGCCACGGTACACCGTGAAAAGGAACCCTAAGCAGTGGTCCTTTCGCTCCGGTTCACAGTCATCAACGACGTCCACTCGCTCAGACCGAGGGGGCAAGCCTGCTACTCAGTGGCGTTCCAAGAGTCGTCAGAAGAAGCCAGCGGGGGCAGCGGCTGTCACCCCCAAGCCCGCCTCGACATGACTCGCTCTCTCATCCTGCCTCCCCACAGGTGGGGGGCCGCCTGTCTCGCTTTCAGGACAAGTGGCTTCTTCACATTCAAGATCAGTGGGTTCGAGACGTAGTCTCAAGAGGTTACAGGATAGAGCTGACGTCACAACCAATACCCCGATTCCATCGGTCGGTTCCATCTCCAGAAAAGGCTCAGGCTTTTCACCTGGTGTTGGAGGGGCTCCGCAGAGACGGAGTGGTGGTCCCTGTGCCCACGGAAGAGAGGTTCAGGGGTTTTTACTCCAACCTCTTTATTGTCCCAAAGAAGGACGGCTCTTTTCGCCCGGTTTTGGACCTCAAGTTGTTCAACCGTCACGTGTTGGTTCGGAAGTTCCGCATGGAATCCCTGCGCTCAGTGATCGCGGCTGTGTCACAGGGAGACTTCCTAGCGTCCATCGATATCAGGGACGCTTACCTTCACGTTCCCATTGCACCAGCTCATCAGCGCTGGTTGAGATTCGCAGTGGGGGAAGAGCACTTCCAATTTGTGGCACTGCCATTCGGGCTAGCCTCGGCACCACGGGTGTTCACAAAAGTGATGGCCTCCATGATGGCTCTCCTGCATGCGCAGGGACACGCCGTCATACCCTATTTGGACGACCTGTTGGTCAGGGCGCCATCGGAAGACCTTTGTCGGGTGAGCCTGGAGGTGACCATGAAGTCTCTGGAACGGTTCGGGTGGCTTATCAACATTCAAAAGTCGACCCTGGTTCCGACCCAGTCATTGACATATCTGGGCATGGACTTCCACACGGACTCGGCCCTGGTGTCCCTACCTCAAGCCAAGCAGCTTGCGATCCAATCAGGAGTGCAGAATGTCCTCCTGTCGCCACAGTCATCCCTGCGGGTATTGATGAGACTAGTGGGTCGCATGGTAGCGGCGATAGAGGCGGTGCCGTTCGCACAGTTTCGCCTCCGTCCTCTCCAGCTGGAGATTCTTCGCAGATGGGACAAGAGGACGATCTCTCTGAATCGGCTGGTGACGCTGTCACAACCAACCAGGGACTCTCTACAGTGGTGGCTACAGCCACATCACCTGTCACGGGGCCGGTCCTTCCTAAAACCGTCATGGTTAGTGGTGACCACCGACGCCAGTCTGAAGGGCTGGGGTGCGGTGTTCTTGCACCACAGGGCTCAAGGCCTCTGGACTCAGTCGGAGTCGGCGTTGCAGATCAACGTGCTGGAGATCAAGGCGGTCTATCTGGCGCTACTGGCGTTTCAGAAATTCCTGTCAGGACAACCCATTCGGGTACAGTCCGACAATGCGACGGCCGTCGCCTACATAAATCATCAGGGAGGGACCAGAAGTGCTCAGGCCCTCGCCGAAGTCCACCGCATTCTACTCTGGGTGGAGGAAAACGGCTGCCTGATCTCCGCAGTTCACATCCCAGGGGTCGAGAACTGGGAGGCCGACTATCTGAGCCGACAGGGGATGGACGCCGGAGAGTGGTCCCTACATCCAGACGTCTTCCGGGACATCTGCGGCAGATGGGGCACTCCGGACGTGGATCTGATGGCCTCACGGCTGAATCATCAGGTGCCCCAATACATGGCGAGATCTTGGGATCCCCAGTCTCTGGGGGCGGATGCCCTGATCCTGAGCTGGTCCAGCTTTCAGCGGCCATATGTGTTTCCGCCTCTGGCTCTGATTCCCAGGGTCCTGTGGAAGATCAGGACAGAATGCAGAGTGGCCATTCTAGTGGCTCCAGATTGGCCCAGGAGGTCTTGGTACCCGGACCTGTGGCAACTGTCCGGCGGACACCGGTGGGCTCTTCCAGAACGCGCAGATCTACTCGCGCAAGGCCCGTTCTTCCACCTCAATTCCAGGGCCCTCAGATTGACTGCATGGCTCTTGAGGCCTGGCTGCTAACATCCAGAGGTTTCTCCCCTACAGTGGTCGCCACTATGAATCGGGCGAGGAAACCTGTTTCCAGGAAGATATACCACAGAACGTGGAAAATCTTTTTTACCTGGTGTGCCTCTGGTGGCCGCTCACCGTGGCCTTTGTCTATACCGACATTGTTGGCCTTCCTACAGTCGGGGTTGGAGTTGGGATTATCCCTTGGCTCTCTGAAAGGTCAAGTATCAGCACTTTCAGTGCTGTTTGACAGGCGTTTGGCGCTCCTCCCGAAGGTACGTCAATTTCTGCAGGGGGTGTCTCGGGTGGTTTCGCCCTATAGACGACCTCTGGATCCTTGGGACCTCAACATGGTCCTGGCGACACTGCAGAAACCGCCGTTTGAGCCTCTGAGAGAAGTCTCTCTCTCTCGTCTGTCCCAGAAGGTGGTCTTTCTGGTGGCGATTACGTCTCTGAGACGGGTCTCAGAATTGGCTGCACTTTCGTGCAAGTCTCCTTTTCTGGTGGTTCACCAAGACAAGGTGGTGTTGCGCCCACGGCCTGAATTTCTGCCGAAGGTGGTTTCAACTTTTCACCTAAACCAGGAGATTGTTCTCCCATCATTTTGCCCCGCTCCCGTTCATCAGGTTGAGCGCGACCTCCATACTCTGGATCTCGTGAGAGCTGTACACATTTATGTGTCCAGGACCGCCTCCTTTAGGAGTTCGGATTCCTTATTTGTCCTCACGATGGGTCGCTGTAAGGGGGCCGCGGCTTCGAAGTCGACCTTGGCCAGATGGATCAAGGCTCCCATTCAGGAGGCGTACCGGTCTTCTGGTTTGCCTCTCCCGGTGGGTTTGAAGGCACACTCTACGAGAGCTGTAGGTGCCTCCTGGGCCTTGCGACATCGAGCTTCTGCTCTACAGGTGTGTCAGGCGGCCACTTGGTCCAGCCTGCACACTTTCTCTAAGCACTATATGGTGCATGCCCATGCCTCTGCGGATGCGAGTTTGGGCAGGCGGGTTCTCCAGGCGGCGGTTGCCCACCTTTAGAGGGAACCATGTGTAATCCGTCTTGTTGAGGAACTCTTCCCGCCCTGGGGTATTGCTTTAGGACATCCCCATTGTCTGGGTCTCCCATTATGACGACCAGAAAAAAGAGAATTTTGTTTACGTACCGTAAATTCTTTTTTCTTTAGTCATCAATGGGAGACCCAGCACCCACCCAGTTGTTCCGTTGCATATTTTGCACTTGTTCTGTTCTCTGTTGAGACAGTGTTTGCCGGGTTGTTGAACCGTCTGTGCACGGCATTCTTCCCGATGTTTCGGGTGTGGTTTAATTTCTCCTCGCAGCTTATGGACTAAACTGAGGATGTCTCCTACGGTGGGGGTTTATAAGCGGAGGAGGCGGTGTCTACAAACTTGTAGTACCTAGTGTGACCTCCGGAGGGCAGAGCACTAAACCCCATTGTCTGGGTCTCCCATTGATGACTAAAGAAAAAAGAATTTACGGTACGTAAACAAAATTCTCTTTTTTATGGCTGGGTCAAACTTGGCCTGACATTAAAACTCTCGGGCTTAATACCATCTGGTAAAACAAAGCTGGTATTAATCCCTTATTACACAGCATTCCACCCGCCGCTGGAAGAGCCTGGAAAGGCGCCTGGAGATGGTGTTTCTTAGAAATGCACCATTTTTAGGGGCTGCTGCGGGCTGCTATTCATTTGTGTGGGGGGTCATAAAACAATGGGTGCTTGCCCCGCTGATAATACCAGCCCTTAGCTGCCTAGTTTTACCTTGGCTGGTGATTAAAAATAGGGCGGAGCCCACACTTTTTTTTTATTTTTTGTCAGCCAAGGGTACATTAGGCAGCTGAGAGTGGCAGCTAGCAGTTGTCTGCTTTCATCAGGCTGGACTTACAAATGCTGTGAATCTCCATGCGGTTTTTTATTTATTTAACAGCCTATAGGGGCAGGCAAATGGAGTCCGTTGAGCCTCGATTAAGAGTCTCAAACACGGGACAAGCCAGCTATCTCTCCAGTGAAGGACCTAGCTCTGGGGTGGAATATAGTGGCAGGCAGACTCACTGTCCAGATTGGCTGTTGCAGTCAGACTGGATTTCCTCAATCACAGAGGCTTTCATAGACTGTGAGCTTCTGTGATTGGCTGTTTGTTTGACAGTGCAGTGAATATGCAATTAGCTTAATAGGCGGCCCTGGAAGTAACAGCGGGAGACTGTTAAGCCAGATCTAACTATTCTATCTATCTGCTCTTTTCTCAGTTTATACACCATGATGAAAAGCAGAAACCAGTGGAATGGGGTATCCAAACGCCGCGCTACCGTGTGAAAAAAATATTTACTTCCAAAACTCAGACAATTTGGTTATTTTTTTATTTTCTACCCATTGCCGGGGGTACAAGCCCCCTTCTTCAGGAAAAAAAAATCACATCCTTTCCCTGCTGCGGTCGGCGGCTCATCAGGTGAAGATAATAAAGTACGCCACACAGTATTTTCACTCTGTACTGGTTTACTGTCAGTACTTTTAAGCAGATTGACAATTAGCACACTCTTTTTGGGTCTGCCTGGCCTCTGTAGTCACTGAGGAACCAGAATGCTTTACTCAGGACCCTCGGTGGTATGCCTGCCATTCCTTTCCTGTCCCCTCCTGCACTCTCCCGTCTCCTTCGGCGCTCCCACGCGCAGAGCCTCAAGCCGGCTCCCATGGATCCTCTCTGTAGGACTCCTCATCAAGTCTTTGGGACGCTATACGGGGCCTTTTTATAAATGCGCCGAGTGTTCGGCCGCAACTTCCTACAGAAGCACTGGCCTCCGGTTCGACGACACGGGGATGAACGGGACAGATCCCTCCAGTTGGTAGATGTACCGGCTCAGGATTCGGGCGCAGTGCATTACCTGGTCCCCTTAGGATCTCCTTCTGTCCTGACGGCTTCTCCGCCGTCCTGCACTCCTCCCCAACGGAGCTCTCCTACTCCACACTTGCCCCTCGGTTCTAACTCTCCTCCCACCCACACATTTTTCTACCCTGTCACTCCTTCCATAGGACTGGGTTCACCCATGGTCCCCTACCTAAGGTGTGTGTGAATGTGTGTTATGAGGGTCCTTCATGCAGCTACCCAATTCCCTATTCACAGGAATACTACACACTCTTATATGGGTGCAGTACCCCTATGTGGTGTCCCAACCTGTGGGGCGCCACATTCCCCTTGGTCAAGCTCACTCGTCCGCGAGTGACCCGACCCATTACTTACAGAGCAAAATTTACATTTTTGCAAACAACAACATTACGCAGTGTTTTGCTTCCCTCACGAGAGGTCATTTTACTTTGTTACCGGGTAAACAGAACCAACAATAATGAAAAATCAAAACAAAATACCGGCCAAAAATGGGGCCGGATTACAATACAGTCCCGGTGGTAGTGTCCGTCACTTTCAGCAGTGTCCTTTCTACCATCGGGCTGTGTTAATATCGCACACTTTACTGAGCCCATTGCTTAACAGGTTCAGTCCAGGCTCAACATATTAAACAGTTCACAAATTGTCCATGAGCATCACAAAGCAACCTACAAACACAACTATTTACACCGGGTTTATTTTCTTATCACTCTACCACTTTATAAACCCACAGGGCATACCACCCCTGAGACCTAGGTGCCACTCATAGTTCACCTTGTCATGGCGGTACAAGTCTCTGTCTGGGTGCCCTTTAGGGAGGTGTGCTTCCACGTTCCATCTGCTAAGAAAGATCTCCACCATAAGCCCTGGCTCTTGGATAAAACCCCACCCGTTGTCCAAATTAAATGCCACCACCATACCTGTCTTACGGTTTTCTGGGGAAACTAATGGCATCCCTCGGGCTCAGCTCCTTACCAGGTCGGCCAGGAACCTCTGATGTGCATAGTCAGGCTGCTCCAGGGCTGGAGTAGTAATACGGTCCTGCACCCCGGTCTTGGCGGCAGCACCAACCCATCCGACCGGTTGATGCTGGTGGTGATCCCACCACAAAGCTCGGGGCACGGATGCCCTGACTTCCTCGTCACTGCTGGTCTCGTGCTCCTCAGGTTCCTCCTCCACTGAATCTGACTGGCTGGATTGATCCTCAACCTCGGCCTCCACCACAACGTCGGACTCTCCCGCGGGGACCTCCAGGACGTCCTCCTCGAGCTTGGCTGGCTCATCCGGGTCCTCCGGCTCAGCTCCGGTTACCTCATCAGGGGCAAGCACTCCAGGGATCTCCGGCTCGGCTGCAGTCGCCTCCACAAGGATGGGTTGCGGGTCCGGCTGCTGGTCACATCTGGCAACCTCGGGCTCACCCATGGCCTGGTCTCTTGCCCTTGGTTCCAGCTCTGGGTCGCTGGACACTTGACGCCCTGCCCGCTGGGTTAACTCACAGTGGACATGTGACCCTAAAACCCAGTCCAGGGTTTCATTTAACTGGGTCCGTAGGTCTCCCAGGACAACTTCCCAGAACACGTCTTCTCATTCGTGCGACAGGAGTGAGGTGGCACCCTGCGCAACAATTCCAGGGCTGCCTGCTTCCTCCACCTCGCAGGCCGGGTTTCTCTGGTTAATTGCCGTCATTGTTACAGACTCGTGGACCATACCTGTGCTTCGTCTTTGTCGACTTCTTTTTGCTACGCCCTTCCCGCAACCATTTATAGTTTCCGGCAGGGATACTTTAATCTCAGGCCCACCCCCTTGGTTTTTCCTTGGCTACTCGGGCGGGTCTGGATCTTCACGCCTCCGGCAGGGCCATCCCTTGACGAGAGACTGAGGCACATGTCATTAAGTCTCTGACCCCGCCATCTTGGGGCACAACAGAAAAAGTCTTTTTAAAAACACGTTCAAGGCGCACAGTACCCGGATCCTGTTCGTGATGCCATGGGGTACCCATTCCCAGGTGTTGAGGTCACGGAGGATGTCACTGGGGCCTGTGCACAGTCCTGTGGCCCTGGTGGTCGCTGAAAAGAGTCAATAAAAATAGTTTGTGATGCCACCTATGGTTCTGGTAATGTTACCGATTCTGCAGGACAGACGAGGGTGATGGTGAAGCAGTAAAATAATTACGCTCCCCATAGGTGGAGTGGGATCCCGGGGCAGTAGTGAATGTCAATGAATTTACAAAGGGATGCAGTTTACACCAGGCCTTGTCACTTATCCTCTCCCTGCTGAGGTCGGCGGCTCGTCAGGTGAAGATAATAAAGTACGCCACACAGCCTTTTCACTCTGTATGGGTTTATTGTCAGTTCTTTTAAGCAGGTTGACAATTACCACAGTCTTTTGGTTGAATCAAATTTTATTCGAAAAGTATATATGTAGGTTACAAACTTTAACACAAAAAAAACAATTATATCAGACATTAAATTATTCTATATGACCTCAGAGGTCCAGAAATATATGTTTAGAATCTTCAAAATATAAGAGGGGGGGGACAAGAGGCGCAATAGTGCCCTATCACTAGTGACACTAGTGTACAAATGGTGATGCTGTGTGGCCGCTCACCTGGTCCAGTTGTGGTCCCCACAACTGGTTTGATTGCGTTTTAGGAATCAGTGTTCCAAGCTGCTGCAGGACCTCCACCTACCACTGGACCGTGGTATATTCCAAGGAAGAATGATGGGAGTGATGGTGTGTCACGGTCCGCGCTGCTTCTGGATTCAATAAACTCACCAAAGAGCCCAGCAATCTTTCATCCTCTTTATTCCTTATTCCTACGCGTTTCAGCGCCACACCCGGCGCCTTCCTCAGGGACATGAGGAAGGCGCCGGGTGTGGCACTGAAACGCGTAGGAATAAGGAATAAAGAGGATGAAAGATTGCTGGGCTCTTTGGCATGTTTAGAATCTTGTCGCAAATAAAATAATGCAAAAAATATTAATCCGCAATAAGAAATAGATGAAAGGGGAAGAAGCCATAATTAAAGAAATAAATGACCTTTAAAACCAGGCCTGTATTTTTTCCCTACTCTATAACACTCCGTAACTTAAACATCTTTAATGTGGTATAACACCTTAAATTACATAGAGAGAAACGAGAGAAAGAAAGAGAAAAGAAAAATAAAGAAGAGCAGAAGAGAAAGTTTAGGAGATCCCAAGACAGGGAGAGATTAGTTGGACTAAATTGAGCACATCCTCGCCTTTTTAACTTATCGATCAGTGAAGTGCATAACCCAGAGTTATTGCAAGAGTTGAAGATACGTGAGGTTGGAAAAATATTTCTTTAAATTAGAGTTGATTGAGTTGATTGAAGATAAAGACTTATGGTCATGGCTGCAAGAGAATGTTAGAGGAGAGACGCTTCCCATGCCCAACGCGTGACCACCCAGAACCCCCCACTCCGCCTCCCATGATAGACTCAGGTCAACCAACGCTTCAAGGCCTCGGACTTCCTAAAAAGAATCCAGGGCCACCAAAGGTGGCAGTGCCTATCCCCACTGCTCATGTCAGGAGAACTTTGGCTAATGATATCCTCCATCCTACACACATGATTCAACTCGGCTACTAATTCCGCTTTGGATGGACGGCCTGTGTTTCTCCACCTCCTGGCAATCAAGGTCCTAGCCGCTGATAGGAAGTACCGAATCAAGCTAGCTTTATAGCCCGAAATGGAGATGTCAATGAGACTCAGAAGGGCCGCGGGTGTTGTTAGGGCTACATGGGTCGATGAAGATAGTTCAAATAAGTCAAACACCTCCTCCATGAATGGTTGGATTTGTGAACACTCCCACCATATGTGCAGATATGTGCCACGAGCCATATGACAACACCATCAGCGATCAGACAATGATGGAAAAATTTGATTTAAATCTTCCGGGCATCTGTACCACCTCGCCACCACCCTGAAATTCCTTTCCTGGGATGCAGCTTTAGCTGATTTACGTGTAAAAATTAGGATTTTGTCCCAGTCGATTGAAGAGAATTCCTTTTGTAGATCTTTTTCCCATTTTGTTTTATATTTAATAGAGCAGTTGTCAGTGGTCTCAAGTGAGCCCTGAAACATAGCGTATAACACCGAAATTGTATGGGGGATAGGACTTCTCTCCAAAGTTTTTCAAAGGCAGTCGGTTGTCTAGTAATATCCGACCATTGTAATGAGTTGATGTAACTGCGCAATCTGTAATGATGTAGCCATGCACCGGAGGAATCGAGGAGTTCCGGTATAATTCCAGTAGGCCCTTTATACCCTCTGGATTGATATAATCTTGGATCATAGGATATGATTGTCTACGGATACCTAGGAAAGAGAGTCTGTTTTTTTCTAAAACTAAAGAAGGGTTGCTAAATATGGTAGTCAAAGGGCCAGGATTTGTTGTCATATGTAGTGACGAATTTTTCTTCCTAAGGAATGTTTGTAGTTGAGACATGATGAAAGAGAGGGGTCTGGGAGATTTTATATTAAAGAGCCACACTGCTGCTAGAGGACATAAAACATTGAGTGTCGATTCCACTTCCATCCACAGTTGTGCGTCTTTGTCTAAACATGTCAAGGATACATTTACCCAGAGATGCCATATGGTAAACTATGAAGTTAGGCAGTCCCACCCCACCCCCCTCCGGCCTTCTGCACAGCAGGCTATACGACAGCCTGGATCTTTTATGTGACCAAATATAACGAGTGATCAAAGTCTTGAGTCTGGAAAAGAAGGAGGCCGGAAGGAGGATTGGGATGGCCTGAAAGAATTATAAGAGACGGGGTAACAAATCCATTTTAATTGAGTGAATTCTACCCTACCATGAGATGGTAAGTCTGTTCCAGGCTTTAAGATCTGATTCAACTTTGGAAAGTAGGGGTATAAAGTTTTTCGTGTATAGGGTCGTCGAGTCACGGGTTAATTTTACGCCCAAGTATTTAATCTCACCTTGTTTCCATATAAAGGGATACTGGGATTTGAGTAGGGTGACCACCAATTCTGGAAGGGAGACATTAAGCACCTCCGACTTGGAGTCAGTATATCTTATATCTTATACAAACTGCCATCACAAAATATGTCACATTTCTACATGAACTGGTACATTTTGGGAATATAACTGAATGAAGAAAAGGCATATCTAATGGAAATTTAAAATGTTCCTTGGCAGATAGGAAAAAAAATAAATGTAAGAGAAATATGGATGGTTATCCAGAGTGTGAAAAGAAGACGGTAAGGGGAGAGAAGAGCCCTGTAAAGGCTCCTAAAGGTCTGTCTGCTGATGTGGACTATGTATATATCTGCGTTTCGTACATAGTGGCCTAGACAGGCTGAATAAAGGTATGGATTAAGGAAGAGTTATATGTGTGGTAGGGAATGGAAGGGTTGTTATATTGAGAGAGGTATGTGAGGTGTGAGGAAGAGAATATAGAAGTGGAATAGAGGTTAGGAGAATGAAGGGGAGATGAGATGAGAGGAAGTGTAAAGTAGGAGAGAGGGGAGAGGTTTAAGAAAACAAGGGAAGCCGTTAGAAAAGAGGATAACCATTAGGTAACATGTAACAGATCCGGTAGCATTAATGTGCACCGATGGAAATAACTAGGTCTGAAGGACAGAAACATGACTGTCCAGACACACAACAGGCTACTATATGATTATTGGTTCTGTTCAGGTCGGAGCTCCTCTATTAGAGCCGGTCCTGGGAGACCTATTCCAACGTGTTGGAGGGGCAGGTAACACCGGGTGTCTAGGCCAGTTCGGCAAGTCAATCATGGGCAAGTCCAGAGCCCTCATGAAAGCAGGCAGGTCTCCTATCCTTCTGAAAGAGGCTGAGCGGCCATCTTTGGATGCTATCAGTTGGAAGGGGAAGCCCCACCTGTATTTTATCTCTTTGTCCTTAAGGATATTAAGTAAGGGTCTCAGTCCTCTCCTTTGTAGGAGAGTTCTCCTTGCCAGATCTGGGAGCAGCAACACGTTTGAGTTCCCAAAATAAACGGTACCAGATTGACATGCTGCTGCCCTAATAGCCTCCTTAATGCAAAGAAATGGACCCGACACACCACATCTCTTGGGAAAGCCTCAGACGATGGCTTAGGTGCTAGGGCCCTATGGATCCTATCCAGATCAATATCCGGGCCACCTTCATCTTCTAGAATTTGCTTGAACAAGTTCTGGATTGCCCCCCCCAGATCCACAGGCGACACAGACTGAGGCATTCCCCTGATCCTTATATTGCTCCTGCGGTTTCTATTTTCCAAGTCCTCTGGTTATAAAGGATATCTTCCAGTAGGGCAGAATGGGACTCTAGAGTGTCTCTATGGGCTTTCAGCTCATCTAGGACTGCATCCTGTGCCCTCCACGTCTTCCACCCTGCTTGTGAACTCCTGCTTCAGTGTCTGGATCTCTGTCTTATATGACTTCTCTAGCCTGCAGGAAAATCTCTCTAGATCCATTTTTGTGGGCAAGTTTTTAATATATGCACTTATCTCTGAGCAGGAAGCGTTTTCCAAGGGCAGCTGTGGTCCCTCTGCGGTCTCCTCCTGTTGTGAGTCGTCTCTGATGCACTCATAACGATTCCCTCTCTGTCTGTTGCTGCACTCTGCTCTGGGGGCCGCCTCGCGCTGTGATGAGGACGCCATCTTGGAGGGACTCTGAGCGGGAGAGGGGTCCGTGTTAGATCAGAGGTACCGGTCTATGGCGCCTCTATGGGGTGTTTCCGCGGGTCCGGTGGCTCATGGGCCCTTCCTGTTTTTGCCCATCCAGCTCTGGTGGCAGTTTGTGAGGCAGGGAAGCGGCTGCTAGGACGGCGGCAAGCGGAGCTCCCTCACCGTGCTGCCTGCTCAGCCATGGGTTAGCCACGCCCCTTAGCACAGTCTTTTTGGGTCTGCCTGGCCTGGGTAGTCACTGAGGAACCAGGATACTTTACTCACCCCCCAGCCTGTTTTCACCTTCTTGACCACTCCATTTTCTTGTTCAATTCTGACCAATATCACTTTGAGGTTATAACTCTGGAATGCTTCAACAAATTCCAGTGGTTCTGAGAATGTTTAGTCGTGACATATTGGACTGCATGATATTGGTAAATATAAAGATGACATTTTGTCAAAATATTGTACATTTCACAAAAATGTTAAAAATTTTCAAGTTTTAAACTTTGAATATTTATGCTCTTAACCCCTTCGTGACCTTGGAATTTTTCGTTTTTCATTTTCGTTTTTTGCTCCCCTGCTTCCAAGAGCCATAACTTTTTATTTTTCCATCAATATAGACATATGACGGCTTTTTTTTGCGGGACGAGTTGTACATTCAGATGCAATCATTTATTTTACGTTATAGTGTAAAGGGAAATTGCAAAGAATGTGCAATTACGTTTGTTTTTTGGGTATTTTAGTCGCCATGTTCACTATATGGTAAAACCAACGTGATGGTGTGATGCCTCAGGTCGGTACGAGTTTGTAGATTCCAAACATGTATACCTTAACTGGTATCTACAGTCATATGAAAAAGTTTGGGCACCCCTCTTAATCTTACTCTTTTTTTTTTTTTTTTTTGTTTAAAATAGTTTTTTTGCAACAGCTATTTCAGTGTGATATATGTAATAACTGATGGACACAGTAACATTTCAGGTTTGAAATGAGGTTTATTGTACTAACCAAAAATGTGAAATATGCATTATTGCAAAATTTGACAGGTGCCAAAGTATGGGCACCCTTCTGATTTTCATGATTTGAATACTCCTAACTACTTTTTACTGACTTACTGAAGCACTAAATTGGTTTGGTAACCTCATTGAGCTTTGTACTTCATAGCCCGGTGTATCCAATCATGAGAAAAGCTATTTCAGGTGTCCACTTGCAAGTTGTTCTCCTAGTTGCATCTTCTCTGAGGAGTGGCATCATGGGCTCCTCAAAACAGCTCTCAAATGATCTGAAAAAAAAGATTGTTCAGGGGAAGGATACAAACCTGGCAGTTTCCACTGTGAGGAACATAGTATGGAAATGGAAGACCACAGGGACTGTTCTTGTAAAGGCCAAAAGTGGCAGGTGAATACAAATATCAGAAAGGCAGAGAAGAAGAATGGTGAGAACAGTCAAGAACAATCCACAGACCACCTCCAAAGACCTGCAGCATCATCTTGCTGCAGATGGTGTCACTGTGCATCAGTCAACAATACAGCGCACACTGCACAAGGAGAAGCTGTCTGGGAGAGTGATGCGAAAGAAGCCGTTTCTGCATGCACACCACAAACCGAGTCGCCTGCGGTATGCAAAAGCACATTTGGTCAAGCCAGTTTCATTTTGGAAGAAGGTCCTGTGGACTGATGAAACAAAGATTGAGTTGTTTGGTCATACAACAAGGCGTTATGCATGGCGCCACAAAAACACAGCATTCCAAGAAAAACACTTGCTACCTAGTGTCAAATTTGGGGAGGGTCCATCATGCTTTGGGGCTGTGTGGCCAATGACGACACAGAGAATCTTGTTAAAGTTGAGGGTCGCAGGGATCCCACTCAGCATCAGCAGGTTCTTGAGAATAATGTTCAAGAATCAGTGTCAAAGTTGAAGTTACGCCGGGGATGGATCTTTCAGCAAGACAATGACCCAAAACACCACTCCAGATCTACTCAGGCATTCTTGCAGAGGAACAATTACAATGTTCTGGAATGGCCATCCCAGTCCCCAGACCTGAATATCATTGAACATCTGTGGGATGTTTTGAAGCGGCATGTCCATGCTCGGCGACCATCAAACTTAACTGAACTGGAATTGTTTTGAAAAGAGGAATGGTCAAAAACACCTTCATCTAGGATCCAGCAACTCATTAACAGCTACAGGAAGCGACTAGAGGCTGTTATTTTTGCAAAAGGTGGATCTACTAAATATTAATGTCACTTTTCTGTTGAGGTGCCCATACTTTTGCACCTGTCAATTTTTGAAATAATGCATATTTCACATTTTCGGTTAGGCCCCTTTCACATCAGCGTTTTTTTTAAATTGCTGCAGATGCAGTGAAAAAAACGCATCTGCCGCGATTACCGCATACCGGCTGCACTTGCAGCACGGTTGCGGCACAGTTGCGGCAAGCCCCATACAATGTATAGGCGGGCTTGCAGCAGGTGCGGCAAGTGCGGTTCTGGCACTTGCCGCAGGTGCGGCTGCGAAAAAAACGCGGCTGACCGCGTTTTTTTCCGCGGCCGCACCTGCCGCAAGTGCCAAAACCGCACTTGCCGCACCTGCCGCAAGCCCCCCTATACATTGTATGGGGCTTGCCGCAACTGTGCCGCAATGCAGCCGGTATGCGGTAATCGCGGCAGATGCGTTTTTTTCACCGCATCTGCCGCGATTTCAAAAAACCGCTGATGTGAAAGGGGCCTTAGTACAATAAACCTCATTTCAATCCTGAAATATTACAAATATTACTGTGTCCATCAGTTATTACATATATCACACTGAAATAGCTGTTGCAAAAAAACAATTTTAAACAAAAAAAAAAAAAAAAAAAAGAGTAAGATTAAGAGGGGTGCCCAAACTTTTTCATATGACTGTAAGTGAAAAAAAAAATCAGGAGTTTGGGGAAAAAAAATCACACTTTTTGCGCCATGTTCTGCAACCTGTAGCGTCCTCGTTTTTCATGATCTGGGGCTGTGTCATGGCTTATTTTTTGCATCTTGAGCTAACGATACCATTCTTGGATGGATGCGCTGTTTTTATCACCCGTTATTAACTTTTATAGCAATGTTGCGGCGAACTAAAAAACATAATTTTTTCATTTGGACCTTTTTTTCCATTACGCAGTTTACGGCTCTCAATAATTGATTTTATATATTGACAGATCAGGTGATTCCAAACGTGTATTTATTTATTTATTTAATACTTTTATTGTGAATGGGGAAAAGAGGGGTAATTTCAACTTTTATGTTTTTTGTTTTTTTTGCCATGATTTAAAAAACTTTATTTTTTAATTCATTCTTTTACACAGCCCCTTAGAGAGGCACCCTGCTGCATAGTCTGATCGCTTCTGGGACATACCGATGAGCTGCAGCTTATTGGTATCTCTCTGAATCGCGGACTGTGTGTGGTTGGCAGCGCCTGCCAACCCGGAAGTGCTCCGTGACGGCTTCCATGGTCAATCCAGGACCCCGGGCTGTCACGTGAGTGCCAGAGATCCCGCGATACTATCGTGGGATCTCCGGTGCAGACGGGGAACAGCATGTTCCCCTCCGCGGTGCCTTTGGATCCCGCTGATAGTGATTGACAGTGGGATCCAAAAGATTAACAGCACCGACCAGATCCGATCGGTGCTGTTAGCCCGACATCTCAGCTGATGAGATCAGCTGAGATGTCGGGTGTTTGATCTGAGCTCTGCACCAAAGCTCACTTCAAAGCCCCACTTAGCGGCCCATGATGTTGTACAACGTCATGGGTCGTGAAGGGGTTAAACTGGAGTGTGTCACACAAAATAGTCAATAACTCACATTCCTACATGTCTACTTTACATAAGCACCATTTTGTAAACTTAATTTGTTTTGGTTAGGAAGTTAGAAAGGTTAAAAGTTTATCAGCAACTTCCCATTTTCAAATAAAATTTACAAAACAATTTTTTTTAAGGGACAACATCACATTGAAATGACTTTGAGAGGCCTGTTTGGCAGAAAATACTGCAACATGATATCACTCTAAAAACTGCACCCCTCAGACTGCTTGAAACCAAGAGGTTTATTAAGCCTTCAGGTGTTTTATAGGAACTAAGGCAATGTGGAAGGAAAAAAATAAAATTTCTCTTTTATTCTTCTCGCTGCAACAGCACCCACTTGCGAGAGGGGATCAGCCCACATGGATAGGAAACCTACAGATAAATAGGGGCGATCCCCCATGCGTTCTCAGTTTGGTTTCCTGTCTTAATGGGAACCTGCAGCAAGAAAGCTTACCTGGGTCCAATCAGCCTCTGTGCCTGTCTTTGTGGGAACGGCAGGGTCTGGAAGATGAGAAGCAGCTTCGGGAGACCCTTACCTGACAGACTCTCCCCTCGTCTGGTGAAGGATGTCATGAGGTCAGCGTTCAGATTAGGGCCACCCTGGCTAGTGGGAATGCGATGCAGCCGGAGGAACAGGCTGCACTCATCTGGAAGGAAAGCCAATGGATTCAGCCACCCTGCGCCTCCAGGAGCTGCTGCAGTGGGATGGTGCAATAAGAAGCAGAACACGGGTAGTGTGGGGTGCAGGCATTGGGTGCCAGTGTTTGCCTCCCGGGGGCCAGGACTTCTGGGTTGCAGCCCCACCACTGTTGTGGTGCGAGAGGCGTGGGGTGTGTGTATCAGCCACTGAAGTCAGCCGCCCTGCAGCTCCAGGGGCCAGGACTTCTGGGTTTTCAGCCCCGAAACGTGCAGTGTGGCTTTGCGTTCCGGACCCGGAAGTGGTAACTTCAACTTCGGGGCGGGCCAGGGAGGTGTGCCCTGGCGAGGAGAGGTGGATAGGCAGACTGCCAGATAAGATCAGTGACTGGCTGCATATTGTGGTGCCTGCAATGATGTCCTCTCCAGGGACTTCAGCGGTGCACCCACCTGAGGTGGATGTGCAGATTGCCAGCAAATCTAAAAGCAGCAGCGGGCGCTCTAGAGAGGACGGCTCCACTGACAGGAAAGAACTGAGTAAGCCTGGTCTATCTTTATCTCATGCTGTGCCTCCACCTCCAGATCACATTTTCAAAGCTTCACTGGGTGAGTGTTATGGGTCACTCCTATTAAGCTGATCCCTTTCTTTCTGTGTACCCCTTCTGTGGGCTAAGGGAACCAAAAAGCTTAAACACAAGGAACGTGCTCTGTGCTCGCAGCCCCTTCCTGATACTTGTGTTAAGCGACTGTCTCAACTTTGTATAAACCAGACACTACAGGAAGAGTCCTCAGTTAAAACCACGGGTCTTGGGAGATTGTTGGATGTATTTTCGCTGTAACTATTGATGGCTGGGGGGGTATGGGGGTTGGATTGTTTTTCTTCTTTTCCTTGTTATTAAAAATGAAAACTCAATAAAAATATTTCATAAAAAAAAAAAAAAAAACACGGATGTAGAGAGGAACTCCATTCCTTCAGGGATGTGATTCATCCCAAGAAACATAAAACTAAGTCTAAAAAGGCTATTTCCCCCTGTGTCTCCTCCTCAGATAGCAACCAGGCTAGATCTCCTAGCCTCTCGAAATCACCATCATCATCGTCTGATGAGGATAGAAAATCTTGCTTTCCAATTGAAAGCATGGATAACTTAGTGAAGTCTGTAAGAAATACTATGGGGATTGTAATGTACAATAATTAGATCTGTCTCTTTAAGAAGACTAGGTCCGGTGGATTATGGGTAGAGAGAAGAAAGGGGTGGGAAGTGAGGTTTTTAGCTTAGTTTTGGGGCATGCTGATGATGACTGTTATGCTGTATGCTGGAGAAAGAGGAGATAAAAGTTAAAGTTTATCCTTGTGAATTCCTCATACCTCATCTATATTACAACTGGCGACGAGAATGGGATATAATTACCGGCTGCTGTGAGTACTAATTCCTGTTTTACCACTCACACGCCAACACCACTGAGAGACTCCATCATGGCTGAATACTTGCACACCTTCCCACAGTTTGATATGACTGATGTTAATAATCTCTTCCATAACTGGAGTAAATGGCTAAACAGGTTTGAGAACTTTCTAGAAGCCATGGACATAAAACCGGAAAAAAAGAAAGAAAGCCGTGCTCCTGCATTGCTCGGGCACAGGAGTCTATGATGTATACATTACCTGCGGCTGAGACAGACCTATACAGCAATTGAACCAAAGCTTTCACTGACTACTTCAACTCCAAACAAAATATCAGCTATGAAAGATACAAGTTCAGAATTGCTAGGCAGCTTCCGGAAGAATCTATAGACACCTATGTCACCCGGCTGAAAGAGCTAGCACATGGATGTGCATTCACCGATGTAGATGATGAAATTCTAACTCAAGTAATTGTCACCTGCTCATCCAATAACATAAGGTGCAAAGCTCTGCAGCAGGATCTTTCTCTACATGATTTACTCAAAATGGCCCATGCTATAGAAACAGCAGATCATCAGGCTACCGCAAGGGAGAATGGGGATAATTTACGTGTACATAATATCAAACATAAAAATGCAAGACAAGCAAACCCCGAAACAGATGAAATGTTATAGATGTGGACAGGATTTCCCTCACCACCTCAACAAATGTCCAGCTATAGGACAGACATGCAGTAAACGTGGACAAGGGAATCATTTTGCAGCTGTCTGCAGGTCAGCACAGTACAAGTCCTCTCTGCTTCTGACAAAGCCCGCAAATATAAAAATGGTAAATCAAGACACAGAAAAAATGCATGGGGTAGAAAATTGTGTTCACCACCTCTGCCACTGGCTCAGTGCAGTCTCCCTGCATCACACTCCCAATCTGCAACACCAATATCACCTTTCCAATAGATACAGGTGCTTCAGTGGATATTAAAGACAGCATTGCATATGAACAATTGAAAAATAAGCCAGCTTTATAGCAAGTTAATACTAGAATCTTTCCATATGGACATACAACACCTCTAGCTACAAGGGGACAATTTGACACAGAAATTAGATGTAAAGAAAACAGGAAGAAAACCACTTTTCACAAATTACAAGGATCGGGAGGCTGTCTTCTCAGCTATCACAATGCCTTGACCCTAGGTCTCATCCAGATTATTCATGCCATAACTGACCCGACAGATATGGATGTACAGGCCATGGTAAACAGTTTTCCCTCCCAATTTAGTGGTTTGGGGAAACTAAAGGACTCTCAAGTACATCTTCATGTGGATGACAGTGTTCGTCCAGTAGCCCAACCACATAGACGCATTCCTTTTCACCTGAGAAAGAAGATAGAAAAAGAACTTCAATTCCTCATGGATGAGGACGTCATTGAAACTGTTACTGGTCCCACTCTGTGGGTCTCTCCATTTGTGGTAGTTCCAAAACCAAAGACTCCTGAGCAGGTGAGACTGTGTGTTGACATGTGCCTACACAACAGCGCTACACAGAGAGAAAGACATATCTCACCCATGATTGATGACATTATTCATGTATTAAATGGAGCAACCGTCTTTTCAAAGCTCAACCTCAATAAAGGCTATCACCAATTAGAGCTGAGTCCGGAATTCAGATACTTAACAACATTTTCCACACATGAAGATATAAAAGATTGACTTTTGGAGTCTGCTCAGCAGCAGAGATCTTTCAGGATGCGATAAGGAGCGTCATTCAACACATTCCAAATGCCTTTAATTTCAGTGATGACATACTGGTATTTGGTAAAACTCAGGCTGAACATAATCGTGCTCTATACAACATCTTCGAATGCCTGCTCTCTGCTGGACTCACTTTATCACAAGGAAAAATGCAAATTTGATAGAAATTCATTACAGTTCTATGGTCACATCTCGGCGAAAGGAGTACAACCTAATCCTAAGAAAGTAGAATCTATCAAAACAGCCTCAATTCCACAAACTGCCAGTGAAGTGCGCTCTTTTCTTGGAATGGCAAGCTACTGTGCTAGATATATTCCAAATTTTTCAACCATCAGCAGTCCATTAATAGAACTTACAAAGCAAAATTGTGTCTTTCAATGGTCCCAAGACTGTCAGACCTCTTTTAATACAATTAAAAATGAACAGTGCTAACAACTACCATGGCTTATCTTGATCTGGCACTTCAAACCAAATTGTGGATGCCAGTCCGGTGAGGTTGTGTGCTATTTTAGCACACTATAAGGATAACAATCAAGATCCTCACATAATTTCTTATGCAAGTAAAAGCTTAACAAGCACTGAAAAGAAATATTCACAACCTGAAAAAGAAAGCTTGGCAGTTGTCTGGGGATGTGAACACTTTCACTTATTTCTCTATGGAACTCCCTTCATCATTGTCACCGACCATCAAGCAATCTTACGATCTTTGGAAATCCAGAGCTAAAATGCCTGCACGCATTGAACGATTGGGTCTATGTCTACAGGACTATAACTACAAAATTGTTCATAAACCTGGAAAATTCAGTAATCCGGCTGACTATCTCCAAAGACATCCTATGACTGATGCCTCACCTGAGCGTTCCTCCATTGAAGAATACATACGCTTCATTACAGCTCATGCGGTGCCTAAAAGCACTCTCCATTGATCACTTTGTGAATGCAACGAGTGACAAGACGCTATGTGCCTTAATACAAATCATACAAAATCGAATGTGGCATGAAATCCAAAAAGAAAAATTTCTCAATGCTGAGATTGATCTGAAGGAATTTAAACTATTTTCAAGTGTACGGGTGGAATTATCAGTCACTGAAGAACACCTCATTCTTCGAGGTACCAAATTGGTTGTACCTAAGACTTTGTGCAACTTAATCATACAGATAGCACATTAAGGTCATCGGGAATTGTTGGTACAAAAAAATTACTCAGAGAAAAAGTGTGGCTCCTAAACATGGAAAAATTGGTGTAAAGGAAAATTGGACACTACTCCACCTGTCAATTCATTACTCCATCATCAAACTTAGAACCGTTACAAATGTCTCCGCTACCCACTGCTGTCTGGGAGGAAGTGGCAGTTGACATATATGGACCATTACCCAATGGCCAATACATTCTAGTAACAATTGATGAATATTCTAGATACCCTGTCATTTCTTTCATATGTTCAACATCTACTACTACTGTCATACCAGAACTGGATGACATATTCTCCGCATATGGCGTTCAATGGAGATGTGTTTACACAATTTTCTGAATACTTGGGTTTCAGTCACAGGAAAATCACACCTTGCTGGCCGCAAGCCAATGGTATAGTAGAACGTTTTATGCGCACTGTGGGGAAAAGAATCAAGGCAGCTAGTCTAGAGCACACCCCACTGAAACAATCATTATACAAATTAATGCACAATTATCACAATACACCACATTGTACTACTAATGCGCCTCCAGCTCATGCAATGTTTAGCAGAACATTGCACATACGTATCCCTGACGTGACCAGTCATCCCTTTCCAAGTGACTTCTCTGTGCGATCAGCAGATTCTTCAAATAAACAAGCTATGAATCGTTATGCAGACAGAAGGTGAAGGGCACAGCCAAGTGCCATCAAAAAAGGGGATGTTGTTGTTGTGCGTCAAAAATCAACCAAGAACTCAGCTACATATAATCCTGCACAATACAATGTTACTGAAAAGAAAGGCAGCATGGACAAATTGATGGTAATGACCTACTTTTGGTGGAAAACTTGATACTTGACGGTGCAGAGAACCACCAGAAAGTGAATAATTCATTAATAATGGATGCTCTCACTGAGCCCAGATGCTATGCAACACGAGAAAGGAGGGCTCCATCACGGCTTATTGAAGAAGTGTGAAAGAGAAAAGAATGTATTGTTATTGTGTTTCCTTTCTGAATTGAATCAATCAAATAGGACCAAACTGATATGTTTTTTTTTTTGGACGTTTTTCACATTGTTGCATTGTCAGTATACTGTTTCTAGGTTGTAAAAAAAAAAAAAGGGGATGAAGTAATGTACAATAATTAGATATGTCTCTTTAAGAAGACTAGGTCCAGTGGATTATGGGTAGAGAGAAGAAAGGGGTGGGTAGTGAGGTTTTTAGTTTCGTTTTGGGGCATGCTGATGATGACTGTTATGCTGTATGCTAGAGAAAGAGGAGAGACAAGAATAAAAGACAGTTAAAGTTTATCCTTGTGAATTCCTCATACCGCATCTATATTACAGGGATGCCAGACACTATGGAGTCCAAATCCACGTAAGATATGTTTGCAGGACTCTCTGAGAAAAAGAGACAATCATTCCCTGTGATTGCAGCCATTAAAGATCTGGTCCATAGGGAATGGGAAAACCAGAAAAGATATGGTTCCCTTCCTTCATCCTCTAAGCAAAAATACCCTTTTGATGATGAGGATTTGGTGACCTGATCCAAAGTTCCGAAGGTTGATGCTGTGGCTTCCACTTCCAAGCGTTCCACCCTGCATGTAGAAGATGCTGTCGGATCCACTAGTTCGTAAAGCAGTGATGCTGCTTAAATGCTCCTGGGAATCTTGCACAGGGGCCTTTAAACCAGCCATATCTGCCACTTGTACGGCAAGATCCATGTTGGTTTGGGTAGATCAACTAGCAGACCAAGGGAGAAGTTGTCATTTGTCCCATGTCCAAGCATGTCCTTATAAAAGTTCCAGTGGACCAGGAAGGAAGGGGGTTTTATTTCCCTTTGTTTCTGGTTTCAAAGCCAGATGGTTCATATAGAACTATCATACATTTGAGGAAATTGTATTCTTTTCTTCATTTCTATTCTTTCAGAATGGAATCTATAAGATCTTCAATTAAGCTTTTATTTACTAGATTGTTCGTTGCCGTCCTAGACCTAAAGGATGCTTATAACCATCTGGCCATACATGCTGATTACCAATGATATCTCAGAGTGGCAGTCATCATGAACAGACGTACACGCCATTTTTGATTCACAGCAATGCTGTTTGGTGATATGGCCTATTTACGTCAGCAGGACATGCTAATTGTGCCTTGCCTGGATGACGTTTTAATAGCGGGAAGCTCTTCCACACAATGCAGGACTCGCCTGTCTAACATAATCTCATCCTTACAGGCTCTGGGCTGGATAATCAACCTGAGGAAGTCCAGACTGATTCCACTGACTAAACAGTCGTTTAGGGTCTTCACCTAGATTCCATAAATCAGCTGTGTCTCCTTAGGGAAGAGAAAAAGGCAAATTTCATGATTAAAGTCAGAGGGGTTGTAGAACACCCTCACATGTCCTTAAGAGATGCTATGTCCCTAGTGGGGTCCCTTTCATCTTGCATCCCAGTAGTTCAATAGGCATAATTTCATACTCTGTTTTTACAGTGGGGAAATTATCTATGTGGAAGAGATATTGCAAGGGCAGCTTAATGGCGCTTGACTTTATCCCTAGAAGTAGTTAGATCACTGTCCTTTTGGTTGGATATGGATAATCTTTCTAGGGGGGTCCCATGAGTAATTAGGCCTTCTCAGGTAATCGTGACAGATGCTAGCCCTGAGGGATGGGGAGCCCACTTGGGTGACCACTTAGCCCAGGGCTAGTGATCCCTGGACGAAGCCAATGATTCCTCAAACTTACGAGAATTGAAGGCCATCAAACATGCTTTGCATCACTTTCTCCCACAGCTGCGAGGGTCTCACATCAGAGTTCTGTCAGAAAACACCACATCAGTCGCATACATCAATAAAAAATCAATCTTAATTAATTTTTGATGAAAGATACTCCCTATGCTGTAATATAACACGTATCTTTCATCAAAAATTAATTAGGATTGATGTTTTATTGATTTTTAAGGGTTTTTTCTATATATTTTTTTTTAGATATTATTTATATATATTTTTTACATATATATTTTATATATATATATATAACTTATTGTAATTCTTCCTACCAAACGCCTCCATATATTGAAATGATATGGGATGGATTGGATGGAGTTAAACCCACCTGAGGAAGACAAAGTTCCGTCGTGGAAACGCGTAGTGGTAATAAAATGTGTTTTTTACTCTCAAACTAGTCTCCTCCTAACAGTGTTTCAGCGCTCCTACTGAGTAACCCTTCTTCTTGTAAATTGAATCCTCCCTCCAGGTATGGGGTTACTGGAACTGCGAGACTGTTGGAGAGATATCCTCATACACCGAGCGGTGTGAAGCACTAGGACCTGCGATGACGTCGGAGTCCAGTGACCCAGTGACGAGCGGATCACCTGACTATTACTACACGTGAACAGCCTAACGCGGAAGCCGACAGGAGCTGCGCTTAGCAGTGCGGGTGCCAGGAGACCCCGGTGACGATCATTACTTAGGTTGTGCAGAGGTGGTCAATATACCACCTAGTTCTCCCCACGGGAGCGCTTCTCTCTTCTTTTTTTATAGTGATTATCAAGAATGGGGAGGACCCCACACCGTCTTTTTTAAATTATGGGATACCCTCTATTTTTGGTAACCACTGCCAGCTATGGTAAAGCTATCCATTGGGGGTTGTTGCCTGTAGTTGTCTGTTTTACCAGTGCTTAATTTAAATAATAGGGTGGGAGCCCACGCCAATTTAAAAAAAATGCAATTCTTTTTAGACTACCTTTCAGCAAACTCATCTGCAACTAATCACATATACTGACACAGAAGTTTGCGGACTGTTTATAGCAGCCTGCAACCAATCGCAGATCCTGGCACACAGGCTGAATGGGGGAAACAGTCAATATTCATGAAGCTTATTGAGCAGGCATGTAAAAGAGCCCAACTACATGTTTTCCGGAAGATAACACTGCAATGTATAACTGCCCTGCTTTCTTGTTTAGCTTCCTTTTGTAGCCCTTCAGCCGTAACTTCAACCATTTTACAGCCCTAAATGTCTTGTCTCCATTGACTTGTATGGGGTACAATATCTAGGGTGAAGTTCGGTTCCCAAGCCAACCTTTTTTTTGTCTGTGTGAATTCGGCGAACCCAAATATTCTGAGGTCCACTCATCAGCAGTCAATAGTTTTGTGCATCCAAACAAGGATACCACTGAGCAGAGGCCAAACAGACTTTAAATCTGCTGCCTCATTAGTGAATGTATTTATTATGAGTTTCACTTGAACCACATATTTCACAGATGTAGATGGAAACTATAATGTAAGTGCTCAGCATAGAACACAGGATAAGTGTGAAATGACCCAAAATGTTCTGTAACATCCATTGCTGCTTGTTTCTATTAAACACCCATGAAGTTAAAATTGTCACTAGATCTGTAGATACATTTCTAGGGGGGGACATTTCAGTGGAATTCTGCTCTTCTGGATCTCAGGTGCTCTGTTTTTGTCATCCACAAACTATTGTACAAAAATGTGAACTCCAAGAGTCAAAAAGATATCCTATCTTGCCATGTGACTAAGCAGTAGTGTACAGCCACATGTGGGGTATTTAAACTATAAAAGAGGAGAGAAAGCGCAATAGGGTCTTATCCCAACGATATGTGCAAATGTTATAATTGTTGCTGCTCACCTGGGGCAGTTGTGTGACCCAGATCTGGTGTAAAGGCGTGTAGGCTGCTGCAGGATCCACACTCCACAC
Organism: Allobates femoralis; assembly: GCA_033576535.1. NCBI lineage: Eukaryota > Metazoa > Chordata > Amphibia > Anura > Aromobatidae > Allobates > Allobates femoralis. Next base: position 437,861,550 of record JARQOC010000004.1, on the reverse strand, counting down.
GCTCAGGGTGTCAGAATCAAATGCAGAGAAGAAAGGACCGAGCTTCCTGGATCTGCACTGCTGGTAAAATGAGTTGGGAAAAACCACAGTTTTCAATGCAATGATGGTTTTAATTCCAACGCAATAATAAAGATGAACGTGTGGCACACCTAGTGGTGGTGCTCTGAAGTAAAAAATCGAATAATGCTAAAGAGACTTCGGCACACACATATAAAAATAGAGAATCAGTCACTTGTTGCAAAAAGAAACCATATTTATTTCATGTTTTCCAAGTGAATTCAAGAGTAAATGGAATAATGTCAAAACAATAGTTTACGTTTCGGTTCTCTCTGGAACCTTTGTCAAAACTTATCTGTAACACACAAAAAAACGCAGTATCAGACAAATAAATTCAGGAAATCATAACATAAATACTTCACATTATATCATGCAGTGAGTTACAAAACTGTCTCACTGAAGGCTTATATGATAAACAAATATTATCAAGAAATTACCTCTGTTCTGAGTTAGCAATGAAATAATATATTCACTTGTGGCAAAGACCACATATTACTGGGTCTATAAAAGATATACATAATTAATACATTTAATGCAAACAATATGCTAACATCATTGAGATAATGAATGACAAGATGCACATGCCCTTTATCAAAAGTATACCATGATGGAGGAGAGAGAAAAAAAAGGAGCGATAGTATTAAAGGACTGCATGTGACATAATATGACACCTAGTGTTGCTAACAAGGCTATGGTAAGTGTATCCCCTGAAATCACATGTTCATAATTATAATGTGCAATAACGATACCTATCAGCCCGCTGTATCAATGATTCAATTAAATAAATGTGCTCCGCAAGGAACCTGTAAAGTAAAGTCTCACATCACTAATGTAAAAAGTACTAATGATTGTGAAAAATAGTCTCCTGTGAAGGAGAGATACCTGGTCCTGTGGCGTGGTGGGTGTCAGCTGGGCGTTTGCGGTGTGTACCGCTCGCTTCCAGCATCTTATGGCGTCTAAACAGGAAATGATTCGGCCGGAGGTGACGCGTAACGTCACTTCCGGTCGGTGGAACGCACGTGTATAGTGGAACGCAAGCCGGAAGCTTGCGCATGCGCGGTTGAAAAAACGACACTTTAGCCTGAATCTCTTGTTGTAAGCGTCTGCTGGGCATGATATCACTGCGGAGGTGCTATTACATCGATCTACTTTTCTCAGGTCCGCTGTGGATAACCCATAGGTAAAAAGAGACAAGTAAGAAGTGAAAGAAAGAAGGAAAAAAGGGGAAAAAGGAAAAGAAAAAAAGAGAGATTAGTGATATAATTCATAACAAAAGGTTTATCAGATAAATGCAGGCAAATAGGTATTAATAGTCATAAAGCATTCTATATAATAATATTATTTGAAAGGGGATCTCAAATACCTATATAAGTTATGTGGTACAATCATCCTGTTATTAAATCGAAGGAACCATGATCAGTTAATACATCACACATCTGAAATAAAATGTTATAAATCTTGGAAATATGGACAGAACACCACACTGCAGTTACAAATCATATCCCGAATATCTCATACTCCCTGTTCATCCCCCATGGTTCTAAGGTTTGAAGAGTATGAATCCAATAGGATTCTCTCTTTTTTTGCTGTGTTATGCGATTGCCGCCTCGGCGACTTATAGGAACATCCTCAATCACTTGGAATTTTAGTTGGGAAATTCTATGCTTACATTTATTGAAGTGAGCAGGAACAGGGAGGAGATTATATTCGTATCTAATGGTAGATTTATGTTGTGAAATACGGTCCCGGATACGCTGGGAAGTTTCCCCAACGTATCCGAGACCGCATGGACACTTTATAAAGTAGATAACATGGGATGTGTCACAGGTGTAGAACCCTTTAATAGAAAAAAGTTTGCCCGACCGTGGGTGCGAAAATGTGTTCCCTTTGGTAACATGGGAACACTGGAGGCAGCCGAGACACGGGTACGTTCCTAGTCGTTGGGTAGCTAAAAACCTTTGTCTTGGTATGGTCACATTGGAACCTATATCAGCTCTGATCAGATCCTCCTTTAAATTTTTGGACCTCTTGTGACAAAATAATGGTTCGTTATTAAATTCCTGTATGCCAGGATATGATGCATTCAATATTGGCCAATGTTTCTTAATGGAACCCCTTATTAAATTATTAAATGGATGGAACGTCAGAGCACAAGCTATCTGTTTCTCCGGTCTGTCCCTCGCTATTCGAGTTGGATTAAAGGTACAATCCTGTTTCGGGTAACCTCGTTCGACAAATTTTTGTGTCATCTCAAGATGTCTCAAAGAACGAATAACAGGGTCTGACACACTGCGAGCAACCCGCATGTGTTGAGAGTGCGGTAGTGCTGTTTTCATATGTTTAGGGTGACTGCTAGTGTAATGCAGGAGGCTATTTCTGTCTGTTGACTTTACAAATAAGTCCGTATGGATGATCTCTACGGACTTATTTGTAAAGTCAACAGACAAAGGAGGATCTGATCAGAGCTGATATAGGTTCCAATGTGACCATACCAAGACAAAGGTTTTTAGCTACCCAACGACTAGGAACGTACCCGTGTCTCGGCTGCCTCCAGTGTTCCCATGTTACCAAAGGGAACACATTTTCGCACCCACGGTCGGGCAAACTTTTTTCTATTAAAGGGTTCTACACCTGTGACACATCCCATGTTATCTACTTTATAAAGTGTCCATGTGGTCTCGGATACGTTGGGGAAACTTCCCAGCGTATCCGGGACCATATTTCATAACATAAATCTACCATTAGATGCGAATATAATCTCCTCCCTGTTCCTGCTCACTTCAATAAATGTAAGCATAGAATTTCCCAACTAAAATTCCAAGTGATTGAGGATGTTCCTATAAGTCGCCGAGGCGGCAATCATATAACACAGCTAAAAAAGAGAGAATCCTATTGGATTCATACTCTTCAAACCTTGGAACCATGGGGGATGAACAGGGAGTATGAGATATTCGGGATATGATTTGTAACTGCAGTGTGGTGTTCTGTCCATATTTCCAAGATTTATAACATTTTATTTCAGATGTGTGATGTATTAACTGATCATGGTTCCTTCGATTTAATAACAGGATGATTGTACCACATAACTTATATAGGTATTTGAGATCCCCTTTCAAATAATATTATTATATAGAATGCTTTATGACTATTAATACCTATTTGCCTGCATTTATCTGATAAACCTTTTGTTATGAATTATATCACTAATCTCTCTTTTTTTCTTTTCCTTTTTCCCCTTTTTTCCTTCTTTCTTTCACTTTTTACTTGTCTCTTTTTACCTATGGGTTATCCACAGCGGACCTGAGAAAAGTAGATCGATGTAATAGCACCTCCGCAGTGATATCATGCCCAGCAGACGCTTACAACAAGAGATTCAGGCTAAAGTGTCGTTTTTTCAACCGCGCATGCGCAAGCTTCCGGCTTGCGTTCCACTATACACGTGCGTTCCACCGACCGGAAGTGACGTTACGCGTCACCTCCGGCCTTATCATTTCCTGTTTAGACGCCATAAGACGCTGGAAGCGAGCGGTACACACCGCAAACGCCCAGCTGACACCCACCACGCCACAGGACCAGGTATCTCTCCTTCACAGGAGACTATTTTTCACAATCATTAGTACTTTTTACATTAGTGATGTGAGACTTTACTTTACAGGTTCCTTGCGGAGCACATTTATTCAATTGAATCATTGATACAGCGGGCTGATAGGTATCGTTATTGCACATTATAATTATGAACATGTGATTTCAGGGGATACACTTACCATAGCCTTGTTAGCAACACTAGGTGTCATATTATGTCACATGGAGTCCTTTAATACTATCGCTCCTTTTTTTTCTCTCTCCTCCATCATGGTATACTTTTGATAAAGGGCATGTGCATCTTGTCATTCATTATCTCAATGATGTTAGCATATTGTTTGCATTAAATGTATTAATTATGTATATCTTTTATAGACCCAGTAATATGTGGTCTTTGCCACAAGTGAATATATTATTTCATTGCTAACTCAGAACAGAGGTAATTTCTTGATAATATTTGTTTATCATATAAGCCTTCAGTGAGACAGTTTTGTAACTCACTGCATGATATAATGTGAAGTATTTATGTTATGATTTCCTGAATTTATTTGTCTGATACTGCGTTTTTTTGTGTGTTACAGATAAGTTTTGACAAAGGTTCCAGAGAGAACCGAAACGTAAACTATTGTTTTGACATTATTCCATTTACTCTTGAATTCACTTGGAAAACATGAAATGAATACGGTTTCTTTTTGCAACAAGTGACTGATTCTCTATTTTTATATGTGTGTGCCGAAGTCTCTTTAATTCCAACGCATTTTGGAACCACATCCTGGCTCCTGCTTCAGAGAACTGTTGGATCCCTGAGAAAGGAGCCTGGATGTGGCTTTGAAATGCGTAGGCATTAAAACCATCATTGCACTGAAAACTGTGTTTTTTCCAACTCTTTACCGTCAGCGCAGATCCAGGAAGCTCGGTCCTTTCTTTCCTATATGTGGGGTATTGTCACATTCAGCAGAAATTGTGTGACAAATTTTGGTGTCATTTTTACCTATTTACCTGTTTACCTATTTTACCCTTACAAATTTAATTATTTCTTCTCTGCCGAAATGGTATAATATTCTATGACCTATCTGTGGTATTAATATGATCACTGAACCCTTAAGGCACCTTTACACGTGGCAACTTTTCTAGGAATTTCACTGGCAATTTGCTGGTTGCAGTGAAATCATGGACACATTGTTCCATTTGTACACAGCAACAAGATAGAACAATGTGTCCATGATTTCACTGCAACCAGCAAATTGCCAGTGAAATTCCTAGAAAAGTTGCCACGTGTAAAGGTACTCTAATGGTGGGTTTACACACACCAATCATTGTGTCCAATATCTGAACAGATCTCTGGTTGCAGTGAAATCATGGACACATAGTTCCATTTTGTGGCTGTGTACAAATGGTGCAAAATGTCCATGATTTCATTGCAACCAGAGATCTGTTCAGATATTGGACACAATGATTGGTGTGTGTAAACCCACCATAAGATGAATTCATGAGTGTAGATTGTAAAATGTGGTTACTTATTGGAAGTTCTTCTGTGTGGGCACCTCAGGGACTCTGCCAATGTGACATGGCACTAACAAACCATAACAGCAAAATCTGCACTGTAATGTGGCGTTCCTTCCTCCCCTTCTGATCTTTGCACTGTGCCTCAAAAATGTTTTCAACCACATATGGAGCATCTGTGTACTCAGGAGAAATTGTGTAACAAATTGTACTGTTCATTTTCTTCTATAAGCCCTTTGAAAATTAAAAATTTGTGGCCAAAGCAACATTTTAGTTGAAAAAAATGGTAATTTTTATTTACTCAGCCAAATGTTATACAATTCTGTGATTCACTTTAGTGTTAGAAATGTTCACTAGTTCCCTAGGTAAATTCTTGAGAGGTGAAGTTTATGAAATGGGATCAATTTTGGGTGGGATCAATTGCTTTGACATGTCAGGGGCTCTTCAAATGTGACATGGTATTAGCAAACTATTCCAGTCAAAACGGCGCTTCTTCCCTCTTTGGCCCTGACGTGCGCTCAAACAGTAGTTTTCAACCACATATGAGTAGAGATGAGCGGTGTTCGATTTGATTTGTTCGCCAATCTCAAATTCGAGCTGTTTTGGGCGGTGTTCGAGGCATTCATTGAATTAGAACAATTAACTTGAAATTCGGCAGTTCGCGGTTATGTTCGATAACGCTTCGATCACCAAAAGCTTATCCCTAACTGTGATAATGACTGTGAATATCCAGTTTCTGGGTATAATGTGCAGGGGGGGTGGTGTACCAATGCTGCAGAAATGATAGCGATCTCCATTTTTTTTTCTCCAAACTGCAGATACAGTGGGGCAGTGCAGGCTGTCATCCAATCACACATACACACAGCAAAGTGCATTTTTTGCACACAAGCAAGGTCAGGCATCATTGGCTGTGTAAGTCACATGACCCAGCCATTTTCTCCATCGCCACCATTTGTTCATTGCTGTAGCTCTGTGTCAGACGGCACTGCTGCTGCTGTGGGCGATATAGAGCGAAATCAAGCAATTGTGTTCTGATTCAGCTAGTGAGGTAGATAGATAGGTTTAGGGAGTAGAGACGGGAGGTAGGGTGTGAATTTTAGGAATATCAGCCCTTTTGAGGGCTGCTTCATAGGAGTAGCGATTAGGAACTAGGGACTAGTAGTCTAGTAGCCCTTTTTGAGGTGTACTTCATAGAAGCAGGGACTAGTTTTAATTTCAGCTCTTTTTAGGGCTAGGTTAGAGCAGTCCCTATTAGTTTTTGCCAGGCAGAAGTGTGCCAGTGCTGTGCAAGCGTTTTTCACAGCATCTGGCCACATCTAGCTCTGGCAGTCCTTTAGGGCAGGTAGTGTAGCACTGCCGTGAAGAAAGCTACGCCACCTGCCTTAATAGGCATTTTTTGGCTGCAGCTAGTCCAGGCAATTGCTCGGGCTAGTAATGTAGCAGTGTCACTTACACAGTGGTGTAGCCCACTTGTGAAAGAAGCTACACCGCCTGTGTAGTTGGTGCTAATTTTTACCTGCACCTTGCCCAGGTCTCACATTGGGTCAAGTAGCAGTGCCACTAAAAATGAAACAGTGTAGGCCACTTCTAATACAAACAACTACACCGCCTGTGTAGTCACTTACTTCTAATTTTTAACTGCACCTTGCCCAGGTCTCACTTTGGGTCAAGTAGCAGTGCCACTAAAAAAGAAGCAGTGTAGGCCACTTCTAATACAAACAACTACACCGCCTGTGTAGTCACGTACTTCTAATTTGTAACTGCACCTTGCCCAGGTCTCACTTTGGGTCAAGTAACAGTGCCACTAAAAAAGAAGCAGTGTAGGCTACTTCTAATACAAACAACTACACCGCCTGTGTAGTCACTTACTTCTAATTTTTAACTGCACCATGCCCAGGTCTCACTTTGGGTCAAGTAGCAGTGCCACTAAAAAAGAAGCAGTCTAGGCCACTTCTAATGCAAACAACTACACCACCTGTGTAGTCACTTACTACTAATTTTTAACTGCACCTTGCCCAGGTCTGACTTCGGGTCAAGTAGAAGTGTTCGTTGAGTCACCTCTGCTTGATTTACATTCAGCTTTTTATTGTCCAACAACTGTACAGTTGCAAATTTTGTCCCATACAAAATGAGTGGCAAAAGGCCTGATGCTGGTGGTAATGGGAGTAGGCGTGGTAGAAAGGGAAAAAAAGTTTGTGTCCGTGGGGTAGATGCTAAATCTACATTAACATCTACTGAAGAAAGGCAATCTACTAGCCAAAGTAAGATGTCTACTTCTTTCTGTGGAGATTCTGATATTATCCCTTTTGTACGGACACGACTCAGACGACGATCGATACCAATTCTCGATGAGGCACAAAAAGAGCAAGCGCTTGAATGGATAGCAAGCGCTTCAGCAAGTGGGCTCTCCTCGACCTCAACTTCTACATCACAAATACACCAGTCCTCAGAGGTGTCACCCCAGTCCCACTTGCTTCCGCACAGCTCCCAAGTCTCCAGCCACCCATCTAAGTATGTGGTAAGACAGATGGTTGAGTATGCATCGCACTTCTCTCATACTATAGCCTGGGAATCAGACGTCTGCTCCACAGCTTTTGTGAGTCAAGACGAGGAAATTATCTGCACTGATGACCAGAAGCTTTTGGAGTCAGATCCAGGCCCAGATAAAGAAGGGTCTGAGCAAGCATAATGTAGACCTTCATTCATAAACTGTGAACTGCACCTTGGAGATCTTGTGAGCCCCTCCGTATACGACTCCTCCTGTACTTCCTCTCCTTCCTCTAGTGCCACCACCTGACTCTGAATACTGTTTAAAGGGATCCTGTCACCCCCAAAACACCTCAAAAACTATTAAAAGCTGTCCCTAAAGCATATTCACAGTTACCCTACACTCCTTTTAGCTCCTAAATGCAGCTAGTGAAAATGAAGATAAACGTTCTAAAACTACCTCATTAGCCATGTTAATTAGTGACTATTGTATGCATAGTCACCCTGGCAGGCTCTCCCTATTCCTAATATCACGCCTCAATAGGCGTGATTTTCTACTCACATTCAAATGCGCGCCTCCCCTCTCTCCTATGCCGGCCGGACCGCTGCATTGTGCGGCTGTATGACGCGAATCGCGTCATTTCCGGCTTCGGGTGACATATGTACACCCGCGCCGCTGTTAGCTTCAAGACCCGCACTGCGCATGCGCATGCGCAGTGCGCGTTTTGAAGCTAACAGAGCGGCGCGGGTGTACTACGTCACCCGAAGCCAGAAATGACGCGATTCGCGTCATACAGCCGCACAATGCAGCGGTCCGGTCGGCATAGGAGAGAGGGGAGGCGCACATTTGAATGTGAGTAGAAAATCACGCCTATTGAGGCGTGATATTAGGAATAGGGAGAGCCTGCAAGGGTGACTATGCATACAATAGTCACTAATTAACATGGCTAATGAGGTAGTTTTATAACGTTTATCTTCATTTTCACTAGCTGCATTTAGGAGCTAAAAGGAGTGTAGGGTAAGTGTGAATATGCTTTAGGGACAGCTTTTAATAGCTTTTGAGGTGTTTTGGGGGTGACAGGATCCCTTTAAAGTGAGCTCCAGCATGTAAATGACGGGAATAGTCATGCTGATAATGGCATAATCATCAATAAACATCTTCGTCGACATTTCAATGCTGTACAGAATGGTGCATAGTTCATTCATTTCAGACCACTCCAACTGTGTGATTTGCCCCATCTCTGGATCTCGTAGGCCCAGATTATACGTCATGACCAGGGCTCGTCGGTGCTGCCACAGTTGCTGCAACATGTGTAGAGTTGAATTCCATTGTGTCGGCACATCGCATTTCAGCCAGTGAACTGGCAGACCGAACGACTTCTGTAGAGATGCAAGGCATTGAACTGCGGGATGCGAACGGCGGAAGTGAGCACACAGCGACCATGCCCTCTGCTTAAGACCATCTCGGCCCGGATAGTGTTCAAAAATTGGCTGGACAACCAGGTTTAAGACGTAAGCTATGCAAGGCACGTGTGTCACATTGCCCCGGCGGATGGCTGCACCCAGCATTGCAGCATTGGTGCACACGGTCTTCCCTGGCTGCAGGTTCAGTGGAAACAAGCATTGATGAAACTCGGTCTCCACAGGTGACCACAAATCCTCAGCTGTGTGACTCATATTTCCCAGACATTTCAAGGTAAAGACCGCCTGATGCCGTTGAGCCCTGCTGCCATCATAGTAAGGAGGTGTGCAGGATTCCTTGTGTCCAGTTAGAACGCGGGTGACATTACCAGACAGGCTTTGGGTGCAGGTGGAGGACCGAGACAAGGTTGAGGAGGCAGAAGGAGTGGAGGAACTTATACATACAGAGGATTGATGCACAACTCGTGGGGATGGCAAGACTTGGGCAGCAGCCCCTTCTCCTGCTGTCTTCATGGTTACCCAGTGCACAGTCACCGCCATTTAATGCCCCTGTCCATTCTTACTGGTCCAAGTGTCTGTGGTGAAAAGCACCCTGTCACACACAGAGTTTCTTAAGGAAGCAGTGATTGTGTGTGTGACATGCCGGTGTAGCGCAGGCACAGCTTTCTTGAGAAGTAGTGGCGACTGTGCATCTGGTACTGGGGCACTGCGACGGAGAGAAGGTCTCAAAAATCCTCTGTGTAAAACAGGTGGAGAAGGAGCATTTCTGTAGCCAACAGCTTGTAGATGGTGAAATTCAACCTATTAGCTTTGTCATGGCTAGGAGGAAATTATCTATTACTTGTCCACATCTGAGGGACTGAGGGCTGGCTGCTGTGCTGAGACACGGTTGAGTAGGGTGTCCCCGGCAAACTGTTGGTCTGTGAGAAAGGTGCAGGTGGACATATTATGGTGCTCTTGATGTCGGACAGCGCTCAACACCAGCAGGTGTTTCCACTTCCAAAAGAACTGACGACCTTCTAATCATACTGGCTGTTGCGGGTAAAGGTGGAAGGTCTGCGTCCAAAAGCATGTGTGATTGCTGTCCCCACAGTCACAGAGGATGGAGAGGCAGCGGATGCACTTGATGGGCCCAGTCGGTGGTTGGCCCGGCCTGCTAGGCTGCATTGTAGCACAGTGAGCTTCCCACTGAGGCTTTTGCTTCATATCCATGTGACGGTTCATGCATGAACTACTCAAAGTATTGATTTTTTGGTCTCTACTTAGATTTTGGTTACAAATCTTACAGATCTTACAGATAACATGGGGAGACTAAATGGTTGTGGATTTTGGAATGTGCTGCATGAAAGTCACCTCACCAACCATTTTAAGCTTGCAACTGCGGGGCAATTGATGCCACTGAAGTGGTGTCTGTGCCCAATTTTTGGGAAAAAATGGAGACTCTTGTTGTAGTCCCCTAAATGTGACACAATGCTCAACGTGTGCACAAGGCCTTACAGATGCTGAGGTAAAAAACATGAAATACTCTTTGCCTGCACGAAGCCTTCCAGATACTGCGGTAAAAACTGCACCAAATACTCATCGCCTGCACAAGGCCTTACAGATACTGAAGTAAAACTCACCAAGTTCTCCTAGTCTGAGCATGGCCTTACAGATACTGAAGTAAAACTCACCAAGTTCTCCTCGTCTGAGCATGGCCTTACAGATACTGAAGTAAAACTCACCAAGTTCTCCTCGTCTGAGCATGGCCTTACAGATACTGAAGTAAAACTCACCAAGTTCTCCTCGTCTGAGCATGGCCTTAAGGTACCTTTACATGCCGCCACAGGAAGGCAGCAACTGCCGGGCACTGGGGACAATTGTGCCTGTTGCCATGAAATTGCTACGAAATGGCGGCGTGTAAATAGGGCAGTTCCTCTCGGTGTCCTGCAGTTCCTTCGAATACCTATTGCTGAGCCGTGCTCAAAAACAGGAAGGCACAATTGCTATGGTGGTGGCGTGTAAACGGGGCACAGGCAAGGTATTTGTGTGGCCTACAAATTCCCAGGGGCGTGCCACGACGTCATGGATACCACGCCCCATCAGCAATCATTGGTGGAGGCTCCTGCGTTACGATTGGTTGTCCCTTCACAGGGCGCCATATTTAAAGAGCTATCCATTCACAGTCCACAATTGCAATGGCGTCATGTATTAGCCAGCCTTCCTGCGCAGGCTGGCCAATCATGACGCTATTGCGTTGTCCAATCAACGCTTGTGCATCACGGAATACGCAACTCTGTGACGCCTATGTACTTACGGCGCGAAATATGAACGCCCATATTCCTTTGTGGTAGCGGCGTGTGAAGTAGCGAAGGTATTCCACAGGAAGTTAGCCGCAGCACCCATCGGCTCTTCGGGGAACAAAGATACCTTCAGTGGAGCACGCAATGGCGGCGTGTATATGCGGCATCGGCGATCAGTATGCACCGTTAAAAACGTGCACATGCACGTGCGGTGGATACCTGTTGCTATCCACAGTGGCGGCGTGTAAAGGTACCTTTACAGATACTGAAGTAAAACTCACCAAATACTCCTCGTCCGAACATGGCCTTACAGATACTGAAGTAAAACTCACCAAGTACTCCTCGTCTGAACGTGGCCTTACATATAGTGAAGAAAAACATCCCCAAATACTCCTCGTCTGAACATGGCCTTACAGATACTGAAGTAAAACTCACCAAATACTCATCGTCTGCATGATGCCTTACAAATACTGGAGTAAAAACGGATTTTAGAGGGGCATGACATGAATATATCTGTGTCTCCTCCTTTTACTCGTCCATCTCTTTTCTTTTCACATTTTTATATGTACTTTTCACTTTTCCATGTGTTTGTTGTGTGTTTTGAGTAGTTTGCCACCTTTAGGACACCTTAGAAGGTCTTTTCTATGTGTTTGTATGTGTTTGTGTTTGCCTGCCATTGTTTTCAATGGGGTTCGACGTTGTTCGACGAACATTCGACGAACAAACATCAAATTTGATGAATGGAATCGAATTCGAACATCGGGGTGGTGGCTCATCTCTACATATGAGGTATCAGTGTACTTGGGAGAAGTTGCACAACGAATTGTATTGTGCTTTTTTCTTTTTACTCTTGTGAAAATGCATGATTTGGGGTTAAAACAACATTTTTGTGGGAATTTTTTATTTTATTTTCATGGTTCATCTCTATACAATTCTGTGATCCACCTGGGGGTTGAAGGTACTCATCATACATCTATATATGAGTTGCTTAAAAAGGGTCTAATTTCCATAATTGTGTCCATTATGGGAGCTTCCATTGTTTGGACACACCAGGGTCTTTGCAAAGGTGACATGATGTCCGCTATCAGTTGCAGCCCATTTTGTGTTCCAGAAGTCAAGGGGCGCTACTTTCCTTCCGAGCCCTGCTGTGCAATCACATATGGGGGGTCGGCATACGCAGGAGCAATTGCACAACAAATTCTATTTTCTTCTGTTACCCTTTTCAAAATTCAAATTTTAGAGCTAAAATAACATTGTTGTGGGACAAAGTAAATTTTTCATTTTTTCCTTTCACATTGCTTTATTTCTTGTGAAACACCTAAAGGGGTTAATAAACTTGTTGGATGTGAATGTGAGCAGTTTGAGGGTTACAGTTTTTAGAATGGTGTTACTTTTGGAATATTTTTGTCACACAGGCCTCTCAAAGTCACTTCAAATGTGATGTGGCCCCTAAGGAAATGGTTTTGTTGAAAAAGTTAGAAATTGCTGATAAACTTTCAGCCCTTCTAACTTCCTAACAATAAAGTTAAATATTTAAAAAATGGTGCTGATGTAAATTAGAATATGAGCTAAATGTTCTTTATTAAGTATTTTGTGTGACATAACTCTGCGATTTAAAGGGAACCTGTCACTCCCCAGGGTCTATTAAACTTAAAGGGCCACCTTCAGCAGTGCCTATGCTGCATTTTGTGAATGTGGCTCTTATCCCTCTACTCCCCCGGGACATCAAAATAATCATTTATAAGAATGACTTTTAGATCCCGGGAGGTATACTGCCCTTCCTGGACCTGAACACCCTGCTGCTGTTACCCCTCCTGCTCCTGTCTTCCTTGAGACTTCTCGGTACATGCTCAGATCCACATTTCTTAGGAATATTCTGTGAGCGAAGCCTGAGAGCTGAGGTCACATGATGTTGGAACGTTGCGCTTGCGTATAACGCAGGCACAAGATCTAGTCCTGTGTGGTCTTATGCTTTGTACAGGCTGCGGGGCTGGGAATCTGGCACCTGTACAAACAGCTTGACTTCGCCTATTCCTTCCCCTGCAGTCTATATAAAGCATAAGACCACACAGGGCGGGATCTAGTGCCAGCTTCAGACGCAGGCGCAATGTTCTGAAATCATGTGACCTCAGCTCTCGGGCTTTGCTCAAGGAGCATGCCCGAGAACTGAGATATCTGAGCATGCATCGACTTGTCTCAAGGAAGACAGGAGGAGGAGGGGTAACAGCAGGTCCAGGGAGGGGTGTATACCTCCTGGACCTAAAGTAATTTCTTATAAGTGATTATTTTTGTGTCCAGAGGGAGTAGAGGGATAAGAGCCACCTTCACAATAGGTGCTGCTGAAGGTGGCTCTTTTAGTTTAATAAGCCCTGAGAGGGTGACAGGTTCCATTTAAGGGCGTAAAAACTCGAAAGTTTGAAAATTGTGAAATTTTCCAACTTTTTGCCAAATTTCTGATATTTTCTCAAAAATGCAAAAAATATTGTACTACATTGAACATTAACATGAAGCACAATATATCAGAAAAAAACACTCCCAGAAACCCAGCAATCTGTGGAAGCGCTCCAGAGCTATTACCACTTAAAGTGACACTAGTCAGAATTAAAAAAAATTGGCCTCGTCAGGAAGGTGAAAAATATGTTCAGGTTTGAAGGGGTTAAACAATAACTTTTTTGTTTAAAATGTTATTACATACATAAATAGTACACATAAAAATAGGAAACTTTGTAAAATATCTTATTAGAGAAATAGCTCATTCTCAAAATTCTGAATTTTTGGGTCAAATCTGAATTCAGTAAATTCAGAATTGTGTAACTGAAATAGAATTTTATCAGTATTAACGGTCTTTTCCTATATAGAAGGGAGCAAGGAGAAGGGTGGAGCTCTGCCTGTAGCTTCTCCTACCTTTCCCCCTACATAGAATCTTATTAGTACTAACTGTCCTCAGTAATATAAATATGACTACTAAATACAAATTTTACCCAATAATTAATACTAGTATTTTTGAAAATCAATAATCAGTCCTGACAGAAATAAAAGCAGAATTTTCCAATAAGACATTACAAAAATTCTAATTTTCCTGAGTACTATAAGATTTATGCAATAAAAGTGGAAACAGTATCTAATCCTTAAATCTTTGTATAGAAAGGTAGGGGCACCGGGCACCTTCAGGGCTATTGGTCTTTCTTATTCCTCCATAAAGACAGACCGCTGTCTTATCCCCAGTCACCTGGTGGTGCTACGCCTGCATCAGCCAGTCAAGCATTTACAGTCCAAGTATAGAAAACAAATAGGCGGCACTCACCGTGTGTTCGTAGGTGCTTTCTTGTAGAAGCGGGCAAACCGCGAAACAGGACCTGTCGTCTGTACCTTCATGCACCCCCTCCCCGCACCTCTTCAATAAAGAAAGCACCTACGAACACACGGTGAGTGCCGCCTATTTGTTTTCTATACTTGGACTGTTAATCCTTAAATCTAGTTGCTAGGTGGAGCTTCCATACATCAGACTTGTCATTCCTACTTTTTCATACAATAACCTAATTTGTAAGACTGAAACGACAAACAAGTTCACCTTGTTCAGAATATTCTCTTGCCATGTTCTGATGGAGAAAAGGTAAACCCTTGTTGGAGATGATGGTTTATTCTTTAGGTAATATTGATATCGTGAAGAAGGCTACCAATAGTGGTGGATAGTTCTTATGCTGTATTAACTAGAATTTAGATTCAATTAGACAGTCTTGATAAATGTGCCCCAGATTTTAAGTTTCCTTTTAAACAACTCTGGCATTTATTAAGTCAAACCATTCTAACTGAAAATCAGTATTTTGCTGTAAATGTCAGTGTGTTTGTAGACTTCATCTGTCGATCATTGTGGGTAAGGTTTTTTTTGCTATGTGATCTGTGTAATTAATTTGAAATTCCTCAGTAAATTATGGTCAGTGTATGATAATATTTGCTGGTAAATTAGGTCTGTTAATCCCTCTTGTATGTCATAATGAATTGAATTTCACTTCAGTCTTAATGGAAAGCAACATCTACTGCACCATGTGACCTGGAAGACGTCAGTCATGAGAAAGAGAAGCTCGGGCAACAGGAGGAGAGTGCTGCTCCATTTCTTCCTAACAGCTCATCATTTGGGGGGTGAGGGGTGCTAATATGTTATAATCAATCTTAGTAGTGTCTGAGAAATGCAAATTCTTAATAATAAATTATATGTATAAAACAAAGAGGTCAAAATGTGTGCATTGAATTATACAAGCTTGAGAGGAGACTATTTATATCAAAAGTTTATATTTACTTTTATGCAGTTATTTTCTAGATGGTCATATATTAGTTTCTTTAAAAATAAAATAACTGAGCATCAGACAAAAGTGTCTAAAAACAAAGTGTGATGTACATGTTGGGTATTAAAGGGAATCTGTCAGGTCAAAAATCTATATGTAACTGATATAATTTTCTAATTCCTCTAGTGAAGGTCTTCCTATTCATGTATTTCTTTTAATTATACTTCCCTCCTATTCTGTGTAAACTTCAAAATAAAAGATTCATTCCATTTGTCAATCACGAGTGATCACTTGCTTCTCTGCTGCCCACTCCCCAAAGAATGAATATTCATGCATCACTGCATTGCCCTGCGCTCCTCTGGTCTGTATATTGTGTGTGCAGCTCTCAGGGCGCAGGTACTCATTGCAGATAGAGGAGAATTTAAAGGGGAGTAGGTATGTGCTATTAGCAGATGCACATCTGACATCCTCATTGTTTGTATCTGATGTGTAGAGTGTGTTCTTAGATATTTCTTAGTGTTTATATGAACATTTGCTCATTTGCTCAGCAGATACATACAATGCTTCTATGCAGGAAAACCAATGTTAATATAAACAGAAATCTCTCACAGGCAGCACAGGCTAATGATGTTACTATAAGAGTTGTGTCACAAAACACCTTCCCAGCAGCCTGCAGAAGCCTGAGATTCAGTGCAACTTCAGCACAGAAGGGAGGTACAGAATACCAGCTTGAATAGGCATGGTTATTTAAGTAACATCTTACAACTAAGTCCACGTGTTGGATGAAACGTGTGAACAGATCTGCCTCTCCAATATGGTGTAGTCTTTAATTGAAGAAATAAAAAACATTTTTTTGGGATAAACCGAATCTTTTGTTTTTTTTTTTTGGATATTAGGCTACGTTCACACGTAGCGCTTTTTTGCAAAAAGCGGCTGCGGAATAAAAGTGCCGTAAAAAATCGAGATGCATTGACACACACCGTTTTTTTATGTGCAGGGGAGAAGTGATGTCACAGAGGGGAGGAAGAATCCTGGTTCCTCCTCCCCTCTGTGACATGTGTGACAGCCCCTGTTTGATTTAGCAGTGTATTAATATACACTGCGAAATCTTGATAAAAGTAACCCAGATGTATTAAAATTAATAAGCAATGAATACTTACCCTTCCGACGGCCTGTTTGGGCTATCTGGAGTTGAGCCAAGCACATATATGGAGCTGCCAGGACCTTTCGTGAGGTCGTTGGGCGCTGATGGGCCACTCGCGGTCATGTGATGTGTGCGTCATATGACGTCACACATCACATGACCGCGAGCGGCCCATCAGCGCCCAATCACGTCAAGTAAGGTCCTGGCAGCTCCTTACCTGTGCTTGGCTCGGCTCCCGGCTCTACGAACACTCGGCAGAGGGTAAGTATTAAATTTTTATTATTTGTAACACATTTCATTTACTTTAACTTGGGTTTCGCAATGTATATTAATACATTGCGAAACCCCAATGGGGCGGTCACACATGTCACAGAGGGGAGGAGGAACAGGATTCTTTCTCCCTCTTTGTGATATCAAATCCTGCAGCGCCGGCCCCTATGGGAGAAAGCATGGGTACTGCTGCATAAAGAATTGACATGTCAATTCTTTTTACGCCCGTGCTTTCTCCCATAAGAGCACTGCATATTTTTACGCAGTGTCTGTATGGCAAAGTGAATATCCCATTCACTCTGCCGGCAGATACAAGGCACATTGCGCATTTACGGGTGCTTTTCAAAAATGCACAATGTGTGAACGTAGCCTTAATTTGCTCAGGTGTGATGGTGGGCTCAACGGTTATATCCTTAGATAAGCGGTTGCAGAGATGACATGCTGGTGAGATGTACTTTCTTTTTTCGTTGTTCATTATTTAAATAACACATACTGTAACTATATTCACTAGTCTGGCCAACTACTTTTACAGCTGCCTGCTGGGTGTGCAGGTGGTTATAGCAAGAGAATTACAAAGCGTACAGTAATGATTTTTACACATTCTGAAAGGTTTTCCCAAGCACTATTCAATGGTAGTATTGGTATCATACTGAAAAAGGACCTGACAAAGTTCCTTTAAAACTCTGCACAGTTCACTGAATGATTCAGGACCCTGCTCACGTGAGGCATAGTTTATCGAAATGAAATAGACCATTTTTTCTAATCTCAGTAAGTCTGGTTTCACACATCTGTGAAATACTGGACCATTCTCGCATCAGTGGATCCAGCTCTGGCTACCTGTTTCATTTATGACTATGAGGCAGTTGGCACAGATAGGGAGACTCTGCGGTTGAGCTGAGTCTTCAGGTGCAAGAAAAGTCCCTGTTTTACAGATATATGAAATTGGTCTAAGTAGGATGTTAGGAGCTTGTTCTTCCCTGCCTCACAGAAATTATTCCCTGCATTACTTGCTCTTCAGTTTAAAAGTATAAATACAACTTTATTAAATGAAATACTGTATAATATAGTAAGGACACGGATAATAGTGGTGACAAGCAAAAGATCTGTGAAGTTATGCCATAGTGGCATGGTCCTCAGTGGAGAGGAGATAATTACTTTGAGGTGAATTTAATTCAACTTAAATATACAAAATAGATTCCTGTGAATCTGAATTTATTTTTGTGATTCACTTTGTGAGGATTCATCAAAATGGTGGTTGGACAAAATTCTGCTGATATATTAAAGGCTAGGAAGGGAATGAAAAAAATCTAATGCCTTTTCAATTACCTGTTTTGTCACTGCAGACCAAAGTTTGATAATCTCCGCCAGTTTCTCTATTATGTCTTTAAATCTAAATTTTACATCATTTTCTTACTCCACCTTCACATTAAGACGTGAATTGCCGAAGTGCTGACTAAGTTTTGGGCGATGAGCATTTTGATATTTAAATGTGCATTGATGTCAGAGGCCTATTCAATGCTGCAAGTGAAGTGAAAATGATGGAGGAGGTCATGTTGTGGCGCCCCTGCGACCAGGAGGCCACAAAGGGAAGTGCAGCCAGGTAAGGCAAGATGGTTGACAAAAACACACAGTTGCCCACACCGACCCTATGTCTAGGACTGTAGGTTGGGCAAGGGTGGCAGGTGTTAAGAGAAGTGGGTGGAGTGTAGAGTAGCACTGACAAAGTGGGTGGAGAGACCAACACAATAAAAACCCAGGAACACACAGTTAGAGCAGTTGAGAAGCGAGAAGAACAGTCAGAGCAGTTGGAGAGAGAATGTCTTCCCAGGAAGTTTTGGGTTCCCTGGAGGTGCAGAATACCGTGAGGCATAGCCACGAGGAAAGAAAGCCCACTCCATAGCCTGGGGGTGACGGAAAGGAGAAAGAGACTGAAAGAGACCCCACAGCTGAGAAGGTGGGAGGACGAGGGCCCAGCAGCCACACACATCTAGCTGACCGAAGGACCCCTGAGCAGAAACCATGACAGACAAAAGGAGCCTGGTGTGCTCAAATATCTGAACCTGGGACACTGGAGGCTAGGCCATGACCAGAGAATCGGCTCTGAAGAGGTCACCGGGGATAATCCAGACCCTAATCATGAGACACACTGGTGTGGGGCAGGTGCTTTATGACCTGCAGCCTAACTTTCCACCACAGTCTAAGAACACAGTTGTCCTACTAGGACTAGTGATCCTGACTGTGAGGGTAACATTCACCTGTGAGTCCGAGACGATCAGACTGAACCTGTGGCTGAGGTACTACGTTGAGACTGAGAGACCTGAAAGGACTTTGATGGAACAACCCAGAAACGCCACCTGAGCTGAACAATTTGAGTTGCCCGACGCAGTGTAAAATTGTGTGAACTGTACGGAAAAAGCTGTGAACTGTTGTAACCTGCTGTGAAAGACCTAGTAAAGTACCCAGTAAGCTCATCACTGACTGAGACTGTGTACTTCCAGCGTCGCAGTAAAGTCCAGCCTGAGGAGCCACAGACTGTCATCCTTGCACACTGGCCGGTGAGCTGCAGCTTTGAAGTGAACTGCACTGCACACAATCCCTAACCAGGCCCATCGATTACCACTACACCTGCCCTGGGGACCCTCAGCCCTACCCAAGGAGGGCTTACCATCCACGCTGCCCCAAGTCACCGTTCCCAGCAGGAATACGGCAGCAGTCGTTCTACTAACCCCATACCCCGGGTGGCATCATGACAAATCCCTTGTAAATAACCTCTTTTTGTTCGACTGATCCCAGGCCATGGGACCGGGTCACAACTACCGTGATATCCCAGAGAGACAGCACCGGCCCGATTCCTGAGTACCCCATAGCCAGGGGGCGCATCAATGTGAGATGCAGAAGTAAAAAGATGGCAGAGGAAGCCACATGGAGGACCGGACAGGGACTGCAGCACAGTGATGGGGGTTATATATGTATGCATATGGCTATATATGTGTATGTATATATATAATATATATTTTTCTAATATAGTTTAGTATGTTTATTATGAGTTATAATATTCAATTTCCTGGCCAAATTCAGGCGAAATGCAGAGTATAAATTTTGGCAAATTCTGTCATCACAAGTGCTAAGAAATGTTGCCAGAATGCAATTGCATGTGTGTAATGTAGAATGCAAAGTGTTTCACATAGATAGTGAAGAGGTTACGGGTTTTGAAACAGAAGTCGTAGAAAACAATTGTATGATTGGTAGTTCCCTGCAAATATTCCTAGTTTTTTATATGCAAGGACTGTATCTGCAGTTATAGAGAAGCAAATATGTCTAAGGCAAATTGAACTTGTCTCAAAAAATATGAAAATAGTTTTCTCCCCAATCCATTTTTTTTGGTAATGCACTTCTTGTGAATTGAGCGAAAGGGTAGCCAGCAGCCAGCAGGGCCCGAATAAAAAGCTTGCCACTCACTGCCACAATACACCCTTTGCTGCTCAGAACATATTCTTTCATAATTTTCATTATGCCTCAAACATAACTGCGCTTTGATCACCCTCATGTCACCCCGTGCACCAAGTGAAGATAATGGAAGGACCCTAGAAGACCACATGAAAGACTGTGACAGCTGGACAGATGAGTGGAAAGATGAGTAATTTTTCTCCACTCTGTTTGTTATTCACCACTAATAAGGAACATTTCATTCTCGTCAAATAATGTCAATGTGAATTGAATTTGTTAGTCAAATTTTAGTGAGCCACTAAATTTAAAATGTAAATGTCTTTTCATTAAAAGTAAAAAAAACAGTACTTCACTGGTTGTTAATGACCGGTCACATAGCAGCTAAGGAAGCCAGGGCACCTCCAGCCTTCTGTGTGCCACCTCCAGACCTCAGTGATGACACATACAAGAGGCTGAACAAGAGAGGGCTGGAGGAGGACCAGAGAGGGCTGGAGGTGGGGAGGACTCCAGCAGCAGTGATGACACATACAGGAGGCTGAACAAAACAGGGCTGGAGGCGGGGAGGACACCAGCAACAGCAATGACACATACAGGAGGCTGAACAAGAGAGGGCTGGAGGAGGACCAGAGAGGGCTGGAGGCGGGGAGGACACCAGCAACAGCGATGACACATACAGGAGGCTGAACAAGAGAGGGCTGGAGGCGGGGAGGACACCAGCAACAGCGATGACACATACAGGAGGCTGAACAAGAGAGGGCTGGAGGTGAGGAGGACACCAGCAACAGCGATGACACATACAGGAGGCTGAATAAGAGAGGGCTGGAGGCGGGGAGGACACCAGCAACAGCGATGACACATACAGGAGGCTGAACAAGAGAGGGCTGGAGGTGAGGAGGACACCAGAAACAGCGATGACACATACAGGAGGCTGAACAAGAGAGGGCTGGAGGTGGGGAGGACACCAGCAACAGCGATGACACATACAGGAGGCTGAACAAAAAAGGGCTGGAGGCGGGGAGGACACCATAGAACAGTGATGACTCATTACTGAGTAAGTCCCTCCGGGCTCCTTATCTGTACACTTTATAAAGTCTTTTTAACAGCTTACAGGGGGCTAAAAACATGGGGGATGCCTTCCCTGAATGCAACAGACGCGCTGCATTCAGTGCTACATTCAGTTAGCATAGCACCAGGGAGGTGACAGGTCCTCTTTAAATAAAAATTTAAACAGCAGTCCCTTTTTTAATTTCGCCAGATTCAGTTATTATTCAGTTGTTACTAATCTTATTATCTGTTTATTTTCCCTAAAGTCTTAAAATTCCTGTCAGCTGACTGAAATTTTGTTTTATTTAAAATAAATAAATAACTAATTATGCTTTACTCACTTTCTCTAGATCCAGCACTGTTTCCTCGCTACTGCTCGTGGTGCCTGTTATTGTCTGCAGTGCTGATGTCACATTGACAACACTGCAGTGGTTAAGCTCACTGATGTTTAAATATGAGTAGCAAGCTACAGACTTATTATATGTTGGAGGAGTTATATTGCAGTGTCAGTAGAAGGTGCTGTTCTGCTGCAGAATCTTAATAATATGTTGGGTATCTTAACTGTTTCTTGTTTTGAACTGCATTCTCTCTGGTACAGATTCCATTTTTAGCTATGTCAGGTTTTTTTTTTTGCTTCTTTTCAGTTGATGATATGTACATTTGATGTATCTCCCAAGTAAACCCTGATTTCTCCCACAAATGTATGATTACTGTTACTTCTGCTGACGTCAAACAATATCTGCAACAGGTTATATTCCCTATGATAATTTGCTCATGGAACATGTTAGGGGACTCCCAAATTGTAGCAGGATTAAAACAGACAGGCACATATTTCATTAAAGTAAGTCCATCCAGTTTATTACACGTCATAAACTGCAATATATGGTACAGTCTGTTGATACATCAGCACAGTCCATAGTAATATTAAAAGAACATTAAATGACATTCAGTCTGTTCCAATGGCATTTACGTCCACCTGGCTTTGTATATATAGTCTGTTGACAGAGTTTACCTTCCAGGAACTATTCCGAGCTTCTGCCAACCCAGAGGAACAGTGACCAAGCAGGAAGTCAGACTAAATCCTGTCTGTTCCACATGAGCAACACCTATTTCAGGTTAACCAGACATGCCCGTATCTTTGTGCTAACCTGCAATCCCAGCACTTGTAATGCATTAATTCTTAAGATACCTTTACACGCCGCCACAGGAAGGCAGCAACTACTGGACACTGGGGACAATTGTGCCTGTTGCCATGAAATTACTACGAAATGGCGGCGTGTAAATAGGGAAATTCCTCCCTGTGCCCTGCAATTCCTTCGAATACCTGTTCCTGAGCCATGCTCAAAAACAGGAAGGAACAATAGCTATGGTGGTGGCGTGTAATCAGGGCACAGGCAAGGAATTTGCGTGGCCTACCGAATTCCCAGGGGCATGACACAGCCTCATGGATACCGCACCCCATCAGCGATCATTGGTGGAGGCTCCTGCATTACGATTGGCTGTCCCTTCACAGGGCGTCATATTTAAAGAGCTATCCATTCACAGTCCACAATTGCAATGGCGTCATGTATTAGCCAGCCTTTCTACGCAGGCTGGCCAATCATGACGCTATTGCGTTGTCCAAACAATGCTTGTGCATCACGGAATACACAACTCTGTCACGCCTATGTACTTACAGCACGAAATATGTACAGTTAGGGCCAGAAATATTTGGACAGTGACACAAGTTTTGTTATTTTAGCTGTTTACAAAAACATGTTCAGAAATACAATTATATATATAATATGGGCTGAAAGTGCACACTCCCAGCTGCAATATGAGAGTTTCCACATCCAAATCAGAGAAAGGGTTTAGGAATCATAGCTCTGTAATGCATAGTCTCCTCTTTTTCAAGGGACCAAAAGTAATTGGACAATGGACTCTAAGGGCTGCAATTAACTCTGAAGGCATCTCCCTCGTTAACCTGTAATCAATGAAGTAGTTAAAAGGTCAGGGGTGGATTCGAGGTGTGTGGTTTTGCATTTGGAAGCTGTTGCTGTGACCAGACAACATGCGGTCAAAGGAACTCTCAATTGAGGTGAAGCAGAACATCCTGAGGCTGAAAAAAAAGAAAAAATGCATCAGAGAGATAGCAGACATGCTTGGAGTAGCAAAATCAACAGTTGGGTACATTCTGAGAAAAAAGGAATTGACTGGTGAGCTTGGGAACTGTAAAAGGCCTGGGCGTCCACGGATGACAACAGTGGTGGATGATCGCCGCATACTTTATTTGGTGAAGAAGAACCCGTTCACAACATCAACTGAAGTCCAGAACACTCTCAGTGAAGTAGGTGTATCTGTCTCTAAGTCAACAGTAAAGAGAAGACTCCATGACAGTAAATACAAAGGGTTCACATCTAGATGCAAACCATTCATCAATTCCAAAAATAGACAGGCCAGAGTTAAATTTGCTGAAAAACACCTCAAGAAGCCAGCTCAGTTCTGGAAAAGTATTCTATGGACAGATGAGACAAAGATCAACCTGTACCAGAATGATGGGAAGAAAAAAGTTTGGAGAAGAAGGGGAACGGCACATGATCCAAGGCACACCACATCCTCTGTAAAACATGGTGGAGGCAACGTGATGGCATGGGCATGCATGGCTTTCAATGGCACTGGGTCACTTGTGTTTATTGATGACATAACAGCAGACAAGAGTAGCCGGATGAATTCTGAAGTGTACCGGGATATACTTTCAGCCCAGATTCAGCCAAATGCTGCAAAGTTGATTGGACGGCGCTTCATAGTACAGATGGACAATGACCCCAAGCATACAGCCAAAGCTACCCAGGAGTTCATGAGTGCAAAAAAGTGGAACATTCTGCAATGGCCAAGTCAATCACCAGATCTTAACCCAATTGAGCATGCATTTCACTTGCTCAAATCCAGACTTAAGACGGAAAGACCCACAAAAAAGCAAGACCTGAAGGCTGCGGCTGTAAAGGCATGGCAAAGCATTAAGAAGGAGGAAACCCAGCGTTTGGTGATGTCCATGGGTTCCAGACTTAAGGCAGTGATTGCCTCCAAAGGATTAGCAACAAAATATTGAAAATAAAAATATTTTGTTTGGGTTATGTTTATTTGTCCAATTACTTTTGACCTCCTAAAATGTGGAGTGTTTGTAAAGAAATGTGTACAATTCCTACATTTTCTATCAGATATTTTTGTTCAACCCTTCAAATTAAACGTTACAATCTGCACTTGAATTCTGTTGTAGGGGTTTCATTTCAAATCCAATGTGGTGGCATGCAGAGCCCAACTCGCGAAAATTGTGTCACTGTCCAAATATTTCTGGCCCTAACTGTACGCCCATATTCCTTTGTGGTAGTGGCGTGTAAACCAGCGAAGGTATTCAACAGGAAGTAAGTCGCAGGATCTGTCAGCACTTCCGGGGAACGCAGATACCTTCAGTGTAGCACGCAGTGGCAGCGTGTATATGCGGCATCGGCGATCGGTGTCCACTGTTAAAAACGTGCGCGTGCACGTGTGGTGGATACCTGTTGCTAGCCACAGTGGCGGCGTGTAAAGGTACCCTTATGGTACCACAGGACCCATAGGGAACTCTCTGGGTTTGCATTGCAAAGTACAAACTGCCTCTGAGATATATACCGGCGTCTAGGTTGCTGAGTGGCGCTGGAAGAAAACATATTCACAAGAAGACTACACAGCATTCAAACAAGCAATTCTTGTATTCCAATCAGCACTCACCCCCACAAAACAGGCTGACCTGATGGCAACTGTGTCTCATCATCTTCGTCCTAAACATCTGGAAACAGTAAATCAGGTTCCTCAAAGTGACTTTCTTCTGGCCATGTGCCCTCAAATACTTTTACATCAACGCTCCCAAACCTCCCTAATGTATAGAGGGCCCTCCCAAATGAATAGAGGAGGGCCCTTCCCAAAGTATAGAGGAGAAACCACCCAAATGTCTAAGGAAGAGCGCTCCCTTCAAAACGTACATTAGAGGGCCATCTCTGGGCCCTCAGCAATCTCAGGTTTCCTGCCTACTGCAGGCCCTCTGAATATTTGAATTTAGGGCCGCAAAATGTCATGGAGGTGGAGGAGGAGGAGAGTTTTGCCCAACACTACAATGGACACATTCTAAAATTCTATGGAATATGTATTCAAGTATCTGAGTCTCAATGGGGGAGGGACCACCCAAATGTCAAAGTAAGAGCAGTCCCTCAAAAACATATGTTACAGAACCACCTGAGTCCTCCGAGGTCAAAGATCAACATACCTACTGGCACGTTGTAGCTGGCCTTGTAAGGTGGTGGGGAATAGCTAACTAATAATGATGTATGACAGAGGAACCTACAAAATGTATAAGTCAGGGCCCTCCAAATTGTAAAAGGAAAAAAAAAAGCTAAAGCACTACATGTGAACAAACACTAAAAGTGATATTTTTTTGTTTCTCTGGTTTATTTAGCCTTGTATACTAGTGATTCTCTGGTTTATTTAGCCTTGTATACTAGTGATTATGCATGAAAAACTGTGAACCTTTTTGGCCTGTTAAATGTGATTTAGGTTAGGTTTGGTAGTTGTTCTTGTGTATCTGTAACAGTGGCGTAATCCTGCAACAAAGCTATTCCCACAAACAATATGTGAGTCAGAAATGCATGCAGGCATATTCTCCAGGCTCTTCCCATTCTGTTTCATCACTTTCCCATCCATTTCAGCCATTTCCTCAAGCCCTAGACCCTTTTTTAGGGTCCCACAGGCAATTACTCGCATTTCCCATTGACCTACATTGTACTCGCTATTCGTAATGAATACGCGATTATTACAAAATACTTGTAACGAATATAGCAATTACGGCTATTATGGTGCTCGCTCATCACTATTCAGATGGGATACAGTACCATACTATCTGATAATAAAATACAATACAATACAGACCATATGAGACAATACAAGAGAAAAAAAAACACATTCAGATACCGTGAGGAGTGAGGTCCCTGCTCTCAAAGTTACAGTCTATGGGGGAATAGAGGAGGCACAAAAGTTAAATGATAAAAGTGCCGTCATATATGGTCCTCAAAGAACGAAGTGTATGGCGATCCGCGCTGCTGTAATGAAAGAACGTGACCACAGGCTGGTGCAACAATGCTCTTTTATTCCTCTTCCTATGTGTTTTAGAGCCAGCTATGCTCCTTCCTCAGGGATTACCAGTATACAGATACTTGTAATCCCTGAGGAAGGAGCATAGCAGGCTCTGAAACGCGTAGGAAGAGGAATAAAGCAGCATCGTTGCGCCGGCCCATGGTCTGGTTCTTTCATTACAGCAGCACAGATCGCCATACACTTCGTCCTTTTAGGTTCAGTTGTGCACCGTTTTACACGTGAGACTGTGGATCCAGCAGCAGTTGTACATGCGCAAACACCAGGTTGTGGGTCACACAACCTCATCAGGTGAGCACCTAACACATAGGCAATAGCCCTGTTACAATTGAGATAAGATCCAATTGCGCTTTGTTGTCTCTTACTATATTTAGATCATATATGGTCCAGCCATCAATATAATAAATAGGGGATTCATATAATGCTGCAAGCCAGGATCTGTACAAGTACAGATAAAGAGCTATATTGTGCATGGGGGGTATAGACAGATGGCAAAAGGGGCCAGATTTTGAAAAAGGACAGAATGAGAATAACTACATGGATGAGGTGAGGTGGTAGGCTAGTCTAAAGAGATGTGTTTTTAACGCTAGTTTAAAACCATTGGATTTAATTGAATTGCTCTTGGTAGTCCGTTCCAGAGAATTGGTGCAGCTTGTGAGAAGTCTTGGAGACGGGAGTGGGAGGCTCATATTGTAGAGATGATGTCTGTCTTAGGTCACTTGCAGAATGGAGGGCACGTTGGTCTAGGATGCATACTGTCACGGGTGGCACGGATGACAGGGTGGAGGCCACGCGCAGACGATCCCAGCGTGTGGCCCACCAGCCATAATGGTGGAGGGTGGTCCGTCTCTTTCAGGGGCATTTACCTTCTGTGTAGATGGAGAGAGGGTGTGATGGGATCTCGCTGTTATGGGGGGACGGCTGTGGAGGTCTTGTGCTTGGTCTGGTTTTATCACCAATATGGTAGGTCACTAGGACCCAGCAGATTCCTTCCACCTTTATAAGGAGGTTCATTACCCTTCCTCAGTGCAGGTGATAGTTCCTTGTGCACTCATTATCCTTGCTCCAGCAGAAGCAGAGGTTGTGGAGGTTGCTGAGTTCTGCTGTCAGATAAGTGTTTCCTTTTCCCAAATGTCTGTCTT
The DNA here is from genome assembly GCA_033576535.1 of Allobates femoralis. Taxonomy (NCBI): domain Eukaryota; kingdom Metazoa; phylum Chordata; class Amphibia; order Anura; family Aromobatidae; genus Allobates; species Allobates femoralis. The sequence continues at coordinate 437,833,727 of JARQOC010000004.1, read as the reverse complement.
CCCTGGTGTTTGTCTTTAGTTGATAGTGGAGGGGTCTAGTGAACCCCTCCATCTGATCCTTAGATAAGATAGTGCTAGGATCAGAGAGGGACGAGGTTCGTGGTCGGCGACAGTTGAGGAGACTGTATAGGGACGTTAGGGCAGACAGGGTCAGCTCTAGGAAGTCTAGGGGTCACCGTCTCCTTCTTGTGCCCTTAGCGTTAGGGACTCCTTTCCCCCCCCCCGTCGTTATCCTACGCTGGGTGTCTTCCCCACTCCCAGCGTGACACATACGAGCTGTAGTCAGGGCAGTGATATTCTTCTAATAAAACACTCATTGTTTTCAAACCACAGCCCACAGCCTAATAAGTGACACATTCCTCAAATCAATGTGTCACACCCTTTCCTATACTGGCCTCAGAATAGGTAACAAAAACCTGCTAACAGATTCCCTTCAAAGCATTTTTTCCCTTTTGATAAGGTAAGCATCATTTTGTCCCTCTATGGGTACCTTTACACGCTGCTACAACATGGTGGAAACAACAGGGTTCATGAGACAAATGTATCCTGCACTGCCAAATCAACTCGAGGTAGCGGCGTGTAAAGGCGGTTGTTTCCACCCGTCACTTGCGGCACCTGTTTCAGAGCCGAGCTCTAAAATGGTTGATTTCAACCCGGTGGTAACGGTGTGTAAATACGGTAGGGTAAGGTTTATTATTCGTCACCTACATAACTCCACGGGGCGTGACACAGCCTCCGGGAAACCGCATCTCTTCAGCGATCATTGGTGGAAGCTCCTGCGTTGCGATTGGTTGTCGCTGCATAGGGCGGCATATTTAAGGAGCTGACCAGTCACACTACACAATTGCTCGAGGGTCATGTATTAGTCAGCCTCCTGCGCTGGCTGGCCAATCATGATGCTAGTGCTTTGTCCTATCAGCGTACGAAATTCTCGTAATCCACAATTCTGGCACGCCTATGTGTTGTCCCTGCTGCACAAGGTCCTCCCATATTACCCTCTGTAGTGGCGTGTAAATGAGATAAGGTGCTCTGCAGAAGGTAACTTTAGGCACCCGGCGGTGCATCCAGAGATAGATTCAACCTTCTGTAGAGCACCTTGTAGCGGCGTGTAAAGGCGGTGCAGGTACCGTTTGTAACCGTTGTTGCGTGCTCGTGCACGTGAAGCACCCGGTTGTTTCCACCATGTTGTAGCGGCGTGTAAAGGTACCCTAATGTGTAGAACAGTGACTACTATTAGTTTTTTTTTCTAGGGAACACTAGTCAAAAAAGATTGTATTAGGAAAATGCTAGTAGCGCAATTACCATCAGCCTACAAAAAGTATTTTATGTGACTTCAATTATAAGGGTGTATGAACTATTTTCACTGCAAGTAGCACAGCTTACATTGTACTCAAAGATGTATAAATTGCACTTGTATAACCTCCGATATCTGTCCCATAACAGGCCGATCAGTTCTGTGGTAGTGTCCACTGCAGTCCAATGACACGCCGAGTATAACATAATGCGGATCTTGTCTTTAGTGACAGTTTAACTGCAGTGGTTTATCAGGTATTTCTGGATTATTCTACTTTACCAGACATGTTTTCTAAAATTGATATATACAGGGCCGGCCTTATGTTGAATGGTGCCCTGTGCGAATTTGCCTTATGGCGCCCCCACGACATTACTTACTCAGAACACATGAGCATACATGTTTGTACATGATCTATTCATGGTCTTCAAGGAGAGCAGGGAGGGGCGTTGCTATGCTAGGGTCAGAAAAAATCAGGGACCCAAGACCTATATCCTCTCCCACCTGTCATTACCAACCCTCCCATATATAGAGGTGTTACCTGTCATCTTACAGGAGGAGGAGGTGAGCTGTGATATCACCTATTGTGAATGGTGGATCCTGTGTTATCTACTGTATATAGAGGTGTTATCAGTCATTGTACAGGAGGAGGTCAGCAGTGATATCACCTATTGTGAATAGTAGATCCTGTGTTATCTACTGTATATAGAGGTGTTATCAGTCATTGTACAGGAGGAGGTGAGCTGTGATATCACCTATTGTGAATGGTGGATCCTGTGTTATCTACTGTATATAGAGGTGTTATCAGTCATTGTACAGGAGGAGGTCAGCAGTGATATCTCCTATTGTGAATGGTGGATCCTGTATTATCTACTGTATACAGAGGTGTTATCAGTCATTGTACAGGAGGAGGTGAGCTGTGACATCACCTATTGTGGATGGTGGATCCTGTGTTATCTACTGTATACAGAGGTGTTATCAGTCATTGTGCAGGAGGAGGTCAGCAGTGATATCACCTATTGTGAATGGTGGATCCTGTGTTATCTACTGTATACAGAGGTGTTATCAGTCATTGTACAGGAGGAGGTGAGCTGTGATCTCACCTATTGTGAATGGTGGATCCTGTGTTATCTACTGTATATAGAGGTGTTATCAGTCATTGTACAGGAGGAGGTGAGCTGTGATATCACCTATTGTGAATGGTGGATCCTGTGTCATCTACTGTAAATGGAGGTGTTATCAGTCATTGTACAGGAGGAGGTCAGCAGTGATATCACCTATTGTGAATGGTGGATCCTGTGTTATCTACTGTATATAGAGGTGTTATTAGTCATTGTACAGGAGGAGGTGAGCTGTGATATCACCTATTGTGAATGGTGGATCCTGTGTTATCTACTGTATATAGAGGTGTTATCAGTTATTGTACAGGAGGAGGAGGTGAGCTGTGATATCATCTATTGTGAATGGTGGATCCTGTGTTATCTACTGTATATAGAGGTGTTATCAGTCATTGTACAGGAGGAGGAGGTGAGCTGTGATATCACCTATTGTGAATGGTGGATCCTGTGTTATCTACTGTATATAGAGGTGTTATCAGTCATTGTACAGGAGGAGGTGAGCTGTGATATCACCTATTGTGAATAGTAGATCCTGTGTTATCTACTGTATATAGAAGTGTTATCAGTCATTGTACAGGAGGAGGAGGTGAGCTGTGATATCATCTATTGTGAATGGTGGATCCTGTGTTATCTACTGTATATAGAGGTGTTATCAGTCATTGTACAGGAGGAGGTGAGCTGTGATATCACCTATTGTGAATAGTGGATCCTGTGTTATCTACTGTATATAGAGGAGTTATCAGTCATTGTACAGGAGGAGGTGAGCTGTGATATCACCTATTGTGAATGGTGGATCCTGTGTTATCTACTGTATACAGAGGTGTTATCAGTCATTGTACAGGAGGAGGTGAGCTGTGATATCACCTATTGTGAATGGTGGATCCTGTGTTATCTACTGTATATAGAGGTGTTATCAGTTATTGTACAGGAGGAGGAGGTGAGCTGTGATATCATCTATTGTGAATGGTGGATCCTGTGTTATCTACTGTATATAGAGGTGTTATCAGTCATTGTACAGGAGGAGGAGGTGAGCTGTGATATCACCTATTGTGAATAGTGGATCCTGTGTTATATACTGTATATAGAGGTGTTATCAGTCATTGTACAGGAGGAAGTCAGCTGTGATATCACCTATTGTGAATGGTGGATCCTGTGTTATCTACTGTATATAGAGGTGTTATCAGTCATTGTACAGAAGGAGGAGGTGAGCTGTGATATCATCTATTGTGAATGGTGGATCCTGTGTTATCTACTGTATATAGAGGTGTTATCAGTCATTGTACAGGAGGAGGAGGTGAGCTGTGACATCATCTATTGTGAATGGTGGATCCTGTGTTATCTACTGTATATAGAGGTGTTATCAGTCATTGTACAGGAGGAGGTGAGCTGTGATATCACCTATTGTGAATGGTGGATCCTGTGTTATCTACTGTATATAGAGGTGTTATCAGTCATTGTACAGGAGGAGGTGAGCTGTGATATCACCTATTGTGAATGGTGGATCCTGTGTTATCTACTGTATATAGAGGTGTTATCAGTCATTGTACAGGAGGAGGTGAGCTGTGATATCACCTATTGTGAAAAGTAGATCCTGTGTTATCTACTGTATATAGAGGTGTTATCAGTCATTGTACAGGAGGAGGTGAGCTGTGATATCACCTATTGTGAATGGTGGATCCTGTGTTATCTACTGTATATAGAGGTGTTATCAGTCATTGTACAGGAGGAGGTGAGCTGTGATATCACCTATTGTGAAAAGTAGATCCTGTGTTATCTACTGTATATAGAAGTGTTATCAGTCATTGTACAGGAGGAGGAGGTGAGCTGTGATATCATCTATTGTGAATGGTGGATCCTGTGTTATCTACTGTATATAGAGGTGTTATCAGTCATTGTACAGGAGGAGGTGAGCTGTGATATCACCTATTGTGAATAGTGGATCCTGTGTTATCTACTGTATATAGAGGTGTTATCATCATTGTACAGGAGGAGGTCAGCAGTTATATCACCTATTGTGAATGGTGGATCCTGTGTTATCTACTGTATACAGAGGTGTTATCAGTCATTGTACAGGAGGAGGTGAGCTGTGATATCACCTATTGTGAATGGTGGATCCTGTGTTATCTACTGTATATAGAGGTGTTATCAGTTATTGTACAGGAGAGGAGGTGAGCTGTGATATCATCTATTGTGAATGGTGGATCCTGTGTTATCTACTGTATATAGAGGTGTTATCAGTCATTGTACAGGAGAGGAGGTGAGCTGTGATATCACCTATTGTGAATAGTGGATCCTGTGTTATATACTGTATATAGAGGTGTTATCAGTCATTGTACAGGAGGAAGTCAGCTGTGATATCACCTATTGTGAATGGTGGATCCTGTGTTATCTACTGTATATAGAGGTGTTATCAGTCATTGTACAGGAGGAGGAGGTGAGCTGTGATATCACCTATTGTGAATGGTGGATCCTGTTATCTACTGTATATAGAGGTGTTATCAGTCATTGTACAGGAAGAGGTGAGCTGTGATATCACTTATTGTGAATGGTGGATCCTGTGTTATCTACTGTATATAGAGGTGTTATCAGTCATTGTACAGGAGGAGGTGAGCTGTGATATCACCTATTGTGAATTGTGGATCCTGTGTTATCTACTGTATATAGAGGTGTTATCAGTCATTGTACAGGAGGAGGTGAGCTGTGATATCACCTATTGTGAATGGTGGATCCTGTGTCATCTACTGTATATAGAGGTGTTATCAGTCATTGTACAGGAGGAGGTCAGCAGTGATATCACCTATTGTGAATGGTGGATCCTGTGTTATCTACTGTATATAGAGGTGTTATCAGTCATTGTACAGGAGGAGGTGAGCTGTGATATCACCTATTGTGAATGGTGGATCCTGTGTTATCTACTGTATATAGAGGTGTTATCAGTCATTGTACAGGAGGAGGAGGTGAGCTGTGACATCATCTATTGTGAATGGTGGATCCTGTGTTATCTACTGTATATAGAGGTGTTATCAGTCATTGTACAGGAGGAGGAGGTGAGCTGTGACATCATCTATTGTGAATGGTGGATCCTGTTTTATCTGCTGTATATAGAGGTGTTGACTCTTAAATAATGCAGCATTTCAAATAAGAACATACTCCAAAAGCTTCTGGGGACCGAGACAGATAGGAGAGTAGCAAGAAAGGCTAGTCCCTGGTGAATTCACCCCATTTGCGTGTATATGGAGAGACCGGTCACTCAAGGCAGTCAGCAGGGAGAAGCCTTCAGGGAACAGACTTTCTGACTAGTCTCCAGCAAGATTTGATCCCTGACAGAACCCCCCCCATAGTACTCCACATAGTATATTGCACCCCCAAATTCCTCCATATATTATGCACCCCAATAGACCTCCATATAATATAATGCACCCCCATAGTCCTCAATATAGAATAATGCACCACCACAGTCCTACATATAGTATACTAGATGGCGGCCCGATTCTAAAGAATCGGACAGTCTAGAATCCATATATAGTTTATTTACTAATAGTTAGGGGAGTGCGGTGAAATGAATTGTGTGTATACAGGTGGCTCAGTGGGTAGCAGAGTATACGGTTGCTCAGTGGTTAGCACTGCGCGGTGGCTCAGTGGTTAGCACTGCGCGGTGGCTCAGTGGTTAGCACTGGCGGTCCAGGTAGGGTGGCTCAGTGGTTAGCACTGCGCTGTGGCTCAGGGGTTAGCACTGGGTGTGGCTCAGTGGTTAGCACTGCGCGGTGGCTGAGTGGTTAGCAGTGAGTGCGTGGGCAGAGTGGTCAGCGCAGCGCCGTGGGCAGAGTGGTCAGCACAGCGCCGTGGGCAGAGTGGTCAGCACAGCGCCGTGGGCAGAGTGGGCAGCGCAGTGCCGTGGGCAGGTTGGTCAGCGCAGCGCCGTGGGCAGGGTGGTCAGCGGTGGGGGGGACGGACACACACACACAGACACACACTCCGATATATTTACCACCGTCCCTGCTTCTTCCCTGCCACCTGCGTCTTCCTGAGTCCTCTGTTCTGCCGACATGTCGCCGCACCCAGGACTGGATCCAATATTGCGTCCGGGAACTCTCGGTGGCCCGATTCTAACGCATCGGGTATTTTAGAATATAGAAATAGAGATTGCATGGGGAAGGCGGTGAGGGCTGAATTGGGAGGAACTTTGAAGAAGGAGCGGCCGGTGAAGAACGGCGTGGCAGGGGGGAGGAGGGAGGACAGAACAGCAGGGGGGAGGAGGATGGAGGACAGAGGAGGTAGCGGCGGGGTGTGGGAGGATGTAGCAGCACAGGCAGGGGGAGGAAGGAACGGCAGGGGGAGGATGGAGCACAGAGCGGCAGGGGGAGGAGGACGGAGGATGAAGCGGCGGGGTGGGGGAGGATGGAGCAGCACAGGCAGGGGGAGGACAGAGGATGGAGTGGCAGAGGGGAGGAGGACAAAGGAAGGAGGAGGAAGCGTTGCGGTGGGGGAGGATGGAGCGGCACAGGCAGGGGGAGGATGGAGCGGCAGGGGGAGGATGAAGCACAGAGCGGCGGGGGGGGTGGAGGACAGGATGAAGCGGCGGGGTGGGAGAGAACGGAGAAGCATAGGCAGGGGGAGGACGGAGGATAGAGTGGCGGAGGTGAGGAAGGCAAAGGAAGGAGGAGGAAGCGGTGGGGTGGGGGAGGATGGAGTGGCACAGACAGGGGGAGGACGAAGCGGCATGGGGAGGACTAAGCACAGAGTGGCGGGAGGGAGGAGGGTGTAGGATGAAGCAGCGAGGTGGGGGAGGACGAAGCAGCACGGGCAGGGGGAGGACGGGGGATGGAGTGGCGGAGGTGAAGAGGACAAAGGAAGGAGGAGGAAGCGGTGGGGGAGGATGGAGCGGCACAGGCAGGGGGAGGACGGAACGACAGGGGGAGGACAGAGCGGCAGGGGGAGGACAGAGCGGCAGGGGGAGGACAGAGCGGCAGGGGGAGAACAGAGCGGCAGGAGGAGGACAGAGGACGAAGCAGTGGGGTGGAGGAGGATGGAGCAGCCCAGGCAGGGGGAGGATGGAGTGGTGGAAAGGAGGCGGACAAAGGAAGGAGGAGGAAGCGATGGAGGAGGATGGAATGGTACAGGCAGGGGGAGGACGGAGCACAGAGCGGTGGGAGGAGGATGATGGAGGACAAAGCGGCGGGGTGAGGAGGATGGAGCACTGTAAGGCAGCTTAGTGGTTAGCAGTGCGCGGTGGCTCAGTGGTTAGCAGTGCGCGGTGGCTCAGTGGTTAGCACTGCGCGGTGGCTCAGTAGTTAGCACTGCGCGGTGGCTCAGTAGTTAGCACTGCGCGGTGGCTCAGTGGTTAGCACTGGGCGGTGGCTCAGTGGTTAGCACTGGGCTGTGGCTCAGTGGTTAGCACTGCGCGGTAGCTCAGTGGTTAGCAGCGAGTGCGGTGGGCAGAGTGGTCAGTGCAGCGGCGCTGTGTGGGCAGGGTGGTCAGCGCAGCGGCGCTGTATGGGCAGGGTGGTCAGCACAGCGGCGCTGTGTGGGCAGGGTGGTCAGCGCAGCAGCGCGGTGGGCAGGGTGGTCAGTGCAGCGGGGCTGTGTGGGCAGGGTGGTGAGCGCAGCGGCGCTGTGTGGGCAGAGTGGTCAGCGCAGGGCAGAGTGGTCAGCGGTGGGGCGGACGGACACACACTCCGATATACTTACCACCGTCCCTGCTTCTTCCCTGGTGCCTGCGTCTCCTGAGTCCCGACATGTCGCTGCACCCAGGACTGGATCCAATATGGCGTCCGGGAACTCTCGCGAGACTTCCCGGACGCCATCTTGGAGAAAGTATGTCGCCACCCCTGGAGCCATGGATCCAATATGGCGTCCGGGAAGTCACGCGAGACTTCCCGGACGCCGTATTGGATCCAGTTCTCCAGGGGCGGCGACATGTCGGCGGTGGAGAAGACGGAGGAGAGGTGGTAAGTATAGGCGACTGTGTGCGTGTGTTGTGTGTGTGGTGTGTGTGTATGTGTTAGGGGCTGCCATAAGCGTAGCGGGCTCTATGAGTCCCAGCTCCCGCTTACGGCCGCCATCTTGGCTCACCCTGAGCGGGTGTAGCTCTGCCAGACGTTGGGACAAAGTGACGGATGTGAGGTCACAAATACTTCCGGCTTTTATATACAAGATTGCACACCCACAGACCTCCATATAGAATAATGCACCCCCACATTTCTCCATATAGAATAATGCACCCACACAGTTCTCTATCTAGAATGCACACCCAAAGTCCTCCATTTAGTATAATGCACGCCACAGTCCTCCGTATAGTATATTGCACACTTAAAGCATGACATATAGTACAATACACCCCCACATTCCTCCATATAGTATAATGCTCCGCTCCGTACACACACGGCTCTGCTTGGTACACCTCGTACACACTTGGCTCCACTCCATACACCTCGTACACATTCGGCTCCGCTCCGTACACTTCGTACACACGCGCCTCTGCTCCATACACCTCGTACACACTCGGCTCCACTCCATACACCTCGTACACACTCGGCTCCGCTCCATACACCTCGTACACATTCGGCTCCGCTCCATACACCTCGTACACATTCGGCTCCGCTCCATACACCTCGTACACACACGGCTCCGCTCCGTACACCTCGTACACACGTGGCTCCGCTCCGTACACCTCGTACACACACGGCTCTGCTTGGTACACCTCGTACAAACTCGGCTCCACTCTGGAAACACACGGCTATGCACACCTCGTACACGTGGCTCAGCTCCGTACACCTCATACACACTCAGCTCTGCTCCGTACACACTCGGCTCCGCTCTGTACACCTCGTGCACACTTGGCTCCGCTCCGTACACCTCGTACACACTCAGCTCTGCTCCGTACACCTCGTACACACTCGGCTCTGCTCCGTACACCTCGTACACACTCGGCTCTGCTCCGTACACCTCGTACACACTCGGCTCTGCTCCGTACACCTCGTACACACTCGGCTCTGCTCCGTACACCTCGTACACACTCGGCTCTGCTCCGTACACCTCGTACACACTCGGCTCCACTCTGGAAACACACGGCTCCGCACATAACATACACGTGGCTCAGCTCCGTACACACGTTACTCTGCTCAGTACACCTCATACACACTCAGCTCCACTCTGTACACACGCGGCTCCGCTCTGTACACCTCGTACACATGCGGCTCCACTCCGTACACCTCCTACACACACGGCACTGCTCCATACACCTCGTACACACTCGGCTCCACTCCGTACACCTCCTACACACACGGCACTGCTCCATACACCTCGTGCACACGAGGCATTGCTCCGTACACCTCGTGCACATGCGGCATTGCTCGTACACACTCGGCTCTGCTCCATACACCTAGTACACACTGGGCTCAGCTCTGTACACCTCGTACACACGTCTCCGCTCCGTACACCTCCATACACACGCGGCTCCGCTCCGTACACCACGTACACACGCGGCTTCGCTCCGTACACCACGTACACACGCGGCTCTGCTCCGTACACCTCGTACACACTCGGCTCTGCTCCGTACACCTCGTACACACTCGGCTCTGCTCCGTACACCTCGTACACACTCGGCTCTGCTCCGTACACCTCGTACACACTCGGCTCTGCTCCGTACACCTCGTACACACTTGGCTCTGCTCCGTACACCTCGTACACACTCGGCTCTGCTCCGTACACCTCGTACACACTCGGCTCTGCTCCGTACACCTCGTACACACTCGGCTCTGCTCCGTACACCTCGTACACACTCGGCTCTGCTCCGTACACCTCCTACACACACGGCACTGCTCCATACACCTCGTACACACGAGGCATTGCTCCGTACACCTCGTGCACATGCGGCATTGCTCGTACACACTCGGCTCTGCTCCATACACCTAGTACACACTGGGCTCCGCTCTGTACACCTCGTACACACGTCTCCGCTCCGTACACCTCCATACACACGCGGCTCCGCTCCGTACACCACGAACACACGCGGCTTCGCTCCGCACACCACGTACACACGCGGCTCTGCTCCGTACACCTCGTACACACTCGGCTCTGCTCCGTACACCTCGTACACACTCGGCTCTGCTCCGTACACCTCGTACACACTCGGCTCTGCTCCGTACACCTCGTACACACTCGGCTCTGCTCCGTACACCTCGTAACACTCGGCTCTGCTCCGTACACCTCGTACACACTCGGCTCTGCTCCGTACACCTCGTACACACTCGGCTCTGCTCCGTACACCTCGTACACACTCGGCTCTGCTCCGTACACCTCGTACACACTCGGCTCTGCTCCGTACACCTCGTACACACTCGGCTCTGCTCCGTACACCTCGTACACACTCGGCTCTGCTCCGTACACCTCGTACACACTCGGCTCTGCTCCGTACACCTCGTACACACTCGGCTCTGCTCCGTACACCTCGTACACACTCGGCTCCACTCTGGAAACACACGGCTCCGCACATAACATACACGTGGCTCAGCTCCGTACACACGTTACTCTGCTCAGTACACCTCATACACACTCGGCTCCGCTCCGTACACCTCGTACACACTCGGCTCCACTCCGTACACCTCGTACACACTCGGCTCCGCTCCGTACACCTCGTACACACTCGGCTCCGCTCCGTACACCTCGTACACACTCGGCTCCGCTCCGTACACCTCGTACACACTCGGCTCAGCTCCGTACACCTCGTACACACTCGGCTCAGCTCCGTACACCTCGTACACACTCGGCTCAGCTCCGTACACCTCGTACACACTCGGCTCAGCTCCGTACACCTCGTACACACTCGGCTCAGCTCCGTACACCTCGTACACACTCGGCTCAGCTCCGTACACCTCGTACACACTCGGCTCAGCTCCGTACACCTCGTACACACTCGGCTCAGCTCCGTACACCTAGTACACACTGGGCTCAGCTCCGTACACCTAGTACACACTGGGCTCCACTCTGTACACCTCGTACACACGGCTCTGCTCCGTACACCACGTACACACGCGGCTCTGCTCCGTACACACGCGGCTCCGCTCCGTACACCAAGTACACCTCATACACACTCGGCTCCGCTCCGTACACCTCGTACACACTGGGCTCAGCTCCGTACACCTAGTACACACTGGGCTCCGCTCTGTACACCTCGTACACACTCGGCTCTGCTCCGTACACCACGTACACACGCGGCTCTGCTCCGTACACACGCGGCTCCGCTCCGTACACCAAGTACACACTGGGCTCAGCTCCGTACACCTAGTACACACTGGGCTCCGCTCCATACACCTCGTACACACGGCTCTGCTCCGTACACCACGTACACACGCGGCTCTGCTCCGTACACACGCGGCTTCGCTCCGTACACCAAGTACACCTCATACACACTCGGCTCCACTCCGTACACCTCATACACACTCGGCTCCGCTCCGTACACCTCGTGCACACGCGACTCCGCTTCATACACCTCATACACACTCGGCTCCGCTCCGAACACCTCATACACACTCAGCTCCATACACCTTGTACACACTCGGCTCCACTCCTTACACCTCATACACACGCAGCTCTGCTACATTCACACTATACATCCCTCTTGATCCCACACAAACTCACCTCATCCATTTCTTCAACTCTTCACTTCCTGCTTGGTGGAAGCTGCCCTGCATACACGGACGATCTGATCATGTGATCCCTGACTCCTCCCCCTTCATGACATCATCACAGGTCCTGTAAGCACAGGCCTGTGCAGCTCCACAGGTGGGCTCACACTGCAGGGTGGGGGGGGGATAACGCGGCGGCGGCAGCGGCCAGGACTATAGTAGAGAGAGTGGCATCAGCAGGGAGCCCGCGCTACCACCGGGCGCCCCTGCGGATGCCGTCCTCTGTCTACTAGCAGCCGCACAGATCTAGCAAAGCCCCAGGGAGCGGGAGCAGGGCAGCAAATAACAATGACAGCTGTCTCCCTGCGGCGCCCCCTGGAGCGTGGCGCCCTGTGCCGCCGCACGACTCGCACATGCCAAAGGCCGGCCCTGGATATATATATATATCCAGGCTACAATCACAGAAGTGCAATGAATCCAGGCTAATACTAATTTATAGAGCTTTAATAATTTGTCAAGTAGAATATAGTAGCTGAAATTACTATTCCTGGCGGGTGGCAGATTCTGATTAAAACCTGTTCCTGATGACTACATGGACTGCGACATTTCTGTATGTCTAGTATGGAAAATGTTGCTACTTTGTTACATTGCTGTAAAGCACTATAAAATATTTGGTCAGATTCAGCTAATGTGAACAAATAAGGAAATCATTTATACAATTTTTTTTTTTTGTTCTTATGAATTTATTTGAATTAGAAGCAAAACATTTTAAAATAGTGATATCCCTACAGTACAAATGATCTATTTACAGAGAATCAAATTGTGGTCTTCAAAAATACTAAATAAATCAAATTCACAATTTTAGATTTTAATTTCCTTCACTACATCTATACAGTCTATGGCAGAAATCAGTTTGTAGGTACAGAAGCAGATTTATCATTGTTGTATGGACAAGTTCTGACAATGTGTAATGTCTTGTCACAGGACTGATGATACTTAGAAAAACTTAGAAAAGTTGAGTGCAGAGATCGAGCTTGTGACTGTTTTATAAAGAAAATGTTGTACATTCGTACACTGAGTAATATGTGGTGAATCCAAAAATGGATCCTCACAAAACATTGTGTCTGAATGACAAATCTGGAAACCCATTGGCTTTGCTGGGATGCATTGCAAATCAATGCAAAAAAAAAGGATTTGCATTTTGCCGCATCTGCCGCCTACCAGAACCCTTGCGGCAAGACTGCGTTTGACCTAATGCATTTACTATGGGATTTGTGGACATGTGCGGTACTTGCTAATCTGAGAATTGCAGCAATGGACAAAAAAAGCATTTCTTTGACTCGCCGCAAGTGCTGCACATGTCCGCAGGTCCAATAGGGAATTAAATAGGCCGAACACAGTCTTGCGGCAAGTGTTCCGGTAAGCGGGAGATGCGGCAAAATTCTGGATCTGCCATGAATGCCGAGAAAGTCATATGTGAAAGTAGCCTAAGGCTAGGGTCTAACTAAGCGTCAGGCCTCAGCCTCCCGAGTCCATGTAAAACTTAACGGCATGTAACGCTATGCGCCATCTGCATATTCATCACTATGGATACCTGACGCCTCCCGCAGCCGCCGGCTCCACACAAAAGTCCCGGTATGCACTATTGCAGAGTGCACAGGAAAACACTGCAAACAAACTTTGCTGGGATGCGCAAAGTCTCTGCATTCCACTGCAAAAAAGCATCCGCAAAAAATGAATCAAAAGCGCTCTGTGTGAATGGAGCCTAACAGTCCACTCATGTGGTAGCATACATAAACAGATCTTTAGAAAAAGTATTTCTAAAGTCTGCTTATTACATGCAACTTAGAACTTTGAGTAGTTGAGGGGGTGTTAGATCCCCGATAGTTCGGCCTATGTAGCAGGTTATCACTCCACTGTAGGCGTCATAACATGATCTAGAAAAAATGACAAAAAGTGCTATACGCTTTGGTTCGTGCCCCACCCCTTTTACTTACTGTGCCCCCACAGGGTGCCTCCTTTTTTTTATTGTTATCAATATTATTTATTATTATAGCACCATTTATTCCATGGTGTTTTACATGTGAAAAGGGGCATACATAGGCAAGTACAATAATCATGAGCATTACAAGGCCCCTTGTTCATCCTGCTCCCCCCTCTATGTGACTCCTTGTTTATCTTTCTCCCCCCTATGTGGCCCCTTGTTCATTCTGCTCCTTCCTCCATGTGGCCCCTTGTTCATCTTGCTCCCCCCTCCCCCTCTATGGGGCCCCTTGTTTGTTCTGCTCCCCCTCCATGCGGCCCTTGTTCATTCTGATCCCCCCTCCATGTGACCCTCCCACAGGCTGTATGCAGCGTATGCAGTTCAGCACCATGGCGCTTAAATTCTCCAGGATCCACGGCGTCTTCCCCTCCTCTGCGACTACACAAATGCTGATGCTGCAGAGAGAGGTCCCAGCATCATGGTAAGTGTTAACTCCTCACACTGCCAGGATCTCTGCTGCCGTCAGCACGTGGAGTCAGGGGCTGCTCTGCTCCGCAGAACCCAGACGTGCGACTGCACGGAGGATGTCAGGATGATTGAATGCAGTATTCAGTGAATACTGGGACACTGCTGTCCACGCCGGCACCCTCTCCACCCCCACAAACACTCCGGTTTACATAGAGAGTCTGGGGGAGGGGGGGAGGATTAGAGAGGTGAGTATCGATTTTTTTTTATTTGTAACCCATGATTTTACTTCATTTCAGTTCCGCAATGTATGTATATACCTTGCGGAACTGAAATCGAACATGACCTTGAACTGCCGAATTTAGAGCAAATTGTTCTAATTCGACGAACGACTCGAACATCGCCAAAAACAGCTCGAATTTGAGATTGGCGAACAATTCGAGTCGAACACCGCTCATCTCTAATTGAAAGGTCACTTTAAAAATGATAGAGAACAAAAAATCTGGGAATTCAAATTCATAAGAATGTTCCAATCCTTAACAAAAGGCCTGAATTTGACACCTGGATTCAAAACTTATTACCTAGACACAATTAACACTTCCACAAAAAGATCTTCTGATGTGTAAAAGACCATTGCGTCATCTACATAATTAACAAAGACTTAATTTTAATTTCCTTAGCACACCTCCATTTCCTTGTGTCCTGCTGTATTTTGTATTTACCGTATATACTCGTGTATAAGCCGAGTTTTTCAGCACAAAAATTGTGCTGAAAAGTGCCCCCCTCGGCTTATACACGAGTCACTATACAGCTGAGTGGGGGGGGGGCCGGTGTCCGGGGGCTGGAGGAGGCAGGGGGAGGCTGCACTATGAGCGGCCGGTCACGTGGGGCCGCTCATTAGTGCAATGCAATATGCACGGCATCCCCCTGTCCATCAGCGGCAGGGGGAGCCGTGCATATTACATTGCTCTCCCCCAGTAGTTTATACAGGCCCCCCGATCCCCCCCCCCCCCGTAGTTTATACAGGCCCCCCGATCCCCCCCGCCCCGTAGTATATACAGGCCCCCCGTAGTTTATGCAGGCCACCCGATCCCCCCCCCCGTAGTATATACAGGCCCCCCGATTCCCACCCTCTATGTAGTATATACAGGCCCCCCGCGCTCTATATACAGGCCCCCGGTTGCAGCCACAGACCTGTAAGAGAATCGCTTTCATACTTACCCTCCTCGCTGTTACCCGCGCTCCTCCGGTCTCCTTCCCGCTTGTACCCGGCGCGTCCACAATGACGTCATTGTGGATGCGCCGGGAAGAAGCTGGAAGGAGACGAGGACGCGCGATGACAGTGAGGAGGGTAAGTATGAAAGCGATTCTCTTACAGGTCTGTGGCTGCAACCGGGGGCCTGTATATAGAGCGCGGGGGGCCTGTATATACTACATAGAGGGTGGGAATCGGGGGGCCTGTATATACTACGGGGGGGGGGGATCGGGTGGCCTGCATAAACTACGGGGGGCCTGTATATACTACGGGGCGGGGGGATCGGGGGGCCTGTATAAACTACGGGGGGGGGGGGGGATCGGGGGGCCTGTATAAACTACTGGGGTGGGTAATCGGGGGGCCTGTATATACCACACTGCTGGGGGCTGCTGCCTGTATATACCACACTGCTGGGGGCTGCTGCCTGTATATACCACACTGCTGGGGGCTGCTGCCTGTATATACCACACTGCTGGGGGCTGCTGCCTGTATATACCACACTGCTGGGGGCTGCTGCCTGTATATACCACACTGCTGGGGAGGCTGCTGTATACCACACTGCTGGGGGCTGCTGCCTGTATATACCACACTGCTGGGGGCTGCTGCCTGTATATACCTCACTGCTGGGGGCTGCTGCCTGTATATACCACACTGCTGGGGGCTGCTGCCTGTATATACCACACTGCTGGGGGCTGCTGCCTGTATATACCACACTGCTGGGGGCTGCTGCCTGTATATACCACACTGCTGGGGGCTGCTGCCTGTATATACCACACTGCTGGGGGCTGCTGCCTGTATATACCACACTGCTGGGGGCTGCTGCCTGTATATACCACACTGCTGGGGGCTGCTGCCTGTATATACCTCACTGCTGGGGGCTGCTGCCTGTATATACCACACTGCTGGGGGCTGCTGCCTGTATATACCACACTGCTGGGGGCTGCTGCCTGTATATACCACACTGCTGGGGGCTGCTGCCTGTATATACCACACTGCTGGGGGCTGCTGCCTGTATATACCACACTGCTGGGGGCTGCTGCCTGTATATACCACACTGCTGGGGGCTGCTGCCTGTATATACCACACTGCTGGGGGCTGCTGCCTGTATATACCTCACTGCTGGGGCTGCTGCCTGTATATACCACACTGCTGGGGGCTGCTGCCTGTATATACCACACTGCTGGGGGCTGCTGCCTGTATATACCACACTGCTGGGGGCTGCTGCCTGTATATACCACACTGCTGGGGGCTGCTGCCTGTATATACCACACTGCTGGGGGCTGCTGCCTGTATATACCTCACTGCTGGGGGCTGCTGCCTGTATATACCACACTGCTGGGGGCTGCTGCCTGTATATACCACACTGCTGGGGGCTGCTGCCTGTATATACCACACTGCTGGGGGCTGCTGCCTGTATATACCACACTGCTGGGGCTGCTGCCTGTATATACCACACTGCTGGGGGCTGCTGCCTGTATATACCTCACTGCTGGGGGCTGCTGCCTGTATATACCACACTGCTGGGGGCTGCTGCCTGTATATACCACACTGCTGGGGGCTGCTGCCTGTATATACCTCACTGCTGGGGGCTGCTGCCTGTATATACCACACTGCTGGGGGCTGCTGCCTGTATATACCACACTGCTGGGGGCTGTATACCTGTGCTGGAGTCCACCCTCGGCTTATACACGAGTCAATAGGTTTTCCCAGGTTTTGGGGGCAAAAGTAGGGGGGTCGGCTTATACACGGGTCGGCTTATACACGAGTATATACGGTAAATGTCTCAGTAACTCATTTGTGATATTGTCTGATGAAGGAGCCTTGAGCTCTGAAAGCTTACAAATATAATTTTTCTTGTTAGCCAATAAAGGTATCACTCCTATAATACTTTTCTCAACCATTTTTTGGGATTTAAGCATTTACATTGATTTCTCTGGCTAACACGGTACAACAATATTATTTTGTATTGTACTCTGTTCAAAAAAGTAAAATATTATTTTTTTTCCTTCCACGTTGCTTTAGTTCCTGTGAAGCACCTGAAGGGTTAACACTTCTTGAATTGTCTTTTGATTAGCCTGAGGGGTGCAAGTTTTGAAATGGTGTCACTTTTAGGTGTTTTTTGTCACATAGGCCCCTCAAAATCACTTCAAATGGGATGTTGTCCCTAAAAAAAGTGGCTTTGTAAAGTAGATATGTGGGAAATGTTATTTATTAATTATTTTGGGTGACATTACTATCTAGTTTAGTAGCATAAAAACTCAAAGTTTGAAAATTGCAACATTTTCAAAATTTTCATCAAATTTAAATTTTTTAACACATAAACGCAAAAACTATCAGCCTAAATTTACCACTAACATGAAGTCTAATGTGTCACAAAAAACATTCTCAGAATCATCTGTGATACTTTGAAGTGTTCCAGAGTTATAATGTCATAAAGGGACACTGGTCAGAATTGCAAAAAATGACCTGGCTATTAGGGTATAAAAGGCTCAGGGGTGAAGGGATTAAAGGCATAGTAATCTTAGTGTAAACTTGTGACTTTGCAGAATGTAATAAAAATGCCTTAAACCATTCTCTCTCTCTCATTATTCTGACATTTGTCAAATATTAATAACTGTGGTAATCCTAATTGACCTAAAACGTGAAAGGTTTATTCTGCTTTCATGTCCAATAGTGAAAAAAACATGCAGATGTGTCTTTTTATATAGTGTATGTAAACGTCTGGTTTCAACTGTATGTCTTTATTGGCCCTAGCACACTACAAGGCCCCATATATCTCACCAACATGTGGGGGGGGTTGCACCAGGGCTCAATAAACTAGTTATACCAATGCTTATAATATTAATTTTAAGAAACACATATAGGTTCCTTCTTACAAATCACTAATTACAACATGTGTGGCAGAGTGTCCAATAGTCTCATTGTTCTTACAGTAAAGAATCTTTTTTTTTCCATGATGTAGCCGCCTTGTCTTTAAGAGTTTACGCAGGGGCGTAACTACAATAGGTGCAGGGGTTGCGATCGCACCCGGGCCCTGCAGCCTAGGGGTCCTCAAAAGTCCCTCTGGCCTATAGAAAAAGACTAATACTGCTAAAGATGTGCAATAATTGGGGGCCCCGTTGGAGCTTTTGCATCGGGGCCCCAAGGCCTGAAATTATGCCACTGAGTTTACGTATTTACTTATTATCACACAGGCCTCTAATAGTCATTCGTATGTATTTATGTGCGATAGATCATGTAAGATCTAGTGAGCTGTGCTAAATGTAGCATTCATTCTTGGATTTGCACTCATAGAGATGATAAATGATAACTTTTTGCACCAACGTACATGTATGTGATCCTAGCAGCAACTGTCATGGAGTCTGATAGACATGGCAAGTATGATTTTGAATCAATCTAATTAAGTCATTGTGTGCAGCATCTAAGCCAAGTCTTGCTCTGTTTTGAGGTATTCTTCTGTCCTGCAATATGTTAATATTTATTTTGAAACAGGAACATATGGGACTATGAAGCCATTCAATACTTATTGAATCATCCACAAACTCATAACAAGCTTTCAAAAAAAGCAAATATCTCCAACTACTCAATAAACATCTACGCTTGCTTACATTATACCCTAGTGAGATCAGTGTGATATCCTTTCTTTTCTGTAAATACGTGAATTTAATTACAAGGTAGAGAGAGAATAAATAAACAGAGGAATCATTACCGGTTATTAGCTACCACCAATTTATTGGCAGTGGACTTTCAGACCTACACAAATGGACTTGAAGTGTGCCTTCAGTGGACATTTAGAAACTTTTTAGGAATCCTTCATGGTTTCACATCAATACTATTGAATGGTTAGCAAACTTTACGCTAAAGGCCCTGTCTCACATAACGACGGCTCCAGCGATCTCGACAGTGATAACGACCTGCCGGGATCGCTGGAGCGTCGTTACCTGATCACTGGGGAGCTGTCAAACAGGCAGATCTCCCCAGCGATCAGGAACCTGGGAGCCACCTCCTACATTGCTGGAAGCGCGCTGCCTGGATACCTGGTGTTTACCATGGTTACCAGCCTTGTCAGGTCACTGATCGCTGATTTCTCGCGGTTACACGCAGCGATGCGTGCTAACCAGCGGGAAACCAACGATCAGAAAATGAACCAGAGCAGAACCTCACAGCAGGGGCCTAATCGTTACTAGATGTCACACATAGCGACAGCGCTGGAGAGATCGTTGCAACGTCACAGTTACAACGATCTCTCTAACGATATCGTTATGTGTGACAGGGCCTTAAGCTCAAATCATATATACTCAGTGATCCATTGTGTGACAATGGTCATACAGCGGTGCTTTACAGTTTATGAGCTGAAATTAGGTTATTACACTGGTTCAAAAAGTAGATAAAGAGAAATGAAATAAATGAGAAAAATATTTTACATTTTGTCATGTTCATTGAAAAAGAAATCCAATATCACATGTCTGTAAGATGCATACATATGTGAATATTTGCTTTCAGTATGTAGTGTTACATCCTTGTGAAGCAATAACTGGATCTAAACATTTCTGGTAATTGGTTAGTCCTACACATTGAATTGGAGGAATTTTCTACAAAACAGCTTCAACTCACTTGTGTTGGTGTTTTTCTCACATAAACTACGCGCTTGAGGTTCTATTGAATTAAGAACAAGACTTTGATTTGGCCATTCCAAAATGTTAATGTTAGTCTTTACCTAGGTCTGGGAACTTGCTCTCCACCTTATGGAGAGAGCGAAGTAGGTGAGGAGATTGTAAGCCACTTCCCTCCTCTCAGATATATGCAAATTTGTACTTCACTAAGGAAGTTGAGAAACTCCCGTGCCACATTTAAGCAGCTTCCTCAAAGTCATAATCGCTTTCCAACAAGCTTTTAATATAACTAAGGGATTTGTGCCAGATCAGAACCCCAAACTACAGACGCTGCGTTTCAGGGTACCTGCCCCTCATCAGTGTAGTGTGTGGGATATTCTGATCTGGCAGAGTGAGTGGGCTAAGACAAGGTCTGGGAACTTGCTCTCCACCTTATGGAGAGAGCGAAGTAGGTGAGGAGATTGTAAGCCACTTCCCTCCTCTCAGATATATGCATATATGCAAATTTGCACTTCACTAAGGAAGTTGAGAAACTCCCGTGCCACATTTAAGCAGCTTCCTCAAAGTCATAATCGCTTTCCTACAAGCTTTTAATATAACTAAGGGATTTGTGCCAGATCAGAACACCAAACTACAGACGCTGCGTTTCGGGGTACCTGCCCCTCATCAGTGTAGTGTGTGGGATATTCTGATCTGGCAGAGTGAGTGGGCTAAGACAAGGTCTGGGAACTTGCTCTCCACCTTATGGAGAGAGCGAAGTAGGTGAGGAGATTGTAAGCCACTTCCTTCCTCTCAGATATATGCATATATGCAAATTTGCACTTCACTAAGGAAGTTGAGAAACTCCCGTGCCACATTTAAGCAGCTTCCTCAAAGTCATAATCGCTTTCCTACAAGCTTTTAATATAACTAAGGGATTTGTGCCAGATCAGAACCCCAAACTACAGACGCTGCGTTTCGGGGTACCTGCCCCTCATCAGTGTAGTGTGTGGGATATTCTGATCTGGCAGAGTGAGTGGGCTAAGACAAGGTCTGGGAACTTGCTCTCCACCTTATGGAGAGAGCGAAGTAGGTGAGGAGATTGTAAGCCACTTCCCTCCTCTCAGATATATGCATATATGCAAATTTGCACTTCACTAAGGAAGTTGAGAAACTCCCGTGCCACATTTAAGCAGCTTCCTCAAAGTCATAATCGCTTTCCTACAAGCTTTTAATATAACTAAGGGATTTGTGCCAGATCAGAACCCCAAACTACAGACGCTGCGTTTCGGGGTACCTGCCCCTCATCAGTGTAGTGTGTGGGATATTCTGATCTGGCAGAGTGAGTGGGCTAAGACAAGGTCTGGGAACTTGCTCTCCACCTTATGGAGAGAGCGAAGTAGGTGAGGAGATTGTAAGCCACTTCCCTCCTCTCAGATATATGCATATATGCAAATTTGCACTTCACTAAGGAAGTTGAGAAACTCCCGTGCCACATTTAAGCAGCTTCCTCAAAGTCATAATCGCTTTCCTACAAGCTTTTAATATAACTAAGGGATTTGTGCCAGATCAGAACCCCAAACTACAGACGCTGCGTTTCGGGGTATCTGCCCCTCATCAGTGTAGTGTGTGGGATATTCTGATCTGGCAGAGTGAGTGGGCTAAGACAAGGTCTGGGAACTTGCTCTCCACCTTATGGAGAGAGCGAAGTAGGTGAGGAGATTGTAAGCCACTTCCCTCCTCTCAGATATATGCATATATGCAAATTTGCACTTCACTAAGGAAGTTGAGAAACTCCCGTGCCACATTTAAGCAGCTTCCTCAAAGTCATAATCGCTTTCCTACAAGCTTTTAATATAACTATTCGTTTGTAGAAACAACTTGTTTGCTTTGTTCCGTTGCATTGCGCACGACACATGATTTTTTAAGATTCAGCTCATGGACAGATGTCATGACATTTTCCTGTAGAATTTTGGAGCATGAATCAAATTTCAATGATGGCAAGCTGTCCTTGCCCAGATACAGCCAAATCAGTCTATTTCATGATACTAGGACCAATCCAGTGACTTTATTTTTCCAAATATAACACTTGTCATTTAAGCAAAAAAAAAAAAGCTTCATTTTGTTCTCCTCTGTCCACAAAACATTGATCCCATATACTTCTGATTACCTGTGAAGTTGTATCAAACTGTAGAGTGGAAGCAATACTCTTTTTGAAAAGCAATGGCTTTACCTTTGCAAACATGCCATGCACATCATTGTTGTTCAGTGTCCTAATGGTGGACTAATGGTGGACTAATGGTGGCTAATCTGGTAAAGACTATACATGAGCGAGCATGCTCAGCTCTACTCGTTACTCGCACAAGTATCTCGGTACTCGGATGCTCAGCAAGCACCGAGTACCGCTGAGATGCTCGGACGCTTCACTAACAATTATCGATCTGACACAAATACACAGCTTCCTTTAGTGCACACAGTGAGCTGGCACCTCACAGAGAGCAGATTGATTGTTAGGATCCCTCTGGGGGGGCACAGCAAGGTGTTGTATGCTGCGCCAATTTGAAAAAGCTCACCCTCCCGCCCTTTCCCAGAAACACTCGTTTTATAGCCGGAAGTCTGTGGGCGGAGCCTGTCACTAATTGACTTACATTGGGCTTGGTGCTCGGCCGAGCACCCGAGCATCTCGAGATGCTCGACCCGAGCATCAAGCACCCGAGCATTTTAGTGCTCGCTCATCACTAGTAAAGACCTTTAGTCTCTAAAGGTACCTTTACACGCGGCAACTTTTCTAGGAGTTTCACTGGCAACTTACAGATTGTAGTGAAATCATGGACACATTTCACTGCAACCAGTAAGTTACCTGTAGCCACCCTAGAAATGTAGCCGCGTGTAAAGGGGCCCTGAGAGTCTACCTTGGTTCTCTTGTGAACTACCATGCATTACACAACTTGCTATTGGAGTAAGCCACAGCAGACAAGTATTATAACTGTTGTGACTTTCCTCTATTTCTACACAATTCTTTTGTATATGGATTGGTGGAATCCAAATCCTTAAAAGATAAGTTTGTAACCTTTTCCAGTCTGATGAGTCTCAACAACTTTTCTTCTGAGGTCTTCAGAAATCTCCCTTGTTACTTAAACCCTTCTTTACCCAGCCAATTGTGACCTGAATGACTAAGGGTTCCATCACACTTGGCGACATTCCAGTGATCCCAACAACGATACAACCTGGTAAGGATCGCTGGAACATCGCTACGTGGTAGCTGGTGAGATGTCAAACAGTCAAATCTACTCAACGACGCAGCAACGATACAGCAACCCGAATAACGACCTCAGCGGTCGTTGGAACCCTGTCATACAGCAGCTAGTCTGACGATTCAGATCAACGTGGCTGAGTTCTGAGTCGCCAACGAGACCGTTGTTAAGGCGTCAAACACACCGATGCATGCTGCCCAGCGGGAATCCGACTAAAAAAATCGTCCAGACCATTCTGACACGATCAGCGATGTCACAACGGGAGCCCGGTCGCTGCTGTTACGTGTCAAACATAGTGAGATCGCTGGTGATCGCTGGTGATCGCTGGTCACAAAACCTGTGACGCAACAGCGATCTCGCTATGTGTGACAGGAGCTTTGGTCAAATTTTCTAAATCTGACCATTGTCACTTTGAGGTAATAACTCTGGAATGCTTCAACATTGTTTTATGCTGACACATTGTATTTTTCGTTACTGGTAAATTTAAGTCAATATTAGTTGTGTTCATTTGTGAAAACATCAACATAAGTTGCCAAAAGTTTTGAAAATGTTGCAATTTTATAAACATTCAAATTTTATATCCTTAAAGGGAACCTGTCAGGTGGTTTATGCCTCCCCAGCTATCACTGTCTGTTCTTGCAGCTTCATAGTACTATTCTAACCATCCCTGTCTGAGCTCATAGTGTAATGTTAATGGTGGAAAAAAAAGCATTTATACATTTTTTGTACTGAAGGGAGCTGACAATCTGTGTCAGGTCATTCATGATGGACACATCATTAACGAGCACCAGCGATATTCGCAGAGTAATGAGAATTGTGAATACTGTATTATCCGTGCGAGTAGCCAATAGTAATGATTACACTCGCTCAACATTAGTGATAACCCTTATTCTGATTTTTGGGAGGTAGAATGAACAAAGGGACAGCAGTAAATCAATAGTATTGGTGATAAAACAGCTTTATTGTTTGGGTTGGTGCGATTACAGTGATATAGATTTACATTTTTTAGGTTTTACTTCTACCCCACAGGTGTCTTATATTAAATAGCTTTTCCATTCCATTATTCTGAGAGCTGTACCTTTTTTTTTGGCAGACAGAACTGTATGAGGGCTTATTTTTTGCACAGCGAGTTGTAGTTTTTTTGGGGGATACATAACATTTTTTAATTGCTTTTTATTCAGAATTTTCAAATGTAGAATGAACATACCGTAATTTAGCAATTTTTTTTAAATCAGGTAGTATTTATTAATCATTACATAGACAAACAGATCAACCAATAACACAGTGCCATTTTGTTTTGAATATATACACTCCCCTTGAGCTCAATCCCCTCCCCCCTCCCCACATCCTCCCCCACAGACAGCAAGTATATCTGCAAGTAACAGTATATACATAACATCATCACAACATGACCAGACCAAGTGTCCCTTGTGCTCCCCAACTATCCCTCCTCCTTCTCCGCGTTACATCCTATCGAGACCCATGTTCCAGCCACTGCGTCCACAGTTTTTCATACAGGTTTATTTTCCCACGCTTACGATAAATCCCTTTTTCCAACCGAGAAATATAGTTGGTTTGTGACATAAATTCCCTCCATGATGGCGGCTCTTCCTTGATCCAATGTTTCACAATTAGCTTCCTTGCTATATACAGCAATCTTGCAATGACCACTTTAGTTGTATTATCCACCGGTAACTAATCCACGTACCCCAGTAACCACACCACTGGATCACGGGGTATAGTACAATTATATGCCCCCTCCACTTTGGTAATCCCCATGATCCAGTATGCCGCCAAGCGCGGACACAGCCACATCATGTGGAGTATGCCAGCTGCCTCCGTCCCACATCTTGGGCACTCTGAGATGGGTCTCAAATTAATCCTGAATAAGAATTCAGGTGTTCGGTAGACTCTGTGTAGCACATAGAGCTGTGAGAGCCTGCCAGGCTCACTAAGTGACAAATTTGGCACCCACTCCAGAATCGAGTTCCATTTCTCATCCTCCATAGTCCCTACTTGTGATTCCCACCTAGTCTTTGCGTTAGAAGGGTGTTGAAGCAAGAAGGTATGCAATACATCACACTTCGTGGCTATAACTCTCCTCGTGGCTCCCCCCTCGCACACATAGTCCAGGACCAGATCACGTTGCACACACATTACCCCCCCATTTAGCTTGTGCCCGGACTGCATGTACCATTTGTAAGTATTGATAAATCCCTTTACCATTTAAGCCATATTCTTCCTGCACCCGGCAGAAGGATTTCAATCTCTGTCCATCCAGTTTGGTGAATCATCTCAATTCCCTTATCCCGCCATTCCATCAAGCATCCTATCTTTGTAACGTCTGGCAACTCGTCATTGTTCCACAAAGGGGAATATCTCATCAGGCCCATCACTTCTCTAAGCAGCTTCAATCTTCCCCAGATTTGCTGTGTCAGAAGCATAGTAGGGCATTTCCGTCCAACCACCCCCATCAACCCATCCTCCATACTCAATAACAATGGGCTTCTACCTGTTACACCTTCCAGAACGTTTTGGAATGATGGGTGGGCCGCCCTCTGTGCCCATCCCCGAACATGTTGACTCTGCGCAGCAATATAGTATATATATGGGTTTGGCAGAGCTAGCCCCCCCATCCTTGGGTCGTTGAAGCAACTCCAGTCGTAATCTGGTCTATTTTTTTCCCCATATCAGGCTCCAGAACAGAGAATTAATCTGCCTAAACCTGGTCTGTGAAATAGATACTGGGGTGTTATGTAGAATATAAAGCAGTTTAGGCATCAAAATCATTTTTATCAGGTTTATACGGCCAATAAGTGATAAGTGTAATTTATTCCATGCCCCCAATTTTCCTTTTATGGTTCCCAAAACTGGAGTCAGATTCAAATCTAAGTAATCCGTGATTGGAGTCGATACCCATATGCCCAAGTATTTAAATTTGTTGACCAACGTGAGACCCCCAGTCTCTACGACAGATGACATCCCAGCGTCCAGCGGGAACAGCGTGGATTTATGCCAGTTGATTCTCAGACCGGACAAATTCCCGTACTGATTAGGGATGGGCGAGTCTACTCGCTAGGACTCGTTACTCGGCGAGTAGTAAGGGACTCGCAGGACTCGGTACTCTGCGAGTTTCCCAGCGATTACTCGCACAGTAACGAGTCCAATGCAAGTCAATGGCAATCCTAGTTTTGTCAGAGTTTACTTTTTCTCACTCGCTAGACTCGCTATATCACATCGCTATGTAGCTTGAATCTCCCCAAATCGTTTAAAGAATCGCACCGCTTCACGGATACCAGCTGTCAGCAGCAAGTCTGAGCGAGTCTGAGCGAGTCTTAGCGATTCTGAGCGAGTCTACGCATCCGAGTCCTGTATTCTGTATTCGGGACTCGCGAATACAGAATCTGTTATGTTCCGACAAAGCTTCCGAGACAGCCTAGCGTGTTAGGTCAGAAAACTTGTGAAGATGGACAAGCATGTTAGCCAATCATATTCAGTAATGCCACAGCCATGTTGGTTGTGGCAGGACTATGATTGGCTTCTGTCCATCGTGATGCCTATGTCATGTATGACAGGCAAGGCTGTATATAAGCCTTGCCACACCGCCATTTTGGGCACATTTCTGTGAAGATCTGAGCTAGAGCAGGGTGAGGTAGATGCTGGAGCAGATCATAGGGATTGTCAGTCAGTGTAGGGAACCTTAAAAATTCCTTATATTTAACCCAAACAGCTCTTGTGAGAGCTACCAGGAGGACAGAGGAGTACTGTGTAGAGGACTGTAGACAGGCAGGCAGGGAGGAGCAGCCTTACAGTGCTCACAGGACCGACCTCATAGCTTAGCTTACTCACTCAGCTGTCCTAATAGCTGAAGTCAGAGGCTTAGCTGAGGTACTATTTACAATTTTTTTGCACCTGATAGATTTTGGGTCCTAAAGACCCCTTCAGCTTTATTTTGTCTGTAGCAGATCAGTGCGTTGCTGCTCTACCTGCAAATAGCACGTACGCCACCTACTTGTGCAACTACTTGTGCGCACTTAATAATTTTTTCAGGGACTAGTGTACTGCTTCACTGACAAGTGTTAGCACACACTTAACCCGCCAGCAGGTGACACCTACAGCATCACCTAACTCTATCTCGGTGGCTGTGCGCACTAAATAATTTTTTCAGGGACTAGTGTGCTGCTTCACTGACAAGTGTTAGCACACACTTAACCCGCCAGCAGGTGATGCCTACAGCAACACCTAACTCCATCTCGGTGGCTGTGCGCACTAAATAATTTTTTCAGGGACTAGTGTGCTGCTTCACTGACAAGTGTTAGCACACACTTAACCTGCCAGCAGGTGACGCCTACAGCAACACCTAACTCCATCTCGGTGATTGTGCATTTGTCAACAATGTCACAAAAACCACAATTTCCCAAAAAAGAGGTTGCAAAGGGACGGGGACGAGGTCGTGGCCGTAGCAGTCATGCCCAAGAAGGCACTGGTACAGGTAGACAGACGAGGATTGATAGATCTCTCTTTCTCACGTCTAAAATTCCCAGTACTCAACAAAAACGTGTCTTGAGGCCGGAAGAGCATGACCAGATAACATCTTGGATGGCTGATAACACCTCGACCACTGGTTCTTGCGGTACACAATCGTCCTTGCCAACACAGTCTAGTGTCGCTACAGACAACGCAGGGCCATCCAATCCTCAAAGTCTTCCTATTTCCTCAACCCATCGGCAGCCAGAGGAAAACTTGGAGTGCGACCTTGGTCACTCCGATGATTTATTTGGTTCTTATCAGCCCTCGATTGCATCTGGCCTTTCTTTGTCACTGCCTGACGAGATACTTCAAGAAGACGTAATGTCTATTCATGGCCAAAGTTTTGAAGCACCTCGTACTGAAGAAAGCCACTTTCAGCAAAGGCATACAGCATCTCAGGAGGTGGATGATGATGACGATGATGAGACACACATCTCATCTGGCCAGCCTGCTCAGTCACGTTATCCAGAAGACTTTGAAGAGGAAGGCGTGGATGATGAGACCACAGATCCTACCTGGACTCTTGGCATGCATAGCCAACAGAGCAGCCAGGAGGAGGAAAGTGGCTATGTACCACCTCCAAAAGCACCAAGGCTTACTCCTTTCTCCAGAACACAAACTGTGACAACAGTTGCCCAAATTGTGTCAACTGTTGCACAAAGTGTACCAACTGTTGCACAAACTGTAAACACAGTTGCAGAAACTGTGTCAACAGTTGGTGTTGTACAGAGTCATCCTCCTCTGCCTCCAATTCAACATAAAGGACGAAAAGCCATTGTGTGGCAATTTTTTAAGGATGCCACATCTGTACCAAATATGGTTATCTGTAACATCTGCCATGCAAGGCTAAGCAGAGGCCTGGGAAAAGGAAACATGAGCACCAGCAGTATGCGTAAGCATATGTCTGTTAAGCACCCAATTCAGTGGTCGGCCCATCAGAGTTCACAATCAGTGCCTTCTGATCCCAACACTTCCAGGCCACCTCAGATCCATCCTTCACCAGCTAGTGTTCAGGCATCATCTCCTGCTCAAACGTTCTCCTCCCAAGCTGCGGTACAAGAGAGACATGACAGTAGTCAAGCCACTGGTCAGTGTGCGCCAAACGTCCAGTTGTCTGTGCCACAGCTGTATGAAAGGCAGCGGAAGTACCAATCGACACACCCATTTTCCCAAAAAGTGACTGCGAAAATTGCAAAGTTGTTAGCTGTGGAAATGCTGCCGTTTAGGCTTGTGGGTACAGAGTCTTTTCGGGAGTTGTTGACTGTGGCAGCACCACGATACTCTGTATCCCCGCGTTACACCAGCACGTTGTTAACAACTTAAAGCGTGCACTAACAAAGGCTGTAACCGCCAAAGTCCACCTAACAACGGACACGTGGACAAGTAGTTGTGGACAGGGCAGATACATCTCAGTAACGGCTCACTGGATCAACCTGGTGGACAGTGTCCCAACTTCGCAAAGTGGACCATCTGAGATACTACCAACTCCACGAATAGTGAGCACAACATCATTCTGGGTGGCTGCCTCATCATATATGTCCAGTACACAATCTGCTTCTGCAACTTCCTTGTCCACTGCTGAGCTGCCCGCACCATCACGTCCAAGTTGGGAGCTTTGCAGTAGTTCTTCAGCAAGGCGACAACAGGCTCTTCTGAAGCTTATCTGTCTAGGTGACACACCTCACACTGCAACTAAGCTGTGGAAGGGTCTTAAGCAACAGACTGATGAGTGGCTGGCCCCACTGCAACTACAACGAGGTCTTGTTGTCAGCGATAATGGACGAAACCTTGTGGCGGCACTAAAGCATGGTAACCTTGTTCACATGCCTTGCCTGGCTCACGTGCTGAACCTAATAGTTCAGAAATTCCTGAAAATATACCCCGAGTTATCTGACCTACTCGAGAAGGTGAGGCGAATTTGCGCCCATTTTAGACATTCGTACACAGCAGTTGCCAGTCTCTCAGCCCTTCAAAACAAATTAAATTTGCCTAAACACCGGCTAATTTGCGACATGCCGACGAGATGGAACTCAACATTCCATATGTTGGCAAGGTTTAATGAGCAGCAGAGGGCAATAGCGGAATATCAGCTGCAAAATGCCCGTCACCACGGAAGTCAGACCAGACACATTAGTACTTTAGAGTGTGTCTGGATCGCTGATCTTTGCGAGTTGCTGGAGAACTTTGAATACTGCACCAAACTTGTCAGCGGTGATCAGTCCATTATCAGTCTCACCATCCCCATGCTCTGTTTGCTTAAAGAATCGCTCCTGAATCTGAAAACAGAATCTTTGAGGGCCCAGCGGATGGCTATGGAGCCAGAATTTAACATTGCTGATCCTAGCCAGCCAAGCGAATATCAGCAGGCTACATTGGGTCTGGAAGAAGAAGGTGATGAGGGTGATGATGAAGAAGATTCATTTTTCTGTGGTACTGATGTGAACCCTGATGGTACTCCCAACCCTACGTTTATGTCGGTACAGCATGGGTGGGCTGAAGAGGAGGAGGCGGAGACCGATGTAGAGGCCATGATGCGTAGTGATCCTCATTCTGTTGTAAGCGAGGAGATGAGTCTTTGCAGCTTAGCACACATGGCTGACGTAATGTCTCAATGTCTCTCCCAAGATCCACGCGTCATTCACATATATGCCAGCAACCTCTACTGGTTGTCAACCTTTTTGGACCCCAGATACAAAGCCAAATTTCCGTCGCTGCTGTTGCAGTCACCCAGGGGCTTAACGATGGATTTTTTCAAGAGTGTTGTTGTTGACCATTTGCTGTCCATATCACCGTCTGACTCCGCTATACCCCGAAGAACCAGCTCTTTGCAACAGCAGCCTTTGGTTGGGACACAAACGTCATCACTGTCAAGAAGAGGTGGGGGTAAGATGTCCACCAACTGGGCGATGTTCAACAGACCTTCCGATCAACAACGGATCATGCCTACGGTCACCTTGACTAGGAGACAACAATTTTCCAACATGGTGAACGAGTATGTCAGTGACAGTACCAGCATCCTAACCGACCCTTCTGTACCCTTTAATTACTGGGTTTCCAAGCTTCACACTTGGACAGAGCTTGCTTTGTATGCCTTGGAGGTGCTGGCCTGCCCAGCTGCTAGTGTGACATCAGAGCGTGTTTTCAGTGCCGCTGGGGGAATTGTCACTGATAGAAGGTCACGGCTTACTACAGAAAATGCCGACAGGCTGACTCTCATTAAGTTTATCAAGGACTGTATATCATCAAACTTCTTAACCCCTCCAGACGACAGTACCCAAACCTAGAGGGACATAATCAAATTTGATATGTTTGGCTGACTGCGGTTTAAACATTATGTCCTTTTCTGACACGAAGGATAAACAATGTGCCTCTGCTAAGAAGCTTTGACAACTCATGTTCCTGCTACACTTGCTGCATGACAACAAAAC
This sequence comes from Allobates femoralis, assembly GCA_033576535.1. Classification (NCBI taxonomy): domain Eukaryota; kingdom Metazoa; phylum Chordata; class Amphibia; order Anura; family Aromobatidae; genus Allobates; species Allobates femoralis. Next base: position 437,802,184 of record JARQOC010000004.1, on the reverse strand, counting down.
TACACAATCAGTTTCAGTAATGTTACTTTACTACTGCATGCACTTGTGATGATTTTTGAACGTTGTTTTTTGTCAGACAATACAATACAGTCTCTTGGCTGAATTTTTCAAGGCAACAAGCCTATGCCTGCATAGTGGGCATTTCTCCAACTGCAATAAAATATATTGTTTGGCTCAAGTGCCCTGCATTAATTTTTAAAATTTTGATCCCGCCCCTTGGGCTAATTTTTTGAGGCAACAAGCCTATGCCTGCATCGTGGACGTTGCTTGTACTATGCTCGTAGGACAAGCAAGAATATAGTATGGGCCATGCGCCCTACTCTATTTCTAAAAAGTTTATTAAGCCCTTTGAGCAAATTTTTTGAGGCAACAAGCCTATGCCTGCATCGTGGACGTTGCTTGTACTATGCTCTCAGGACAAGCAAGAATATAGTATGGGCCACGCGTCCTCCTCTATTTCTAAAAAGAGTTTATTAAGCCCTTTGAGCTAATTTTTTGAGGCAACAAGCCTATGCCTGCATCGTGGACGTTGCTTGTACTATGCTCATAGGACAAGCAAGAATATAGTATGGGCCACGCGCCCTACTATATTTCTAAAAAGAGTTTATTAAGCCCTTTCAGCTAATGTTTTGAGGCAACAAGCCTATGCCTGCATCGTGGACGTTGCTTGTACTATGATCCTGCTGGAGCCTGGCAAAAGGTCCCACTGTACGCTACGGAGATAACGCGTAGACGCGCTGTGTTGCAAGTAGACGTCCCAGCCTCTCGAATCTGTGTTCCTAGTGTTGTTGCCATACCGAGTCATTAAGTAACCCCCCCCAAACACAGGCACTATTTATTTGTCAGCAACATTTGTATGTGCAGTCATGATTTAACACATACTAACCAAGGTGCCTTCATGCGCCATGCGGGCCGTAAAGTACTTACTAATGATGATGACTTTAAGCCCACCCACAAAACAACCTACACATCCATTCCCTGAAAAAAGACAGACACAAAGCAGTTTTTTAAAAATGTGTATTATTACGCCTTAATGGCAAAGATGTCAGATTCTTTTTTTTTTTTTAGCTTTCTAATAGCTAACAAATAAAACAGAAAAAAACAAAAAAAAATTGTGCAATGCACTTTTTGCATAACAAAACAAACAAACAAACAAAAAAAAAGTGGGCCCTACAGCTGGTGGTAGGTTGGCTCATTGTGTGGGGTAGCCTCTACCGGGCCACCATTAGGAGGTCCAGGGCCCCATGAATAGCCTCCCCCAATGTTTGTAACCCTGTAGGGTGGGTCATCTGGGCCGGTTGGCCTTGTGTTGGTAGGTCCATGTTTGGTGGACACCACCTCTGGGTCGCCACGTAGCTGTCGCGGGGTGTGGGCCTGTCCAGTCTGTTGGAGCTAGACTGCTGCCACCCCTCCAAATAAGAAAATACCTGGCCAGGGTGGTTTGGGGGCCGACAGGCATCAAGGACAATGTGGATTGCTGACCTTGCCCGCAGTCATCTCTCCAATGAAATGAGAGCCAAGAAAAGTATGAGACTGCGGGCAAAGTCAGCATCACATTGTCCAAGGTGGTAATTTGGTGCCCCCGGGATCAGAACATGGCTGCTGGGGTTCAGGTGACTCCCCACACTGCTGGCAGTCGGTAGTGGAGGAAGCTGGATGGCCAGAGGTTGGTTTTGGTGGGGAGACGGTTGTGGTGGCCCTTCAACCTCCTCTTCTTCCTGTGACCAGCCATGCCCCAAAGGTGGTGGTGGTGGTGGTAGTCCTTCTTCCTCCTGCACTCCAAGTGGTGGTGGTTCAGGGGCCTCCCTCGCCTCTTCAGGCAGCTGTGCTGGCGGGTTACCACGCCGCCTCTGGTAGTGAGCAGCTCTGTGGGTAAATATAAAAAAAATTTGGTGAATGGGTTGCGTTTGGAAACAAAACCATAGGCCAAACATGAAATGTGCACGCTTTTTTGACTCAGTGTATCTGTGTATTCTGTGTCTTTTCATTGTTGGCCTTAAGATGGAATTGCAGCAAATAAATTAAGGACATTTTGGCTCATGCCTCAACCAATATTCTATGTGTAGGTAGTGTTGGTCCACGATTTTTTGCCATTACATTAGAAAATTAAAAATTTGTCTGCACTATTACACTGTTTGTGGAAACTTTATGTGGACAAAGCTATAGCCTGACACTGTGAGGCAAACACATTCTTCAGGGTTGTTTGCCATCAGATGGACACAAAAAGACGCAGTGTGGGTGGCCTTGGTCTCAATGCACATAACCCAGATCTATACGGCAGATGAGCAAGACAGGAAATGGAGTCCTGCAGCATAGGTGACACATGAGCATTCGGCGTTAGTGGCATACACTCCTTTTTGCTGCCATGTATGCTAATCAGGAATGTCTTGGTAAATAAAACACACCAAACAGATGGCTTGGCTTTTGAAACGACTGTAATGGACATAGAGTATGGGGTTGTTTTTGAGCAGCAGGTCACACATCGTTGGTGCCAAACAAGGTGGTATGCACAGATGGACAGTTTTACAGTTATTCCAGCGGGGCCGAACAAAAAAACGGGAGCAGCAAGGGCAAACCTCGGGTTTCCTAAAGGACCTTGGACATAAAAGCCTGTTGCACTTAAACTATGGCCCCCTTTAGTTTGATTTTATACAGCATTAATACACTATGTTTTCCGGTGGATTCGTAATGTGGCCTTGAGTTAATGACAAAAAAATAAAATTCACATGTGGGCCCTAATATCTACACCATCACCTTGCAGCCCCAAATATACCCATGGGAAAACTGACCCACACGTATTTGTAGTAGTGATGGGCGAGTCCTAAATTACTCGGAATCGCTTGACTCTAGCGAGTCCGAGCCCAGGACTCGCTACTCGTTGCGAGTCTAGCGAGTCCAATGTTAATGAATGGGGAAGCGAGTAATAGCGAGTAATGTGCGATTTACAAATCGCAGATGTGTCTCGGAAGCTTCAGGCTCTATCTGCTACAATAGCTAAATCATGTTTAATAGGCTCCCGCTGTCACAGCACAGTTAACTCTCTGCTTACCGGCGCTGCAGTGAGCAGGGAGTTAAATCCAGCAGCTTATGAATGAGTCGGCTCTGTGCTGTCGGCACTGCTTAATGCTCACAGCCTCACTGACTCATCACACAGCAGGGGAGCGCATTTCCGCCCCCTGTGGTGTGATGTGTGATGTAGCAGAGCTGAATAAGTTCAACAAGAAGAAGAAGGAAGACAGAAGACAGAAGAGAGAAGAAAGAAGAGAGAAGACCTGGGTCTTTGGAGGGATATGTGGTGGTAATAAAGTTGGAGTCCCTAATGGTGTCTGTGTCTTTATTTTTAATAAATAATTTTTCTCTGTGTGGTGTTTTTTTTAACCCTTTATTGTAGATTCTTAGTGGCCGGGTCAAACGTGGCCTGACATTAAGAATCTCGGGCTTAATACCAGCTTGTATAACAAAGCTGGTATTAACCCCTTTATTACCCAGCGTGCCACCGCCACCAGGGCCGCTGGAAGAGCGGGGTTCAGCGCCAGAGGATGGCGCTTCAATGAATGTGCCATCTCCTGGGGCGGCTGCGGGCTGCAATTTGCAGCGGGGGGTGCCCAGAAAGCTTGGGCCTCCCTGCGCTGCGGATTCCAGCCCCCAGCTGCTTAGCTGTACCTGGCCAGACATAGAAATTGCGCTGAGCCCCACACATTTTTTTTTATTATTTCATGAAATTCATGAAATAATAAAAAAAAAGGGCTCCCCTATATTCTTGTGTCCGGCCAGGTACAAATAGGCACCTGGGGGTTGGGGGCAGCACGTCGTTGCCTGCTGGATCCGGCTGGTTCCAGAAATACGGCGAAGCCCACGTCATTTTTTTTCTGAAAAATCAATAAAACAATCCTAAAAAAGGGACTGCATCTTTATTAACCCCTCGCCCATGGTCCAGGGGTTAATAAAGATGCAGTCCCTTTTATTTACATTGTTTTATGGATTTGTCAGAAAAAAATTTCACGTGGGCTTCACCGTATTTCTGGAACTAGCCGGATCCAGCAGGCAGCGACGGGCTGCCCCCAACCCCCAGGTGCCTATTTGTACCTGGCCGGACACAAGAATATAGGCGAGCCCTTTTTTTTATTATTTCATGAATTTCATGAAATAATAAAAAAAAATGCTGGGGCTCCACGCAATTTCTATGTCTAGCCAGGTACAGCTAAGCAACTGGGGGCTGGAATCCGCAGCGCAGGGAGGCCCAAGCTTTCTGGGCACCCCCCGCTGCAAATTGCAGCCCGCAGCCGCCCCAGAAGATGGCGCGTTCATTGAAGCGCCATCCTCTGGAGCTGAACCCCGCTCTTCCAGCGGCCCTGATGGCGGTGGCACGCTGGGTAATAAAGGGGTTAATACCAGCTTTGTTATACAAGCTGGTATTAAGCCCGAGATTCTTAATGTCAGGCCACGTTTGACCCGGCCACTAAGAATCTCCAATAAAGGGTTAAAAAAAACACAACACAGAGAAAATTTTTTATTAGAAATAAAAAAAAAAAGCCATTAGGGACTCCATCTTTAATTAAAAAAATCCTCTTCCGTCCGACGTAGTCCAAAACGTGATGTCCTCTCTGCTACATCCCCTGTGCATAGATATAGATGTCTATGCACAGGGAATGAGCAGATTGAGAACAATCGCAGCTCTGCTACATCATCTCTGTGAGCAGGCGGGCTCCAGGACCCTGGAGCTGCGGCAGCCTGCACAGAGCAGACAGCCGGACTCAGCTCACAAAGTAACAGCAGTTACTTTGCAAGTTTCCCTGCGATTACTTGCACAGTAATCAGACCAATGCAAGTCAATGGCAATCCTAGTTTTGTCAGAGTCTCTGACAAAACTAGGATTGTCATTGATTTGCATTGGACTCGTTGCTGTGCGAGTAATCGCTGGGAAACTCGCAGAGTACCGAGTCCTGCGAGTCCCTTACTACTCGCCGAGTAACGAGTCCTAGCGAGTAGACTCGCCCATCCCTACTAACCGCCTTTTTGTAATGTGGACAGCAGAAGCAGCAGCGGGCATAATGGCCTGATGTGGGGTTTGTAGCAGGCAGTAGGTAATGTTTGGACTACTGCTGCTTTGCATTGGTCATACTGCCTTTTTGTAATGTGGACAGCAGAAGGCAAGCTGCATGTCACCCCAAAAATAGCGGGGAAAAATGACTTTCTTGAGTATCTTCTGAAGAAAGCTATTTTTAGGGGGTATTATGGAGCTAAGCGGCTCATTTACACTGACCTTGCTTGACACTAACTCTGCTGGAGTAGCTCTCCTTCCGTGTAGTCTAAGGCTGTGGTCACAGTTGCCATGCGTTTTTTTTAGTGAATTAACAAATCTCATGCGTTTTTTCATGTCAGCATGATTTTTTTAAGGTGTGTGATGGCTCCCTGCGTTTTTGGCTGCGTTTTTGAATCTGCACCTAAAAATAGTGCATGTAGTATTTTTTTGAGCGTTTTGAAAAACGCATGCGTTTTTATAACATGGGTTCCTATGGAAAACGCATGCAAAAACGCATGTACAATTAGTACCTTTTAGTGCCATTCAAAAACGCATGCGTTTCCCATAGGAGCCCATGTTAAAAAAACGCATGCGTTTTCTAAAAAGCATGCATTTTTTTAACATGGGCTCCTATGGAAAACGCATGCGTTTTTGAATGGTACTAATTGTACATGCGTTTTTGCATGCGTTTTCCATAAGGCCCCTTCTTAAAAAACGCATGCGTTTTTGGATATGCTCCAAAAACGCATGAGAGAGTCACACATGCTTTTTGGCTATTAGGGCATGCGTTTTTTAACATGGGGCCTATGGGTGCATTTTTTACATGCGTTTTTGAAAACGCAGGTCTCCAAAAACGCATATGAAAAATGCTACTGTGACCCCAGCCTAACTCTGTACTGTGTCTTCAGCTCTAAAAAGTGCTATTGTTTTAGTGGTGGTATGCAGCTGCTGAACAGCTCCTTTCAAATGTCCCTACACCAATATCTCTCTCTTCCTAATCTACAGTGAGGTTGTATACACTAGAGATAGCCCTAAAAAGGGCTTTTGTGTCATGAAGAGGCCTAAGGGTGTGTGCCCACATAGTGGTTTAGTGACGTTCAAATCGTCAGTAAACCGCTGGAAAATTCAAGGAGCCTAGACTCCTGAGCTCAGAAGTCTCCAGCGGTTTTCCAGCGGTTTCTCAGCGGTTTTCCAGTGGTTTTAAGAGCTGTTGAACAGCGTTTATGTAGTCGGTTTTTCCGGCGGTTTTTTCATGGAGAATTTTGTTCATGGAAGGGTAGAGTTTGTAAATAAAGTTGATGGCATTTCAAGGCACCAAAAAAAAAAAAAAAAAAAAAGCCATTTCCTGTCACATGCTATTCATTCTACATACAGCTTTCTCAAGAAAGGTTTCTCTCCTACGGCTAAAATTTTTTTATTCTGCTACCAGGTTGCCAAAGATGCCGCTGAGGAGAGTTCGAACCTGGCGTAGGGCGTACAAGCAATTTTTGCTCTACATCATTTTGCAGCAGCTTCTCCAACAAGAAGGTGAGGAAAATGAGGTAAGAAATAGGTTTGTGTCTCCACACAATACATGTATGCTAGCCGGAAGAATATTTATTAGCTTTTGAGAGTTGCGTGGCCTCCGAACCAATGATGCAGGTGCCATCAATGTACTTTGCCAGCATGACGCTATTTAACCAGAAAGACCGTGCCCATCATGCCCTGTAGAACATATTTGATGTGTGTTTAGGTGTCCAGCTACATTGTTTTTGTGACAAAGGATTTTTGTGTAAGACAAAAATGTGCTCTGATTTAACTGAGCACTTCAATTGAGCACTGTTGCCATTCATATGGATCCGGATAACCATTTTTTCTTTAATTGACTTGTTAATTGACTTACACTCTCCCTAGCAGCTGAGCAATCGCTCCCTATGCTGGTAGAAGGCAGGATCTGGATGCAAGGCTGGCAAAATGGTGGCGACAAGGCTTAAATAGACCCTATGACGCTGGGTGGTCAGCCAATCACAGTAATGCCACAACCAAGATGTATGCGGCAATACTGTGTTTGGTAAAGAAGCCAGTGGCTGCAATGGAGGCACCAAAACAGCAGAGCAGGACATCCGAATATAGCGAGGTGAGCACACAAATAGTCGCAGAATAACAAGTACCGTATATACTCGCGTATAAGCCGAGTTTTTCAGCCCAAAAATTGGGCTGAAAAGTACCCCCCTCGGCTCATACGCGAGTCAGTGCTGTATACCGATGTATACATCGGTACATACCGATGTATACATCGGTATACAGCAGCCCCCGCATCCCCAGTAATGCAGGGCCCCCCCAGCGTCTCTCCGGTCACCTGTAAAGGACCTATACTTATCACAGTGCCGCTGTCCGCGCCCGCTGTCCGCGCCCGCTCGCAGCTGCCGACCGCGATCCTCCATCTTGCGTCTTCTTCCTGTTTCTGTGCTCGTCGCCGGCAATGACGTCATTCCCTGCGACGAGCACAGGAAACAGGAAGAAGACGCATGAAGATGGAGGATCGCGTATGGCAGCTGCGAGCGGGTGCGAGCGGGCGCGGACAGCGGCACTGTGATAAGTATAGTTTCCTTTACAGGTGACCGGAGAGATGCTGGGGGGGCCCTGCATTACTGGGGCTGCCTGTATACTACCGCTGGGGCTGCTATATACCTCTGGGGCCCTGTATACTACCACTGGGGCTGTATATACTACCACTGGGGCTGTATATACCTCTGGGGCCCTGTATACTACCACTGGGGCTATATAAACCACTGGGGCTGTATATACTGCTGGGGCCCTGTATACTACCACTGGGGCTGTATATACTACCACTGGGGCTGTATATACCTCTGGGGCCCTGTATACTACCACTGGGGCTGTATAAACCACTGGGGCTGTATATACTGCTGGGGCCCTGTATACTACCACTGGGGCTGTATATACTACCACTGGGGCTGTATATACTACTAGGGCTGCGTCTATACTACCACTGGGGCTGTATATACCACTGGGGCTGTATATACTACTGGGGCTGCGTGTATACTACCACTGGGGCTGCTGTATATACCTCTGGGACTGGTGTATACCACACTGCTGGGGGCTGTATACTTGTGCTAGGGTCCACCCTCGGCTTATACACGAGTCAATAGATTTTCCCAGGTTTTGGGGGCAAAAGTCGGGGGGTCGGCTTTTACACGGGTCGGCTTATACACGAGTATATACGGTAATGTGAATACCGTACTAATCGTGCGAATAGTAATGAATACACTTGCTCATCACTAGTCAGAGCCTAAAATTTTCAATCTTTGAGCTAACTGTGAATGTGATGAGAATATTTAGAAAATACTTGAACTACTATAGTTTTAATGTCACTTTAGTCCAATTAATCTTATACTAGAAATCCTGTTATCATTGAGTTTTTCCTTAAAGGGGATGTTCACTACTTGGGCAACCCTGTTCTCAGTCAATATGTTACCCCAAGCAAAATATTTTCAACTTTCCAATGTGATTTATGCCAGAATTCTCATGTAATCGATTTGATGAATCAAGGCCATTATCTTTCAAAGTAACATGACCATACAAACAGTTTGGGTGAGGAGTTGTAGATTAATTTTTACCCCTTCATGACCTCCCTACCTTTGATGGAAGCTCACATATTTGGGATTGCCGCGGTCAGAAATGCACAATCTATCAAAATATAAAATCAATTAATCACATATGTAAACCGTGTAATGGAAAAAAAAGTCTAAACATCAAAATAAATTTTTTTGGGTTGTCCCAACATTGCAATAAAATGCAATAACAGGTGATCAAAACATCACACCTACCCAAAAATGGTATTATTAGAAATATCATCTGAACTCACAAAAAATAGGCTGTCAAATCTCAAGATCACAAAAGTTAAGAATGCTACGGACAATGGAAAATGGTGACAAAAGCATAATTCTATTTCTTTAAAAAATTCTGAATTTGTTTTTCACCACTTACCGTATATACTCGCGTATAAGCCAAGTTTTTCAGCCCAAAAATTGGGCTGAAAAGTCCCCCCCTCGGCTTATACGCAAGTCAATACGGCCCCCTCAAAGTTTGGCGCCCCCACCTCACTTTCTGGGCCCCCCCGCATGCAGCGCTGCGCATATACATTACCTGTCTAGCAGCTGTCACCCTCCGATGGCGGATCGCGGCTCCCGGCTCCGGGCTCCATCTTCCTCGCTGACTTCCTGCTTGTCAGGTGACCGGCCGGCGTCGCGATGACGTCATCGCGATGAGCCCCGGTCACAAAGCAGGAAGACAGCGAGGAAGATGGAGCCCGGAGCCGGGAGCCGCGATCCGCCATCGGAGGGTGACAGCTGCTAGACAGGTAATGTATATGCGCAGCGCTGCATGCGGGGGGGCCCAGAAAGTGAGGTGGGGCGCCAAATTATGAGGGGGGTAGTATACTACTACTGGGGCTATATACTACCACTGGGGCTGTATACTACCACTGGGGCTGTATACTACTACTGGGGCTGTATGTATACTACCACTGGGGCTGTATACTACCACTGGGGCTGTATACTACTACTGGGGCTGTATGTATACTACCACTGGGGCTATATACTACCACTGGGGCTGTATACTACCACTGGGGCTGAATATACCACTGGGGCTGCTGTATACTACCACTGGGGCTGTATACTACTACTGGGGCTGTATGTATACTACCACTGGGGCTATATACTACCACTGGGGCTGTATACTACTACTGGGGCTGTATGTATACTACCACTGGGGCTATATACTACCACTGGGGCTGTATACTACCACTGGGGCTGTATACTACCACTGGGGCTGTATACTACTACTGGGGCTGCTGTATACTACCACTGGGGCTGTATACTACCACTGGGGCTGTATATACCACTGGGGCTGTATCTACCAATGAGGCTGCTGTATACTACCACTGGGGCTGAATATACCACTGGGGCTGCTGTATACTACCACTGGGGCTGTATACTACCACTGGGGCTGTATATACTACTGGGGCTGCGTGTATACTACCACTGGGGCTGTATATACCACTGGGGCTGCTGTATACTACCACTGGGGCTGAATATACCACTGGGGCTGCTGTATACTACCACTGGGGCTGTATACTACCACTGGGGCTGTATATACTACTGGGGCTGCGTGTATACTACCACTGGGGCTGTATATACCACTGGGGCTGCTGTATACTACCACTGGGGCTGAATATACCACTGGGGCTGCTGTATACTACCACTGGGGCTGTATACTACCACTGGGGCTGTATATACTACTGGGGCTGCGTGTATACTACCACTGGGGCTGTATATACTACTGGGGCTGCGTGTATACTACCACTGGGGCTGCTGCTGTATACTACCACTGGGGCTGCTGTATATACCTCTGGGGCTGCTGTATACTACCACTGGGGCTGCTGCTGTATATACCACTGGGGCTGCTGCTGCAACACTGCTGGGGCCTGTATATACCACTGGGGAGGCTGCTGTATACCACACTGCTGGGGGCTGTATACCTGTGCTGGAGTCCACCCTCGGCTTATACACGAGTCAATAAATTTTCCCAGGTTTTGGGGGCAAAAGTAGGGGGGTCGGCTTATACACGGGTCGGCTTATACACGAGTATATACGGTAGATAAAAGTAAAAGTATACGTTTGGTATCAATGAACTCGTATTGACCTGAGGCATCACACTGATATGTAAGTTTTACGATATAGTAAAAATTATTAATTAAAAAAAACATAAAAAACAATCATATAATTGCACTTCTTTTGCAATTTCACCGCAATTGGAATATTTTTCCATTTTCCAGTACACTATATGTTAAATGAATAATGTCGTTAAAAAGTACAATTTGTCCTACAAAAAACAAGCCCTCATATGTCTATATTGATAGAAAAATAAAAAACTTATGGCTCTTGGAAGAAGGGGAGGAAAAAACAAAAAACAGAAAAGCGGATCTTTTGAAATTCAAATTCGATGTTTTTACTGAATCTTCACTAAGCATGAATGTGCACAAATCTCAATACTGGATAGATTGTAATTGCTTAGAACCTCACTTATCATAAGAACTTAAGGTCCCATCACATGCGGCAATATTGCTTGCAATTTCACTGGCAATTTGCTGGTTGCAGTGAAATCATGGACACTGTTACATTTGTACACAGCAACAAGATAGAACAATGTGTCCATGATTTCACTGCAACCAGCAAATTTCCAGTGAAATTGCAAGCAATATTGCCGCGTGTGACGGAACCTTTACACTCTATAGAAGCGAGAAATAGAGAAACCTGCTAAGCATAACAGCTTACACTCTATAGTATCTATAGGAGGTGAGACAATGCGCAAATAGGGTCTTATCTCCTTACAGATATCGGCAAGAACGTTTTTGAAAGCTGCTCACCTGGAAAAGTTGTGTTACACACAAGTATGCACGCCTAGATACAGCTGCTGCAGGACCCACACATCCACGATCGACGTGGCGAACAATAGATGTATTGGAACAAAGTGTCTCAGGATCCATGCTGCTGAATGAATGAAACCAAAAACTGGAACACTGGTTTCAACGGGTGTTCTTTATTCCTACGCGTTTCGGAGCGTTACTGTGCTCCTTCCTCAGGGACCTGCCGACCATACTGGAGTGCAATCATATTCACGACAACAGATCTGAGATACCAACACATCACTCCCGTTCGAAGTGTATAGATCAACCTGATACGAGAGATGGACCCAGAAGCTCCAATAGCCTTATTCCTCAGAAGAGACTTATTACGACTTCATAAAGCTAGAAGACAGATTAACAGTTTCTAGAATGCTCATTATATATGCAGAGGCTCAATGTAGGATGGTTCATTATAGGAGACATCTGTCTAGTAGGAGCACACAAGCTGACCTCAGTCAACAGTATGCTCACCAGTACACTTGAAAATAAACATTGATCCCTCTTGCAGCCATGTCAGAGTAGTTTCCTGGTAAAAGAATTTCCAAGCAGTGCCCCCTTGCCTTGTCTTTTTGTAGACCCTTCCTGTAAAGACCACACTTGTGATGGCGAGCAAAACCACATAGGGTGTACAGTTTTCTACAGGACAAGAGATGTACATAGAAGACAGACTGTTCTTGGATAATATGAATCAAGATATAGTAAAGCATAAGTCAGAAAGTTGGTTTGCAGCTCTACTATTCAGACCCCAGAAACAGCATTTACCGAACAGCAGAGAACAAATCTACGGTCAATTTGTCTCCCTCAAACATAAGCTTCAGAGGTCACTAGAGACAAAAGAACATTTTTTTTACCTTCATTCCAGAAAAACCATGCAGATATTGCACCTTCACTTTAAGACCCTAAGGAGTGTTGGTACTTACACATTTTTGGTGTGTATCATCCTAAAGTACCAGGTCAGATAAGAGTAGTATTTGACTCAAGCATCAGATGTGAATATGTCTCTTTAAATAATGTTCTATAGTCAGGGCCATACCTCACTTACAGTCTTCTGGAAGCAAAGATATGGTGACATATATGGCTGACATACAACAGATGTTTCACTGCTTTCTTGTCAAAGAGAAACACAGAAACTACTTGAGGGTCTTTTGGTAGCGCAGAGTACTAAAAAGGGTACACTAATGATGAGCAAGTACCGTACTATTTGTAATCGCTATATGCGTAACAAGTACTTGATAATAATCGTGTATTCATTCTGAAAAGCGAGCACAATGTAAGTCAATGGGAAACGCAAGTAATTTTCTGCTGGTCCCTACAAAGAGGTCTGGGAGGGCTGTAAAAAGGTAGAGATGGCTGAAACAGTTCTCAAACTGTATGGAAACAGTAGGCAGACCTACTGTCTGCCTCTTGGTCTGCCATACAGTTGTGACAGAACCTACTGAATATAGATAGATAGATAGATAGATAGATAGATAGATAGATAGATAGATAGATAGATAGATAGATAGATAGACAGATAGATTGAGCTAACCCAAGAGCAGCATCAGGAGACTGGTTAGCACAGTCTCCCATGGTCCTGCAGAATTGCAGGTCAGCTCAGTCTCCAGCTAAATCACTTCTACACATTAGTGTATGGCATGCCAATGGTGACCTCAGCACTTAGCATATGAAAGCGCTGAGACCTGCACTATAGAAAAGTGGTAAAGCGCAGGTCTCAGCGATGCCCATAGCAACACCGGTTACTATGGCAACTGTGACTATATGAAAGCGCTGTGACCTGCGCTTTATGGCTTTTCCCAATGCTGTCATATCCTGATCTGACAATGCATCTTCTTCAATTGCAGGTATGAATTCATTGCAATGCTGCTGTATCTAAACCCTCCTGCTTCCCATCTCTATGTGCCTTGCATATGACTGTTAGGGTATGTCATATCCCTCCATCCACTATTCCCCAAACTGCTCTCTAACTTACAAATATCCATGTTCTTTCATTCTGCTTGTGTCTCTCCCTCCTGCTGATCTTCCCCCAAATGTTTCTATTACCAGCAATCTGTTAATTTGCTCCTGGTGTGTTGTGTCCTGTCTATCTCCTCTGACCCCTCCCTCCTACTTACCCGATTCATTCTCTGCACACCCTATGAGTTATAAATCAGTTGTGGCAGGCCTATGGTCTTGCCCTGTGTGCAATTCCACAAACTGGGATTTCAATAAGTGGGCTGCAGAGATATTTCAGAGATAAACCATAGGAAACCAAAAGGTACTAGCTATACCTGTCTTCTGACTGTCTCTAATACTTTGCTCTCTTACTAACACTTTAACCATGTTTACTTATGCCCTAACAGTAATTGCTCCACTAATCCTTTCCCTCTTTCACTACCCCCAAACTCCATTACTCCCAACACAAATATTTATCTTGAATTGAAGAAAAAAGCGTCACTCACCGGTTTCTTTATGCTCTTTTTATTCACCTGTTCCAGGTGGGCGACATACGCAGGGAGGGGGGGAAGGGGTGGATGACGGCACCATTTCACGGTGATTCCGCTTCTACGGGTCACAGGTAAAGCACAGGTCTCAGCGCTGTCCATAGCAACATCGGTTACTATGGCAACAGTGACCATATGACAGCGCTGACACCTGCGCTATAGTTAAGTGCAGGTCTCAGCGCTGTCATATGGCCACCATTGCCATAGAAAACACTGTTGCTATGGATAGCGCTGATACCTGCACTTTATCGCTTTTCTATAGTGCAAGTCTCATTGCTTTCATATACTAAGCGCTGAGGTCACCGTTGCCATAGTAACCACTGTTGACCTCACCATTTACTATACTGCAGGTCTCAGCACTGTCATTTAGTGATCAGAGACCATGGCAGCGGATGTGTTAATTCTTCCCATGGTCTCTGATGTAGCAGAGCTGAGTCTATCCAGCAAGAGAGAAGAAGAGGATCGTGGAGGGGTACAAGGGTGGGAGGGGATAATAAAGATGGAGGCACTAAGTGTCTCTGTGTTTTTTTTAAATAAATCATTTTTCTCTGTGTTATGTCTTTTTTACTATTTGTTTGAGATTCTTAATGGTCACGTCTAACTTGGCCTGACATTAACAATTTCAAGGCTTATTACCTGCTGCCAATATAAAGCTGGTGTTAACCTCTTATACCCAGCGTGCCACCACCACCACGGCTGCTGGAAGAGATTGGTAAAGCACCTGGAAATGGCGCTATGTTGAATGCGCCATTTTCAGGGGTGGCTGTGAGCAGCTATTCTTTAGTGTGTGGGGTGGGGCTAAAACAATGGACCCCACCCCGCTGAGAAAGCCAGCCCTCAGCTGCCTAGTTTAACATTGTCTGGCAAATAAAAATAGGGCTGTTTGTCTGACAGTGCAGTGAATATGCAAGTAGCTTAATAGGCGGCCCCAGAAGTGATTCAGCAGGACATTGAATGGCCCAGGAACAGCAGCAGGAATCTGGTAAGCCGAATCTATCAGATCTATCTTCACTAGGTTCTGTCACAGCTGTAAGGCAGAACAGTATATAGACAGTGTACATCATGTCTGTATACTGTTCCCATGCAGTTTCAGCCATCTTTGCCTTTTTACAGCCCCACCAGGCCTAATCGCTATTTGGTTTGAGCGTCTTTCTTTTCTTTGGTTTTACTGGATCTGCCAAGCACAGTAATGCCATTATCAAAGGTGAATATGGCATTACTATGACTGCCAAGCAATCCCAGCATGTTTATTGACTGAAAATCAGTCAGGAAACATGCTTTTCAGCTCACTCGAATATCACAAGTAAATTCCAAAAAACTCGCTGAGTAGCGAGTATTGTGAATGCTGTACTTTTCATTCAAATAGCGAATAGTAACAAGTATACTTGCTCATTACTAGAGTGCACATCTTCGGGAACAGTCCTTCCCTTGGACTCACCATCTACGGTGCCAGAAATTCAGCCAAATAGAGTGAAGTAAAGTATGGGTCAGATGTTAGATCCTAAGTGGAAATGATTTCTACAAGAACGACAAAAGGGCTCAAGAAATGGTTTATTTGCCTACACAAAATAGCTTCCAACAGCCAAGAATTAATGGAGGCCTTTTCCTCTCAACACTATTGATGTGATCTAAAGACCTTGGACCAAAGCATCGACTCCCTTCATATGCAACGGTGCCTTGGTTGCTCTGGGATTTAAAGATGCATGCATTCACCATCCAGATCAGCAAAAAAAAACTTCACACATAGAGATGTCCTTTCTTTCATAAACAGCTAGTATGAACCCCTAGAATTAGTAGCTCCTGTTACCCTCCAAGGTAAAATGATGTTAAGAGACTACAGCCAAGATACATGCAATTAGAATCATCCGCATCCAGTAGAGAAAGGAGACCTATGGGCAGATTGGAGGAAGTCTCTCAAAGCTTTGACCAGCCTTCATGTAAAATCACATTATGCTCACGTGCCATCAACTTAGTTCAGTGATGAAAAACTCTACAGATGGCAACATATGCAAGTACAAAGTGTATCCAACATTTTCTGGGAGAGATGGAGAAAGCAGTTCCTTTCCACCCTAAAAGCAAGCATGAAGTTTTAGAAAGACCAGCTAAACATTATATGTTTATATTACAGGAGGATTTATGTAAACTAGAAGCTTGGGCTGATAAATGGCAAATGAGCTTTAATAGGGATAAATGTAAGGTCATGCACTTGGGCAGAGGAAACAAAAGGTATAATTATGTGCTTAATTGTAAAACACTGGGCAAAACGGTCACTGAAAAAGACCTGGGTGTATGGGTAGATGACAAACTCACGTTTAGTGGACAGTGTCAGGCAGCTGCTGCAAAGGCAAATAAAATAATGGGATGCATTAAAAGAGGCGTAGATGCTCATGAGGAGAACATCATTTTACCTCTATACAAGTCACTAGTGCGACCACACTTAGAATACTGTGTACAATTCTGGTCTCTGGTGTATAAGAAAGACATAGCTGAACTAGAGCGGGTGCAGAGAAGAGCGACCAAGGTTATTAAAGGACTGAGGGGTCTGCAATACCAAGACAGCTTATTAAACTTGGGGTTATTTAGCTTGGAAAAACGAAGCCTTAGGGGTGATCTTATAATAATGTATACATACATGAGGGGACAGTACAGAGAACTTTCTAATGATCTTTTTACTCTTAGGCCTGAGACGGGGACAAGGGGGCATCCTCTACGTCTGGAGGAAAGATGGTTTAATCATAATCACAGACGCGGATTCTTTACTGTAAGAGCAGTGAGACTATGGAACTCTCTGCGACATGCTGTTGTAATGAGTGAGTCACTACTAACATTTAAGAAGGGCCTGGATGCCTTTCTTGAAAACTATAATATTACCAGTTATATATACTAGATTCTTTGATAGGGCGTTGATCCAGGGAACTAGTCTGATTGTCGTTATGTGGAGTCAGGAAGGAATTTTTTCCCCCAATGTGGAGCTTATTGTTGCCACATGGTTTTTTTTGTCTTCCTCTGGATCAACATGTTAGGCTATGGGTTGAACTAGATCAGGGGTCTCAAACTCGCGGGCCGCATGCGGCCCCTGGGGCTTCCCTGTGCGGCCCCCGGCACCTTGGACAATTGACCATGCTGACGGCGGTCCAGTGCATGGGGCCGCCGCGGTCTCTGCTATAATATTACTTCCGGCCGCTGCCCGCTTCACTCCGATGCTCGCTCTGCACCTCTGTAAGTTCAATGCAAGCCGTCAGCCAATGAGAGGCCCGCAGGTGACGTCATACACCGAGGTCACCTGCGGGCCTCTTATTGGCTGACTGCGGCTTGCATTGAACTGGCACATCAGCAGAGCGAGCGGCAGAGTGAAGCGACCGGAACCGCCGCCAGCATGGTTAGCATAGCAAAAGTGTGTGTGTTAATGTGTGTGTTAATATGAGTGTTAATGTGTGTGTTAATGTGAGTGTTAATGTGTGTGTTAATGTGAGTGTTAATGTGTGTGTTAATGTGAGTGTTAATGTGAGTGTTAATGTGTGTGTTAATGTGAGTGTTAATGTGCGTGTTAATGTGTGTGTTAATGTGCGTGTTAATGTGTGTGTTAATGTGAGTGTTAATGTGCGTGTTAATGTGTGTGTTAATGTGCGTGTTAATGTGTGTGTTAATGTGAGTGTTAATGTGTGTGTTAATGTGTTAATGTGAGTGTTAATGTGTGTGTTAATGTGTGTGTTAATGTGAGTGTTAATGTGAGTGTTAATGTGAGTTCCTGTGTGCCTGCCTGTGAGAGTGCCTGTGTGCCTGCCTGTGTGCCTGCCTGTGAGCCTGCCTGTGAGCCTGCCTGTGTGCCTGCCTGTGTGCCTGCCTGTGAGAGTGCCTGTGTGCCTGCCTGTGTGCCTGCCTGTGAGCGTGCCTGTGTGCCTGCCTGTGAGAGTGCCTGTGAGCCTGCCTGTGAGCCTGCCTGTGTGCCTGCCTGTGAGAGTGCCTGTGTGCCTGCCTGTGAGAGTGCCTGTGTGCCTGCCTGTGAGCCTGCCTGCCTGTGAGCCTGCCTGTGTGCCTGCCTGTGTGCCTGCCTGTGAGAGTGCCTGTGTGCCTGCCTGTGAGAGTGCCTGTGTGCCTGCCTGTGAGAGTGCCTGTGTGCCTGCCTGTGAGCCTGCCTGCCTGTGAGCCTGCCTGTGTGCCTGCCTGTGTGCCTGCCTGTGAGAGTGCCTGTGTTCCTGCCTGTGAGCCTGCCTGCCTGTGAGCCTGCCTGTGAGCCTGCCTGTGTGCCTGCCTGTGTGCCTGCCTGTGAGAGTGCCTGTGTGCCTGCCTGTGTGCCTGCCTGTGAGTGTGCCTGTGTGCCTGCCTGTGAGAGTGCCTGTGAGCCTGCCTGTGAGCCTGCCTGTGAGCCTGCCTGTGTGCCTGCCTGTGAGAGTGCCTGTGAGAGTGCCTGTGTGCCTGCCTGTGAGAGTGCCTGTGTGCCTGCCTGTGAGCCTGCATGCCTGTGAGCCTGCCTGTGTGCCTGCCTGTGTGCCTGCCTGTGAGAGTGCCTGTGTGCCTGCCTGTGAGAGTGCCTGCCTGTGTGCCTGCCTGTGAGCGTGCCTGCGAGTTTGTACAGAAGTGTGTGATTATAACAGAAGCGCTAGAGCACAGGAGGCACACGTTTAATTATCTTTGATATACCACAACACGTTTCCACGGCAGCCCGCCGTCTTCATCAGGTGGATTTACGTGATGAAGACGGCGGACCGCCGTGGAAATGCGTTGTGGTATATCAAAGGTAATTAAACGTGTGCCTCCTGTGCTCTAGCGCTTCTGTTATAATCACACACTTCTGTACAAATATAATTTCCCCATCCTAGGGTTGCAGCAGGAGCAGCTGTGAACCAGAGTCTCCGCTAACAGAATCCAAAGGGCCTGTGGTGACGTAGCTGAGAACGGCACAGGGGCAGGTGATCGGCTTGCTCGAGTCACCTGACTGGAAGAAGGAGCTGCTCGTGGAGGAAACCCCGAATGCTGGAGTCCGGAGCCATCCACTGTGATACGCCGAGGTTGTGCAGGGTTGCACAGCCTGCAAAGGTGAGATGCGAACCCCCCACATCTGTTATTGTTGCCCCCACTAGACCACCAGGTACCGCTCATCGGTTGTGGTCCCCCCCCCCTTTTGTTCCACATGAGTGACAGTGAGTGTGTGTGTTAGTGTGTGCGTGAGTTAGTGTGTGATAAGAATTCAGACCAGGTTGGGGACATCAGTAAAAAAGAGGTCCAGCATAGGGGACATTACTGCACTATGGGGGTGAGGATGGTGACATCACTACAAAAGGCGCCAGAATGTGGACATTACTACACTGTGGGGGCCAGGATGGGGACATCGCTACAAAAGGGGATCAGCATGGGGGACATTACTACACTATGGGGGCCAGGATGGGGGACATTACTACAAAAGGGGACCAGCATGGAGGACATTATTACAAAAGGGGACCAGCATGGAGGACATTATTACAAAAGGGGACCAGCATGGAGGACATTACTACACTATGGGGACATCACTATAAAAGGGGATCAGCATGGGGGACATCACTACAAAAGGGGACCAGCATGGAGGACATTATTACAAAAGGGGACCAGCATGGGGAACATTACTGCAAAAGGGGATCAGCATGGGGGACATTACTACACTATGGGGGCCAGGATGGGGGACATTACTACAAAAGGGGACCAGCATGGAGGACATTATTACAAAAGGGGAGCAGCATGGGGGACATCACTGCAAAAGGGGATCAGCATGGGGGACATTACTACACTATGGGGGCCAGGATGGGGGACATTACTACAAAAGGGGACCAGCATGGAGGACATTATTACAAAAGGGGACCAGCATGGGGAACATTACTGCAAAAGGGGACCAGGTTGGGGATATTAGTACAAGAGGGGGACCAGGATGGGGACATTACAACAAGAAAGGGACCAATGGGCGTGGCCTAGCGCTTGGAGCTGATGGCCGCATAAACGAGGAGTTCTGAGACCCGGGGACTCTTCTGAGCGATTCCTACCCCGCATATCGCCGTTCTCACGCCGGTGCCTGCACCTGCGGCAGTCTAAAGATCTCACCCACCGAATGGACAGAGGCCGGAGGGGTAAGAACAAGCAATCCAGAAGTCTGGTGGACTTTTTTCCCCCAGCGAGCTCCTTCCCGCCATTAACTGCTAGCATGGCGCCGCCGCCCTCCTCTCCCTCCCGCTCAACCCGAGCTTCTAATAGAGGATCTGTATCCTCTCAGCCTGCAGCAGCACTCACCGCAGGCATTCCCCTGGAGGCTCCCATAACCCACACTATCATGAAAGACCTCCTGGCATCGCTGAGATCCTCACTCCAGGAGGATATGAGAAGCATGATGGCGGGTCTGCAGGGGGAGGTGAGAAGCATTGGAGCCCGCACCTCACAGCTTGAGGAGGAGATGGGGAGACTGATCCAGTCTCATAATGAGCTAATGGATGCTCACACAGCCCTGCAAAACAAATGGGAAAAGACTAACTTGAAAACCTTGGATTTAGAGGATCGCTCTCGCAGGAATAATGTAAAACTGCGAGGCATTCCTGACGATGTCCCCCCCTCTGACCTCCGCTCACTACTGCAGAACTTCATTGCCTCTGTGTTACCTGGCCTCAAACCTAGTGAGGTAATTGTGGACAGGATACATCGTTTGCCAAGACCTGCAATGCTGGATTCCTCCCTCCCTCGGGACGTATTAGCAAAAATCCACTATTACGAAATGAAGGATGACTTTCTGAGGGTCTTGAGACAGGGTGTGGAAATCCCAGAAGACTTCAAGCACATTGTTGTCTATGCGGACTTATCACCAGGAACTTTAGCCCGACGCAGGGCCTTTCAACCCGCCACGGCGATCCTACGGGACCAACACATCGACTATAGATGGGGGTTTCCGCTCAAGCTTCTAATACGCCGCAAAGACAAGACCTATATATGCCATACCCCGAAGGAAGCTTTATCCTATCTTCAGAAATGGAACCTGATCCCTCCAAACAGAAGTCCTCAAGCTGCTACTGAGAACTTTACTGCCTCGTCACCCCACTCTGAGAGAAACCTGGACCCGGAGTGAGCGACGAGATGAGAATTCTACAAGTTTAAATATAGATTAAGTCCCTGGGTCTCTCTTCCTCTTCCTTTTCCTCTCATCCATATTCTCTAATATCTTCTCTGTATCATCTCTCTACTTGATTTGCTCTCCCTACTCTTCTTAGCAAATCTTAACATCTTTCTACCTTTTCACTCTTCTCCCACTAGGGGTCGCCCTACCCTAACCTTGTCACCCTCTCCTAATCTAAATCTGATCTATCTTTCATATTCCCTATCTTACTCTCTTCTTATCCTTTCTTCCTCACTGCTCTCCTTTCTTCTCTTTCTTCTTACTTGCTTTCTTCTTTATCTTAAATTCCAATACGGATTTATTGCCCCCGTGAGTGTTTTTTTTTTTTTATTTTGCAGGACACTCCACACCACCCTAACTCTCTCTATCTCTTCTTTCTCTACCCTCTTTCCAAACTTACCTACTTCAATTGACCTTTGGCTGTAATCTAGAATTGGTTTCTTGTCCCCTGGAAATTCCCCCTTTCATCGGGGATTCCTGAGATCCGTGTGGGACTGGAGACCTCGTTTCATAAACATTCTGATTAGTCTAAAATTGTAAACTGTTATATATTGCTGATTGATCATTTGACCCCCCTCCAACCTTATCCCTACTTTCCTTGCTTACCCTCCCCCCCCCCTTGATACCTAAGTTTTATCCATCCCCAAGGTTAACTCCTTTCCAGATTGTGTTTCAGGCCATTAAGAAGTCGTGTTGAATATACTTCCTGATACATTGTTTTTGGTTTAACCTCAGATCTTCTTTTTCCAAAACTAGCTGAATCCCTGGTGGAGCCATCATGAGCATCAACATCGTTTCCATCAATGTAAACGGCCTGAATTCACCAGAAAAACGTTCTCTGGTCTGGCAACAGCTTAAAATGCTACGCGCAGAGATCCTTTTTTTACAGGAAACCCACCTCCTAGCCCAGGACAACCACAGAATGTCCTCTTCATTATATCCAACGCAGATGTTTGCTAATGCAGAAAACAAGAAGGCGGGTGTGGCAATTTTCATACACAAGTCCATAGCCTTTCAGCTGATTGAACAGGTTAGTGACCCTCAGGGGCGTTTTGTGGTGGTCCGTGGCCTGATTAATGATGTAATGTACTCCCTGGTGTCCGTATATGGGCCCAACAAGGGGCAGGTCAAGTTTTTTCGTTCTCTGTTAACGAGATTGGACTCTATCACCGCCGGTCTAGTACTGGTGGGGGAAGATTTCAACCTCCCAATGAACAAAAGACTGGACTGTTCTACCCCATCCCAGTGCCGTGGTGAAATGGGCGATCTACCATACGATCACCATTTACACGATATATGGCGCTACTCACATGGTGAAGAGAGGGACTTCACATACATGTCTCCGCGATTCCATACATACAGCAGGATTGACTACTTCCTGGTGAATGACGCCCTTCTCTCCTGTTGTCAGACAGCCTCGGTCGGGCATATTACGTGGTCAGATCACGCTCCCATTTCCCTCACAGTCAAAGATCCCCGTCAGGCATCTCCCACAAGCATATGGAGAATGAATGATCACATGCTATCTTTTCCAGACAATATAACTCAAATTTCATCCCACATTGATGAATACTTCACCATCAATGACACCCCTGATGTGGACCCCGAAACCCTCTGGAATGCCCACAAGGCAACACTCAGGGGATTCCTCATTCAGATGGCCTCGAGGATTAAGAGGGAGAGGGAGGGAAGGGTCAGAGAACTTACCCAAAAGATAGCCGACTTGGAGAATCTTCACAAACGACTCCCTACCTCCACAACATTGACTGAACTAACTACCGCACGACATTCTTTGCACTCTCTCCTCCTAACCAAAGTAGAGCATAACCTAAAAAAACTTAAAGCATCATATTATGGAATGGGGGACAGAGCGGGCAAGTTACTGGCCAGACGGGTTAAAAAAAAGCGTAAAGAAACTAGAATTGCTCATTTAATCCGGGTGGATGGGCAAAAAATACAAAACCCTTTACACATTGCAGAGGAGTTCAAAGACTACTACTCTGACCTTTACAACCTGAGAGAGGATCCCGCTACTCCACAACCGACATCAGATATTGTTCAAAGCTTTCTTAATAAAGTAACACTTCCCAAACTAACATCGGAACAATCCGCCCAACTGAATGGCCCTTTTACTGAACAAGAAATCATCTCGGTGGTGGTCTCCCTAAAAAAAAAAAATTCGGCACCAGGTCCCGACGGATACCCCTACCAGTATTACAATACTTTCCTACAACAATTAGCTCCCAGACTATTAACTCTGTTTTCCTTCTGGAGACGTCAAGGAGCTGTTCGTCGCGAAGGTTTAGAGGCTACAATAACAGCTATCCCCAAACCCGGAAAACCCACTATATCCCCAACAAATTTCCGCCCTATAGCGTTACTAAACAGCGATCTGAAAATATACGCAAAGCTACTGGCCACACGACTAATAGAAGTACTACCATCTCTTATAGGTCCGGAGCAGGTGGGGTTTGTCCCGGGCAGACAGGCCGCAGATGGCACCAGAAGGGTCATTGACCTTTTGGATCTGATGGAGCGCCGGTCTACCCCCGGTACTCACTAGACGCGGAGAAAGCGTTCGACAGAGTGCACTGGGGGTATCTGGAAGCTGTCCTTGAACGATTTGGTATAGTGGGAGGATTTAGGAGCGCAGTCATGGCATTATACTCTTCTCCCTCGGCAAGGGTAAGAGCCTCTGGCTTTCTATCATCCCCGTTCGAAATATCTAACGGGACACGACAAGGATGCCCCTTGTCCCCGATTATTTTTGTTTTGGCCATGGAGCCACTGGCTGCCATGGTCAGAGCCGACCCGGTGATTAGGGGTCCACTTGCCGGGGGGAGAGAACACAGAATCGGGCTCTATGCCGATGATGTGATCTTTATCTGTACTGATGTCATGACTACGATCCCCCGAATAGTGAAGTTATTGGAGGAATTTTCAGAAGCCTCTTATTACAAACTTAATTCCTCTAAATCCCTACTGTACCCGATCAATATACCCCTGACCAAGCTCAGAAACTTCGCTCTCAACTCCCATTTATCTGGTCGCCTTCGGGGATCCCCTACTTGGGAATACAGATTCTCCGAACTGACAAAATAGTACAACGCAATTTCGATGAACTTTTTCAGAATATTAACGCGGGTTTAACCTCACATGCGGGCCTCTTTCTCTCATGGATCTCCAGGGTACAAATCATTAAGATGATATATTTACCAAAAATTTTATATATCCTCTCAAGCCTTCCACTAACTTTTACCAAGCGGATGATAGCTTCATTGCAGTCTTCCTTGGGGAAGTTCATATGGAACAATAAACCACATCGTGTAAGTGCCAGGGTCCTCAACTTACCAATTGACTGTGGGGGAATGGGAGCCCCAAATATTAACTCATATTACTTAGCAATCCACCTCTCTGCGGCGCGAACTTGGTGGGCTGACGACCTTCAACCCCTATGGATGCAAATTGAAAAATCACTGACGCCCCGTAATTCTACTAAATTACTATTAGAAATGTCCCTGCTAAAACCCTATCGCAGCCAAACACTTCTAAAATCAATGACGACGCTGCTCAAGGTTTGGAACCTTAGCGGGAGAAGCCTTCTCCCATTTCTTTATAAGAATATATCAATCCTTGCTGCGGAGCTGTCTGTGGAGTCTTTGTCTCTTTTCCATTGGAGATCTAGGGGGGTTCTGCATTTACACCAGGTCCTAGACGGAACCACCCTCAGACCTTTTGCCGAACTAGTCAGTCAGTATGAGCTCCCCCGCTCTTCTTTTTTCTGCTATTTGCAACTTCGACATTTCCTGAATACTAACATTTTACCTACGGTTGATGTTTCATCATTCGATGGCTTGATCCAGGGCTTCTTCAAATCTTCCACCCCCCCTGGACACGGTGTCTCTGTAATGTATGGTGCCCTGGCCAGACGGGATGGTTCCAGCAAGCTCCCATATATGGTAAATTGGGAAAATCTCCTTCAATTTGAAGCTACTCTGGAACAATGGCAAATGGCAGCCCACTGTAGCACGGCTTTCTCGCGCTGTATAAACCATCTCGAGCAGATAAAGAAGTTACATATGGAGTGGTACCTTACACCCCTCAAGCTGGCCCGCTTTACGAGTCATGGCTCGTCCTCTTCCTCTGCTCAAGATTGCTGGAGGATGTGCGGTGGTATAGGTTCATCCCTACACATGTGGTGGTCTTGCCCGGTTCTGAAATCCTTTTGGAGACAGGTTGAATCGCTTGTTACCACCCTCTCAGGCATCTCCTCTCAGTTGTCTCCGATTATGGCCTTGCTGGGTCTAGGTGTGGAGGAGATTCCTGCCCCGATCCGTCCGATAATAGCCAATGTTTTTGTCGCAGCGAGACACTGCGTTGCCAGATGTTGGAAATCTCCAAGATCTCCTTCCCTCAACGATTTACTGGACACCTTAAATACCCATTTTCAATACGAGCTAGCCTTGTCCCACAACTGCATTACTCGTTCCAAAATACTTTCCTGGTGGGGGCCGTGGATCTCTTCCTCTCACAACACTGTTCAATGTTAAACCTGTTACACTGTTAATAATTATTAATCATTAATGACCTACTTAATTCATTCTCAAATATGCTCAAATCTGGATTAACCGGGAGTCCCCTTTCCCTTCCCCCCCTCTCACCCCCCCTGTCTTCCCTTTACCTTCCCTCCCCCCCTCTTTTTCTTTCATCTTTTTAACGGGAGCAGTTGTTCCCGGTTTAAAAAAGCCTAAGATAAATAGGCCTAGATTTGAAGGTTGCCTACAGACATATTAGTATTTAACATACATGCCTGAATTCAAATTTACTGTTACTGTACCTGTTAATTTTGTTTGCAAAAATAAATAAAAACTATTGCAAAAGAAAGGGACCAAGATGGGGACAGTACTACAAGAAAGGGGTCAGGATTTTGACATTACTACATTGAGCAAAAAAATCTGGTATTACTAAAAATGTCACTTAGGCTGCTTTCACATCACGTTTTGCGCTGTTCGCGGCAGTTGTGGTGAAAAAAAAACGCAACTGATGGAGTTACCGCATAACGGCAGCGATCGTGGCACACTTGCGGCAAGCCCCATACAATGTCTATGGGGATTGCAGTAAGTGTGTGGCAGGTGCGGTTTCGGCACTTGCGGCAGGTGCGGCGCGAAAAAAACACGGTATGCAGCATTTTTTTTTGCAGCCACAAATGCTGAAATCGCACTTGCTGCACACTTATCGCAAGCCCCATAGACATTGTATGGGGCTTGCCGCAAGTGTGCCACGATCGCTGCCGTTATGCTGTTATGCTGTAATCGCGGTAGTTGCGTTTATTTCACCGCAACTGCCGCGATCAGCATTTACCGCTGATGTGAAAGCAGCCTTAGTCCTACAAGCAATGCGACCCCCCGATATCAATATTTTTCTATGTGCGGCCCACCAACCCAGCCGAGTTTGAGACCCCTGAACTAGATGGACTTAAAGTCTTCCTTCAACCTTAAAAACTATGTTACTATGTATGTATGTAACATCAGACCTCATGATGGTGTACTCATGAAAGACAGTCAGCCTCACCAAAATGAGTGGCCACTCAGTCTAGTCACCAAAAGCTTGCAAAGCCTGGATGCGAATTTACACAAAGTCATACTCAGAGTCTAAACTTGGTGAGAGTGAACTCTTCGTCAAGTCAGTGGCTGAACTTGTTTTGTTGCTTTTGCCAATAGAGTCAATTAGTCACATTAGCTCACGCCAAGCAAGGAGTGTTCTGCCCATTTAGATTTAGTGGTAGAAATTGATGCTAAATTTGCTACATGTTATAACCTGTATAATGTAACATACGGTATCTAGTTGTGATGTTTAAAATGATTAGCAACATCTGGCAGCATTACTTGCATTATTCAGCGTCTTCTCCTTTAGGATCCTAGTGCATTGTGGGTCAGACCCTAGGCATTCGCACATAGCATCAGCCATTTTAAGATATGATTTATGCAGAGCACATGTGTTAGCTTTGCTATTGCATTGCTCTTGAAAGCTCTATCATCTTTGCGAAAGCATATCTGATGAGAGTATTACTTCTGTGTATTTTACATTGTTAAAGTTTGTTGCTAGGTTACATAGCAATCATTTTACATAGGTATTAGGTCTGTTAGGAAGCATGAGTCCACATGTAAGCCTCTATCTTGCTGTAGGATCTTCTGTACTGTATATTATCATAACTGTTTTATATGATATGCCCAAGACTGATTTGTGTTATCTGTATTCTCCTAGTTTTACAACTTCACACACTGTTGATCAGTAAATCCGTTAGACTACAGAAGGAGCAGTCTGTTTATTTGGAAACAGAGAAGGCTTATGATGCATACTGGACTGAGTATAAATGTGCAAGAAGGCAGAACACTCTACAGGTGAGAGAGAGCACCGGAGGACCTCACTCACCATAGGATCTTTCAATTTTAGAAGTGTAAGAGACTTATTGACACTGACAATAGAAAAATACAAACTGTTATCCACTGGGACGTATTGATCTTTGATGGCCCAAGTACTGTCCACCATTGTACAAGGTATGATAATATGTAAAATAGTATAGCTGCAGGGCATGTGGCAGTGCAAAATGACATTGGTCAGCTTTCTGATGCATTGATGCTTTGTGGCAAATGGTGCCTGGCAATTTTTTTTTATCTATGTGAACCACAAATCAAATCTCAAAATGCTCAAATTCTTGTGAACTGAGAGTTTCGTGACAAGGTAAAGCCAAGACTACAATTTTCTGTGTGTAACTATCAAGACTTTACCATGTTAGGCTGGGGTTCCACATAAGCCCTCAGTCCGTTTTTGGCTTCAGTTTTCTCATTTTTTTTTTCTAAGTCCAAAAACTGACAGAAAACGGATTGGATGTAATAAACACCCTGTCCGTTTTTCTCTGGAGCTCCAAACATTGCCCTGTCCGTTTTTGAGTCAAAAACGTTGCTAGCAACGTTTTTGGCATCAGTTAAAAAACGCATGCGTTTTCATGCGTTTTTTTTAACATGGGGCCCTATGGGAAACGCATGCGCGAACGCATGCATATGCGCACTTGCGTTTGCGCATGCGTTCGCGCATGCGTTTTTTTAATGAAAAGTCCAAAAACGTTCAGGAGTGCAGGAGGCTCAAAAAGCACCCAGAAAAAAACGGATTGGTGATGAAAATCACTTCCAAAAACGGATTTCTATGTGGAACCACAGCCTTAGATTAAGCCGCTAACTTGTCATTTTTTAATATAAAAAATGCATAAAAAATAGCAAATTCTACATGTGCTGCTACAATGAAATTAGAGAAAACAAAATAAATTTATATTAATTTATATTTTCTTGCCATGAAATCAATAAAATGTTTTATAAAATTTAATGTTGAAAAGTTTTATATATTTTATTATAAATGACACAACATTGATTTTCCAGATTTTCAACTTCTTAAATCTACGTTAGTATAGACAATTTTTCTCACAATGTGTCAGGGAGAAGGAAGAATGTTCTACATTACAGTGTAGATATACAGTATTGTGACACCTGTATTCTTTTTTGCCTAAACATGCTGTATTATATCATTGACTTATGTCTTGGTTTTTACTCAACACCAGTTAGTTTCAGTCTACTAGACTTTTCTCATAGACTTTATTTCCTAAGTGAGCCATGGAACCAATACACAGTACCTTACTGTGTGTGGCATTGTTCAGTGTTTTTTTTACTGTATTTTACAGACTTGGGCAGGGCAGTTACGTGCTATGGACAGGTAAAGTGTAACCTTCACATCATATAATGGAAAATAATAATGAAAAATCAAAAGTTTTAACACAGTTTCAAAGCAAAATGGCCAATTATGCAGACTCTGATTGGAGTGGAATCCATTTTTCTCAGGTGTGAAGAAACATAGAAACAAAATATTTCTCCATATTCTCCATTTCGTCAGTCTGTGAAAATCGGACTGCACTCGGTCATGATTCAACTGTGTTCTGATTTTTTTAGACCCATAGACTTGAATGGCTGAAATGCAATCCAATTCGCAGAAACTAATCATGCATGCTGCAATTTTTTCCTCCATTCAATTGATCTGAGGTAAAAAATGGACATGTGCACTGCCTCATTGAATAAGTTGGTCCAAGTTTTATCTGATTTTGTGACGGATCACACTCAGACCAAAAATACGGTTCTGTGCAGGAGACCTAAAAGTCACAGTGGCTCAGACAAATTAATTGCAATTAGCTTACCTATTGATGGACAGTTAATTTGAAATTGAGAGTCATACACAGGAACACATTTTATCAATTCACAAAAATATGCAACACTTTATTTGTATATAGAGAGAATTCGAGAAATCTTAATGTAGCAGAAATGGACAAAGTGCACAAACTTAAAGAAGCCTTTTTATAGTTTTATCATACACTATAGATGTGTCTACAGACACAAAATATGCTTTAATTAGAAGACTGTTACTTTATGAAAAATTCAATAGTCACAAAAAATAGATGCTTTCATTTGCAGAGTCCGTTATACAACAAATAATTACATTTTATAATGAGGAAACATAATAAATAAATCCTATATACTTTTCAGTTTGTTCCTTTAGTAATAAAACATTAAATGTCAAGAACTGCAAAAGAGGAATAACAACGAGGAAGGCACAGGTGGGTTTTATATATGAAACACCAAGAAATAATATGGCAGTGTATGTTGTAGTGACTTCAGCAGTAAGCACATTGTAGCTCTGCAGGACGAATGGACTACAATGGGAGGTTGTAGCTTCCCTTATTATATTCTTTCTAAAGGGGCATATTGTTTTGGAATGGATGCCATGACAGATGGATGGTTGCATGTGAGTTTGGATACGTGAGACAGACGAGTAGCTGACACCACAGCATTTTAAGTAGGCTTGTCAAACTGAAAACAGTGACCCTAGGAATAAGTCTCAGAATACCCCTAGGAACTAAAATCAATCATCAAAGAACTGATGTCAAACATTTGAAACCATTTACAAATGGTACAAGGTCTTTAGGGTCCAGAGTTATGAACTAGATACGTTTTATACTTTTGTTTGTAACCCTGATATGTATGCAATTTAGAATAGGGCTGGCAAAGAGAAAATCTTAATATCTCATTGGTGAACGCTCTGCTACTTGTTATCCACCATCCAGTTCTCTTCTTTGGATTGTTTCATCTCTAGCCTCTTCCCTATAGACTAGGACTTCCAGCCTGTTCAGGCAACAGAGATTATTGTGCATCATAATGCCATGGTGTTAACGTTGGAGTAAGGTGATTCCCTGTAGGGTTAA
This sequence comes from Allobates femoralis, assembly GCA_033576535.1. Taxonomy (NCBI): domain Eukaryota; kingdom Metazoa; phylum Chordata; class Amphibia; order Anura; family Aromobatidae; genus Allobates; species Allobates femoralis. The sequence goes on along the minus strand of JARQOC010000004.1, from coordinate 437,771,788 downwards.
CGTTGCAACCTTATAACACACAGTTACCTCTGAGGCGTGAATGCCGCCGGACGTCTTGGAGATGTGGCGTGACAACAGAAAAAATGGGACAAGATGGCGAACAGCAGGACTGCTCAAGAGATATTATTTATTTTTATAAAACAATACTCACCTCTATGGCCGCCCTGCTGCTTCCTGTCTGGTGCTCTTATTACTGTTGTTCACCACACCACATCTCTGACCTCTTCACTATGGCTCAGAATTTCCAGGCACATTCAGGCCTGAAAGGTTACTGCATGCCATAAAGTTGAGACATCAACCTCATGACCTAATGACACACTGAGCTTAGAAGTTTGGACTTGGCCGGAAGTCTTAAAGTTGTGATGTACAACATCAGAAAGAAAAGCAATCAACGAGCAATGGAGCAAATGGAGAGATAAGTATTATTTTTTTTTTTAAACAAATCCATCCTCACCTCACCGTCCGGTCCTCCACTTTCAAACACCTGGTGTGCCACATCTCTGGCCACTTCACTGTAGGTCAGGACTTTGGGCATGTCCATGCCAGAGCTTACTGCATGTCATAAGATTGCGAGCTCTGCCTTGGACATAGCTGGAATTCCTGGCCTATAGTGAAGAGGCCCAAGATGTGGTGTATGATGACGGAAAGAAGAGGACCGGTTGGCAGTCGAAGAGGTAAATGGTGAAGTGAGTAAATTAGTTTTTTTTCTAACATCCAATATTATTAACTAGGGGTCATACTTATCTCAGATATTCATAAATTGAGGACTGCTGATAATCTGTGACAAAAGTCTAAAGCTTAAAATAGGATTTCTGCTGTGTATTAAAAAAGATTAGTCCCAAAATAAATGAATTAATAAAATTAATGTGCATATTTTCTGAAGCAAATGCACTGTGCATTTGTTATTCCATGCTTTATTTTTTTTACTGAGCATGTGAATGGGCACAAAAGGACCATGTATCACCAGCAATAAGTTAGTGGTTTTGGCCAAGATTTGGGTGAGAAAATTGAATTTTCTACAAATGACTTAAAGGGGTTTTTCATCATGGACAACCCCTTCTTAATCACTCTTATTAAATAAAAAGGGCTGCCCCAGATTAGTGATAGGTAAATGTAATGTCCCTGATTATGCTCTGGGGTCTGGAGATACCCAAGACCATAATCACAGTAATATGTAAAATATAATAAAAATCCTTGTACTCACCACACACCTCTCCAGTCTTTTTGCTCACTATTCATTGCCACTTGACTGGTCCTCGTTTCATTTTCAGATTGGCATCACAACAATTAAAATCCTCCAGACCTTGAATGCAAGGCCGATACGTCTATGTTTGCTAGGCCAAGTAGTGATTTCGGTGCATGTGCCCACAAACACAGTGGTGCACAGTTTGATGTTATGGGCCCCATATGCAGAACTTTCCAGGGCCTAGTAAACCTGGAATCCTTGACCTAGGCCTGGAGGATTTCAGCGTCGCTGATGTTGTTCAACAGATTCAACAAGTACCAGATGGGTGGCGGTGAGTAGCGGAGGGGCCAGAGAGGTGAAAGGTATTTTCTAACATTTTGATTGATTCTATAGTTCAGAAAATAGCAGCCATCAACCTCCACCTTGCTGAATTCATATGGAAGTAAATTACAAAAAATGTATATTAATGCAAATGATTTTTGTAAATTCAAGTAGAATTAATACCAATCCAATGTGTTCACTCATCCCTATTGAAAGGTATATTTTAGAGATGGTAACCATAACCTTGGATGAATTTAGGTATAGGTTTAGAGAAATGAGTGCACACATTGATACTATATTAGAATTTACACCACCATCTTAATCTCCAATGCATACAAACAAAATCATAGAGCTGTGGTTTTCAGGTGTAGTTAGGGGTGGGCCTAGGGTGCAAAGTGTTGGGAGGTATCAGGGGTTATATGTGCCAACAATTCACTACATAGAAAACTAGTTGCCTTTAGTTAATGAAAGCACTGTAAATTAATAAAACAAAGTCTAAACTTAATTCAACTCAGTAACTTCTATATTTTATTAAAATATAGAATATAAAATATGTGGTCCATGGTGATAACTGCAGTATTTTGTGATATAAAAGCAATTCATAGCACTCAATCATCGAGATCATCAAATACAGCAGATATAGAAGTTGTTTTTTTTTAATTTTGTTGACAGTTTTCCCAATGATTAATCCCTACTTCATAGCTATGTTTGGATTTATATTCACGAAGCTGACTTATTATTCCGGTTTACTCCATACAGAAATGATATTAATTTGTTCAGATAATAATATTTTGTCAAATTTAATCTGATCATTTCAAGTCCACTCTAAAATAATTTTTTATGACATATCAGCTACAGGAATACCTAGGCCTGAGTTTTGTAAAGATATAAATATATATATATTCAATAGAATATATTAAAGGTGTGAAATTTAGATTCCTATTCTAAATCCTATTCATATGATTTAAAGGCTGTATCTCATAGATGGAGGATCGGCCCAATATATTTCCTGTGCAGAAATATAGAAGTAATAAGGGAACTTTTGTATACCAGGTCTAAATCATTTCATACAGAAGATATCCAGAAGCACATGACAAGCCGAACATGTCCATAATTTACATAAAGCTCAGCTAAAAAATTGACCTGTAAGTAAATGAAAACTGTACCAGGACATCCTTATGGACCACTTAGCCCTCACCCTTACTTCACCAAAGTGTAAAGCAGCAAGTATTCGACTCATGAATCTAATCTGAATTTCATTAATAATGAAAATAGTGACTACTGGTTTTATTCAGTTGACGTGGAATGAGCTTCCATTTCCCATTGTTGATAGTTTTCCTGTATTGAAAGGTAAGAAAAGTAAAGACATATTTTCAGGAATGTTTCAGAATGTGCACTGCGCATTCTCTGAATCCGGCCAGTACATCGAATTCACCCCACACTCCACAGGACCGGAAATGACGTGCCGCAGCGTCATACCAGGAAGCAGCCCACAGCTTGGAAATTAGCTTATCACTCCCACCGGGGCATGATAACCACAGAGCAAGGGGGAAAATGGGAAATGAATCTGTAGAGAATGCCCAAAAGTCTACACGATGCCTCATAACTGGAGGGGGGGGGGAGGATGTGAATGTAAGTTATAAAAAGCATTTCTTTAACCGTTATACTACACATTAAGGTCAGATGATGCTTAGGGATGTAGTAGGAAGCTGCAGGGACAGGAAGTGATAGATTTGGGGGCATAAACTAGATGACAGGTTCCCTTTAATTATATTGAGATGAGATTGAGACATTCAATATGTTTTCAAGCAAAAAATGTTTGGGGAGTTTTTCGAGGAATTTTTATTCCTTGAAGAGTTTTTGGAAAGTTTTTTAAAGCATTTAGGATTTTTTTTTATCTAAATCATTTATTTTTTCCGCCTAGTTTAGACTGGATTCCATAAACAGACTCTTGTAGAGAAGTGAAATGCACATTAGTTTTTCTCACCTGGCATTTTTCTAAACCTAAAGAGAATAAATGGTCAATTTGAATAGCAAAATGGTTTTATAATATAAATAAATAAAAGTCTTTCAAGTGTTTTTGAAGTGATTTTCAAGCGATGTGGAGCTGCTCCATAGGACTCAACAAAAAGCTCTGTGCACACATACCCTAAATGGCCACAGACAAACCAAATGCTTGATCCATTGTAGATAATAAAAAAATAATAATATATATTCACTTACGTAGTGCTATTAATTCCACAGATATATCTACTGTGATTTATTTTGCCTCGGAATAAGGAATGTCATTAAATTACTGTCTCCCTGGCACCCATCTATACTACTTTTTCCTTTTTGTTTTTGCAAAGAAACCAATATTCCTGCAGAGGGGGGTATAACAATTTATACAGGAAGTCAATAAATAGCCATAAAATAATACTATAGGAATGGTTAACTATGACTAAGATGTTGAGAAAAAAGTTAAAAATGATTTTGGTAGCTAGAAGGATAAAAATGTTGAATTAAAAATGTTTTCACTGCAGAAATATATATCACTTAAATGTGTTAATAGATTAAAAGAAAAGAAAAACTAATATTAAATAATAAAATTGTTCAACTCTTTGACCAACATAGGTTTCATTTTATCTGATGCTGCTGTTGTGATGCATTGTTGTCCAATGTACCTGGTCACATAACCATTGTGAAAAAATCCAAAATTATTCCAGAAATATTTTAGGCATCATTGACCTTATCTATCATAGCCATAAACATAGGAAAAAACATTTCGTATCACTAGAGTACTAAAAAACGTTTCACTTGCTATATTATAGCATAGTCCAGCAATAACTGAATATTTGGGAATATCTGTGGCACAAAATCCTCAGAGCTCCCATACACATTACACTAACATCAGCCAAAACCACCAATTTTATCAAGTTTGGCTAGCAGTTTATTGCATATGGGGTTCCCTGACAGATCATTGTTGTGGGAAAAAAGGATCCGGCACGTCCGATTTGGGACTTCAGATCATTTTGTTATCAAAGAGAAGACACCACCAGAGATGTCTTGCAGGTAGTGGGCTCTCATAGAGAACACTGGAGTATAGTGAGTATTCGTCTTAATGGGAGAGTCAGGTGAGATAGCTAACTGCCAGCAGAATTATTATGTATGGGGGCTTTAATCACCAACTAGAAACTTGAGTTACCAAACTGCTTAAAGAATCAATTATAATGACAGGCTTTGGAACATTTACATATGGTGGATGGATTATGGGTGCCTTGCCATCTTTGCTTGACATCTATGTGTATTACCACTACTAGAATTTAACCTTTAGAAATTCTGGAGTTCTACACGTTAGTTAACAACCTAGCAATCCGCATTAACAGCTACTGTCCTGCTATTATAGTGTACTAGTAAAAAGGCCCGATGCAATTGCATCGGTAGCGCGGTGAAATGAATTGTGTGTATACAGGTGGGTCAGTGGGTAGCAGAGTATAGAGGCGGCTGTGTGGGTAGCAGAGTATAGAGGCGGCGCTGTGGGTAGCAGAGTATAGAGGCGGCTCTGTGGGCAGCAGAGTCCAGAGGCGGCGCTGTGGGCAGCAGAGTCCAGAGGCGGCGCTGTGGGCAGAAGAGTCCAGAGGCGGCGCTGTGGGCAGCAGAGTCCAGAGGCGGCGCTGTGGGCAGCAGAGTCCAGAGGCGGCGCTGTGGGCAGCAGAGTCCAGAGGCGGCGCTGTGGGCAGCAGAGTCCAGAGGCGGCGCTGTGGGCAGAAGAGTCCAGAGGCGACGCTGTGGGCAGCAGAGTCCAGAGGCGGCGCTGTGGGCAGCAGAGTCCAGAGGCGGCGCTGTGGGCAGAAGAGTCCAGAGGCGGCGCTGTGGTCAGCAGAGTCCAGAGGCGGCGCTGTGGTCAGCAGAGTCCAGAGGCGGCGCTGTGGTCAGCAGAGTCCAGAGGCGGCGCTGTGGGCAGCAGAGTCCAGAGGCGGCGCTGTGGGCAGCAGAGTCCAGAGGCGGCGCTGTGGGCAGCAGAGTCCAGAGGCGGCGCTGTGGGCAGCAGAGTCCAGAGGCGGCGCTGTGGGCAGCAGAGTCCAGAGGCGGCGCTGTGGGCAGCAGAGTCCAGAGGCGGCGCTGTGGGCAGCAGAGTCCAGAGGCGGCGCTGTGGGCAGAAGAGTCCAGAGGCGGCGCTGTGGGCAGCAGAGTCCAGAGGCGGCGCTGTGGGCAGCAGAGTCCAGAGGCGGCGCTGTGGGCAGAAGAGTCCAGAGGCGGCGCTGTGGTCAGCAGAGTCCAGAGGCGGCGCTGTGGTCAGCAGAGTCCAGAGGCGGCGCTGTGGTCAGCAGAGTCCAGAGGCGGCGCTGTGGTCAGCAGAGTCCAGAGGCGGCGCTGTGGGCAGCAGAGTCCAGAGGCGGCGCTGTGGGCAGCAGAGTCCAGAGGCGGCGCTGTGGGCAGCAGAGTCCAGAGGCGGCGCTGTGGGCAGCAGAGTCCAGAGGCGGCGCTGTGGGCAGCAGAGTCCAGAGGCGGCGCTGTGGGCAGCAGAGTCCAGAGGCGGCGCTGTGGGCAGCAGAGTCCAGAGGCGGCGCTGTGGGCAGCAGAGTCCAGAGGCGGCGCTGTGGGCAGCAGAGTCCAGAGGCGGCGCTGTGGGCAGCAGAGTCCAGAGGCGGCGCTGTGGGCAGCAGAGTCCAGAGGCGGCGCTGTGGGCAGCAGAGTCCAGAGGCGGCGCTGTGGGTAGCAGAGTCCAGAGGCGGCGCTGTGGGTAGCAGAGTCCAGAGGCGGCGCTGTGGGTAGCAGAGTGAGTGAGGTGTGGGTGAGTGGGGGCATGTGGGGGAGGTAAGAGGGGTAAGCAGGTACAGAGTGGGGGCATGAGCAGGGGCAGTGTGGGTGATTGGGGGGGGGAAGCAGGGGCAGTGTGGGGAGTGAGGAGATAGGGGGGGTAAGAGGAGTGAGCAGGGGCAGTGTGGGGAGTGAGGAGATAGGGGGGGTAAGAGGAGTGAGCAGGGGCAGTGTGGGGACTGAGGGCATAGTGTGGGGAGTGAGGAGATGGGGGGGTAAGAGGAGTGAACAGGGGCAGTGTGGGGAGTGAGGGCATGGGGGGGGGGGTAAGAGGAGTGAGCAGGGGCAGTGTGGGGACTGAGGGCATAGTGTGGGGAGTGAGGAGATAGTGGGGGGGTAAGAGGAGTGAGGAGGGGCAGTGTGGGTGAGTGAGGAGATAGGGGGTTAAGAGGAGTGAGGAGTGTGGTTGAGTGTGGGTAAAGCAGGGGCAGATGTGGGGGCAGAGGTGCGGGCCGGCGCACCTGTAACCTTACTTGAGGAGCGGAGGGTGGAGGAGCGGGTTGTTATGAGTCTGCAGGGCATGGGGGGGCGTGCAGGATACAATGCTAGTGCGGCGGCGGCGCCATCCTACCGTGATCCGCTGCGGCGGGCTGCGTCATTGAGGAAGGCGTCGGGTGATGGTGGCGGCGGCCGCGGCGGGCCGAGTCATTGAGGAAGGCATCGGGTGATGGTGGCGGCGGCCGGTTTTCTCCTGGCGCTCCCCCTGGCTGTTGTCACTTGTGCCTGAGGGATCGCACTGTCCTAGTGGAGTTCAGGACCTGTGGTGATGTCACAGTCACGTGACACCAGGTTACCATGGAGTAAGCTGGTGTCACGTGACTGTGACATCACCACAGGTCCTGGAGTGCAGTAGAAGAGGTCTGCAGACACTCGGAGCCTGCGGCAGCCACCGGCAGCGACCGGAATCCTGGAGGAAGCCTGGAGGGAGACGGCGGGGGCTCGGGGAGAGGTGAGCATATTTTTTTTTTTTTTCAAGTGTAGTGCGGGTCTGCGGCTCGTGATGACGCTGCGCGTCATCACTCGCAGTCCCGCAAAGCATGTTGGGATTCGGCGACAACGCCCGAAATCCCAACTGCGGATTATATAAGTAGATGTACATGAATAGGAAGCAATGAGCTATGTTGCAAGCTAAAAGTGCAAAATGGATTATGCCTTAACAAAATTGGCTGAGTGCAAATACAAAGTTTTTACAAGGAACAAACACATGTTAATATTAATGGAAAATTGGCTTTGTGTTTCTTCAAATTAAGGGTGTAGGACTTATTTCATAATTTGATCTTTTAACAATTTTGATTCAAACAAGTAAGAGAGAATGCTAAACCCCCTTCCCCTGCTAACTCTCTCATAGTTTTATGGTGACCCCCAGCCTATGGTTACACATTGTATTCGATATTTGCCACAGGATATATGGCTGATATTTCTGCCTCAGCCATGCTAGTTATAGCACGTCATTGATGTGATGTCAATGTTTATTTTCCATCGCTTTATGAATACAATCTTAACCTCACTTGTCATTGGGATATCCTACATAAGGTGCCATCTCCAAAATGCCTTTTTATGGAATAGAATGATAAAAGCCTTATAGTGGGGGAAATAAGTATTTGATACCTTGCTGATTTTGTAAGTTTGCCCACTGACAAAGACATGAACAGTCTATAATTTTAAGGGTAGGTCAATTTTAACAGTGAGATATAGAATATCAAAAAATAAATCTAGAAAATCACATTGTCTTAATTATATAAATGTATTTGCATTTTGCAGAGGAAAATAATTATTTAAACACCTACCAAACATTAGGAGTTGGCTCTTACAGACTAGTTAGACGCTCCTAATCAACTCGTTATCTGCATTAAAGACAGCTGTCTTAAATTATCACCTGTGTAAAAGAATCCTGACCACACACCCAATCAGTCAGACTCTAACCTTTACAACATCGGCAAGACCAAAGAGCTTTCTATGGATGTCAGGGAAAAGATGCTAGATGTGCACAAGAATGGGCTACAAAACCATAAGTAAGAGGCTGGGTGAGAAGTAGAAAAGTGTTGGTGCAATAGTAAGAAAATGGAAGAAATACAAAATGAGTGTGAATCGACATCGATCTGGGGCTCCATACAAAATCTCACCTTATGGGGTATTCAAAATCATGATGAAGGTGAGAGATCAGCCTAAAATTACATGAGGGGAATTTGTTAATGATCTCAAGGTAGCTGGGACCACTGCCACCAAGAAAACCATTGGTAACACATTACACCATGATAGATTAAAATCCTTGGTGATTGTGAGAGTGATTGGGAGAAGGTGCTGTGGTCAGATGAGACAGAAATTGAGCTCTTTGGCATTAACTCAACTCTCCGTGTTTGGAGGAAGAGAAATGCTGCCTATGACCCAAAGAACACCGTTCCCACAGTCAAGCATGATGGTGGAAACTTTATGTTATGGGGGTACTTTTCTGCTAAGGGCACAGGACTACTTCACTGCATCAATGGGGCAAAGGATGGAGCCAAGTACCATAAAATCCTGAGTGACAACCTCCTTCCCTCTGCCAGGGCATTAAAAATGGGTCGTGGCTGGGTCTTCCAGTATGATAATGACCTAAAACTCACAGCCAATGCAACAAAGGCTTGACTTGAAAAGAAGCACATTAAGGTCATGGCATGGCCTAGCCAGTCTCCAGACCTTAATCCCATAGAAAACGTAGGGAGAGAGCTGAAGCTCCGAGTTGCCAAGTAACAGCCTCAAAATTATATATATATATATATATATATATATATATATATATATATATTTATATGTATATATATATAGAGATATAGATATATACTGTATATATATATGATTGATATGCAAAGAGGAGTGGACCAAAATTCCTCCTGACATGTGGCAAACCTCATCATCAACTACAAAAAAGTATGACTGCCTGTGCTTGCCAACAATGTTTTTTTCCACCAAGTATTAAGCCTTGCTTGCCAGAGGAATCAAATACTTAGTTGTGGCACCCAAGGGTTAATGTGCCACAGAAACATCAACACAGGTTTACTCCCCACACAACACTACACTAGAAAGTGGGAGGAGTTTAGGTGGCACCTGCACTAGTGGGAAGAGCTAAGTTGTTTACCACAGAGCAGGAGTGACAGGTAGTTCAGTTTTAGTCACAGTTGGAGTTGATTCTGGAGCAGGAGCAGAGCCAAGTAGAAGTGGAGGTCCTGAGAGGTCTGAGGAGAGGAGACAGAGGAAGAGAGGAACATACCCAGGACAAAGAGTTACCCCAAAAACTTGACCCCGGGGAGGCGCTTAAGACGGATACCGGATCCGAGGCTGTGCCTGAGACAGACAGGACAGTAAACACCGGCATAGTGAAGGTCCACCATCTTCACAGCACCATAGCAAAGCAACACGGAGGGGTCAGTGACACAGAGGACTCAAGTTGCCCAGCATATTGGTACACGTGAGCAGAGACAGGGCCAGCAGTATAGCTACAAGCGGCAGCAGGGCCACACACAGCGCTTAAGTAGGAGGCCAAGGACCCGGTCAGGGTGGGAGCAACCTGGTACAGACTCCGTGGACGATATTGTGTGATATACCATCTGCAAGTAAAGACTTGGAAAACAACAGAAACCGTGAGTGTGTGTGATCCTTATGCTGAAGCCCCACTTGCCCTCATATACATGCAATTACCTCTACTCTCATCATCTTTACTCTTACCCCTACTCTCCTGCAGCATCAATAACTATCCTCACAGACTTTAACTACTACTACTCACTGCCCCGGGGAACCCAGTTCTGCCCACAGGAACTATTCTATCCAAGCTGCTATCCCATCATCCCCGGAGGTTCTGCAGCAGCGGCGGCCCCATTACTGGAAGCATATAGTGGGTGGCGTCACGAGTGACAAATCCCCTGTAAATAACCCCCATTTAATTGTGCGGGCCACGGTCTGGACCAGGACCGCCGTGACATCCCCCAGCAGTACCCCGGTCCGGCACCGAGTACCCAGTCCCAGTGGGCTCCACATAGTCACCTCTGAAAATGCAATTACATTTATATAATTTAGACAATGTGATTTTCTGGATTTTATTTTTGATATTCTATCTCTGTTAAAATTAACCTACCTTTAAAATTATAGACTGTTCATGTCTTTGCCAGTGAGCAAATTTACAAAATCAGCAAGGGATGAAATACTTATTTCCCCCACTGTATATAGTGTTGAAAATGTTTGAAATTTGACTATAAAGGTGCCTATAAAGGTTCTCTTATTTTATTGTGTTCCTCTTTTGGAGATAATTACTAAACGATGGGCAAAAACATTTATACCTAGCTAGATATTAATATTGAGCCCAATTCTCCCACATTTATCACTATTAGCAGCAATATTACATTGTGCATGTTAAGCTGACCTTCATAAAACATGTACTAAATGATGGCAAAACAAAAAAACACCAAGGCTTTTGGAAGATCCTTCAGATTTTAAAAGGCTACTGAACAGCCAAGCATTACGTGTACCTTCACTTTCATTGACATGAATTATGTTACTCTGAGCAAACCATACATGCACATATGTCTTTTGATATACCTTCCCCAATCTCTTCTGTCTTACTTTTTCATTATCTCAGTGCTGCCAGTCAGGGCCGGCGTCAGCACCCGGCGTACCCGGGCAAGTGCCGGGGCCCGACGGCTTGGAGGGGGCCCACCGGGCCCCTGAGGGCTAGGGTCACACTTGTGTTGTGACCCTAGCCTGACGCAAGTATTGTCTGCTGCAGCGCAGAGCGTTTAACGCTATGCGCTGCCAGCAACTGAGCCCATAGAAACCCGCAGTTTACATTGACAACCAGTGGTTGTCAAGGTAAACGTCGGGTTTCTATGGGCTGCCTCCAGCGCATAGCAGCGTTGCAACATACAATACTTGCATCAGGCTAGGGTCACAATGCATGGGGTCTCATGATCCTCAGTGTATCCAGGACTGTGCTGGCCATCAATGATGCTCAAATAAGGTGAAGTTTGTGTGGGGTCAGGAGGGATTTACAGTGTGAATGTAGCAGAGGTGAGTGTGTACTAGGTGTATGGCAATTAGGTGAAGGTTATGTGTGGGGTCAGGAGGGATTTACAGTGTGAATGTAGCAGAGGCGAGTGTGTACTAGGTGTATGGAGCAGAGCCGTGTGTGTACGAGGTGTACGGAGCAGAGCCATGTGTGTACGAGGTGTACGGAGAGGAGCCGTGTGTGTACGAGGTGTACGGAGAGGAGCCGTGTGTGTACGAGGTGTACGGAGAGGAGCCGTGTGTGTACGAGGTGTACGGAGAGGAGCCGTGTGTGTACGAGGTGTACGGAGAGGAGCCGTGTGTGTACGAGGTGTACGGAGCAGAGCCGTGTGTGTACGAGGTGTACGGAGCAGAGCCGTGTGTGTACGAGGTGTATGGAGCAGAGCCGAGTGTGTACGAGGTGTATGGAGCAGAGCCGAGTGTGTACGAGGTGTAGGGAGCAGAGCCGAGTGTGTACGAGGTGTAAGGAGCAGAGCCGAGTGTGTACGAGGTGTAGGGAGCAGAGCCGAGTGTGTACGAGGTGTAGGGAGCAGAGCCGAGTGTGTACGAGGTGTACGGAGCAGAGCCGAGTGTGTACGAGGTGTACGGAGCAGAGCCGAGTGTGTACGAGGTGTACGGAGCAGAGCCGCGTGCGTACGATGTGTACGTAGCAGAGCCGAGTGTGTACGAGGTATGTGTACCAGTGGTAGCCCCCCGCGGATTCCGCTCCTATAGTCCCAGCCACCTTTGCCAGCAGCATTCTTCTCCATAGTCTCTTCTGCCGCTGTCTGCATTCTGCAGCTCAGCATGGAGGGGCACGATGTCATCACTGTGCTGATATGTGCAGAGCGACCGGAGGAGACCGGAGCGGCAAGAAGAAAGGTGAGGAGAAAGAGAGATCTGGACTGCCAGACACTCCGCTTGGCTGCGGTGCCACCATATGGCAGTGCGGCTCCATTGAGCTGCTTGCATTATTTGTGTGCTTCAGGATGCTTGTGTATATACCAAGCATCCTCAGACGCACAAAAATGCAACATTTTGCATTTGAAGGGTATTTTTAAAAGGCGCAAGGGAACGCAATCGCATTTTAGCCCGCTCCTAACAATGTGTAATATACTCACTGTCAGAAATAGCTCTTGCTGGTTTCAGCAGTCACTGTTCCTGTAAAGCTGCCTTCACATAGGCATTTTTTTAAAAATGTGGCAGTTGCGGTAAAAAAAAACCTGCATCTGCCGCATTTTCCGTCTAGCGGCTGCACTTGCTTCACATTTGCGGCAAGCCCCATGTATTGTCTATGGGGCTTGCGGTAAGTGTGCGGCAATATATATATACATATATATATATATATATATATATATATAGTCCGCGATATGTACTTAAAGGGGGCCCACTGAGACCTTTTCGCCCGGGGCCCACAGAAACCTGGAGCCGGCCCTGCTGCCAGTCCCTGTTTTTTTTTTTATCAGGCACTGAGCAGGGCAATATATATAAGTCCACGTGATATGATATGTGTACGTAGACTCATATACACACTTTTTCCAACAAAAAGAAAGCTTGCCGTGCTGATCCAGTCTTTGGTTGTTTTCTTTAGATTTTCAGGTACTGCTGTTTGGCAATGCTTTATGGCCTTTTCAGTCTAAAGCAATACTTATGGACCAGTGAGCACTGCAATAGAAATCCATAGAGCTACTATATGAGTGGTCGCAGTCACATATATCTGGAGGATTTGGAGTACAGTAGTGCAGAAAGAGATGCTGATGGAACAGAAACACATACTGTGTGTTTATTCAGGAATTCTCTGTCGCCCATTGCAAGTCATATAGTTGCCATCAGCTCTTTGTGCCATATTGGCATCTATTTTTGATTCAGAGGAGTGGATGTTGAAAGTTGGCTACAAACAGGACTCCTGTGACTCTGGGTCAATATGGATAGGAAGTTTGTCACTCTCCTGATGGTTTCCATTATACAGAACTGTGTACCTGGAAAGAAAATAAAACAATTAATATTGGAATAAGTGGCATGACAAATGTCTAAACCAGTTCTGTAATGCACTTTTAACGAGTTGTATGGAGCTCCAAAACAAAGTTTATGGGGCCATATTGTAATGTTATATACATCTTATGTCATATTTTTCATCTGCCATGTTATGAAGCCATTCACCACATACCTGTTAACTACAACACATGGCCTGTTAACTAAACTCCTCAACAAAGAGCTGCAAGAACACATGGAGCCATGGAGCCTTAAGGAGATATCCTTTACCATATGTACTTTTAAAAAAGAAAGGCTTGGTTATATTGATTGAAAAGATTCACTGAACATACTGAGCTGCAACATAATTGTTGGAGTTGAGTGGATATTTTGTAATTCAAATTCGCTCATTCAACACGTTGACGTTAGCATGGTCTCAGATGCTCATCAATGCGGGAAATGGTGCCAGGCAAGTTTTTTATTTTTTTTTCCAAACTGCAAATTGAATCTCCAAGAAGAATTCACAACAAAGTGCAACTTTCAGGAAATTTGACTCAAAGTCGATCCTCTGTGGATCAATCTGATCGTCTCTACTACTTGGCTTTGGCGTACCATCATAGTATAACTGAAAACCACCTGGAAGCAAGGTTTTCTTTTTTAAGCAAAATCCAATTTACACATTTCACAAGTTTAACTTTGCAAAACACTGTAGGACATATTGAGCAATTCTTTCCACCATAGTTGGCTTTCAAATACGCCTTTCCAACATCATTATTGATAAGTATGCCTAGCTTTCCTCTTCAGGCTTCATTTGACAAAAGTGGTTCTCTGAGAGTCCACTGTGTGTGAGAATAATCGATGATCACCCTTAGTGTTTTGCAGCCACAGTCATCGATCAGCTTGTGTTTTAAATTACAATTTAGCATTTCACAACAAATTACAGTCTAACAGAACTTTAGAAGTGCATGAACTAATTCACTCCATCTAATACATTATCTACTACTGTGCTAGATCATAAAAATATTAATAAGATTTTGTGAGTTGTTAGAATTTAATATCGCTGTTCAAGTTTGCCTAACTTCAGCATACTTTTAAGTGTTGAATATATAGCTTTCTCTGCAAGCAATGTTCTGGATAATTGTACAACGTGATTGTTTTAAGATAATGTGTAATGTTTAAAAGAACATTGCGGAACAGGATACAGTATGTCAGTGCGGAATACACCAAGTAGTGTTGAACGTACTTAATTGGCTCTCAAGATGATTAGCTTTTCATTATAATTGCATTATTTGACTGCAGCCGCTGATTGAAATTCCCACATACAACTTGGAAATATCTAAACAAATGGGAATTAGAGAAACTGAACATACCATAAACCTTTCAGTAGACAGAGCAAGAGGAGCAAGACGCAACCTACCGTATGTCAGAAGAAAGCAGATGAGAAATAACAAGTACAAAGTAAAAACACTGTTGACTTCTTGAATGTTAGCGTTCCTCAATATGTCATTAGCCATAAAATTAAAACCACCACCATAAATGGTGCAGGTCCTTCTCATTTCAACAAACAGCCCCAGTTGTTGAGAGATAAACTTTAAAATACCTCTGAAAGTGTCCTGCATGATCTTTTTCAGCAATTCACACTACAGTATTTTCCCTATGGAATAAAATTAGACAGGCTAACCTCCCTAGCTGATTGTCTCAATCGACATTCAGCACCCATGACCAATTAAAGGTTCACTTGCTTTTCTAAGCTGGACTTCTGATAGCTACTAAAAATAAGTTGATCAATTTCAGCAGATAACACAATCTTAAAGATGTCGTCTTATGAACAGATTAAATTTTAATCAATAAATCTTGGCAAAATAAGAATTTCCACAGTTCGATGTGTTAAAAAATGTTCCTGTGCTAAGATAATGTTATATTATATGTCCCTGATATGTACTGTGTAACAGCTGTGCCTGAGCATGCTCTGAACATTATCTGAACATACCCCAGCTCCTGGGCAGGGGAGGAAAAAAATACAATGTAAAAACAGGAATGCATGGGATTACAACTACTTCTTTATGTGAGGTAAAACATTTCATTCCCTGATTTTAAACAAGCAGCAGTATGTTTTACCTCACAGAAAGAATCAGCTGCAATCCCATGTGCCTTATGCATTTTGTACCATTTTTCCTCCTTATAGATGAGAGTGGCAATCAAAAAACATCAGCAAAGCAACAATGTTTATAATAATTATGTTGTTAACACTGGTATAAAAGTCATTTGTTAATGTTACTATAGATCTCTTAACTAATTGTTATGCATGTATCTACTTAAACCCGGGTAAACAGGGAAGTAAAGCCTACAGCATTGCAGTCGCACCCATACCCTAATGGTTCTTCTACTGATTAGGGAATTAAGTCTGTGCTGGGGTTTCTATTTGAGTGATTAGGGAAACCTAAACAGCCATCAAGCGGTTTCTCCTTCCTCCTGAGGAACCAGAGGGGATCTTGCTGCACAAAACTAACTATGAAAAGAAAGATGTGCAGTGATAGACAAAAAACAAACAAACGTGAACAAACATAAAGCAAGTGCACAAGTGGACGAAGGAGAAATAATAAATACCTGCAATGGTAATCTTCCACAAACCTAACAGAAAACTACACAGAGAAAATACAGCACTGGTCTCTGCCTCAAAAGGCAAATTCCCTTAGCTGCAGGACTGGAAATTCTTAGCAGAAATCCACATAGAAATATAGCTAGCAAAGAATGCTTGAAAAATGAGACTGAAATTAGCCCTATCCAGGATGTGATAGGATACAGACAAAAGAAGCAATTGAAAACACCTGACTAACTGCAAACCAAAGAAAGAAGCAATAATAAACGAGCCATCTGTATTTGGTCAGAGACTGATCAGGCTGTGGCTTATAGGGAAGGAAGTGTGAGTCATGCTGGGAGGGGTCGGGGTAGCCAGGAGCTGGATGAAGGGGATCAGGGGAGCCTGGTGTGGCCCTGATACTGGAGTCCCTGGCTCGCCCTCTGACCTTTAGGGACTTAAGCTAGTGGCTTGAACCTCCTCACCTTTAGAGGTAAGAAGGTTCGAGCAGCAAGCCTAAGTCCCTAAAGCTCCTGAGAAGCCCTAGACCTAAGCCCCTACCTCCACCCATTGACCACGGAGCCCAGCAACTTCCAAGGGAAAAAAAATACAGCAACTTCAGATCAGCGTCTGCTCACACCAGGTCACATTCCAGAAGTGAACAGAATCAGCAACAACAGGTGGATGTGATCTGACCCATTCATGGCCGAGGGGTCGGGAGCAGCCAGCCCAGACACACCCCCTCAGCTCACCTAAGCATGAGTCATATTCATCACACACACCTGCTACAACCTGCTCCCACTCATGAGCTTCCTCTCTCCACACCGAGCAGGGAAAAAAAGGGCTTCATTTAAATCACAGCAGCAGCACTTATATACTACAATGCAGTCAATACGTAATAATGAGGTTACAGGATCGAGTCACGAAACTGGTGCAATACACTAATCCTGTGCATTATCACTATTATTTTACTGTTATTTCATATGCTGGAAAAAGATCATTTATGTTTTTTGAATGTATAATTTGTGATTATTTTACAATGATTATCTTACACTATTTTTCTTTCTAACTAGTTGTTACCTACTATACAATTGTAAAATACTGTACAATTTTGATCTCTAACATGTATTTACTTAAATTCTACGTATATTGTACATATCTGGTATAATGTTATTGGAATTACTGTAATTTTCATCCATGTTTTGTATGTATTATTTATTGAAATATCATATTGCCTGACTTGAATTGATTTAGAGCAATTTTCTAATATATAGTCCCACACTGCATCATTCATTGTAGAATACCTATTGTAGAATTTTTTGTGGTCTCATTGGCAAAATTTTATTGGAATGGTGTAAAACACAATGCTAACAGATGTTGCAAAATGCTACCTACTGCAAAGGCTACTATACAATTTGGTGGTGGTAGGGAGGATAATATTAAGAGTCTGCTTTTCAGTATTTGGCTAAGACTCCTTATTTTCAGAGCCTTCACTGCAATGACTGCTGTAAATCTGTTAGGGTATGTCTCTGCCAGCTTTCCACATCTAGAGGCTTACATTTTTGACCATTCTTCTTTGAAAAATAGTTCTAGCTCAGTGAGATTGGATGGAGAGCATCTTTGAACAGCAATTTTTATAATTTGCCACAGATTCTCAATGGGATCTAGCTCTGGATTTTGATTGAGGCATACAAATACCTAAAAATGCTTTGACCTTAACCATTACATTGTAGCCCTGGCAGTATGCTTAGCATCATTGTGATGAAAGGTGAACCTACACCTCAGTCTCAAGTCTTTGGCAGCCTGTAAGGCCACATGCACACATTGAGTATTTATTGAGTTTTTTTTACCTCAGTATTTGTAAGATAAACCCAGGAGTGGAACAATCAAAGGAAAAGTATCATAGAAACACGAGCCCCACTTCGGTATTTTTTACCCAATCCTGGTTTTGGCTTATAAATACTGAGGTGAAATCTCATCAAATACTCAAACTATGCACATGGCCTAACGGGTTTTCCTCCAGGATTGCCCCATATTTGGCTCCATCCATCATCAAGAAAAGTCACAGAAAAGCAACAGCCATCTTATATATAAAACCCGAAGGCCACATCCGGAACAGGCCACGCCTACTTCCGTGATGGCCTTCGCCCAGGGCTGGTGACGTCATCCAGTGCACTGTAGCCGCGCGCAGCCCGGCTACAGGCACCGGCACAGGAAGTTCCGATCTCGGAAGTTCCGTGTGCCCTCCAGCCACTCCCCTCCACCCTCTGCCCTCTGCCCTGAGCCCTCCAGACATGCCGCGCGCCTACAGAGAGGAGGGAGGGCGGGACTTCCTCCCCTGCAGCTCTGCCCGCCCCTCCTCTCCTCCTACAGTACATCTGATTCCCGGCCTGTGGTGAGTCTGCAGCCCCACACGCTGCTCTGTCCTCCAGTCTCTGTGCCTCCCTCTGACCCCTCCAGCCTGTGTGCCTCCCTCTGACCCCTCCAGCCTGTGTGCCTCCCTCTGACCCCTCCAGCCTGTGTGCCTCCCTCTGACCCCTCCAGCCTCTGTGCCTCCCTCTGACCCCTCCAGCCTCTGTGCCTCCCTCTGACCCCTCCAGCCTGTGTGCCTCCCTCTGACCCCTCCAGCCTGTGTGCCTCCCTCTGACCCCTCCAGCCTCTGTGCCTCCCTCTGACCCCTCCAGCCTGTGTGCCTCCCTCTGACCCCTCCAGCCTGTGTGCCTCCCTCTGACCCCTCCAGCCTGTGTGCCTCCCTCTGACCCCTCCAGCCTGTGTGCCTCCCTCTGACCCCTCCAGCCTCTGTGCCTCCCTCTGACCCCTCCAGCCTGTGTGCCTCCCTCTGACCCCTCCAGCCTGTGTGCCTCCCTCTGACCCCTCCAGCCTCTGTGCCTCCCTCTGACCCCTCCAGCCTGTGTGCCTCCCTCTGACCCCTCCAGCCTGTGTGCCTCCCTCTGACCCCTCCAGCCTGTGTGCCTCCCTCTGACCCCTCCAGCCTGTGTGCCTCCCTCTGACCCCTCCAGCATGTGTGCCTCCCTCTGACCCCTCCAGCATGTGTGCCTCCCTCTGACCCCTCCAGCCTGTGTGCCTCCCTCTGACCCCTCCAGCCTGTGTGCCTCCCTCTGACCCCTCCAGCCTGTGTGCCTCCCTCTGACCCCTCCAGCATGTGTGCCTCCCTCTGACCCCTCCAGCCTGTGTGCCTCCCTCTGACCCCTCCAGCCTGTGTGCCTCCCTCTGACCCCTCCAGCCTGTGTGCCTCCCTCTGACCCCTCCAGCCTGTGTGCCTCCCTCTGACCCCTCCAGCCTGTGTGCCTCCCTCTGACCCCTCCAGCCTGTGTGCCTCCCTCTGACCCCTCCAGCCTGTGTGCCTCCCTCTGACCCCTCCAGCCTGTGTGCCTCCCTCTGACCCCTCCAGCCTCTGTGCCTCCCTCTGACCCCTCCAGCCTGTGTGCCTCCCTCTGACCCCTCCAGCCTGTGTGCCTCCCTCTGACCCCTCCAGCCTGTGTGTCTCCCTCTGACCCCTCCAGCCTCTGTGCCTCCCTCTGACCCCTCCAGCCTCTGTGCCTCCCTCTGACCCCTCCAGCCTGTGTGCCTCCCTCTGACCCCTCCAGCCTGTGTGCCTCCCTCTGACCCCTCCAGCCTGTGTGCCTCCCTCTGACCCCTCCAGCCTGTGTGCCTCCCTCTGACCCCTCCAGCCTGTGTGCCTCCCTCTGACCCCTCCAGCCTGTATGCCTCCCTCTGACCCCTCCAGCCTGTGTGCCTCCCTCTGACCCCTCCAGCCTGTGTGCCTCCCTCTGACCCCTCCAGCCTGTGTGCCTCCCTCTGACCCCTCCAGCCTGTGTGCCTCCCTCTGACCCCTCCAGCCTGTGTGCCTCCCTCTGACCCCTCCAGCCTGTGTGCCTCCCTCTGACCCCTCCAGCCGTCCTCTGCCCCCTCCAGCCGTCCTCTGCCCCCTACAGTCGTCCTCTGCCCCCTCCAGCCGTCCTCTGCCCTCTCCAGCCGTCCTCTGCCCTCTCCAGCCGTCCTCTGCCCTCTCCAGCCGTCCTCTGCCCTCTCCAGCCGTCCTCTGCCCTCTCCAGCCGTCCTCCTGCCCTCTCCAGCCTCCAGCCGTCCTCTGCCCTCTCCAGCCTCCAGCCGTCCTCTGCCCTCTCCAGCCTCCAGCCCTCCTCTGCCGCCTCCAGCCTCCAGCCCTCCTCTGCCCCCTCCAGCCTACAGCCCTCCTCGCCCCCTCCAGCCTACAGCCCTCCTCTGCCCCCCTCCAGCCTCCTCTGCCCCCTCCAGCCCTCCTCTGCCCCTCCAGCCGTCCTCTGCCCTCTCCAGCCGTCCTCTGCCCCCTCCAGCCGTCCTCTGCCCCTCTCCAGCCGTCCTCTGCCGCCTCCAGCCGTCCTCTGCCGCCTCCAGCCGTCCTCTGCCGCCTCCAGCCGTCCTCTGCCGCCTACAGCCCTCCTCTGCCGCCTACAGCCCTCCTCTGCCGCCTACAGCCCTCCTCTGCCGCCTCCAGCCTACAGCCCTCCTCTGCCGCCTCCAGCCGTCCTCTGCCCCCTCCAGCCGTCCTCTGCCCCCTCCAGCCGTCCTCTGCCCCCTCCAGCCGTCCTCTGCCCCCTCAAGCCGTCCTCTGCCCCCTCAAGCCGTCCTCTGCCCCCTCCAGCCGTCCTCTGCCCCCTCCAGCCGTCCTCTGCCCTCTCCACCCTCCAGCCGTCCTCTGCCGCCTCCAGCCCTCCTCTGCCGCCTCCAGCCTACAGCCCTCCTCTACCCCCCCCAGCCTACAGCCCTCCTCTGCCCCCTCCAGCCGTCCTCTGCCCCCTCCAGCCGTCCCCTGTCCCCTCCAGCCGTCCGGGGGTGGCCACATGTTGACTCAGGATCCAGGCGCCGGAGAAGACGCAGGGTCGGTGGTAAGTATAGTGGAGTGTGTGTGTGTATGTGTGTTTATGCGCTGACCACTCTGCCCACGCCGCTGCGCTGACCACTCTGCCCACGCCGCTGCGCTGACCACTCTGCCCACGCCGCTGCGCTGACCACTCTGCCCACGCCGCTGCGCTGACCACTCTGCCAACGCCGCTGCGCTGACTAATCTCACCGCGCGCAGTGCTAGCCAGTGAGCCACCATATACTCTGCTACCCACAGAGCCGCCTGTATACACACAATTAATTTCACCGCACTACCCTAACTATTAGTAAATAAACTATACATGGATTCTAGACTACCCGATTCTTTAGAATCGGGCTGCCATCTAGTTACCAATATAAGCTCAGTTTGCCAATGTGCTGCACCCAGCCCCCATCCTGCATCTGACCTCGTTGGTAATGGCTGTTTTGTTCTCTGCAATTTTCTTTCAAATGCATGTCCTTTTCTTTGAAGCTATTTTTAAATCCATCCCTCATCTCAATAACTCTGACTAGCTTCCCTGTCCCTGCTGGAGAAAAGCATCCCCAGAGTATAATATTGCCAGCATTATATGTAACAGTGGGGATGGCTATTTAGGGTAATTTACCTTGCACCTGAAGAACATCTCTAGAATTTGCCCCTTTCTCACCTTGGAAACCACACAAACCCTCACTGTGGCCCTGATTCATTCTCGCCTTGACTATTGTAATTCTTTTTTAACTGTCCTCCCCCACACTAGATTCTCCTCTCTCCAGTCCATCCTTAATGCAGCAGCCAGGATCACCTATCTAGCTAACCATTACTCGGACACTTCTGCTCTATGCCAGTCATTGCACTGGCTGCCTATAGACTATAGGATTCAATTCAAACTGCTTGTTCTCACCCACCAATTTCTTCACAGTGCAGCACCTCCCTAATTCTCCTCCCTCATCTCTATCACCTTACCCATTCTCTTCTTTCTGGAAGTGACTTTAGACTCACTTCTGCATTAATCCGAACCGCCCACTCCCAGCTCCAAGACTTCTCCCAAGCTGCACCAATTTTCTGGAATGCTCTACCCCAAGAAATTAGATGTATCCACAACTTCTATAGTTTCAGGCGATTCCTAAAAACACATCTTTTTAGGGTGGCTTATCATGATCCCTAATCAAAGTCATCTAGACATAGCCTATTCACTCCACTAGTCACAAATGCATCACAAATAATGGTTGGTGGCCACTTATACTGCTCCTATCTGTTCCCCATCTCCTCAAGTTGACTATACCATCATTATAAATAAGCACCTGTACTTTGTATAACCCCCACGTCATTGTTAGATTGTAAGCTCTTATGAGCAGGGCTGTCATTATTTTGCTCTAATTATTGTATTGTATTATCCTTTGTATTGTGTTGTAGTTTTTTTAATTGTAATGTATTGTATTGTACTTTCTGATAACTGTTTCTTATGTTTGTTTAAACATGAACCTCTGAATTGTGAAGTGCTGCGGAATATGTTGGCACTATATATATATAAAAATTATTATTATTATTATTATTATTATATTATGTGCAGTATTAGTTTTCCACCTAACATAGCATTTTGCATCTAGCTCAAAAAGCTTTACTTTGGTCTCATTCGACTAAAGCACCGCCTTCCAATGAAATACATTTCAATTTGTGGGAATATTATGAAAAAATGTGGAACAGTTCACAAGGTATGAATATTTTTCAAGGCACTGAATATGAACTCCCTACTGTGTAAATGTTTTAGCCAAGTATAAAGTAAAAATACTTTTAAAAACAGAGCATCAGACAGCTGCGGACACTTCCTTATTCTCTCACTGAAACACAGCATCACTATGGCTAGGGTCACACTTTAAACCTGAATTGCGTTCACCGCATCCAGATCCAGATGCGGTGAACGCAATTGTCTTCAGACATTCAGCAATCTGGGAACTGGATTGCTGAAGCCGCAATCCAGTAACCGGATTGCTCAAGATGTGTAATCCTGAGCAATGCGGTTCCCGCATATACTTTGTTTATCCCGGCTGCCGCCGGGATAAGCAGAGTGTTCTGTGTTTAGTGAAAGTGTAAATTTAATAAATAAATGTTTGTTTAATGTCTCTAGGGGTGCCCAGTCCCCCTAGAGACCTTCCACCCACTCAGGTGGGAATATACTGCTGTAATCTGTTATGTACAACAGCTGACTCCTGTCAGCTGCTGTACAGTTTTATGAATGAAAGCGCCGGGCTCCTCAGAGGGGCGCGCATACTATTGCTATTGGTATAGTATGTGCGCCGCTGTCTGAGGTCCTGAAGCCTTTATTCAGTAGATCTATGGGCAGCGCTGCCCATAGATCTTACTGTAAGTGGCTTCAGGACCTCAGACAGCGGCGCACATACTATACCAATGGCAATAGTATGCGCGCCACTCTGAGGAGCCCGGCGCTTTCATTCATAAAACTGTACCAACAGCTGACAGGAGTCAGCTGTTGTACCTAACAGATTACAGCAGTATATGCCCACCTGAGTGGGTGGAAGGTCTCTAGGGAGACTGGGCACCCCCTAGAGACATTAAACAAACATTTATTATATGTACACTTTCACTAAACACAGAACACTCTGCTTATCCCGGTGGCAGCCGGGATAAGCAAAGTATATGCGGGAACCGCATTGCTCAGGATTACACATCCTGAGCAATCCGGTTCCTGCATTGCAGATACCAGAACCGCTCCGAAAACTGCAGCCTGCATGATTTTTCTGAAGAGCCGGAGACGGAAACCGGATTGCTTGTGAAGCAATTCGGTTTTTGTCATAGGCTCCTATGACGAGCATTTCCTTATCCGGTTTTGAGCTTTTTAAAAGCTCAAAACTGGATCAGGTTTTAAAAAAAAAACTGATGTGTGACCCTAGCCTATGACACTAGTGCCAGGGGAAGCTAATCCAATGTTTAGCAATGTCTCCAGCTTTATCTATTTGTTTCATTGTTGAGCTTTAGATATCAATTTCCAATCATTTCCATTTTATATTTAATGCATTTCTCATGTATTTCTCATTTGTTGTGTTACAGCACCATCTACTGGTAAAAATGTATGCGTCATGTGTTGACTGCCTTGCAATCCATTAATGTTGCTGCTATGTTTAAACTGTTTTTTTCCCCCTAGTCTATGCTGTGTGCTGCAGATGGAGGAGTGAGTCATAGCATTTGGGTGGAGGTAAAGGGATGTGTCTTACTATTCAGACTCCTCTTCCTCAACCTATAAATAGCTTCACTTCCCTCTACTAGGTGTCACAGTTAGAGCCTATTTCAACCTGGACTCCATGGTGTGAAGTCATGATGTGCTGAGCTCTGTTTTTGCTGCTATTGACTTCAATCGAATCTGCTAGGTTTCCCAGTCCGTTGGTGGAGGTAGGGGCCCTTAGTCTAGGGCTGATCAGGAGTGAAGGGCTACTATGGCGGCCCGAACCTTCTCACCTTCAGTGGTACTTTTGAGAACAGTCGTCAGGGAACCCAAGTCCAGGACCAGACTAGCTTCCCTGAATGCACTTGCCCATATTACCATCTTGCCTCCTGATTCCCTATCCGTTATACCACCCCGTGACAGTATGGTTTATAATTACCTTATGCTGTGAGAAACTGAAGTGTAAATTGTGTGTTGTCTTATTGGCCGGTGACTCAGTCACAGGGCTCAATAGGTGGAGCTACTTCTAGTCTCTGTTTGTCTAGACAGAACTGGAATTCCCTAGTTCTGGCCAAGCCTCCTCAGGGAGCAGAGCACATGTGGAAACTCCCTTTACCACAAGATTCCCTGCCAGGCCCAAAGCCTGGAAATTCATTCCTTGACTTCCACAGCCAAGATACTAAAGGCTTTCTACCCTGGATCTTCACTGTCCAGATCTACATGTTCTTCCCAGACAGTAGGGCATGCTGAGGATACAGAAAAACCTACTGCATACAGTTGGACAGTTAGGAAAGATTGAGGATCTCCCATTCCACTGTAATCTTTCTCCATTGGCTTCAAATACTTTTTGTAGTCACGTGCGGTGACTACATGTGAAATTACCCCAGGTTTTCAAGTCTGTGCAATCTTATTATACCTACTCTTCCCCTCTCAACTACAAAAAACTCTGAACCTTCATATAAAAACATACAAGTACTACTTCTAAAAGAATCCATGCTCTTAAAGCTCCAGAACCCCAATTGCACTTCAGTATTCAACTCCAAACTGTATTTGCTGTGGCCTACCCATGAGACACTGTGAAACATTAATGGTGGGTTTACACACACCAATTTATCTGTTCAATCTCTGAACCAATCTCTGGTTGCAGTGAAATCATGGATACATTGCTCCATGTTGTACACAGCCACAAAATGGAGCAATGTATCCATGATTTCACTGCAACCAGAGATTGGTTCAGAGATTGAACAGATAAATTGGTGTGTGTAAACCCACCATTACTCTATGTTGGATTTCCTCAGTCCTGCTATACTAAAGGCCACTGTTATCTCCAAGACAGGTGTTTGTGGTCATCAGTTGTGGACACTGTGTGGGGGTGGATAGGGGTCATTCCATGTCAAGTGATCCAAAAATGAATATTTTTTTTCCCTGACGTCCTCAGATTTTTAAAAAAATTTTTCTATCTGAAGAACAACTTTATCTAATTACAAAAAAAAAGTTTTGAATTTTTTTCTTTATCTGTTAATTTTTTACAGATTTTTAAAGTTTTAAAAAAGTGCGAATTTTGGCCTGGTATGGCTTTACATTTTCTATCATATCTCGGGCTAGAAATAAGATAGAGAAACAAAATAAACACCAATCTACTCAGAACTGTCCAGGCTTTCATCAGATATGTCACAAGAGGATATTTGTTAATATTTTACCCATGTGATCGCAAGCGCAAAACTTTAAAACGCATTTCCGAAAAATCGGCGCGCTTTAAATATTTCAAAAACTGCCCATGTGTCTGCTATGCTCTTAGCCACACCTGTACCAAATTTCAAGTTGGGATCGCAATGGGATCATATTTTAACATATTTTACTAGTAAGAGCGTCAATGGGTCATTCCATATCAAGTGATCTAAATATGAATATTTTTTTTTACCTGACGTCTTTAGATTTTTTTTTTTTTTTTCCTTTATGAAGTACTACTTTAGTTAATTACAAATTAAAAGTTTGGAATTTTTTTCTTCATCAGTTAATTTTTTACAGATTTTTAAAGTTTAAAAAAAGGGTGAATTTTGGCCTGGTACGACTTTAATTTTTTTTTATCTCAGGCTAGAAATAAGATAATGAAGTGGGAGAGGCATCATTTTACTCAGAACGGTAACAGCTTTCATTTGAGATGTTACAAGACTATGTTTCTTTATATCAAATTCAAACTATTGACGGGCAATTGTGAAAAAATGACTGATTGTGTTCTTGGTGACTTTTGAATTGACACTATAATAGTTAAATATTTTGCACTTAGGTCCAATGAATGCGTCCATGGGGTCAAGCTGGGACAGAGTCATCACAAATTAGCCTTATTTGCAGATGACCTGCTACTTTACATCTCCCAGCCCCTGGTCTCCATCCCTTCGGTCTTAATGGTGTTTGAACGGTTCGGACAATTGAGCAACTTTAAAGTGAATTGCTCCAAAACCGAGGCACTCAATATTTCTTTGCCTGGAGAATTGGTTTCTCATCTATCTAAACAGTTCCCATTTAAATGGAAAGTAGAAGCCATTAAGTACTTGGGAGTCCTTATACCAAAAGATCTTAAACAAATATTCAATTTAAATTATCAACCCCTTTTGACTAACGCGGAATCGGCATTTACCTCCTATATACAATTAAAGCTATCCTGGTTCGGGAGAATAAACGTAGTCAAGATGGATGTCTTGCCCCGACTCTTATATACTTTTCAGACAGTTCCTGTTCTATTGGATAGAGGTTTCCTCTCCAAAATGCAATCTATGATCCTTAGATTTGTCTGGGGGGGCAAGAGGTCCAGATTGCGAATGAATATCCTATCCTTGCCCGAGACCAGAGGAGGGGTTGGACTACCCAACATACGAGCGTACTTTGAGGCTTCCTCTCTTGTTAGAGCTCTAGATTGGCATTATCATGCGTCCTCCAAGAAATGGGTAGGGGTGGAGCAAGAGGGTTTGGGGATTCCGCTGAAACACCTGCTTTGGATTTCCCCTAAAGACTCCACAGACCTAGTACCTTTGACAGACATGACCAGAAACACCTTGAAGGTATGGCACCTAGTGACGAAAACCCTCCGCTTAAACGACAGACTTAGCCCTTTGACTCCCCTTTTTTCCAACCCATCTTTCCCACCCAGATTTGACAGGCAGAGATTTTTATGTTGGCGGATTGTGGATGACACCCGAGTAGGACAGACTCTGTCCAGTGGTGGTTTGCCCCCGATGGCAGAGCTACAACTCAAAGAACCTACGAGACCTCTTAAGTGATTCGAATTTCTCCAATACAGAGCATAATTATATTCAGCTGACCACTCTTGCAGGGTAAGATTGACGCCCAACGTATTGGAGAGGTTATTCCAACTGGAGGCTCCACCGAGGCGCAAAATATCATTTCTATACCAGGCCTTAGGGTCCATGAGAGAGCAGGGCACCCTTTACTTCCAACGTGCTTGGGAGAGGGAATTGGGGTGTAGCATTTCAGAAGCTAATTGGCAGAAATGCTTTATATTTACTCACTCACTAGCTAGCGCTTGTTCTGCACAAGAAAGAAGCTATAAGCTGCTCACTAGATGGCACTTGTGCCCGACGACACTCCGGAACATGTTCCCTGGAACCCCTGATACCTGCTGGCGCTGTGGGGAAGAGAAGGGTACAATGATACACATTTGGTGGAGTTGTGGGAAATCCGGCGGTTCTGGTCTGAGGTTTTCAATGCATACGCCCGGATAACAGGTAAACAAGCCGAATGCTGCCCAGAATCGGCAATGTTATCCATTTTTCCAGGTCCTATTGGGCTACAGAAGAGGGATATTCTCCGCTTTTGCATCTCGGCTGCTCGTGCTGTGATCCCGAGGTTCTGGAAATCAAGCCGGGCTCCATCTCTACTTGATTGGTTCAAAGAATTGATGGACACATATCGAATGGAGGAGCTCGCAGCTGATGCGTCGGGATCTCGGAACAAATTCTTAGGGATTTGGGTTGAATGGATTCTTTTTCACGACTCTGCAGAATTTAGGAGTATCTTTTCCAGCACAGATAATATGGCTCGACCTCTGGCTGATGGGGAGCCAGTGGGATGAGTACCCTTTCTCCTTCCCATACCTCACCCGTCCCCCCCCCCTCCTTTTTTTCTTTTTTTCTTACGTGGCTTTTCTTTCCCAGTATAACTTTTTCTAATGGTTTTTGTTTCTCTTCTCTCTCTCTCTTCTTTTCTATCTCTCTTTTCTTCCCATCTGATACATTCAGTCTAGGTATTTCCTTTCTACGCCTATACCTTCAGAATTCTAGTGAACATTAGACAGGTATCGAAAACTCTGAGCTGTGAGTAGATCATTAATATTTCGGCCTTCCTTTCCGGTACACCAGTCGATAGACTATTCCAACTAGGCCTCAACGGGTAATGACCCACTTACGTGGTCAACCTGTTAGAAGGGGCCAAGTAATAAAAATCATTCTGCTGGGGCTGCTTGTCCCCTTGACATCAGAACATCTCAAAACCCTGAGAAAGGTTGTATACTTGAGTGTTTGGAATTATATTTAGATTGTAGTATATATTGCACCAGAGATAAGCGCAAAAGTAAATTTGCAGCTTATCTTAAAGTTACTAATAACTTTGTGAATTCTCTTTTTGTATATTTTATATGTCTCAAGATTTTGTTAAAAGATTGAATGTATGTCTTTCATATGTTTTTTCAAAATTTAATAAAAATGAGATTAACCATAGTTAAATATTTTAAAATATGATCCCATCACGATCCCAACTTGAAATTTGGTACAGATGTGGCTAAGAGCATAAAAGACACATGGGCAGTTTTGGAAAATTTTTATTAAAATGTTTTTTTCGGAAATGCGTTTCAAAATGTTGGTTTGCATTCGCATAGGTAAAAAATTAAAATGAACAAATATACTCTTGTGACATATCTGGTGAAAGCCTGGACAGTTCTGAGTAGAATGGTGTTTATTTTGTTTCTCTATCTTATTTCTAGCCCGAGATAAAAAAATTTAAAGTCGTACCAGGCCAAAATTCACCCTTTTTTTAAACTTTAAAAATCTGTAAAAAATTAACTGATGAAGAAAAAAATTCCAAACTTTTAATTTGTAATTAACTAAAGTAGTACTTCATAAAGGAAAAAAAAAAAAAAATCTAAAGACGTCAGGTAAAAAAAAATATTCATATTTAGATCACTTTATATGGAATGACCCATTGACGCTATTAATAGTAAAATATGTTAAAATATGATCCCATTGCGATCCCAACTTGAAATTTGGTACAGATGTGGCTAAGAGCAAAGCAGACACATGGGCAGTTTTTTGAAATATTTAAAGCGCGCCGATCTTTCGGAAATACGTTTTAAAGTTTTGCGCTTGCGATCACATGGGTAAAATATTAACAAAGATCCTCTTGTGACATATCTGGTGAAAGCCTGTATAGTTCTGAGTAGAATGGTGTTTATTTTGTCTCTCTATCTTATTCCTAGCCTTAGTTATGAGGAGAAACGTAAAGGCAGGCAACAGCGAAATTCACACTTTTTCCGAACTTTGAAAATCATTTAAAAAAAAAATAAATTTTTAAAAAAATTTTTCTCTTCACATTTTGCATTGTCTGACATGCTATTATCAAATAACAAAATCTCAAAAGAATTAAAAATATAGAGGTAATAATCATTGGTTCACTTGACATGGAATGACCCAAAGCAGGAAACGATTAGCCTCGTAGATCACCCAAGGAACACGGCCCCTGCACCCTTGTGCCAGAACAGCAATCGTGATATATCAATTATTTGATGTTCCCTGCTCCCTGGCTCTTACAGTTGCATTTCAGAAAATGGAGCTGGGCAATTTTGCTTAGATTGTGCCCTCAATGCTGAGAAATACAGTTCAATACTTAGCTATCATGCAATATCATCAGGGACTTGTTTTATTGGCTCCAGATTTATTCTGCAGCAAGACTTCAACATTAAATATATTAAATTTACAGCATAAAGAAAGACAAGCAAAGAAAGACAAGCAGTAGAGGTGAGTGATTTTTTTTATATTTTAATTTGCGTGAATCTAAAGACTGGAAAACTTGTTATCGCTCAGAAAAAAATATACAGTGCAGAGCATACAGAGAATGAGAACACAGCTGACCTTAAGAGCTTACACTCTACAGAAGAGAGAGGATCCTGAATAAATGAACTTACACTGTACAAGAGAAAGAAAGAGAGGACTTCATAAACCATGAAAATTTACAACCTAGAGAGAGAGATTTACCCTGGGACTCTGGTCATGCAAAATGACACTACCATGCAAACTGTGTGACGGTACTGAAACTATTTGTAAAATATATAATAATCTGTAGAGTTGAGCCACCACCCTAGTGTTCTAGTTTGATTCGATTCGTCGAATGGACGGTGTGTTCGTCGAATGTTCGTCGAACACCCTCGAACACACTAAAACACTAGTGTGGTGGTCAATTTCAGTTCCGCAATGTATATACACACATTGCGGAACTGAAATGAAATAAAATCAAGGGTTAAAAATAAAAAAATCGATACTCACCTCTCTAATCCATCCAGCGACGCTTCCAGCACTGCCTACCTGTCAGAGATGTGATCCCGGCAGCGTTTCCCGGTGAAATGACGAGATCTCGCGATAATTCGTCATGTGACCGGAAACCGCTGCTGAGATTATGACGTCACCGCAGGTCCTACAGGCCCTCACTAGTGGTGAATAATAGTGAGGATCTGTAGGACCTGCGGCGACATCATAATCTCGGCAGCGGTTTCCGGTCACATGACGAGTTGTCGCGAGAACTCGTCATTTCACCGGGAAACGCTGCCGGGATCACATCTCTGACAGGTAGGCAGTGCTGGAAGCGTCGCTGGATGGATTAGAGAGGTGAGTATCGATTTTTATTATTTTTAACCCTTGATTTTACTTCATTTCAGTTCCACAAAGTATGTATATACCTTGCGGAACTGAAATCGAACTGAAATCGAACATGAACTCGAACTGCCGAATTTAGAGCAAATTGTTCTAATTCGACGAACGACTCGAACATCGCCAAAAACAGCTCGAATTTGAGATTGGCGAATAATTCGAGTCGAACACCGCTCATCTCTAATAATCTGTAGGATCTCATACCTGCTGGTTTAAGCAGTGTGGGAAATGGTGTCAGGCATGTTTTTTTTAAATGAACCACAAAGCAAAAATGTCTACTATGTCCGAATTTGTGGAAAACCATGATTTTCAGATTGATCCACTCATAAGTAGTCCTAGAAGTGATGATATGACCCCCAGAGGGGCATGATGTCAGTATCATCACAAGCATAGATTCACAGAAGATCTGTGTTTAGTACTCCAAGATGTTTGGAACAATTTTCCCACAGAGTTGCTTCAACATGGGTGCAATAATTTATACTTTAATGCAGTTTTGGAGGCAAAAGGTGGTTGTAAACAATATTGACTTGATTTTGATTTCTTTTGTTCATTTATATGCATTTTAGTTGATAAAAATAAACTATTAACATTTCTTTTTTGTAAGTCTTTTTAATATGCATATATATATATTTTATTACACAACTGGCTAAAACGTTTGCACAGTATTATATACTAGCTGGGTGCCCGATGCACATGCATCGGGATTCTAGAAGAGCGAGTCTCTGACTCGCAATGGCCGCTTCGCGGCCAATGCTTCGCGCTGCTAAGGGACTCGCCATGCCCGCTGCGCGGGCACAGCGAGTCGCCTTAGAACTGCTCGCAATGGCCGCTGCGCGGCCAATGCTTCGGGCGTATCCACATGACCACGCTGACTCGCAGCGCGAGCGGTCTCAGAAGGGGCAAAAAACCCATTCGCAATTATATAATAGATATTTGATCCATACAGATATATACACACATACAGTGGGAAAAAAAGCATTTGATACACTGCTGATTTTGCAAGTTTTCCCACCTACAAAGAATGGAGAGATCTGTCATTTTTACTGTACGTACACTTCAACAGTGAGTGCCAAAATCTAAAAAGATCCAGAAAATCACATTGTATGATTTTTACATAAATAATTTGCATTTTATTGCATGAAAAAAGGATTTCATACAATAAAAAAACAGAACTTAATATTTGGTACAGAAAACTTTGTCTTCAATTACAGAAGTTGATGTTTCAGTAGTTTTTGACCAATTTGGCACAAATTGTAGCAGGGATCTTACAGATCTTCTCCAGATCCCAGGTTTTGGGTCCGTCGCTGTGTATCATTATGTTTCAGGTCCCTCCAAAGATTACCTTTTGGGTTCAGTTCTGGAGACTGGCTAGGTCACTCCAGGACCTTGAAATGCTTCTTATGGAGCCACTTCTCAGTTCCCTGGCTGTGTGTTTCAGGCAATTGTCATGCTGAAAGAGTCTGCCATGACCCGTCTTCCATAGTGAGTGAAGGAGGTTGTTGGTCAAAAGTTTGCAATACATTACCCCATCCATTCTCCCTTTAATACGGTGCAGTAGTCCTAATCCTTTTGCAGAAATACAACCCCAAAGTATGCGATTTCCACTCCCATGCCTCACTGTTGGGATGCTGTTCCTGGAGTTGGACTCATCTGTTTTCTTCCTCCAAACACGCCAAGTGGAATTGATACCAAAAAAGTTCTATTTTGGTCTCATCCGACCGCATGACATTCTCCAATACCTCTTCTGGATCATCCAGATGGTCACTGATGAACTTAAAATGGGCCTGGATATGTGCTGGCGTAAGCCCATGGACCTCGAGTGCCCTGCAGGATTTTAATCCATAACAGCATAGTGTGTTACTAACTGATCTTTGAGACTATGGTCCCAGCTCTCTTTAGGTCATTGACCAGGTCCTCCTATTCTGGGCTGATTCCTGACCTTTCTCACAGTCATCCATTCCTCACAAGCTGAGATCTTGCATGGAGCCTCAATCGAGTATGATTGACATTAATCTTGTATTTCTTTCATTTTCTAATAATTGCACAAACAGTTGTTGCCTTCTCACCAAGCTGCTTGCATATTGTTCTATAGCCAATCCCAATCCCTGCCTTGTGCAGATCTACAATTTTGTCCCAAAACATAGGATGGACTCTAGTACTACAAGATGGATCTTCATTTAGCATTAAAAATTATTATTTTTAGGTACACTTCACCCTAAGTGTTCCAGTGGAGTATTCACACACGTCAATTGAGCAATCACCAGTGCATCAGTGGAATACTCACAGAGTCCATTCACCGTCTTCAGTCAGTGGACATACAGTTTACAGGCCAACTTGTTCCTCACTGTAGGCATGGCCACGTTCACACACCCTGACCTCCGGTCAGCTGTTCTCAAGTCCACACTCAGAGGCTCTGTCTTCACTCCAGACTGATTATATTCCCTCTGTCTCTGGATCTCCACAGCTTCACACAGCTTCACTCAGTTCTCGCCATATGTTGATGGTGTTCAGACCGTTGTCTGCTCAGAGGCTTGGGCAGCATTCACACACTGAGCTTTCTTCAGCTGCTCCCAGCAATCTCATGCAGAGAGGCTCAGGCAGCACCTCCCACAGAGACTTTGTCTCACACTGTGACTGCCTGGCTCTCTGCCTCACATTCAACTCCATAGACAAACATCCTGCATTTTAACATCTGACACCCACAGGTGAAGAGGTGTGATTAGTCAGACACAGAAACCTGCATGCATTAATACTTCATAGCATACAAACATCAACTCAAAAGCATTAAGCTTCTATGTTGGACTAAAAGTCCCAAATTTATAGGAAGTTCACCTTGCAGAAAACAACCACCCCAGCTATACATGGCGTAGCGTAGCTGGTTGCCACATCACTATATATATACCGTATATATATATATATTAGATGTGGGCCAGATGCTATCAGTTCAGTTGGGTGGTGACATCATGATGTGGGTAGGCTCTATGGTACTGGGTGCGACAGCCATGTTTCCCACCCTCTCCCCTGTCTGCTATCTCTCTCCCCCACGCTCTCGCCAATGTATGTAAATAAATGTATTTTTAATAAAAAATCTGGTGTGTTCCATCACTATGCAGTTTACTGCTAAATAATAATAATAATATTAATAATCTGTACGTTCTTCTATACATGTTACCTGTAGTTATACTTTTGAGAGGATATACAAGTGAACACTGTTTAGACTCATGAATATGCTCGTTTAGCCATAGTGAGTTGTGCCTTTTTACTAATATTATTTGTGACGTTTTATTTTGGACGGTGTTCCTTTGAAACATTAAGCAGAGCCTGTTTGGTTAAGTTTATATGTATTAGAGTAAAATAATTTAGTGGTAGACCTATTGAAAGCTGATTTAGCCTAATAAGGTCCTTTAATAAGGATATTTATGGTTTTATCCGTGTCTATTAATAGATTTACGGTAAAACCATCGTAAATAACATTACTCCACAGATTTAAGTTTAAATTGCTTACTAATGATATTGGTATTGCACTGTAACGATATAAGTGTAGATGTTTAAGCTTCTTTGCAACGTTTGATGTATTTATTGTTTTTATTGTAACACGGCAATGACGCTGGTACACACCGCTTTATTTAATGACCGGATACAACGTCAGACGTCATCCAGGACCTGTAGAAGCGGAATCAAGCAGCGAAACGGCAGGCCGTAGTCCTATGTCCATGCACCCCCTCCCTTGCTGTTCATATTCCGTTATGATCATCTGGATTCATGAATAAATGATAAAGATCATCTCCGGTGAGTGCCGCTTTCTTTTTTCTTCTTACGAACATTATGAAAGAGGTATATGATGAGGCCAGGAATAGGAATCATATACTATATGGACAATGCAATGTGGTGAGAAGTGGCAGACGAATGAGGTATGTATAACGGGTGCTTAGGATGGTGGGAGTGCACAGAGTGGATTTTGTGCCAATAGGCATGCGCAGCCCCGAATTAACAAAGAGACAGGTGGTTACTGATCATGAAAAGGCCGCCCTAGCCCTATTCTAGGATACCATTAGTATTGTGTCAGAATATCATCTGACATATTCCATTTAAAGGAGACCTGTCTCCTCGTTTAGCACCCCTATACTAACAATACCTGTCCCTGCAGCTTCCCACTACTTTACTAACCATACCTGTCTGACGTATATGTGAATCATAAAAGTTGAATACATCGGTTTATAAACTTACATGATCCACTGCTTTCTGTAGGATGGGCGGTCTGTCCAGATCCGCACTCCCCCTGCCTTGCTGCTGCAATTATGCCCCGATGGGCGGGTCCCAGTGTTACACAAAACTCACAGACCCACTCTCCCTCAGTCTCTCTCTCTCTCTCTCTCTCTCTCTCTCTATATATATATATATATATATATACATACAAACAAACACACATATATTAAGTTACATATCTATCTATTAATATATACACACATATATAGGCACATATGTATACACACATATATGTATATCTATATATGCATATTTCGTATCTCCACAGCATAGACAATTGCCTTCAGATGAGTGATGAGGCAAACTTTTTTGTGAATGGTGAAGTTAAGAACAAAGCCACCGCTATTGGTCTGACATTAACCCACAGTGGATAGATCCCTCCAAGACTGTTGGAACACAAAAATTGATGGTATGGTGTGGTATATGGGGTACAAAGATAGTGGGACCATTCTTCATCAATGGAAACCTCAATGCCACTGGATATCTGAAATTGCTACGTTTCAGATTCTCAATAAGTTTGATGTGTCACATGACCCTCTTCCCATTGAAAAAAATAAAGTTAGATCCAAAATGGCTGACTTCAAAATAGCCACCATGGTCACCACCTATCTGGAAAAGTTTTCCCCCTCCCTCATCTGACTGAAGGCAATTGTCTATGCTGTGAAAATACGAGATGTGCAGCATCTGAAACAACGGATACTGGAAGCCTGTGCTAGCATTTCTTCTGTGGTGTTGCTATCAGTGTGTAAAGAGTGGGAGAAGAGGGTTGCATTGACAATCCAACACAATGGGCTGCACTTTGAACACATTTTACAAGTGGTCATAAACTTGTAAATAACCCATGAAAGAATAAAGTCATGTAAAAACCAAGCAAAACATTGTATTTCTCATGAATTTGTCCATACGTTTGATGTGTCCCATGAACCTCTTCCCATTGTAAAGATAAAGTTGGATCCAAAATGTCTCACTTCAAAATGGCCGCCATGGTCAGCACCTATCTGGAAAAGTTTTCCCCCTCCCATATACTAATGTGCCACAAACAGGGAGTTGATATCACCAACCATTCCATTTTATTTAGGTGCATCCATATAAATAATGTACATGTATGTATATGTGTGTGTGTGTATGTATATATATATATGTATACATTTACACACATATATAATAATAATATTTATTCATTTATATAGTGCTATTAATTCCATAGCAGTCCCCATTGAGGCTCACAATCTAAACATCCTATCAGTATGTCTTTGAAAATGTGGGAGGAAACCCATGCAAACACAGTGCTAACCACTGAGCCACAGTGCCGCTCCTTTAAGTGTAAGAAATATATTTTTAAACATTTTGAGCTGTTTGGTTATTCAGTTTAGCAAATGAATATAAACAATTAAGAAGGAAAATGTACGTTTCATTTAGTTCTTTAATAAATCTGCTCATTAATAGTTGCCCAATAATTATTCACACATAGATGTTCTTCTAAGAAAGACAAAACCTCACTTTTTCATTCACTTCTGGCCAGATATCAGTTATCAATAAATATTATCATACTAAAATGCTTACTATTCTTTTTCTAGTAAAGATTCAGGTTCTGGGCAATTTTCTACATCAAATAAGCTAAAAATCCTGTGATGTAAATACGGAACAGTTTAGCGATATTTTCATAACCTGCTGTAGGATATTATTCACAGAAGGTTTTTGCTATGTTGGAACATACTAGAGAACCATACAAAGCTGCAGGCAATCGCTCCCACTTGTTATCCTACAAGCTGAACCCAACTGTTGTTTCCACAAGGTTCCGGTAGAAACTATTAAAACGTGTTTTCAATTAAAAGCATTTCTATTCCACAATGAGTTGCCTAATGTAGTAATGAATTAAAAATGAATATCTGGAAACAACCAAAAGATTAAAATGATATTTGTTGACCTAATACATACAGGTGCATCTCAATGAATTAGAATATTATCAAAAAGTTAATACATTTCAGTAATTCAATACATAAAGTGAAACATATATTATCCAGAGTCATAACAGAGTTAATCTATTTCAAGGATGTTAGAGCTCAGCAATCAGGACAAGAAGACAATCTGTATTTTTCTTTTTCAAATACTCTAATCAGTATATGTAGAATACTGCAATATGAAAAGAGTGGTACATAGACAATCAATTAATAGATTGAGACATAGGATAGTAGCATGGCTGCCAGAATAATTGATGACTAAAATGCTGTTTGTTCTGCTGACCTTGTCGTTAAATTATACACATCCTTCCCACATCCTCACAGCAGCACACCAGCTTGGATTGCCATCTCCCTCTCGTTTTGCTCCTCTTAGGGTACCATCACACTTGGTGACGCACCAGTGATCCCGACAGCGATACGACCTGGTAGGGATCGCTGGTGCATCGCTGTCGGGATCGCTGGTGAGATGTCAAACAGTCAGATCTCACCAGCGACGCACTAACGATACAGAATGATACGGAGGTCATTTGGACCATGTTTCTCAGACCTGTAGTATTGAGGTCGTTGGTCGTTGTCCTTGTCAAACACACTGATGCATGCTGCCCAGCGGGACCCCAATGATCAAAAAATGGTCCAGGCAACTCTGACACGACCAGCGATCTCACAGCAGGGGCCTGCTCACTGGTCACATAGCGAGGTCACTAAACTTGTGACTCAGCAGCGATCTCGCTAGCGATCTCGCTATGTGTGAGGGGGGCTTCACTCCTCTCTTCTACCTTTTCCTGGCCAACAACACTATCTACTGTTCACTATTTCTGTAAATCCAATTTTGGAGGCAAATTTGCTCAACCTCAATAATTTCAATTAGAAATGATCTGCTCATCTCTACTGCTAACAGACCTACACAAAATATACATAAAAAACAAAGAGGAAACAAGTGAATTTGATTTGATTATGAAGACATGTGTAGAATTTATTATATTACAGACAAACAATTTATACCTTAAAAGGCATCGTAGATCAGGCCATTGTGTACACCTCTGACACTGCAGATGGTAATACCTGCACTTAGGTCATAAGTGAATATAGCACAAAGTAAGACTACAAGTTCAGTAGGCCATACTGTACATGTAAAACATACGCTCCACTTACTCCCCATGATTAAGCATCTGAACAACAAATAACGCGAAACGTGCATTAGGGTCAGCCTAGCCTTTATCCCACTACCTCTGATATAAGCACCAGCACTTTAGGTAACAAATTGTAACTTATCATGTGTGACTTCATTGTCTTTGACCATGTTAAAGTATATCACTGTTGTATGGAACATTTGTATCACATGTATGGTTTATTGAACCTGTAGTCTTATTTTGTACTATATACACTTGTGAATGGTATGTGGAGCATATATGTTACATGTATGGCCTACTGAACTTGTAGTCTCACTTTGTACTATATTCACTTGTGACCTAAGTGGAGGTATTACCATCTGCTGTTTCAGAGTTGTTCACAACGGCCTGATCTATGATGCCTTTTAAGGTGTATACTGTTTGTCTTTAATTTAATACATTTTTTCATAAGCAAATCAAATCCACTTGTTTTCTCTTTGTTTTGTATGATTTCCCAGTGGAGTTGCTGGGTCACACGGGTATAATCTACCCATTGGCCCTCATAAGATTGTAATGCCATATGGAGATTTTGGTATTAAAAAATATGCATTTAGTTGTATACAGTTAGAATCCTATTAGGCTAGGAGGTACTACTGCATTAAGACCAATTGCACAGGTATATTCCTAGCACACATATCAATACATCATCTGTGCATAATGGGGAAAACTTGATCCTTACCCCATATTTTGGCTTTTGACTGGTCTCCAGACAGGGCACCAACTATCCCCTGATTCCTTCTCATATCAAAATCATATATATACATGCACAGCCTCACTCCTATCTAACCAACTAGTGGGTAGTGACGCAGGTTCTGTAACTATCACCAGTGAAATACATAGGTCATTAACCCTGACACCAATGAGGAGAAGAGGGGAGAATACCACACCACCTCTTACAGCGCCCCGGGTGACATATATGGAACCACTTGGTAACTAATACAGCACAGTCGCTCCTAAGGACGACCAGCAATATTGGCGGGCAGAAACGCGTCGAGAGAGGTCGTATGTGGTTGTACTACTGAGACTGAGACTGGCATAACATCTACAACATCAGATAAGTGAAATGTTAATTTCTAACTGCCTGATAGGGTTAATGACCTATGTATTTCACTGGTGATAGTTACTGAACCTGCGTCACTACCCACTAGTTGGTTAGATAGAAGTGAGGTTGTGCATGTGTATATATGATTTTGATATGAGGAGGAATCAGGGGATAGTTGGTGCCCTGCCTTGAGACCAGTCAAAAGCCAAAATAAGGGGTAAGGATCAAGTTTTCCCCCTTATGCACAGATGATGTATTGATATGTATGCTAGGAATATACCTGTGCAATTGGTCTTAATGCAGTAGTACCTCCTGGGTTGTAATATAATTCTTGTTTCCAGTACATGTAGCATCCATTTTTACACGTACTGGAGACATGGACACACGCAGGCACAGTAAAATTGATAGGATTTGTCACGTTTGTTTTGTTGCCGGCAGAAC
Organism: Allobates femoralis; assembly: GCA_033576535.1. Lineage (NCBI taxonomy): Eukaryota > Metazoa > Chordata > Amphibia > Anura > Aromobatidae > Allobates > Allobates femoralis. The sequence goes on along the minus strand of JARQOC010000004.1, from coordinate 437,732,066 downwards.
ATATGTCACAGAGACCGCACAGGAATGTGATCTGTGTGGAATCCATATGGCACGTACTGAAGAAAAACGCTTGTCATTGAAAAAAATGGTTTTTAAGTGTTAAAAGTAGTAAGAATTATACTTACCAGACTCCTACAGCTGCCGTTCACTTGCTTCCAGTCACGCTCATTATCCTTATGAATATTCACTGCACTGACTCCACAACAGCCAATCACAGACATCCACTCTGTGGGACAGCGTCTGTGATTGGCTGTTGCATTTAGACTTCCCAACCACAATTTGTACCTGTGTCTGTGTTTGGTTGCCATATACATTAGTGTAGAACAACTAACATGCGTGTGTGTGTGTGTAACATGCGTTGTGTGTGTAAAAATAAATAATGGGAAAACATTTGGAAAAGATCCACTGTATTTTTGATTCTCAGCGCAGAAAAAGCGGACAGCTACGGGCTGCCACCCCCAGCTGCCTGGTTTTACCTTGGCTGGCAATCAAAAAATTAGAGGAGCCCATTTTTATTTTTTTATTAATTAATGAAAAAACTTATTTTAATAAAATCTGTGAGTTTTGACCTATTTTCGATTGCCAACCAAGGTAAACCCAGGCAGCTGGGGCTGGTATTCTCACCCAGGGGGGTAGAGGGGGCAAATAGTTGAATGCAACAGCCAATCACAGACATGGAGATCAAAAAAGGACTGTGTAACACGTCCGTATTTCCATCAGTATGTGTGACTCAGGCCTTGGAAATGAGCAAATAAATTCAATGCAAATGAAATGTGTCAAATTCTTTTAACTCCTTAAGGACCGAGCCTCATTTTGCAATTCTGATCAGTGTCACTGTATGAGAAAATAGCTCTGGAACGCTTCAACGGATCCCAGTGATTCTGAGATTGTTTTTCATTACATATTGAATTCATGTTAGTGGTAAATTTAGAATGATATTTTCTGCATTTCTTTGACCAAATAGAGTGTTTACACACAGTGACAGTTCAAAGCCATTACGGGTATAGTCGTCATTGGTCATTAAGGGGTTAAAATCACTAGATCCGGTGAAGAGTTTGACAAATAAGTGATTTGATTCATACCTACTGCAATTTTACATGGTGCAGAAGGCTGCATCAGCCAGAGAAGGCCACATTACATCACAGAGTATATATAGCACAGCCATCACATAGTTTACCTATAGCCAAATATGTGCAGATCACTCTGAATAACCAAGACTGTGTCTGCATTAAAGGAAATTTATCATCAGATTTTTGCTACCCCATTTGATAGCAGCATAATATAGCGACAGAGATGGTGCCTCCAGTGATGTATGGTTTAGGCTGGCTTCACACTTGCAGATGCATCTGCAGCGTTTTGCAGATGCATCTGCAAGTATCAGCATGCAGACCGCGGCCCCTATGTTTATAATAGGGCGCACCGCGGTCTGAAAGCTCTCATTTATTGCTATATGTGAAGCGTCCGCAGGCGGATGCCTGCTTACAGATCACACTCTCCCGTCCGCACCATGGACGTGACATCTCACGTCCATGGTGCGGGCGGGAGAGTGTGATCTGTCAGCAGGCATCCGCCTGCGGACGCTTCACATATAGCAATGAATGAGAGCTTTCAGACCGCGGTGCGCCCTATTATAAACATAGGGGCCGCGGTCTGCATGCTGATACTTGCAGATGCATCTGCAAAACGCTGCAGATGCATCTGCAAGTGTGAAGGCAGCCTTAGTGGGCTCTGTTTTGTATTCTTGTTAAAATCCTTGTTTTATCTACTGCAAATCTACCAGTTTTCTGAATCCTGAGCTCTGTATATCCCCACCCTCATCACTGTTTAACATCTTTCTGTATACACTGTGCATAGGCAGATATCTGCTAACTGGTGGTGGGGCTGGGGTATAGAGAGCTCATGAATTTGGATGGCAGCAGGTTGACTAGTCCTCTAGTGGTAATCTCCTGCTGATAAAACTCTGATTTTATCAAAACTACAGCAAGCAGCCCAGTAAGTGAGACATTGCTTGAACCAGGGTCTTTGTCTCTTCATTATGCTGCTCTCAGATTAGGTAACAAAAATCAGAGTATTTGTGTTTTGTGTCAAACGTATTTGCATTTTGGGAAACATTTGCCAATGCTGTTGAATTAGAATTCCAAAACATTCAGCCATCTGTTATTCCTATTTATTGTAGTAATTAAAAAATGTTTATGTCCAACAAATCCCACAAATATGCATTGTCAAGAGCCAAGAAAAGCATTTTTGTAATGGCAGAAGATAAAAATGCCACCAATTCAATATATTGATCTAAAATCAAAGTAAACATATCTAGCAACTCTTAGCTACCACAAAGTTTACAAAGCTTAGGTATATCGCACTCATGATCTCTCCAATGTATCACTGTCTGTTTCAATGTAACTGACTGCTGGTGACGGTAAAAATTTCCAGTTACTTCTGGTCTTTTTCAGTCCAGCAAATATTTATACTTTTACTTAATATAATGTTTCTTAATGTGAAATGTTAGTTAAGTGACCAGATAAATGTACCATTATATGTAAAAGCATTATCATTTATATATACTTGCTAAAATGTTACCTTCAAACCAATGCTTTGAAATGATTAAATTTTAGATTGACTCATATGACTGTAAATTCTAAAATAAAGCAAATGAAAAATTGCATTAGCCCATAAAGTTCAGCCATGAGCCCGAGGTGAGGAGCGGGGAGGTGGGGGGGAGGGTGGGAGTGCTAGCAGTGAGCCCGAGGTGAGGAGCGGGAGGGGCGGGTTCGTGGTGTTTCTGATTAGCAGCCCACTTACCACAGTGCCCGTCCGCCACGACGGCTGCTGTGAGATTAGCGGCAGCAGCTGCAAAGACGAGGCGGACCGGCCCATTTCTGGATGGGGGCGGCCCTGGAAGAGGCCAATATCCCCAGCCTGGGGGGCACTTGCCCCCCCTGCCATCTGGGCCAGTCCGCCCCTGAATGTAGATATATAAAGTATCAATATCTACAGATGCATCTCAATAAATTAGAATATCTTTAAAAAAGATAATTTATTTCAGTAATTCAGTACATAAAGTGAAACACATATATTAGATATAGTCATTACAAACACAGTGATCTATTACAAGTGTTTATGTCTGTTAATGTTGATGACTACGGTTTACAGCCAATGAAAATACAAAAGACATTGTCTCAGAATATTAGAATATTCTAAAAAGACAAGTTAAGCATCACTCTCCATCCGGCATCCAGGCTCGAAATGAGGTCGTTCTTGAAGAATGGAAAAAGAAAGAATGGCAGATTATATCACCAACTTGTTCATTCAATGTGTAGAAGACTTGGTGCTGTCCTTAAAAATCCTGGAGGTCATACAAATAACTTGATGTAGTTAGTGGCGTAAATAGATTCCAAAGGGCCCCACTGCGAGATTTGGACCCGGCCCTCCAATGCATGTCTCCCACCCTTACCTCTGAATGTTGGTCAGATGTATAGGTCCTTGTAGCATTCTAAATCCTATAAAGACATATGAATTGACCCTCCCCCTTCATTATGTAGTAATAATCCCCATCTTGGCATTTAGGTCCCCCATCCTGGTATAGGTCTCCAGCATCCTGGAATATATGTCTCTCATCCTGTTATATTAGGGATGGGCGAGTATACTCGCTACTATTCGGAACTCGCCGAATACTAGCGGTATTCGTGTACTCGCTACTCGCCGAGTAAATTAGGATTACTCGGGAGTAGCAAGTACCGAGTACTTTTGCAGTGTATCAATAGATACACTGCAAAAGTCCTGTAAAAGAGAGGAAAAAGTGGTTAAGAAAATCAGATACTCACCTTAACCGACGGCTGCACCGGGACCGGCCGATGCACGTCTATTCATGGAAAAGGACCTTTCATTCTCTCAGCCAATCAGATGGCTGGGAGAGATCTGGCCAATCAGATGCCGCCACGTCACAATCACGTGATTGCTAGCAGCCACCTGATTGGCCAGATGGAAAGATCCTCTCAGGTACACCGAGGACCTTTCCATCTGGCCAATCAGGTGGCCGCTAGCGATCACGTGATTGTGACGTGGCGGCATCTGATTGGCCAGATCTCTCCCAGCCATCTGATTGGCTGAGAGAGTGAAAGGTCCTTTTCCATGAATAGATGTGCATCGGCCGGTCCCGGTGCAGCCGTCGGTTAAGGTGAGTATCCGATTTTTTTATTTTTTAACCACTTTTTCTCTCTTTTACAGGACTTTTGCAGTATATCTATTGATACACTGCAAAAGTATTCAGAATCGCTATACTCGCAACGAGTAGCGAGTACCGCTACCTACTCGTTGCGGGTATAGCGATTCCAAATAGTAAGGTATTCGCCCATCCCTATGTTATATATGTCTCCCATCATGATATACAGTGCCTACAAGTAGTATTCAACTCCCTGCAGATTTAGCTGGTTGACACATGCGGAATTAACTTGGCATTGTGAGCCTGGAAGTGGGAAATGCACTGCAGCCAAAAAGATTTTTTAATTTTTTTTTTAAAGCGTTAAACGTTAATTCAGAGGGTCATTTATTATTCAACCCATCAAACCACCAGCATTCTGTTTGGTCCCCCTAAAGTATTAAGAAGTAGTTCAGGCACAAAGAACAATGAGCTTCACATGTGTGGATTAATTATCTCTTTTGCCAGCCTTTTCTGACTATTTAAGACCCTCCCCTTGTGAACAGCACTCATACATGGTCAACATGAGAAAGACAAAAGAGCATTCCAAGGCCATCAGAGACAAGATCATGGAGGGTCACAAGGCTGGCAAGGGGTACAAAACCCTTTCCAAGGAGTTGGGCCTACCTGTCTCCACTGTTGGGAGCATCATCCGGAAGTGGAAGGCTTATGGAACTACTGTTAGCCTTTCACGGCCTGGACAGCCTTTGAAAGTTTCCTCCAGTGCCGAGGCCAGGCTTGTCCGAAGAGTCAAGGCTAATCCAAGGACAACAAGGAAGGAGTTCCGGGAAGATCTCATGGCAGTAGGGACATTGGTTTCAGTCAATACCATAAGTAACGTACTCCACCGCAATGGTCTCCGTTCCAGACGAGTCCATAAGGTACCTTTACTTTCAAAGCGTCATGTCAAGGCTCGTCTACAGTTTACTCATGATCACTTGGAGGACTCTGAGACAGATTGGTTCAAGGTTCTATGGTTTGATGAGACCAAGATCGAGATCTTTGGTGCCAACCACACACGTGACGTTTGGAGACTGGATGGCACTGCATACGACCCCAAGAATACCATCCCTACAGTCAAGCATGGTGGTGGCAGCATCATGCTGTGGGGCTGTTTCTCAGCCAAGGGGCCTGGCCATCTGGTCCGCATCCATGGGAAAATGGATAGCACGGCCTACCTGGAGATTTTGGTCAAGAACCTCCGCTCCTCCATCAAGGATCTTAAGATGGGTCGTAATTTCATCTTCCAACAAGACAACGACCCAAAGCACACAGCCAAGAAAACCAAGGCCTGGTTCAAGAGGGAAAAAATCAAGGTGATGGAGTGGCCTAGTCAGTCTCCTGACCTTAACCCAATTGAAAACTTGTGGAAGGAGCTCAAGATTAAAGTCCACATGAGACACCCAAAGAACCTAGATAACTTGGAGAAGATCTGCATGGAGGAGTGGGCCAAGATAACTCCAGAGACCTGTGCCGGCCTGATCAGGTCTTATAAAAGACGATTATTAGCTGTAATTGCAAACAAGGGTTATTCCACAAAATATTAAACCTAGGGGTTGAATAATAATTGACCCACACTTTTATGTTTAAAATGTATTAAAATTCAACTGAGCATCATAACTTTTTGGTTTGTAAGATTTATGCTTCTGTTAATAAATCCTACTCTCGTTTGCAGTTTGAAGGCTCTAACTTATTTGCATCTTATCAAACCACCTAAATCTGCAGGGGGTTGAATACTACTTATAGGCACTGTATATATATCCTGGTATATAGGTCCCCATCCTGGTATATATGGTCCTCTTCCTGGAATATACAGTCCCCATCCTGATATATATGACCCCCATCCTGGTATATTTGATTGTCATCCTGATTTATATGCTCCTCGTACTGGTATATGCGATCCTTATCCTGGTATATACTGTATATATCCCCATCCTAGTATAAATGTTACTCATCCTGGTATATAGGTCCCCTATACTGAAATGTATATCCCCATCCTAGTATATATGTCATCATCCTGATATATATAGGCCCCCTATACTTGGATATAGGTATATATATATATATATATATATATATATATATATATATATATATATATATTTATATATATACACAGTGCCTACAAGTAGTATTCAACCCCCCGCAGATTTAGGTGGTTTGATAAGATGCAAATAAGTTAGAGCCTTCAAACTGCAAACGAGAGCAGGATTTATTAACAGAAGCATAAATCTTACAAACCAAAAAGTTATGTTGCTCAGTTGAATTTTAATACATTTTAAACATAAAAGTGTGGGTCAATTATTATTCAACCCCTAGGTTTAATATTTTGTGGAATAAACCTTGTTTGCAATTACAGCTAATAATCGTCTTTTATAAGACCTGATCAGGCCGGCACAGGTCTCTGGAGTTATCTTGGCCCACTCCTCCATGCAGATCTTCTCCAAGTTATCTAGATTCTTTGGGTGTCTCATGTGGACTTTAATCTTGAGCTCCTTCCACAAGTTTTCAATTGGGTTAAGGTCAGGAGACTGACTAGGCCACTCCATCACCTTGATTTTTTCCCTCTTGAACCAGGCCTTGGTTTTCATGGCTGTGTGCTTTGGGTCGTTGTCTTGTTGGAAGATGATGAAATTACGACCCATCTTAAGATCCTTGATGGAGAAGCGGAGGTTCTTGGCCAAAATCTCCAGGTAGGCCGTGCTATCCATCTTCCCATAGATGCGGACCAGATGGCCAGGCCCCTTGGCTGAGAAACATCTCTACAGCATGATGCTGCCACCACCATGCTTGACTGTAGGGATGGTATTCTTGGGGTCGTATGCAGTGCCATCCAGTCTCCAAACGTCATGTGTGTGGTTGGCACCAAAGATCTCGATCTTGGTCTCATCAGACCATAGAACCTTCAACCAGTCTGTCTCAGAGTCCTCCAAGTGATCATGAGCAAACTGTAGACGAGCCTTGACATGACGCTTTGAAAGTAAAGGTACCTTACGGTCTCGTCTGGAACGGAGACCATTGCGGTGGAGTACGTTACTTATGGTATTGACTGAAACCAATGTCCCCACTGCCATGAGATCTTCCCGGAGCTCCTTCCTTGTTGTCCTTGGGTTAGCCTTGACTCTTCGGACAAGCCTGGCCTCGGCACGGGAGGAAACTTTCAAAGGCTGTCCAGGCCGTGGAAGGCTAACAGTAGTTCCATAAGCCTTCCACTTCCGGATGATGCTCCCAACAGTAGAGACAGGTAGGCCCAACTCCTTGGAAAGGGTTTTGTACCCCTTGCCAGCCTTGTGACCCTCCATGATCTTGTCTCTGATGGCCTTGGAATGCTCCTTTGTCTTTCCCATGTTGACCATGTATGAGTGCTGTTCACAAGTTTGGGGAGGGTCTTAAATAGTCAGAAAAGAGATAATTAATCCACACATGTGAAGCTCATTGTTCTTTGTGCCTGAACTACTTCTTAATACTTTAGGGGGACCAAACAGAATGCTGGTGGTTTGAGGGGTTGAATAATAAATGACCCTCTGAATTAACTTTTAACGCTTAAAAAAAAAAAAAAAAAAAAAAAAAAAAAAAAAAATCTTTTTGGCTGCAGTGCATTTCCCACTTCCAGGCTGATCTACAGTCCAAATGTCACAATGCCAAGTTAATTCCGCATGTGTCAACCAGCTAAATCTGCAGGGGGTTGAATACTACTTGTAGGCACTGTATGATCTCCATCCTGGTATATATGTCCTCATCCTGGTATATAGGTCATCAATCCTAGTATATATATCTCCATCCTGATATATATGGTCCATATGGTCCCCATTCTGATATATATGTCCTCATTCTGGTATATAAGAATCCCATACTGATATACATGTCCTCAACCTGGTATGTATGGTCCCAATCCTGGTATGCATGGCCCATATTGTCCCCATCATGCTATATATGGTCCCTATGGACCCATCCTGGTATATATGGCCCCATCCTGAAATATGTTTTCCATCCTTGGGGAATACAGTGAGTACAGAAATTATTCAGACCGCTTTAAATTTTCCACTCTTTGTTTCATTGCAGCCATTTGGTAAATGCAAAAAAGTAAATTTTTTTCTATTAATGTACACTCTGCACCCCATCTTGAGAGGAAAAACAAAACAAAAATGTAGACATTTTAGCAACTTCATTAAAAAAAACAACTGTGATAAGTATATTCCTTTGCTTAGTATTGAGTAGAAGCACCTTTTGAGCTAGGTCAGCCATGAGTCTTCTTGGAATGATGCAACAAGGTTTTTCACACCCAGACTTGGGGATCCTCTGCCATTCTTCCTTGTAGATCCTGTCCAGTTTGGTCAGATTGGATGGTGAATGTTGGCGGACAATCATTTTCAGGTCTGCTGAATTGAGTTTAGGTCAGGGCTCTGGCAGGGCCAGTCAAGAATGGTTAGAGTGATTCTGAAGCCACTCCTTTGTTATTTTAGCTGTGTTATTAGGATCATTGTATTGTTGGAAGATGAACCTTCAGCCAAGTCTGAAGTCCAGAGCACTATGAAAGAGCTTTTCATCCAGGATATGTCTGTACTTGGCCGCATTCATGTGTCCTTCAATTTCAACCAGTCGCCCTGTCCCTGCAGCTGAAAAACACCCCCATAGCATGATGCTGCCTCCACCATATTTCACTGTTGGGATTGTATTTGGCAGGTGATGAGCAATGCCTGGTTTTCTCCACACATACCACTAGCATTATCACCAAAAAGTTCTATCTTAATCCTATCAGACCAGAGAATCTTATTTCTCATACTCTGGGAGCCCTTTATGTGTTTTTTTGCAGACTCTATGCAGGTTTTCATGTTTTGCACTGAGGGAAGGCTTCTGTCAGGCCGCTCTGCCATAAATGCCTGACTGGTTGAGGGCTGCAGTGATAGTTGACTTTGTGGAACTTTCTCCCATCTCCCTACTGCATCTCTGGTGCTCAGCCACAGTGATCTTGGGGTTCTTCTTTAACTCTCTCACTGAGGCTCTTTTCCCACAATTGCTCAGTTTGTCTGGACGGCCAGGTATAGAAAGACTTCTGGTGGTCCCAAACTTCTTCCAGTTAAGGATTATGGAGGCCACTGTGCTCTTTGGAACCTTGAGTACTGCAGAAATTCTTTTGTAACTTTGGCCAGATTTGTGCCTTTCCACAATTCTGTCTCAGAGTTCCTTGGGCAGTTCCTTTGACCTCAGGATTCTCATTTGGTCTGACATACACTGTGAGCTGTGAGGTCTTATATAGACAGGTCTGACATATACTATGAGCTGTGAGGTCTTTTATAGACAGGTGTGTGCCTTTCCAAATCAAGCCCTATCTGTTTAAATAAACACAGCTCGACTCCAAAGAAGGATTAGAACCATCTCAAGGAAGATCACAAGGAAATGAACAGCATGTGACTTAAATATGAGTGTCTGAGCAAGGGGTCTGAATACTTATGACCATGGAATATTTTAGTGTTTCTTTTTTAATAAATTTGCAAAAATTTCTACATTTCAGTTTTTTTTTCAGTCAAAATGTAGTGCAAAATGAGAAAAAAATAAACTTTTTTTGAATTTACCAAATGGCTGAATTGAAACAAAGAGTGAAAATTTAAAGGGGTCTGAATACTTTCCATACCCACCTTACATAATGCTCCTCCTGGTATACATGGTCCCTATTCTGGTATATATGTCCCTGTTCTGTCTCTAACTTATAATTAAAAACAAAAACATTGTGCTCACTTTTCCTCCACTCCCACATTGCCCTATGTCTTCTTTAGCCAGGGCACAGTGGCAGACAGCTGACATCGGAGTGCCGTGCCATGGTGCATGACGTCACTGTCAATACACACAAGCATGCATACACACATGCACATGCATCCAAACACAGTATAATATCCCCACACATACATACGCACATGCACATATGCAAGCATGCACATACACTGCACATTTATACACACGCAGAGGCACATATACACCCATGTACATGCACATACATACGCACATACATGAATGCACATACAAACATGCATATACACATTCCCATACACACATGTGAGAACATACATATGCACACACATATACATATACACGCATGCACATACACACATCCACATGCATATGCATACATATGCATATACACGCACGTACACACCTGTGCGTTCACACACCTACATCCATGCATATACACGCATACATTCAAACACATCCAGGCACATACATTCAATGGAAAGGGGGAAGGGAAAGGCCGCTCCACCGCCCATTAACCTCCTGGATTCCTGCACCTGGTGTGGCAGCTTTGGCAACTGCCCAGGAAACAATATGAAGTAGAAAACACCGGTGCTTGTCTTCTTGGAATTCTCTTTATTATATAAAAATTATAAAATCATTCAGCATGCTAGCTGGGCGCTAGACGCGTTTCGGAAGAATAACTTCCTTAATCATTAGCCTAATGTCCAAGAAGACAAGCACCGGTGTTTTCTACGTCATCCAGGCACATACACACATTTGCACATGCACATAACACATGCGTATACATGCACACATGCATTCACACATGTACATGTGCATACACACTTCCATACACAAATGCACAAACATACTTACAGGCACACACACATGCACATACATGCATATATGTGCATGCATACACACATGTGTATACATATACATTTGCCTACATACACACGCATACATGCACACATATGCATACACACATACACATAATCACACATGCACACACATATATACACAGCTGCCATCTTTGGACACTCAGGAATACAAAGATGGCAGCTGTATGACGCATCACACCACTCCACTGCAAGATTACAGGATTATGTTGGAGAGGAACTTGGTGGGAGCTAATAAAATGGATAACAAGGTGTCTCTGTCTGTTTTATATGTAATAAAAGATTTCTCTCAGTGTTGTGTTTTTTTTCTCTTTACCAAAAGTATTGCTAATGGCCGGTTGTCATATTAACAGCTGACATTAGCAATATGGTTTGATATCAGCTGCCAAAAAGAAGCTCACATCAACCCCTTGATGTCTGCCACTGCTACACGGCAGCTGGAAGAGCAGGGTAACCGCCAGTTTTAACGTCTCTCATGGAGGCACCAATTCTGGAGAAGATGCTGGCTGCAATTTTCAGCGTTGGGGGCCCAGAATACTTGGGCCTTACCACGTTGAGAAAACCAGCCCCCAGATGCCTGAATTACCTTGGCTGACAACAGAAAATACAGCGAAGCCCACGCCAATTTTTTGTTCCATTATTTATTTAAATAACTAAAAAACAAATAGGGCTTCCCTGTATTTTTCATTGCCAGTGAAGGTAACACCAAGCACCGTGGTTTGGCAGCCAATAGCTGCTTGGTTTACCTCTGCTGGCAATAGAAAATACAGCAAAGCACTACAAATTTTTACATTTTTACCAGGAAATTAAACACTTTATTATTAAAAAAAACCTCAGGAACAGGTTTTTAATAGTGATGAGCGAACATGCTCGCCACTACTCGGTACTCGCACGAGTATCACTGTACTCGGGCTACTCGCCGAGCACTGAGTTATCTCACGATACTCTTGCTGTGCTCATGGTCGTCATCTCTGCATGTTGGCGCTCTTTTGAGAGCCAGCCCACGTGCAGGGATTGGCTGGCAGATCACTGCAATGCCACAGCCCTGATAGTTGTGGCATAGCAGTGATTGGCCGGCCTGCACAGCGTCACCGAGCCTTTATAACTCCCGGCGCGCTGTGCTCGGCACACAGCCATCCAGACAGTGAGTGTAGGGAGAGTGTCTGCTGCTGCTTAGGGACAGATTTGCGGCCCTTAGAGGTAGATCCGGAGCAGGGCTGCAAACTGCTGCTGACCACAACAGTCCTTCTCAGGACTAATCTAGGAGGATATAGGCAGGGTGATCCAGATCGGAGTCCAAGCTTTCCAGTGACCAGAACAGTCCTTCTCAGGACTAATCTAGGAGGATATAGGCAGGGTGACACAGATCGGAATCCAAGCTTTTCTGTGACCATTAGAGTCACCACACTCTTGAACTTACTACCTTAATACAGGTTAGGGACTAAAATCCTCTCCTGAAACCATTCCAGTCACCAGACAGGTGTACGTACTACCTTAATACAGGTTAGGGACTAAAATCCTCTCCTGAAAGCATTACAGTCACCAGACAGGTGTACGTACTACCTTAATACAGGTTAGGGACTAAAATCCTCTCCTGAAAGCATTACAGTCACCAGACAGGTGTACGTACTACCTTAATACAGGTTAGGGACTAAAATCCTCTCCTGAAAGCATTACAGTCACCAGACAGGTGTACGTACTACCTTAATACAGGTTAGGGACTAAAATCCTCTCCTGAAAGCATTACAGTCACCAGACAGGTGTACGTGCTACCTTAATACAGGTTAGGGACTAAAATCCTCTCCTGAAACCATTACAGTCACCAGACAGGTGTACGTGCTAACTTAATACAGGTTAGGGACTAAAATCCTCTCCTGAAACCATTACAGTCATCAGACTGGTGTACGTCATACCTTGATACAGGTTAGCGAACTAAAATCCTAATCTCTTGTGATTTGAACAGTCACCAGACTGGTGTACGTCATACCTTGATACAGTTTAGGGACTAAAATCCTCTCCTGAAACCATTAAACTCACCAGACAGGTGTACGTCATACCTTGATACAGGTTAGGGAACTAAAATCCTAATCTCTTGTGATCTCAACAGTCACCAGACTGGTGTACGTCATACCTTGATACAGGTTAGGGAACTAAAATCCTAATCTCTTGTGATCTGAACAGTCACCAGACTGGTGTACGTCATACCTTGATACAGGTTAGGGACTAAAATCCTCTCCTGAAACCATTACAGTCACCAGACTGTTGTACGTCATACCTTGATACAGTTTAGGGACTAAAATCCTCTCCTGAAACCATTAAATTCACCAGACTGGTGTACGTCATACCTTGATACAGGTTAGGGAACTAAAATCCTAATCTCTTGTGATCTCAACAGTCACCAGACTGGTGTACGTCATACCTTGATACAGGTTAGGGAACTAAAATCCTAATCTCTTGTGATCTGAACAGTCACCAGACTGGTGTACGTCATACCTTGATACAGGTTAGGGACTAAAATCCTCTCCTGAAAGCATTACAGTCACCAGACAGGTGTACGTACTACCTTAATACAGGTTAGGGACTAAAATCCTCTCCTGTGACTGTTGTCGCTGTATACAAGCAAAATGCGCAAGGGCGTTGGCAAGGAACAAGGAGGTGAACGTGATGGTGGTGGAGGCAGAGGCCGAGGTCGTGTGCAAGCACTAATTTCGCAACAAGAAAGTGGCACATCTACTCGCTCACACGTCCTGTCCCAAATTGTTGGTGCCCGCTGCAGTACACCGCTCTTGAACCAACACCAGTGTCAACAGCTTGTTACTTGGATAGCGGATAATGCTTCAAGTCTGATTGGCACCTCCACAAACACCCTGTCTTCCACACGGTCAAGTGTCAGTAGCCGTGATACTGCACCGCACATTTCCAAACCTGATCCTCCTTCCTACCAACAGGCCGAGTACACGTCCACGGACATTACTGATCCCACACTTGGACACTCGGAAGTCCAGAAGTGTGTACCCATGGGTCAGTGGAGGTACATGGCAAATTCCCATTACAAAATTTAAATTCAGTTGTCATTTGTTGGTGGTGTGGTGAAGTCTGGCCCAATCCAACCCTTGTTCATCTTGATCTGAGTCAGCCTGTCAGCATTTTCAGTTGACAGGTGGTTGCGTTTATCAGTAATGATTCCACCTGCGGCACTGAAAACACCCTCTGACAAAACACTAGCGGCAGTGCAGGGCAGGACTTCCAAGGCGTAGAGAGCCAATTCATGCCACGTGTCCAGCTTAGAGACCCAATAATTGTAAGGCACAGAGGAATCTCGCAGTACAGTTGTTCGATCGGCAAGGTACTCCTTCAGCATCTGGCCAAACTTAGCATTTCTTGTTGCACTACCCCGCACCTCAGGGGCTGTGGTACGTGAGGGGCTGAGAAAACTGTCCCATCTCGTAAAGACTGTTCCCCTACCTTTGGCGGATTGGACTTGTGCCCCTCTCGGCCGTACGCCTTGGTTGTCCACCGATTCCTGACCTATGCCGCAAGCGTTTTGTGAGGGGAATGATTTGCCTACTTCCGTGACTATGGCCTTCTGGAATTGCTGCAGTTTGGCTGACCTCTCCGCCTCAGGAATGACAGACATAAAGTTCTCCTTGTAGCGTGGGTCTAACAGTGTTGCCAACCAGTACAGATTGTCGGCCAAGATGTTCTGAAAGCGAAGGTCACGAGCCAGGCAGCTTACCATAAAGTCAGCCATGTGCGCCAGACTCTTAACAGCCATCACTTCAGTATCCAGACCAACACGATGACTGAACATGCTGTCCTCCTCCTCTTCCTCCTCTCCCCTGTCCTCTGGCCAGCCACGCTGAATCGAGGGTATGACTGGTGTGCATGTCATATCCTCAATTTGGCCAGAGAGTTGCTTCATGTCTTCATCCTCCTCCTCCTCGTCATAGTCCTCCACTGCACGTTGTGATGAGATGAGGCTGGACTGTGTGTTTTCACCCACACCCACTACTGTTTCTTGCTCCAAGTCATCGCGCTCGGCCTGCAATGCATCCTCTTTGTTTTTCAGCAGAGACCGTTTTAGAAGGCAGAGTAGTGGTATGGTGACGCTAATAATGGCTTCCTCGCCGCTCACCATCTTGGTGGAGTCCTCAAAGTTTTGGAGGACGGTACATAGGTCGGACATCCATCTCCACTCCTCAGGTGTTATGTGTGGAGTTTGAACCATTTCCTGACGGCTTAGGTGATGCAGGTAGTCAACAACTGCCCTCTTCTGCTCACATATCCTGACCAACATGTGCAGAGTAAGACGCTAACGGCGCTGAAATCCGCCAAGGCCGGCTGAAGCAGCAGGTGACTTGCAAAAATGTGCAGACAGACGGCGAACTTTTAGCAGCAGTTCAGACAGCTCTGGGTATGACTTTTCAAACCTCTGAACCACCAGGTTGAGCACGTGGGCCACGCATGGAACATGCGTCAGCTGGCCTCGCCTCAAAGCTGCCACCAGGTTCCGGCCATTGTCACACACGACCTTTCCTGGCTTTAGGTTCACAGGTGTGAGACAGTGATCTGCCTGCTGTTTCAGAGCTGTCCACACCTCTTCTGCATTGTGGGGTTTGTCACCTATGCAGACTAACTTCAGCACAGCCTGTTGCCGCTTCGCAGAGGCAGTGCTGCAGTGCTTCCAGCTTGGATGAGGATGCGCAGGAGGAGGAGGAGGCTGAAGAGCATGACATTCCGGAGCTGTAGAGTGTCGGTGAAACCCTGACAGAGGTAGGGCCTGCTATCCTTGGTGTGGGAAGGACGTGTTCCGTCCCTCGCTCAGACTGTGTCACAGCCTCCACAATATTAACCCAGTGTTTTGTCAAGGAGATGTAGCGGCCTTGCCCACAAGCACTTGTCCACGTGTCTGTGGTTATACACTTCAGCCCCTGACCTTACCCCTGCGGTATTAAAGAACAGCAATGACTGTCTAGCTGCAGTTTCCAATATCATGTCCACTCTCTATTTGAAACTAAACCTTTCCAAAACTGAACTTCTTCTGTTCCCCCCATCCACTAACCTCCCTAAATCGGACATCTCTCTCTCAGTTTGTGGCACCACGATAACGCCTAGGCAGCAGGCTCGTTGTCTGGGTGTTATGTTTGACACCGATCTCTCCTTCTCCTCCCACACACAATGTCTCGTCCGCTCATGTCGCTTACACCTGAAGAATATCTCCAGAGTCCGTCCCTTTCTCACCCTGTATACAACAAAAACCCTGACCGTGGCCCTAATCCATTCCCGCCTTGACTATTGCAATTCTCTATTAAGCGGCCTCCCCCTCACCAGAGTTTCTCCTCTCCAGTCCATCCTTAATGCAGCAGCCAGGATCACCCATCTGGCCAATCGTTACTCAGATGCCTCTGCTCTGTGCCAGTCATTGCACTGGCTGCCCGTATACTACAGGATCAAATTCAAATTGCTTCTTCTCACCCACAAAGCTCTTCACAGTGCAGCACCCCCCTACCTCTCCTCCCTCATCTCTGTCTATCACCCCACTCGCGCTCTACGTTCCTCAAATGACCTTCGACTGACATCTGTAATAATCCGATCCTCCCACTCCCGGCTCCAAGACTTCTCCAGAGCTGCACCAAACCTCTGGAATGCTTTACCCCAAGAAATCAGGACTATCCACAACTTGCATGGCTTCAGACGATCCCTAAAAACACATCTTTTTAAGGCCGCCTATCATACTCACTAATAGAAGTCCTTTGTACTGTAGATGATAGTGAATGGGCTATCCCTCTGGACATTACTCTTCTACAAACTCCACCAAACCAAAAAGGTCTATGGTGTATAATGACCATCCATGTAAGCTTAGTTCTATGCCCCATTTCCTCAAGATGCCTGGACCATCAGTGCAATAAGCCCCTGTACCTTGTGCAACCCCTATCTTGTTGTAGATTGTAAGCTCTTTTGAGCAGAGTCACCTTCATTTCTTGCTTTATTTTTTGAATTTTCTTTTTTACATTGATTCTATGCCAATTGTTTTGTATCTAATTATTGTACTGTATTTGTTCTCTACTGTAATTACTTACTGTATTATATTTTCTGTACTCTAACCCTACATTGTAAAGCGCTGCGTAATATGTTGGCGATATAAATAAAGCTGTACTATTATTATTATTATTAGGTGGACTTTGGCTGAAACAGCGTTGTTGAGGGCACGTGAGATGCTGTTGGACACGTGGTTATGCAATGCGGGGACGGCACATCTGGAGAAATAGTGGCGGCTGGGGACCGAGTAACGTGGGACAGCAGCCGCCATCAGGTCGCGGAATGCTTCCGTCTCCACCAGCCGGAAAGGCAACATTTGTGGCGCTATGAGTCGCGAAATGTGATCATTCAGGACTGTGGCGTGTGGGTCGTTGGCAGCGTATTTGCGCCTGCGTTCCAATGTTTGCTGAAGGGATAATTGAACGCTGCGCTGGGACAAGGACGTGCTTGATGGTGGTGTAATTTGTGCGTGGGCAACTTCAGGTGCAGGGCCGGAGGCTTGTTCGCGGCCAGCATGGACAGGGGATTGGCTCGCACGCACAACAGGCGAAGACGTAGCAGTGACATCAGCAAGCACCGCTCCTCGACTCTGTTGTACTTCCCACAAAGTCGGGTGCTTGGCTGACATGTGCCTGATCATGCTGGTGGTGGTCAGGCTGCTACTTTTCGTACCCCTGCTGATGCTGGCATGGCAGGTGTTGCAAATGGCCTTTTTAGAGTCATCTGGAGCCAACTTAAAATACTGCCAGACTCGGGAAGACATAACATTTGCACAGGCACCTTGTGTCGTGTTGTTGTTACGGGGAACGGTTGCCTGCCTTCTGCCTGCGTACCCGACCCTGCTTCGTACTGCCTGTTGGGATGCTACGCCTCCCTCACCCTGTGCACTGCTGTCCTCGCTCTGCATATACTCCTGCCAGGTTGGGTCAGCTACTGGATCATCCACCACGTCGTCTTCCTATTCCTTGGCTAATCGCTGGACTGCTCCTCCTTCTCCTCATGTGCCACCATGCTGACCGTTACAATAGTTTGGCTGTTGTTTCAGGTATACCCCCAGTGGTAAATTTTTACGCCCATTCTTTTTCAATGTGAAAAATGTTTTGAGGCCCTCCTGCACGTCTCTATCCAGGGACAATGAGGAGCCTCCCAATTTTTGCCTGCCCTGGCCAAAGGCCTATACTACAATACACCCACTTGAGGGTTACAGGCACTACTACATGTCTGTATGCATGGGTCATTGTTGAACCTCCCAATTTTTGGCTGCCCTGACCAAAGGGCTATACTACAATACACCCACTTGAGGGTTACAGGCCCTACTACATGTCTGTATGCATGGGTCATTGTTGAACCTCCCAATGTTTGGCTGCCCTGGCCAAAGGCCTAGGCTAAAATACACCCACTTGAGGGTTACAGGCCCTACTACATGTCTGTATGCATGGGTCATTGTTGAACCTCCCAATTTTTGGCTGCCCTGGCCAAAGGCCTAGGCTAAAATACACCCACTTGAGGGTTACAGGCCCTACTACATGTCTGTATGCATGGGTCATTGTTGAACCTCCCAATTTTTGGCTGCCCTGGCCAAAGGCCTAGGCTAAAATACACCCACTTGAGGGTTACAGGCCCTCCTGCACGTCTCTATGCAGGGACAAAGAGGAGCCTCCCAATTTTTGGCTGCCCTGACCAAAGGGCTATACTACAATACACCCACTTGAGGGTTACAGGCCCTACTACATGTCTGTATGCATGGGTCATTGTTGAACCTCCCAATTTTTGGCTGCCCTGGCCAAAGGCCTAGGCTAAAATACACCCACTTGAGGGTTACAGGCCCTACTGCATGTCTGTATGCATGGGTCATTGTTGAACCTCCCAATTTTTGGCTGCCCTGACCAAAGGCCTAGGCTAAAATACACCCACTTGAGGGTTACAGGCCCTACTACATGTCTGTATGCATGGGTCATTGTTGAACCTCCCAATTTTTGGCTGCCCTGGCCAAAGGGCTATACTACAATACACCCACTTGAGGGTTACAGGCCCTACTACATGTCTGTATGCATGGGTCATTGTTGAACCTCCCAATTTTTGGCTGCCCTGGCCAAAGGCCTAGGCTAAAATACACCCACTTGAGGGTTACAGGCCCTACTACATGTCTGTATGCATGGGTCATTGTTGAACCTCCCAATTTTTGGCTGCCCTGACCAAAGGCCTAGGCTAAAATACACCCACTTGAGGGTTACAGGCCCTACTACATGTCTGTATGCATGGGTCATTGTTGAACCTCCCAATTTTTGGCTGCCCTGGCCAAAGGCCTAGGCTAAAATACACCCACTTGAGGGTTACAGGCCCTACTACATGTCTGTATGCATGGGTCATTGTTGAACCTCCCAATTTTTGGCTGCCCTGGCCAAAGGCCTAGGCTAAAATACACCCACTTGAGGGTTACAGGCCCTCCTGCACGTCTCTATGCAGGGACAAAGAGGAGCCTCCCAATTTTTGGCTGCCCTGACCAAAGGGCTATACTACAATACACCCACTTGAGGGTTACAGGCCCTACTACATGTCTGTATGCATGGGTCATTGTTGAACCTCCCAATTTTTGGCTGCCGTGGCCAAAGGCCTAGGCTAAAATACACCCACTTGAGGGTTACAGGCCCTACTACATGTCTGTATGCATGGGTCATTGTTGAACCTCCCAATTTTTGGCTGCCCTGACCAAAGGGCTATACTACAATACACCCACTTGAGGGTTACAGGCCCTACTACATGTCTGAATGCATGGGTCATTGTTGAACCTCCCAATTTTTGGCTGCCCTGGCCAAAGGGCTATACTACAATACACCCACTTGAGGGTTACAGGCCCTACTACATGTCTGTATGCATGGGTCATTGTTGAACCTTCCAATTTTTGGCTGCCCTGACCAAAGGGCTATACTACAATACACTCAGTTCTTGTTTACAGGCCATCCTGCATGTCTGTATCCAGGGGCATTGGTGAACCTCCCAATTTTGGACTGCCCTGGCAAAGGAAGATACTACAATAGACCCAGTTCCTCAAAATGGGCACATTATTTCAAGACAGGGCTTCATGTTCGTCTCTTCTCAGGGTCATCGGAGTGCCGCACAATGTTTTCACGTAAAATCTTTCATGTAATCACAAAAAGTAACATACACCAGCTGTATCTCACTATTGGGTATGTGCCCTTAACATTTCCACCCTAAATATTCATTTTGGTGTCATTTTGGAAGGTTTTCTGGTGACTCCATAAAATTGGCGTGAAACTCGGACAACATTGTTCACAGCTGTGACTTTTGAGTGAGAAATGGTTCCAGGGGTCTTCCCCATGGTGTTGCCATGTCATTTCAGCACTCTTCTGAGACTTTTGTGACATTTTTAGGGTTTTTCCATGCTGCCGGCAGTCATTTCATAAAAATACTCGTGTCTCCCATAGGATAACATTGGGCTCGTTACTCGGGCCGAGTACACGGGTATCTCGGGATGCTCGGCCCGAGCTTCGAGCACCCGAGCATTTTAGTACTCGCTCATCACTAGTTTTTAACTAAAATACATTTATTTACATACTTTTGGAGAGCACAGTGGGTAAGGGGCGAAGAGTCACAGGGGGGGGAGACAGCCGATGCCCCCAGCGCCACAGAGCTGCCCCCATTGTGATGTCACTGCCCTCCTGATGTGATAGCATGGGGCCCACGTCTAGTATATATATATAGATATAAAAGAATAAACTGAATAGGATGGTTTTAGGGCTTATACATGCACCATAATGTTTTTATTACTTTGGGTGGGACATTAAAAATTATGGAAGCTGAACCCTTAACTTTTTTTTTTAATTGACCCCTATTGTTTCAGAAATAGTGAAAGCCCTCTTTTCACTATTTTAGGTGTTGGAGGTGAAGCACGTATTGATTGGAAATTGCAGTTTTTATCATCTTCAAGGAACTCTTGAGGAGAAGCAATAAACATTTGTTTTTCATTACTGTGCCACAATGGTGTTTAATATTGTAATTACTGTCATACTGTCGGAAGAAATTTGAAGTGGAGCATCTCCTAAGCACAGGAAATTACAATTCCAAAAGACCAACAACAAAGGGTAAAATGAGTGAAGAACTGTAACTTTATACATTCACGGTAACTTTATCTAGCTGCTGGAGATGAGCGATCTTTTGAAATTCTAATTTGTCGACTTCATTGAATTTCCCCCCAAATTCAATTAATGGTGAATAAATTTGTGTGACTCATATGATTAAAATGCCTCTAATTGTTTAGAAAATAAGCGTAGAACACTGATTTTCCATTGGAGCCTTTTAAATGTCGAAATGACTTTTACCTATCTGGCTAGGGGAAAATGGACATTAACCAGAAGATATCAATGGCATATTTAACAACACATTGCAGTATCAAACATTTGAGGCTAACTAGATTCTATGAACAGTCTAAAAAATATCACTTTCGGAGGGGGGGCTGATGCATGCATTGCTGTTGTTTATAGACAGATGGTAATGAAAGAAGATGAGGTATTTTAACACACTGGGATGCCACAATTATCCCTGTTTGAAGTACGGGTGCATCTCAATGAATTAGAATATCATCAAAAAGTAATGTTTTTCAGTAATTCAATACATAAAGTGAAACCCATATATTATATAGAGTGACTACAGAGTGATCTATTTCAAGTGTTTATTTCTGTAAATGTTGATGATTATGGCTTACAGCCAATGAAAACCCAAAGGTCATTATCTTGGAAAATTAAAGTAGGACAGATGAATGGTTAAAAACCGTGCTGCTGTATTCCACGAGACATCAACGAGTGAATATAATATTGATTTATTTAGTCAACGCATTTGTACTTAGGAAGAGACCAGGGAGCCCTGAAATGTGTTGACTAATAAATCAATATTATATTCACCCTTTGATGTCTCCTGGAATACGGCAGTACGGTTTTTAACCCTTCATCATCCCTACACTATATGCACCATGTTGGGGACTGCAGCAGCCGGGATATGCTTTTATAGTGGTTGTGACTCTCACAACCACACAAGGTGAAGCCACTGATACTTATTTAGGTAATATTTTATCTCTCAGACCATTGATCCTCCCTACTTTAATTTTCTGAGATAATGACCTTTGGGTTTTCATTGGTTGTAAGTCATAATCATCAACATTAACAGAAATAAACACTTGTAATAGATCACTCTGTGTGTAATGACTCTATATAATATATGTGTTTCACTTTATGTATTGAACTACTGAAATAAATTAACTTTTTGATAATGTTCTAATTCATTGCTATGCTGTATATGTAGTTCAGTTTTGGGAAAAGGTTCAATATAAAATTGAAACACATTAATAAAGTATTTGAAGTATTACCACATGAGCAATGACTCCTCATTCACAGCAACATGGTCTACTAGATCATCTATCTCCTACTTCTAATCAATCTACGTGCATATCAAGTTATTCTTTTATCTGTAGATGTGACTGCAGCAGCTGAATAATCTATGGGAATTTATTGGAGTTGTAACATATGCAACCGGATCAGCAAACCCCTCATCCCCAGATTTCACTTTCAAAATACATTATTACTCTATGTGCACTTTTCTCCGTTTTTCTTTTCTGGGTTATGAAGAGCTTTGCACATTCCTAAGTGAAGGAGGGATAGATTTTTTTTTATAAACTATCCAAAGATTATCCCTTTAATAGATAGAGCAAGTGTACTGTACTGCTTTGAATGTACAGAAGTAATGGCCTCCCAATCAGAAGTGAAAGAATCTCTTCTTTGGGGTCATCAGCTGCTTTGCTAATCAAAAAATCATTAGGCAATAAAAAGGATTTTTATCAAGCGTCATTTCTGAAGACAAAATAGAGTATGGTCCCTGCCAACTGCTATGCAATCTGCCACTTTGAATTAAAATGTGCAGCCATGTGGCTGTGCAGTGGCTGCGGCAGGAATGCGGCAGGAATGGGCAGTAAAGAGATTAGATGAAGCAGACCATAAAAGTTTAAGGCCAGCAGCAGTACAGTGTAGCACTATGAAACACAGTGTACAACGAGGAGGTGTGTGGCTGGCGTGGCTGTGCAGTGGCAGGAACTGCATAGTAAAGCGATAAGATGAAGCAGACCATAATATGCAAGGACGTTTAAAGCAGGCTTTGACCGAATAGGCCCATCAACAGCAGTACAGTCTTCACTATGAAAAATGGGCAAACAGGAATTATGTGGCTGGTGTGGCTGTGCAGTACCTGCAGCAGCATGGTAGACAGTTAAAGGGAACCTGTCAGGCTCTTTATGCCTCCCCAGCTATCACTGTCTGTACCTGCAGCTTCACAATACTAGTTTAACCATACCTGTCTGAGCTCATAGTGTGATGCTAAAGGTGAAAAAAAAAAGTATTTATACACTTACATTGTCTTATGTAAATGAGGCAATCAGACTACACATTGGAGGATGTAGTCACTCTGGAAGGTCAATAGTTAACTTCCTATTAACTTCTCTGTCTAAAGGACCTGTACGATGTAACGATCATGTGACCATAGTGGGCAGAACTAAGCAAGCCAAATTATGATATGCTATGAAGACTTAGCTCCGCCTATTGTGGTCACATGATCGTGACATCACACAGGTCCTGCAGCACGTTCTGACATTCGGCTGAAATGTTAATTATTACCTGCCTGAAAGACTACATCCTCCAAGGTGTAGTCTGCCTTCCTCATTTACATAAGAAAATGTAAGTATATAAATGCTTGTTTTTCACCTTAAACATTACACTATGAGCTCAGACAGGGATGGTTAGCCTAGCATTATGAAGCTGCAGATACTAGCAGTGATAGCTGATGGGGGGGGCATAAACTAGCTGACAAGTTTCCTTTAAGACAGAGCATGCAAGGAGATGCTGTGCAGTTTAATTCCAGCAACAGCAGTACTGGAAGCACAGGAGTACAGTATACATGATATGATGGACAAGAAGGTGATGTCCATCAGTGTGTGGTCCATTGACCTTTGTGATACCAGAAAGTTTTAGATGGCAGACAGACAGATGGTAAAGCTAATGTAACCATTGGGATCACTGTTTTCAAATAATAGGAGTTAAAAAGAACCTGTCACCCCCTGGGCTTTACAAAGTGAAAGCACCACTGAATGCAGCGTGTATGCTGCATTCAGGGAAGGTGTGAACCATGTCTCTACCCCTCTCCCCTGTAACCCAAAAAAACACTTTGGAAACTTTAGAGTTAAGAGGTTCGAGGGGCTTATCTGATCATGTTGTCCTCGCTGCCATCCCAGTCCTCCCCGCCTCCTGCCTGTGTACCCTCCTCTTCGGCTCCACACACAGACACGCACACAGGCAGGAGGCGGGGAGGTCCGGGCTGGCAGCGAGCACAGCATAATCAGATAAGCCCCACGGACTCTAAATTTTCCAAAGTGTTTTTTTCGGGTTACAGGGGGGTAGAGACATGGTGCACACCTTCACTGAATGCAGCATACACGCTGCATTCAGTGGTGCTTTCACATTGGTAAGCACCAGGGGGGTGACAGGTTCTCTTTAATATCAAAATACAGTTAAAATATAGAAATACAGAATGTATATGCTCACTGTAATATAAGTAGAATGTCAAATGCCTTTTAAGTCACATAACATTCTTAGTAATAGAAAATAGAGGTGATTGAATTATGGGGCCTATCATGATAGGATAAGTAAATAGACTGGCAGTATAAAGAGCTCATAAGATTCTCTAAATCTCCTTCCAGTCTGAATCCCTGCAGTCCACTCATAAATTAATCTAAACCATACTAGCTATAATTAAACTTAGAACAGATTGCTAAAAATACACAGCAATGGTAAGGCAATGACATCACTTGATACACTGCCATATGTAATGAAGAAGCAAAGAGATCCTTAAACCAATGACTGAAGATTACACTGTTTAATATTACCGCTTGCCTCAAAAAAGGAATAAAAAGTATTAAATTAACCTGTAGTAAAAAGGTAAAAACTCTACATCTAATAAAAAATAAATTTAGAATGGACAAAAACAATACAATTCTCAATATTCTATATTTTTCACAATTACATCTCTGACTTAATCTGTATATATTCCGTAAATCACAGTTTGCAGAGATGACTAGGGATCCAATTCTGTTTACAATATAATGGCTGTGCTGTTTGTGAATTGTAAAATGATCATTGATAGACATACAGTTTTGTATGGACATTGGAAAAAAACTGCTATTTTTAGGGCCTGGTTGAGAATTTATGGATGCTTGACAGCAGTGTAGTTGACTATGGTGACCTTACCACGCAAATAATGACCGCCCGCTCCATTCACGTAAATTGTTGTCCTTGTGGAAGAACAATGATTACAAAACGTTGTAAGTAGAGACATAGATGGCAATCCAAACAGTGGCAGCTAAGGCATAATAAAACTGGCATTACAATTCTTTTCATACAGAAATCCCTCTAAACCAGGGGTGTGCAATTAATTTTCCCCAGGGGCAACATGACATACTGTGACTACTGTGGAGTGCCAAGCCAACTTACATCAATTGAAAGGGCATTTGGGGATATCACATCTTTGAACAGGTAGGACAATGAACTTTTGACACTTTTTATGTGAACTGTCTAGCAAGGATTTATGGCTTCCTACATTCACTGAGGAATTTTCAGGTCTCCACCGACCATTAATCATAAAACAATAATACAATCTGTTCCTCTTATCTCGGAACTTTGATTTTACCTCCCCAGCTGATTTTACCTCCCAAGACTGACTACTATTTTCTGCTTTACAGTCAACTGTCGGATTTACTGCATCATCCCACCCTGCACAAGTATATGTGTGTGTGTCTTCAGAATTTGTGTCATTAGCAGCCTGATGAAGGGGCCATAGTGTCCAGAAAGCTTGCTTTGCTTACCATCTTTTCAGTTAGCTATTAAAAGGTATCAACCACTAAGGACTCTCAGATACTAACATTTTTCTATCCACTAGCTAACACGGTACAAACATTTTTTACATTATCAAAATGGAGGATACCAGAATGTAACAAATCTTTATAGATTTAAAGACACTTCTGAAGAAACATGCAAAATTGGACAGTGACTTTTTCTTATCCAAATGCAAGAATGAGAATCTGATTCCTAAAAAACAAATCCACTTCTACACACCTATAATACTTATAATGCACGAAACCTTTGTCACAGGACCTCTGAGAGACTAAGGAACCACCTTTTGCATGTCTTCACATCATCAAAAGTAACATCCAGGGGGAATAGGAAACATGGAGGAACACACTGAAAGCATGGAACAGAAATGTCAACAATATTACCATAAATTACAAACTTGTCTGATTCATAACAAGGAAAACAAATTACCGTATATACTCGTGTATAAGCCGAGTTTTTCAGCACAAAAAATGTGCTGAAAAGTCCCCCCTCGGCTTATACATGGGGTATATACGGTAGCCCCAGCTGTATACAGCAGCCCCAGCTGTATACAGCCCCCCCCCGTGGTATCCAGGGCCCCCCTTGCTGCAACCTGTAAAGGAAGATGTCCGTATACTTATCGCTGCCGCCGCCGCTCCGCTGCTCGGTCACCGCGATGCTCCGGGTCTTCATGCTTCCTGTTCCTTCTCCGGCACTCAGGAAATGACGTCATTGTTCGAGCGCCGACGAAGGAACAGGAAGCATGAAGACCCGGAGCATCGCGGTGACCGAGCGGCGGAGCGGCGGCAGCAGCGATAAGTATACGGACATCTTCCTTTACAGGTGTGCAGAAAGGGGGGCCCTGGATACCACGGGGGGGCTGTATACAGCTGGGGCTGCTGTATACAGCTGGAGCCCCTGTATAATACCTCTGGGGCTGCTGCGGTGTATACCCCCTGGGGCTGCTGCTGTGTATACCCCACTGGGGCTGCTGCTGTGTATACCCCCTGGGGCTGCTGCTGTGTATACCCCCTGGGGCTGCTGCTGTGTATACCCCCTGGGGCTGCTGCTGTGTTTGTATACCCCCTGGGGCTGCTGCTGTGTTTGTATACCCCCTGGGGCTGCTGCTGTGTTTGTATACCCCCTGGGGCTGCTGCTGTGTTTGTATACCCCCTGGGGCTGCTGCTGTGTATACCCCCTGGGGCTGCTGCAGTGTATACCCCCTGGGGCTGCTGCTGTGTATACCCCCTGGGGCTGATGCTGTGTATACCCCCTGGGGCTGCTGCTGTGTATACCCCCTGGGGCTGCTGCTGTATATACCCCCTGGGGCTGCTGCTGTATATACCCCCTGGGGCTGCTGCTGTATATACCCCCTGGGGCTGCTGCTGTATACTACTACTGGGGCTGCTGCTGTATACTACTACTGGGGCTGCTGTATACTACCTCTGGGGCTGCTGTATATATCTGTGGGGCTGCTGCTGTATATACCACTGGGGAGGCTGCTGTAACACTGCTGGGGCCTGTATGTACCACTGGGGAGGCTGCTGTATACCACACTTCTGGGGGCTGTATACTACCACTGGGGAGGCCTGTACACCACTGCGGGGGCCTGTATACCACACTGCTGGGGGCTGTATACCTGTGCTGGGGTCCACCCTCGGCTTATACACGAGTCAATAGGTTTTCCCAGATTTTGGGGGCAAAAGTAGGGGGGGTCGGCTTATACACGGGTCGTCTTATACACGAGTATATACGGTACATAGATTGTATTGAGTCTTGAATTGATGCACAAGCAAAACAAAGACAAATCCTGACAACTTGGGCAACTACTCATGTCAAAAAGCATCTAATTGTGTCATCAACCTTTCGGATTACAAACCCAACAAAGTGGAACTTGCTGTGCTTTCTAGGGGACTCTCTCATTTTGTCCTACTAAAGCTCTGGATAATATTGAACTGTATAGTGACATGGAGGATTACTTCAGCAGACTACGCCTAAGGGAATATTACAGTAACAAAGAGAATTCCGAACCCAACTGGGCCAAAGGAAGAGGGATCGTGGCAACTAAGAAAAGGTCAAACTGGACACCTGCACCTGAATGCAACTCCCATTTGGATAAATATATAGACACCTTCAGACATTTGGTAAAATCCACTATCTTAGATACACACAAGAGTCAACCATCCAACGTCAATACCCAAGAGAGAAGGACCATACAGTCTTTGAAAATCAACAAAGAAATCATCATTAAACCTGCAGACAAGGGTGGTGCAATAGTCATGATGAACAAATCTGACTACCTGAAGGAAGCAAACAGACAACTGACGGACACACGCTACTACAAGAAATTGGACTCTGACCCCATACACAGGGGTGGATTAAGGGTAGGCAGGGCCCGGTGCTGTTCAGACTCTGTGGGCCCCCCGGTCATGTGACGTTGGTCATGTGACGGGGGGGGGGGGGTCATGTGACGAAGGGGTCATGTGATGGGGGGGTCATGTGACGGGGGGAGGGGTCATGTGACGGGGGGGTCATCATATACCTGAAATAGATTATTCTAGAAAAATAGTTGCTGAGTGAAGCTGTAACCTGTCAAACATCTATTGATTTAGTTAATTTACCCTTCAGTTAGGAAGAAAAAAAAAACACTTTAAGCCAAAGTATTGAACAGTCCATTAGAAGGAGGCTATTAAGCCCTGACTGCCCCTGTACTCAGAATAAATAACTTATAAAACTCTTGAACAGTGTGCACCCTGTATGATAATCAAATGTTACCAGTCTGATGGACTTGCTTGCAGATCGGTTCGTCCCGCCTCCTCGCGGTCCGACAGAGTCTTCTTCTGAATGATGTAGATAACGCCTCTTGCCACCTGCGTTATCCATGTGACCACGTCCAATTTTCCCATTGCCTACACTACACCCATACCTCTCCGGCTTGTACAGGTGCAATGTGCTCCATCATGGGGTTATCCTACAAGCTTGAACTCTCAGTGATGTCACCATACATTACACGCAGCAGACTGGGAGCCTGGAACCATGTGCAGAGACCCCTGCGGTTTGAGCATGTGTAGATAAGTTTTACATTGTAGCCGCAGTAGGGCAGAGCACAGTGCGTTTGCGCAAGCTGGAGAGGCATCTGTACAGATGTGAGATGGGAAAGTGGGCCGTGATCCATATCATTCAGAAGAAGAGGCTGTCGGATGGCGAGGAGAGGCTGAATGGACCAATCTGCAAGCAAGAATTTCGGACCGGTAACAGGTTATAAAAATCTAGCACCCTGTATTCCAAGTTATTTATTCTGTGTACAGGGGCATTCAAGGCATAATACCATGTGTCTTATAATGCAGCATCAGCGTGTGCACGAGGCCTTAAAAATACTCAGGAAAAAATAATCACCAAATACTCAGCATGTGCACAAGGCCATACAGAAATTGAGGTAAAAACCTCACCAAATACTCAGCGTGTGCATGAGGCCTTACAGATACTGAGGTAAAAACTCACCAAATACTCAGTGTGTGCACCCACTGCCCTCTACCTTGGATAGACACATGTGAAATGCCTCTACATGCTGTGTGTGCCCTTCTATCTGGTTATTTTGCTAGAATCATGTATGTATAGACTCCATACATACAGTCACATGATCCAAGGAAAATATCCACATATAGGGGCAGGACACACACAGCATGTAGAGGCATTTCACATGTCTCTATCATGTTAATCAAGATGGTGGGGCACAGTTTACATGGGGCTAATCTGGCAGACAGGCAAAGACACAGCATAGCACAGCTGCAGGACAAATGAACAACATATCACTCATTCACTGACACAGCCTGCCCAGGCACGTTCCCTTCTCTGTTCTGTGACTGTTGGACTAGGGGGTGAACGCTGTTCTCTCTTTATGTAGCCCAGCCTGAAGGTGGTGGACAGCGGCCGGTGACAGACTCAGTCAGGAGGAGTAGAGTCTGGAAAGCAGGCACAGCTGCCACAGATTGAGCAGGCTGGCGGCAGAATGAGTCACTCTGCTCGGACTGCTCCTCTTTGGCAGTGTGAGAAGGCGGGCCGCATGAATGCTCTCCTCCAGCACCTGCTGTGTTTTGCAACGTCCCCCGCACGTCTACATCATGACGTGCGGGAGGAAGATGGGGGTGGTAGCGTGGACAGTAGTGCCGGCAGTAGCCACACACAGAGCCACAGCCAGCCACACAGAGCCACAGCTAGCCACACACAGAGCCACAGCCAGCAACATAGACAGCCATAGCCAGCCACACACAAGCACACACAGACAGAGCCAGCTAAACACAGACACAGCCAGCCACACAATCAGCCACACACATACAGCCAGCCACATAGCTAGCCACACACAAACAAACAACCACATAGACAGCCACACAGACGCAGCCAGCCACACAGCCACAGCCACACAGAGCCACATCCACACATAGACACAGCCAGCCACATAGACAGCCACACACAGAGCCACAGCCAGCCACACACAGAGCCACTGCCAGCCACACACAGAGCCACAGCCAGCCACACAGCTAGCCACACAGAGCCACAGCCAGCCACACACAGAGCCACAGCCAGCCACACACAGAGCCACAGACCGCCACACACAGAGCCACAGCCAGCCACACACACATATAGCCACACACATACAGCCAGCCACATAGCTAGCCACACACAAACAACCACATAGACAGCCACACAGAAGCAGCCAGCCACACAGCCACAGCCACACACAGCCACAGCCACACACAGACACAGCCAGCCACATAGACAGCCACACACAGAGCCACAGCCAGCCACACACAGAGCCACAGCCAGTCACACACAGATCCACAGCCAGCCACACACAAAGCCACAGCCAGCCACACACAGAGCCACAGCCAGCAACATAGACAGCCATAGCCAGCCACACACAAGCACACACAGACACAGCCAGCCAAACACAGACACAGCCAGCTACACACACAATCAGCCACACACACAGAATCAGCCACACACATAGCTAGCCACACAAACACAGCCAGCCACACACAGCCAAAGCCAGCCAGCCACACATACAGCCACACACATACAGCCAGCCACAAACAGCCACATAGACAGCCACACACAGCCAAAGCCAGCCACACAGAGACGCAGCTACCCACACACACAGACACAGCCAGCCACACACAGCGAGCAATATAGACAGCCATAGCCAGCCACACACAGAAATACAGCCAACCACAAAACCAGCCACACACACACAGTCAGCCACACACAGCCAAACAGCCCCAGCCACATACAGCCAGCCACACAGCCCCAGCCATGCAGCCCCAGCCAGCCACGTGGAACCAGCCACACACAGCCAGCCACAACCACGCAGCCCCAGCCACACACAACCAGCCACAGCCATGCAGCCACAGCCACACACAGACACATAGTCAGGCACACACAGCCAGCCACAGCCACATAAAGACACAGTCAGACCCACAGCCACACGCAGCCACGCAGACCTAGCCACACACACAGTCAGCCACACAGTTTGCCACACACAGCCAGCCACGCAGCCTCAGCCACACAGACACAGTCAGCCACAAAGACACATAATCAGCCACAGCTGCACAGTCAGCCCCAGCCACACATAAACACAGTCAGCCACACACAAACACAGTCAGCCACAGCCACAGCCACACACAGCCAGCCACAAAGCCCCAGCCACACACAGCCAGCCACAAAGCCCCAGCCACACACAGCCAGCCACAAAGCCCCAGCCACGTACAGACATATAGTCAGCCACACAGACAGACAGACAGACACACACACACACACACACACACACACACTAAGAGAGAAAGAGAGAGACGGCACACACACACTACTCACCACCACCACCAGCTGCTGTAGCTCATGATCTTACACATTTTTCTGGCTCTCGCGCTGTGGAAGTTGAAACAACTTCCTGGGCCTGCAGTAGTGATGAGGAGACGGCGCCCAGAGAGATTGACTGGAGATAGGAGGACCTGTGGTAATGTCAAGGCTCACGTCACCACAGGTCCTCCTATCTCCAATCAATCTCTCTGGGCCCCGCCTTCTCATCACTACTGCAGCCTGCAGGTCCCTCCATGCAGCCTGCAGTTCCCTCCATGCCTCCGCTTCTCCCATGGAGGGAGAGGAATTGCTGCTGCCGCCCGCGCACACATGCCACCTGGGGCATATCGCCCCCCCCCACGCTACGCCACTGCAGTTGGCGTAGGAGGACATGCGTCAGGTCAGTGCACCACAGGAGAGTGTGCGGTGTGGTGTGTGGTGGCGCCGTGGTGGATTATAATGGGGGCATTTACCCCTGGGCTGTGGGCCCCCCACAGCATTGGGCC
The DNA here is from genome assembly GCA_033576535.1 of Allobates femoralis. NCBI lineage: Eukaryota > Metazoa > Chordata > Amphibia > Anura > Aromobatidae > Allobates > Allobates femoralis. The sequence continues at coordinate 437,699,923 of JARQOC010000004.1, read as the reverse complement.
AGGGGCAAAAGCCCATATTGACCTCATTATAATCCGCCACTGCCCACACAGGCCTATCACAAGCAATTAAACAGGCTAGTCTTTTGTCTACCTGACATACCCTTAAGAGCTGATGACCTAATACCAGAAAGTCCAAGAACAGGCACATTCTACATGCTTCCCAACATTCACAAATAAGGAAATCCAGGAAGACCAATCATTTCATGTGAGGGCACCCTCACCGAACAAATTTCTGGTTGGGTAGAGGGTGTTCTCAAACTCCTGGTAAAAGAGACACCCATCTACGTTCAGGACAGAACTGATCTATTGAATAAACTGTCAGCAATAGGTCTTCTACTAGAAGGAACTATCCTCGCCACCATGGATGTGGAATCTTTTTTTAGCAACATCCCACACCAGGATGGATTAAATGTCTGCAAAGCTTTTCTGGAAAACAGAGGAATTGATACTGATTTTGTGGTGAAGCTTTAAAAAAATTCATCCTCACACACAACTATTTTACATTTGACGACAACGTATATTTACAGGAGACTGGCACAGCAATGGGAAGCAAAATGGCACCACAATATACAAATATTTTCATGGCCAAGCTTGAAGGTGACTTTTTATCCTCTTGACCTATCAGGCCTCTGGCCTATTACCGTTATATCAATTACATCATAATCATCTGGACAGAGTCTCAGCAACAGCTGAAGACGATCCATGAACACTTTAATCAATTTCACCCCACCATCAACTTAACACTCAACTACTCCTGCACTGAAATCAGCTTTCTGGACACCATCATTAAGCTACAGAACCATGAAATAGAGACATCCCTGTACCGGAAACCAATTGACCGTCCATCATATCTGGGACAGTTTTCATCCAAAACACATAAAAAACTCTATTGTGTACAGCCAGGCCATAAGATACTATCGGATATGTTCCAATCCTGCAGATAGAGACAATCACCTTGAGGACCTCAGAAAGACCTTTTTGAACCAGGGCTACCATCCAAGAACAATCGAAAACCAGATTACAAGAGCCACCAGAATATCAAGGAATCATCTCCTACATTACAAAACTAGAGAAGAAAACAACTGAGTTCCTCTTGTAGTCACCTACAATATAAGTCTGGAGGTGCTAAGAGAAGCTGCACGGAAACTGCAACCACTCCTACAAAAAGATGCCCGACTAAAATCAATATTTCCGGATCCCCCGCTCTTGTGTTTTAGACAACCATCGAATCTAAAAAACATCATTGTCAGGAGTGCCCTGTCCTCTCCAGCCGTTAGAGGAACCTTTCCCTTCAACCAGATCAGGTGCAAAACCTGTCCATCTATAATGACAACCGACAAATTAAAGATTTCCAGCACAGATCAGCACTACAAGATCCCAGGTAAATTCAGTTGCACCACAAGCAATGTGGTGTATTTAATTATATGTACCAAATGTCCAACAGGTGGCATGTACGTAGGGAGGCCGGACTACAATTCAGAGAAAGAATGAATTCTCATTGCCACACAATAAAAGAACGGCGTATGGATCTACTTGTAGCAAAGCATTTTTGCAGCTCTGACCACAGGGTAACAGACATGAAACTGCTCATTTTAAAAAGTAATATCAAATCTCAGAGAGAGAGAAGAATTTTGGAATACAAATTTATAATGACCTTTGACATATTCAAAACAGGATTGAATGTCTCACATGGATTCATGCATTTTTACATCAATTGAAAGGGCATTTGGGGATATCACATCTTTGAACAGAGAGGACAATGAACTTTGACACTTCTTACATGAACTGTCTCGCATGGATTTATGTCTTTCTACATTCAATGAGGAATTTTCAGGTCTTCACCGACCACTAATCATAGAACAGTAATACAATCTGTTCCTCTCATCTTTGAACTTTGATGTTACCTCCCCAGCTGCTCTCCCCCTCCCAAGACTGACTACTATTTTCTGCTTTACGTCAACTGTCGTATTTACTGCATCATCCCAGCCTGCATATATATATATTAATCATTAAAAGGTATCAACCACTGAGGACTCTCAGATTCTAATATTTTTCTATCTACTGGCTAACACTAGGGATGGGCGAATTCTGAAATACTCGGAATCGCTGGACTCTAACGAGTCCGGGTCCGAGACTCGGTACTCGTTGCGATTCCAGCGAGTCCGAATAGTAACCTGTACTTTTGCAGTGTATCTACAGATACACTACAAAAGTACCCTAAAAGTTAATCTAAGGGTTTAAAAACAATAAACATTAATACTCACCTCCTGTACTCCTGTACCTTATGTCCCGGGACCGGTACCGAAGACCTCCGGCTGTTACAGGACCTCCGAGACCACCGGGAGAAGATGGGGAAAAGGACCCTGCAGTTCAGCCAATCAGCATGCGGCTAGCGGTCACATGGGTTGTGACGCGGCTGCACTGCGGCCACATGACAAACCCATGTGACCGCTAGCCGCATGCTGATTGGCTGAACTGCAAGGTCCTTTTCCCCATCTTCTCCCGGTGGTCTCGGAGGTCCTGTAACAGCCGGAAGTCTTCGGTACCGGTCCCGGGACATAAGGTACAGGAGTACAGGAGGTGCGTATTAATGTTTATTGTTTTTAACCCCTTAGATTAACTTTTAGGGTACTTTTGTAGTGTATCTGTATAGATACACTGCAAAAGTACAGGGACTCGCTACCCCCGAGTAATTCCTAAGGAAACTCGGCGAGTAGCGAGTCCCCCGAGACCGCTACTATTCGGGCGAGTCCCGAATAGTAGCGAGTAATTCGCCCATCCCTAGCTAACACGGTACAAATTTTTTTTACCTTAAACCAATAGGCTGAAATTAATTCTGCACAATATTGATATTAACATTAATTATAGTTACTATTTTAAATTAATTGTATCACTTAATATTGAGGAGAAAGAAGTATGCTGACCATATATATGGTGATATATACAGTATGATTCCACGCACAGTCCTCCTATAAACCGTATGAACTCACACATAGCCCCTATATACAGTATGGGACCACACATAGTCCCCTTGTATGCAGTATGATCCAGCAAATAGCCCCTTTTTATATGATGAGCCCACATATAGCCTACTATATACAGCTTCAGTCCACACACAGCCCCCTTATACATTAAAGGGATCCTGTCACCCCCAAAACACCTCTAAAGCTATTAAAAGCTGTCCCTAGAGCATAGTAACACTTACCCTAAACTCCTTTTAGCTCCTAAAAGCATCTACTGAGAATGAAGACAAACGTTATTACAGTACCTCATTAGTGATTATAATTAGTGACTATGGTATGCATAGTCACTCAGCCAGGCTCTCCCTCTTCATGATAACACGCCTCAATAGGCGTGATCTTTATCTCTGATTCAAATGCGCCGCCTCCCCGCTCTGTCATGCGTCAGCCGTGCTGCAGTGGGGCTGTGTGAAGCGAATTTCCGGCACCAGGTGACGTATTACACCCGCGCCACTCTGTTTGCTTCAAGCCCGCACTGTGCATGCGCGGCACGGTATGAGCCCCAACATAGCCTGTATATACAGTTTATAGCCCCTATAAACAGTATGAGCCGATACATAACTCTCTATATACAGTTTGAGCCCACACATAGCCCCTGTATACAGTATAAATCCCACATAACATCTATATACACCATATGAACCACCACGTAGCTCTCTATATATACAGTATGAGCCCCCACGTAGCTCTATATATATACAGTATGAGCCCCTACATAGCTCCCTATATATACCATATGAGTATCCACATAACCTCCTTATATTCAGAGACAAATCTGAAAAAACAACCATAAAACATACACAATCATGTTGCTCCAGTCGCCCCTGTGCTCTGTAGTGATTGTTGTGTTCTCAGATGCTTTGTACAGCAGACACAATGAAGTGATATTGTTGTATCTGCTGTCTCAGCCGCACACACTGAATGGTGGAAGAATGAGTCGGCGTCAGCTCCTTCTTCCACTATTATATACATTGCTATTTCCAAGTGTGGCGTCACAATTGGGGTACTGCACCCATAAATGAGTGTGCGGTAACCCCTGTCACAGTGGGAAGGCAGATGTCTGTGGGAGACTCCCATCCTAGCACTCCTACACACGCACCTAGAATAGATGGTGTGGGCCCAAACCCTAGGGGGGAAAGCTAGGGGAGGAGGGAGGACTCACAGTGAGTTTTAGTCGACATTGAGGAAAGACGGAGCACGGGAAGCCTCCGAGTGAGAAAAGGAGACTTCCAGGGAGGGGGCCTGGAGAGAGAGAACAGGCAGCCCAGACTGAAAGAGGGGACTCCTCGAGCATCCATACTCAGGGAGGGAACCCTGATCCAATTTACCGGAGTGCTGGTTCAGAAAACGGTCAGGGAGTCCATCCCCTGAGGCGAGAACACTGGAGGTCGTGGGTCTGTTTACCGGCCCAGACACCCTGTCTGGCGGGATTAGTCACACCAGGATAACCCACCGGGGTCGAGTCCCAGAGCAAGAGAGAGAGAGAGAGTGGAAGCCGGATCTTCAGAGCACCTCAATGGGCCTGGTATTAAGAGGGCTAACCTAGGACAGGCACGAGCAGCAGGACACGGGTTAGATCTAGGAAGGCATACCATGGGAGACTTCCAGAGACTTTGCAGTCCACTGTGATTACCCGGCCTGCTTTGCCACTGTGAACTGTACCACCATCTGCATTATTCCAGTAAAGTACCGAGGTAGAGTGACTGAGTCTCCGTGTATCTGTTTCTCTGCTATACCGCGTCCTGCTTCATTCATCATCAGCACCTCCATTACCACTGGTGCAACCCTGACCCAGAGGGCCAGCTCTACCTGCAGGGAGTTGTTCCATGTTTGACGCACCCTCCAGAGGTCTGAAGCGGCGCTGGTGCTCAATCACCAGAAGCTGCGGGGTGGCGTCACGTGAACTTTACAAACTCCATTTCTTCCATTTCAACTACCCCTTTTTAAAAGCAGACCACCAGGGCCACGGGTCTGGGCAGGCCACCAGTGACAACTCAACAGCAGCAGAGGCCCAAACAACCGAGTCCCCATACCCTGGGTGAGTCACAAGTATGCACATAGCAATGAAATCAGGACTCCGGGGCATGGAGTGTAGCTAAATAAAGTGGTCCGTGAGCCAATGTTTTCAGTCCTTTGGCTGTCTTTGTTCACAGGCCAGACTGGAGCAGCAGGAGGGCTAGACGTGGCCCAGGGCCATGCTTTGCTCACGTCTGCTCTAAAATATTGATTAAATTATACACATCTCTAAATTTCAAAAACAGTATAATTTGTAAAAAGACTTGGATAATGTTTTGGTTATAGAAAATGTTTCATATAGTGAAAAATACACAGATATACTGTCATAAATTAACTCTTACATTAGGTTATATAAGAAAGTTATAATTATCTCATTTCCATTGCATAAAACCTGTTTATCTGATTTCCATTGCATAAAACCTGTTTGCTAAAAATAATTGTGCATTATGCCATCTATAATAAATGTATCTGAAATTATGAATTCCGTGTAGTTCTTTCTGCTTTAGGAAAGTACAACTGGCAACAGAAAATTGGACAATAGAGTCATAGATTTTCAGAACCTGCCCATTTTTACAGTATTTTAGAGATATACAAGGAATTTTTGGTAACTTACAACTAAAAAGGATCCAGGATCCCATTCTGCAATTACCTATGTATAGTAATTAGAAGTCTCTAGACTGCACTCGGAACACTAATCACACAAAACGCACCATTAACAAACTACAGTAGCAACACATTACTGCTGCCCACACATTCTGCTAGATGCATTCCAGAGAAAAGGCATTAATTACAAAAATATAAGGTGATTCAATTAAGAAAATGAATGGGAAGGGTGGAAAAGTACTATGGCAGGTTTGATTTTGGATGTCATTGCTCTATATAATTATCAAAAACATAGATTTACACCTACATAGAATTGTTACTATGCAAATAACCCAAGTGCTGCCAGTTTATGTTGTAATAATCATTTACTAATTTGTGCTTCTTTAGAAAAGAATGTGTTATTTATTCTTTTACTAGCTGTGAGCCCGATGCAAATGCATCGGGATTCTAGAACGTGCATTAATTTGATTATAGTAGTTATAGCTGTTAGCCTGATGCAAATGCATCGGGTGTCTAAAATATGTTTATTGTTTTTTTAAAGATTTTTAAATAATAATCGCATCATCAATAGCAATAATATAAGCCATAGCATTATTATTAGCAGTAATAGCAGTATTAATAGCATTATTAGCAGTATTATGAGCATTAATAACAGTATTAATAGCATTATTATTAGCATTAATAGCATTATTATTAGCATTATTAGCATTAATAATAGCATTAATAACATTATTAATAGCATTAATAGCATTATTATTAGCATTAATAGCATTAATAATAGTATTATTAGCATTAATAATAGCATTAATAGCATTATTAATAGCATTAATAGCATTATTATTAGCATTAATAGCATTAATAGGATAAATATTAGCATTAATAGCATAATTAATAGCATTAATAGCATTATTAATAGCATTAATAACATTATTATTAGCATTAATAGCATTAATAATAGCATTATTAGCATTAATAATAGCATTAATAACATTATTAATAGCATTAATAGCATTATTAGCATTAATAGCATTATTATTAGCATTAATAGCATTAATAATACCATGAATAGGATAAATATTAGCATTAATAGCAATAATAGCATAATTAATAGCATTAATAGCATTATTAATAGCATTAACAGCATTAATAGGATAAATATTAGCATTAATAGCATAATTAATAGCATTAATAGCATTATTAATAGCATTAATAGCATTATTATTAGCATTAATAGCATTAATAATAGCATTATTAGCATTAATAATAGCATTAATAACATTATTAATAGCATTAATAGCATTATTATTAGCATTAATAGCATTATTATTAGCATTAATAGCATTAATAATGCCATTAATAGGATAAATATTAGCATTAATAGCATTAATAGCATAATTAATAGCATTAATAGCATTATTAATAGCATTAATAGCATTATTATTAGCATTAATAGCATTAATAATAGCATTATTAGCATTAATAATAGCATTAATAACATTATTAATAGCATTAATAGCATTAATAATAGCATTATTAGCATTAATAATAGCATTAATAACATTATTATTAGCATTAATAGCATAATTATTAGCATTAATAGCATTATTATTAGCAGTAATATCATTATTATTAGCATTTTTTTTTTAATTATTATTTTTTATTTAATTATTTATTATTTTTTATTTTTTTTATTATATTTTAATTATTTTTTTTATTATTAAATTTATTATTTAGGCTGAGACCCAGTTCTCTTTCAGGTCCGCTGAAAGGGCTGATATAATTAGCATATATTTAATTTTTTTATTATTATTTTTATTGAATTATTTATTATTTTTAATTTTTTTTTTTATTATTTTTTAATTATTTTTTAATTATTTTATTTATTATTAAATTTATTATTTAGGCTGAGACCCAGTTCTCTTTCAGGTCCGCTGAAAGGGCTGATATAATTAGCATATATTTAATTTTTTTATTATTATTTTTATTGAATTATTTATTATTTTTAATTTATTTTTTTATTATTTTTTAATTATTTTTTCATTATTTTTTTATTATTAAATTTATTATTTAGGCTGAGACCCTGTTCTCTTTCAGGTCCGCTGAAAGGGCTGATATAATTAGCATATATTTAATTTTTTTATTATTATTTTTATTGAATTATTTATTATTTTTAATTTATTTTTTTATTATTTTGTAATTATTTTTTAATTATTTTTTTTATTATTTAATTTATTTATTTTTTTAAGTGAGAGTGAGACACAGTTCTCATTCAGGTCCGCATTTTTTTATTTTTTTATTATTATTTTTATTTAATTATTTATTATTTTGAATTTATTTTTTTATTATTTTTTAATTATTTTTAAATTATTTTTTTTATTATTAAATTTATTTATTTTTTTAAGTGAGAGTGAGACACAGTTCTCATTCAGGTCCGCATTTTAATTTTTTTTTATTATTATTTTTATTTAATTATTTAATATTTTTTATTTATTATTTTTATTATTTTATAATTATTTTTAAATTATTTTTTTTATTATTAAATTTATTTATTTTTTTAAGTGAGAGTGAGACACAGTTCTCATTCAGGTCCGCCTTTTTTTTCCCCCATTGACATACATTACTGGTGTGTCGGCGATTTTATGGCCGCCCACCTGGTTCTATTTGTCGGCCGTAAAATCGCGGACACACCGCTAATGCATCTCTATGGGCAGTGAGCCCGATTTCGGATTGAACGCCGACCAATCAGAATTCGAGCTGACTGCCCATAGACATGCATTAGCGGTGTGTCCGCAATTTTAGGGCCGACAAATAGAACCAGGTGGGCGGCCATAAAATCGCCGACACACCGGTAATGTATGTCAATGGGGAAAAAAAAAGGCGGACCTGAATGAGAACTGTGTGTCACTCTGACTTAAAAAAATAAATAAATATAATAAAAAAAAAATAATTTAAAAATTATTTAAAAATAATAAAAAAATAAATAAAAAATAATAAATAATTAAATAAAAATAATAATAAAAAAAAAAAAAATGCGGACCTGAATGAGAACTGCGTCTCAGTCTGAGTTAAAAAAATAAATAAATTTAATAATAAAAAAATAATTAAAAATAATTTAAAAATAATAAAAAAATGAGGGGCTCTTCTGATTGGCTGAGGGCAGTATACAGCGACCAATCAGAAGAGGGCCTCAGATCTCATTGAGGTAGAATGGGGGATTTTTCGTCCATTCTATCTTAATGAGAAGGAAGAGGACGTTGGAGGTGGAAGTTTGCGAAAAGAAGACAGAAGATCCCCGGGGCCGGACGAAGAGGCGGAGATGGCGGAAAGAAAAGAGAAGACCCCCGGGGCCGGAGGAAGAGGACGCCTGGCCGGACGGAGGACTTGTGGATCGGACGGACGATCAGATGACTTGAAGGCATGTAAGTGATCGAGGGGGACGTTAGGTTAGGGGACGGGGGGGCTTGGGGTGTAGGGCTTTAGGTGTTAGCGGTGTGAGCTTAGGAGGCGGCGGGGCTTAGGGGATAGGGGCTTAGGTGCGGCGGGGCTTAGGGGGCAGGGGGGGGGTAGGGGTTTAGGTGCGGAATCGGGGGTAGGGGGTTAGGTGCGGCTTAGGGGGTAGGGGCTTGCGGCAGAGGGTAGTGGCTGCGGCAGGGTAGTGGATTAGGGCGGCAGGGGGTAGGGGCTTCGGCGGCGGGGTAGTGGGTTAGGGGTTAGGGTGGCAGGGGGTAGGGGCTTGCGGTGGGGTAGTGGGTTAGGGCGGCAGGGGGTAGGGGCTTCGGCGGCGGGGTAGTGGGTTAGGGGTTAGGGCGGCAGGGGGTAGGGGCTTGCGGCGGGGTAGTGGGTTAGGGCGGCAGGGGGTAGGGGCGTCGGCGGCGGGGTAGTGGCTTAGGGGTTAGGTGCGGCAGAGTGTAGTGGGAGCGGCGGAGTAGTGGGTTAGGGCGGCAGGGGGTAGGGGCTTGCGGCAGAGGGTAGTGGCTGCGGCGGGGTAGTGGGTTAGGGCGGCAGGGGGTAGGGGCTTCGGCGGCGGGGTAGTGGGTTAGGGGTTAGGGCGGCTTAGGGTGTAGGGGTGCGGCGGACTTAGGGGGTAGGGGTTTAGGTGCGGCGGATGGGGGCTTGGCGGCGGGAGCTTAGGAGGCTGCGGGGCTTAGGGGGTAGGGGCTTAGGTGCAGCGGGGCTTAGAGGGTAGGGGGTTAGGTGCGGCGGGGCTTACGGGGTAGGGTCATAGGTGCGGCGGGTCGGGGCTGAGGGTGTAGGGGTGCGGGGGCAGGGGGCTGTAGTGTACAGCGCGATGGTATACTACAGTCCCATGGCGCTTATGGGCATGGGACTGTAGTATACTATAGCGGTGTACAGGGTTAGGTGCGACGGGGCTTACGGGGTAGGGGCATAGGTGCGGCGGGTCGGGGCTTAGGGTGTAGGGGTGCGGCGGCAGGGGGCTGTAGTGTACAGCGCGTAGTGGCTTAGAGCGGCAGGGGGCTGTAGTGTACAGCGCGATGGTATACTACAGTCCCATGGCGCTTATGGGCATGGGACTGTAGTATACTATAGCGGTGTACAGGGTTAGGTGCGACGGGGCTTACGGGGTAGGGGCATAGGTGCGGCGGGTCGGGGCTTAGGGTGTAGGGGTGCGGGGGCAGGGGGCTGTAGTGTACAGCGCGTAGTGGCTTAGAGCGGCAGGGGGCTGTAGTGTACAGCGCGATGGTATACTACAGTCCCATGGCGCTTATGGGCATGGGACTGTAGTATACTATAGCGGTGTACACTACAGTAGTATGGGCTTCTGTGGCTTGGTTAGTGGTGGGTGGCAGCGACTCGCAATGCCCGCTTCGCGGGCATTGCTTCGCGAGGCTGCAACGACTCGCAATGCCCGCTTTGCGGGCATTGCTTCGGGAGTCGCCGTGGCCGCTACGCGGCCACGGACAGAGTCCGGGATAAGAAACCTGGACTCGCTAACCAAGCCACCGGAAGCAGCGCCGCTCCGACGGAAGTCAGCTACGGCAATTATATAATAGATTTATATACTAGCTGTAGTACCCGGCTACGCCCGGGTTAATAAATAACTGCTGTTAGCTATAACAAAATAGAATTTGAATATGTCATATTAATGACCTGTAAGAAAATAGAAGCTGAGCTGTGATTGATTGCTATAGGCAGCCTAATAAATCTCCAGCCAATAGTAAACCCTCCCCCTGGCCGGGCAGTATATGTTACCTAACAAATACACATAATAGACAGCTCATGTGACTGACATCTGCCTTAATTCCCTATATGGCACATGTGTTGCCCATTGGCTGTTTTTAATCAGATGTTTATGTTTGGAAATTAAAGATACCAGACGTATGAGGCGAGTTGTGTGAGGTGATTTGTGCACATCTGTGTCTGTCTGTGTGGTATGTGTGTCCCTGGGGTGTGTGTATATGTGTGTGTCCCTGTGGGGTGAGTGCATGTGTCCCTATAGGGCAGGGGTGGGGAACTCCAGTCCTCGAGGGCCGCAATCAGTGCAGGTTTTCACGATTTCCTTAGTATTGCACAGGGATTGGAATCATCACCAGTGCAAGTGATTATGTTATCACCTGTGCAAAACTAAAGAAATCCTGAAAACCTGCACTGATTGCGGCCCTCGAGGACTGGAGTTCCCCAACCCTGCTATAGGGTGTGTATGTGTGTGTGTCCCTGTGGGGGGGGTCTGTGTGGTGTGTGTGTGTGTCTCTTTGTGGTGTGTGTGTGTGTGTCCCTGTTGGGTGAGTGCATTTGTCCCTATAGGGTGTGTATGTGTGTGTGTCCCTGTGGGGGGGGTCTGTGTGGTGTGTGTCTCTGTTGTGTGTGTCTCTTTGTGGTTTGTGTGTGTGTGTCTGTGGAGTGAGTGCATGTGTCCCTATAGGGTGTGTATGTGTGTGTGTCCCTGTGGGGAGGTCTGTGTGGTGTGTGTGTATCTGTGTTGTGTATGTCTCTTTGTGGTGTGTGTGTGTCCCTGTGGGGTGAGTGCATGTGTCCCTATAGGGTGTGTATGTGTGTGTGTCCCTGTGGGGGGGGTCTGTGTGGTGTGTGTGTGTCTCTTTGTGGTGTGTGTGTGTGTCCTTGTGGGGTGAGTGCATGTCTCGCTATAGGGTGTGTGTGTGTCCCCTTGGGGGTGTGTGTCTGTATCTCTGTGTTGTGTGTGTCTCTTTGTGGTGTATGTGTGTTTGTTCAGGTGCGTGGTGAGTATCCAATGTTGGGGCTGCACCTTAGCGACTATACACTTGCTGTTACTCTTTGTGTGCGTGTGGTGTGTATACATGTCCCCGTGCATGGTGAATATCTCATGTTGGGGCCCCACCTTAGTGACTATATGCTGGTATATGCTGTTAGTCTTTGGCACTATCATTAAGCCCCTCTCATTCACAACTGTCAACTGGTAACTGTCACTTTTTCACCATTATATAGATAGGGGCAAAATTGTTTGGTGAATTGGAATGCGCGGGGTTAAAATTCGCCTCACAACATAGCCTATGTCGCTCCCAGGGTCCAGACGTGTGACTGTGCAAAATTTTGTGGCTATAGCTGACAGCTGTCGATTTTCCTCCAACACTTTTCCATTCATTTTTCCCCATTATGTAGATAGGGGCAAAATTGTTTGGTGAACTGGAACGCGCAGGGTTAAAATTTCACCTCACAACATAGCCTATGACGCTCTCCTGGTCCAGACGTGTGACTGTGCAAAATTTTGTGGCTGTAGTTGCGACAGTGTAGATGCCAATCCCGGATATACACACATACATACACACATACACATACACACACACACACACATACACACATTCAGCTTTATATATTAGATTATGTAATGAAATATGTTACTGCTTAAATTGCTCATCCGCTTTTGCATGCAGGCTGTGTCAATTTTTTTTGTTATCTTGGTTTGTATTGCCTCAAAAACTACACCACTGTCATATCTGTCATTGGGTGTTTGACATAGAACTGTAATATTATGGCAGTGTTGGTCCATATCGTTCTTTTTATATGGCTATTTTGACAATATATTGTACAAATGTAGCATTTGCCATCCTGACAGGGGGTGTACTACTTTTCTGATGCACTTGCATCAGAATGTTAAATCATATACAGTTAATCTTTCTGATGTAATTTGGGTGTGATTCTATTCTTATTTAAAGCATCGCTGTTTCTTCTACCGCTAGAGTGGTGTTTTAAAACAAAGTCCCCTGACCCCAGTCTTATACTTGCACTCCAGCGTTTTCATCTTTTTTCCATGTTGCTCTGGTCCTGCTTGGTCCATCTTGTGATCGTAACCTAATTGGCAGAGAGTCAGAAGTAACGTCACATTTTCTCAATGACAAGAACAAAGCTCTCATAGAGTTCTGACCTCTGGTGCGCTTCATGAAACACTGGAGCTGCTGGCAGGTCACAAACTACTAGAGACCAACAGGAGCGGTAGTAAAAGCAAATGATGACGCCGGAGGGTAAGTACAGTTGAAAGCAGTAGTTTACATACACTATATAAAAAGACACATATACAGTACATGTTTTTCTCACTAGCTGTCATAAAATAAGAGTAAACCTTTCCTTTTTTTTTAGGTCAATTAGATTACCATAATCATTCATATTTGCCAAATGCCAGAATAATGAGCGAGAGAGATTGTTTTAAGGCATTTTTATTACTTTTTGCAAAGTCAAAAGTTGAAATACACTAAGATTACTATGCCTTTAAACAATTTGGGACATCCCATATGATGATGTCATGTGTTTGGAAGCTTCTGAGGTTTATTGGCAACATCTGCATTAATTAGAGACAAACCTGTGGACGTATTTTAATGCACACCTGAAACACACTGCTTCTTTGTGTAGCACCATGGTAAAATCTAAAGAAATCAGCCAAGATATCAAGAAGAAAATTGTGGACTTGCACATATCTGGTGCATCCTTGTGTGCAATTTCCAGATATCTGAAGGTGCCTCGTTCCTCTGTATAAACAATTATGGAAAAGTACAAAAAAGTTGTGAATGTCTAGCCATCATCCCTCTCAGGAAGGACATGGGTTCTGCGTCTCAGAGATGAATGCACTTTGGTCTGACCTTTGCTTAGCAACCCAAGAACAAAAGCAAAAGACGTTGTAAAGATGATGCTGGAGGCTGGAAAGATTGTTTCATTATCCAGAGTGAAACTAGTATTGTTCAACATGGGCTGAAAGGCCACTCTGCCATGAAGAAGCCATTACTCCAAAGGAAACGTAAAAAAGCCAGATTACGGTAATGTTTGGAATTGTGCACAGAAACAAAGACCTACATTTTTGGAGACATGTCTTGTTGTCTGATGAAACTAAAATTGAACTGTTTGGCCATAATGACCATCGATATGTTTACAGGAAAAAGGGAGAAGCTTGGAAACCTAAAAACATCATCCCAACTGTGAAACATGGAGGTGACAGCATCACATTGTGGGATTTTTTTGAGGCAGGAGGGACTGATGAACTTCACAAAATAGATGGCACCATGAAGTAAGAAGATTATGTGGCTATACTGAAGCAACATCTCAAGACATCAGCCATGAAGTTACAGCTTAGGTGAAAATGGGTCTTCCAAAAGGACAATAATCCAAAGCATGTTGCCAGACTGGTTACAAATTGGCTTAAGGGTCACAAAGAACAAAGTCAATATTTTGTGTCACTTTTTTTCTTTACCTATTCTATGGGTCATGTGATGACGACAGTGACCCTCCTCCTGATTCTCAGTCGACGTCTGGGCGCGCTTCTATAACTTCTTCTAAACGCCATGTTGATATTGTGATGTTTTTCTCATGGGCCAGAGCTAAATGAGGCCGATGAATGCAGGATTCCAAGTACAATGTTTAGAAGTGCGATAACATCACAGCTTCATGGCATGTAAAATTTACAAATCACTTAGTTCATCCAGCCACGCCCCCTGACTAAAGGGGCCACACCAGCTTGCTCTGTCATTGCCTTATGAGGACACAATAGTCCGTGACTATAAAACTCCCTCTGGAGCCCATCGGCCATCATTCATCGTCTGTCTCCTGGTCTGTCAAGAAAAGAAACAACCATGCCTTCAAGAATGAGGAAAGAACATAGCGGACCCAGGAGCCGACGCAGAACCAGGAGGAGCCCCCTATAAACGCTGTACCCGTACAACAGGCAAATATATATGCCATCTAGTTTCTCTATGTATACTGCAGCCGGAGTATACATGTGGGCAGAATGTTTACTCATGTTTCCTCATTGCAGTTCATAGACGCAGACGCTGCCACATCAGACAATGGAGATGAACAACGGAAGGCGTGAAGAGAGGTCTCCCCACTGTGAAGCCATAATAGAAGAAGTGATGGAGATGTCTCCCGTTAATGAAGTCACTTAACATGGTGGTTATGGTGGTCTCTGCAAGGAGCCACCCCAAGGCTAGGTCCTTCCCTGGTGGGATATCTGGCTAGTCCCATGTTTGAGACTCCTAAACGAGGCTCCAGGACTCTCTTTGCATATTTGTATTTCCCAGGGGGCAATGCACCTAGGATTTCACAGTGTTTGAGCGCTTTAGCTGGCTGCCTGCAGTGTTTCCTTGACTGGTCTCCCTGAGATCAGTGATTGTTTTGTGATGTTGGCCTACCAAGAATTGGTCCCACCTACCAGAATCCTACTCCACACTGATGAGAGGTAAAACCCGAAACAGCTGTCTGTGGCTGGATACCTGGCTTTGGTATCACAGCTGTCTGTGGATGGATACCTGGCTTTGGTGGTATTAGCTGGATATTTAAAGGGCCACTTAACATGGTGGTTATGGTGGTCTCCGCAAGGAGGTCCTTCCATGGAGGGATATCTGTCTAGTCCTGTGTTTGAGACTCCTAAACGAGGCTCCACGGACTCTATTTGCATATTGTGAGAAGCTTGTGGAAGAATATCCAAAACGTTTGACCCAAGTCATACAGTTTAAGGGCAATGGTGTCAAAAACTAATGAAATGTATGTAAACTTGTGACTTTGCATAAAAGAATAAAAATACCTTAAATCATTTTCTCTCTCTCATTATTCTGGCATTTGGCAAATATTAATAATTATTGCAATCCTAACTGAACTAAAGCGAGAAAGGATTATTCTGATGTCAGATAGTGAGAAAAACATGTATATGTGTCTTTTTATATAGTGTATGTAAACTTCTGGTTTCAACTGTATAAGACAAATGGCCAGGAATGTAGATTTAAAGGAAGGACCATTGAAGTGATGGAATTAAATAAAAATGCTAGAGTTGTGCTTTAAACCACATTTAGTTAGTTTATATTTATTGCTGCAATGCGTGGAATCACCGTGACTCTAAAGAGTTCCCTGAGGCTTTCAGCTAGCGGATTATAAATGTCTACATGTTTGAAAGGGAATCTAGAAATATTGTCAAATATTTGGACATCAGTTGTTCCACTGTATCGACCTAAATAGGAAATAATTAAAGCATTGCCAACTTATTTCAGAAAACTCAGAATGCTAATTCATGGAAAATATGTAAGAAAACTAGAATAAAACGATAGAACTTATTAGATATTATTATATCTAATATCTTAATAGACATTATTACGGTATATATTATTAGAAAGGCTGTATACTTTAATCCTACATAGAAGTTGTATCAGGATAAACCTTTTGCTGTTCACAGCAAGATTAAAGTTTGCCCATGATGAATACCAAGTTACACTTCAGTACAGAATTCTCAATGAATACTTAATGCACCTAGGATAGGGGAGGGGAGCATTATGTAAAATCATCTCACACAAGACAGAAGATTATCTAAAAATGTTTCTTGGAACATGACAAGAACAATAAAATTGACAGTAAATCTACCAAGGAATGGCTGAAAAAAATAATAACTGGAATATTCTTGAATTGACTTGTCAATTCTTGGATGTAAAAATAGCAGTGACATACTGTGGGGAGATTTCAAATAGGCTATGTATGCAATAAATCCCTAATATATTCTTCAACCAAAAATACATTCTTCATGGATCAGAGGAAAAAAAATTCTTGGCGCGACTGGAGGGAGCATTCTTTAAATTAAGGAATTAGGAAGTGTAACTTAAAGTATTTATCTGGTTCTTTTTAGTTTTTTTTTCTTTATTGGCTAAGAACTTACAGACAGGTAGTTGTTAACTATCAAAACCAAACAAAGAAGGAGGTTTCAGGCTCTTTTGTATAAGAAATGTATCAAGGTCAACCACGCTATGTTTAATTATTGAACTTATTAAAGTAAATGTCACATACATATAAAAATTCATTTCATAGCACATATATATAACGGATACATATAAATAACAGTTTTATTTCATAGTGATCAGCATTTAAAGTGACATTGTGACTATAAAATTCCAAGTAGGAAAGTTTAACCCCTTCTATATAGATATAAGGTAATTAATCAGAGGTATATGGTTTGTTAGATTTTTGATTACTCCATATATAGTGTATAGTAAATCATCCCATAGGGGATAGGGAAAAGACCGACTAAAAAGTATCTTTCATCCCAATGTGGGGATCCCTGTGGGGCGGTGCTGGACAATATGTCCGATGTCGCCGTCCCCACAGTTCATCCACCCAAAGGGGAGTAATACATTCAGTCCTCCCTTATGTAAATTTGACATGCAATACACAATACTCAGGGTATGAGTGTATAGAGCGCCCTCCTCCCACATCCTCTGCACTCACCCATATCACGGGGGAATAGGTGTCCGGGTGCCCCCAGACGCGTTTCACTCTATGCTTTATCAATGGGGTCCGCACAAGCCCGCCGTCCGACATCTATTTATATCTATAATGCGTCTTCTCCCCATGTGCGTCCCATTTCCGCTCCGCCTCCTCCACGCCGACTCGCGGCCAATCCCAGGCTGGAGAGTCAGTGGCCACCTGACTTCATCCAGCCTATTAGGGATGCCTGCGGTCTCGTTTGGAGGCGGGAGCGGATGTTACATACAGGGATTCTCACCAATAGCACAATACTTTGGGCGGAAGTGTCCCTTCCACCATCTTTAAAGCTGGTGTGTCCAAAGGAACACCACAATGACCTCATAGTAAGGGCGGAAATCGCTATTCCGCCATCTTAGGTACTGGTGCTTCCTATAAACCCACAAGCTTCAGATTTCTAGGATATACGGGGAAAATTTTAAGCGAAAGTGAGGTTTATATATAGGATCCAGCTATCTATTAGGCAATACTGCATCCCATTACCATTATATAACCTATGACATCCCCAGATGTGGTATAATGGCCATTATACATGTTGGTAAAGTATGCGTCCATCTACCAGATTCCACATACCGCCCATACATATACTTGTGGGCAGGAAGGAATGCCAGATGACGCATCCCAGCTCTTACTTATATATAGTTGTTAACTATGCCTGTTTTGCCTGGTGCTGATATCTGCAGGCTTAAGGTACTGTTACACACTGCAATGTTGAAACGATATCACTAACGATCTCGGGGGCCCGTGGTCGTTAGGACATCGCTGGTGAGATGTCACACGTGTAGATATCATGGACGACGCACCAACGATTTAGCGAGCAGCTATCGTTCGCACAACCCAGCAAACGATACTTGTTCACTGTTGTGAATAGGAGAAGTCGTGAACGACATCGTTATCGCAGTGTCACACACAACGATGCAGCAGGTTGGCTGATCAAGGATTGTTTGATTTCAGAACGTGTTCTCAAATCTGTGATCAACGATCCAATGATTTATTGTAGTCATACCTTGGTGTTACACGAAACAATATGCTAACGATGTAATTTCAACGACTCCAAACCCGTGATGTTTCAGCTATATCGTTCACGATATCGTAACAGGTAATGGGGTCTTTAGAGCAAACCTGTTGAGGTTCCGAGTTAGGGTGAGTTCAGTTGATTTCCGTATTAAAATCACTGGAAAGGGAATCTCTGTGCTCGTGTGCACTTGGGGCTTGGTACAGTGCAAGCTGTGTGCAGTGTTTGATCGGCTTGCACGGGGAGTAACACAGAGTTTTTGGCCTTAGTGTGGATGTAAAAGAAAAAAATCAAAAATCCTCATCCTTCCACCTGCGGATCTGATTTGCATATGGCTGGCTGTATGTAGAGAGCCGATCGGCCAATCAGTGATGGCACCGGTCAAGTTCAGGTCCCAAACAGCGCCGCTGAAATTGAACATCTACAGGTTAGTTCGGCAACAGAACCCTATCCTTTAAAGGTTCGCTCATACTGCTCCTGCTGGAGATATTTTTGGCTTTCGGTGATATCACATTGGCAGACCAGCTTTTTACTTTCTACATTGCTCTGATGGTGAGGCATCACTGCAGGGAGCTGGCTATCAATCAGCATAATGTTGGCAGTTAAACCCCAATAACAGAGTAGACCAGAACAGAGAAAGATGCTCTGTTCATATAAGGTCAAGTGAAGTAGCAGTATCATCGACAGGAGCTAACCATGACTGCTCTGAGCCTGCAAAGATTGGTGACAGGTAGAACAGACAGCTAGTTAGCAACTTAGGTAGTTTAGTAGCGAAGTCCTTAACCCCATAAAAAAAGACTAATGCCCCAGATAACCTCTTTATTTCATTTTTAAACACAAGAAAATAAAAGCAATTTAGTGCAAAATTAATAGCCAAAAACCACCCTGATACCTAAAGCACCAGCATTACAAATGGAACATAGCATGTTGGCACCTATTACACATATTGCATTGAGCATATGAGTTATGCATGTAAAATACATAATTGTGAATTGTTTTGCACTGTTTTGCTTAATTTTATCAAAGTTTAATGAGGATTATATACACTGGACAAAAATATAAATGTAACATTTTGCTTTTGCTCCCATTTATTATGAGTTGAACTCAAAGATCTAAGACTGTTCCTATGTACACAAAATGCCTTTTCTCTCAAATATTGTTTATAAATTTGATAAAATCTGTGTGAGTGACTGAGATAATCCATCCACCTCACATGAATTGCATATCAAAATGCTGATTAGGCAACATGCTTATTGCACAGGTGTGCCTTAGGCTTGCCACAGTAAAGGAATGTGCAATTTTACAGTATTGGAGAGGACGGAGAAGGGGGCAGAAAACTAGTCAGTTTCTGGTGTGATCACTAATTGCCAGTCTGCCATCTGTCCTTTATGGTGAAAACAGCAATCCATCCATAAAGACAATACCTCTTCAACC
The DNA here is from genome assembly GCA_033576535.1 of Allobates femoralis. Lineage (NCBI taxonomy): Eukaryota > Metazoa > Chordata > Amphibia > Anura > Aromobatidae > Allobates > Allobates femoralis. The sequence continues at coordinate 437,680,114 of JARQOC010000004.1, read as the reverse complement.
TCTTCATCAAATGTAAACATTTGCCTACTCAATTTGGTTACGACAACAAACTGTAGTCAGGTGTAGAACCCAATGACGATGATGAGCATGCCGATGAGATTCCCTGAAAGGGTTTTTGACTGTGCAGAAATTCTTTCGTTATTGTCACAGACAATATCACCCGCTCTTTGAGAAACTCTGTGTGTGAACAGGGTGCATATCACCACTGACACCTGGATGAGCAAACATGGCCAGGGGAATTACATCTTGCTGACTGGGCACTGGGTGACTCTGGTGGGAAAGGGACTACTCCCCAAGTCTTGACTATTAGGACAAACCTCTGCCTCCTCCACCTCCTGTATTGCCACCAGCTGCTCCCTCAACCTCCCCCTTAATGTTCCAACAGTTCAGAGAGAATCTCTTCGCCTCCGTAGAGCTCTGCCAAGGACTCACCGCCATCAGGCAGTGTTGAAATTAAAGTGCCTTGGAGATGCGAGTCACACAGCTAAAGAGTTGTGGACAGTTTTAAGTCCTAGATTGACCAATGGCTGTGTCCAATAAACCTGGATCCAGGGAAGGCCATGTACGACAACGGTGCAAACCTGGTGGTTGCCCTACACCTAGGAAAACTTACACTCATGTCTTGCATGGCTCACATCCTCAGTTTTTATGCCACTATCCCAGCCTGGATAAATTGCTGCACAAGGCACGGTTACTGTGTGCTCACTTTCTGCATTTACACCCCATGGCTCATCAACTAGCATCACTTCAGAGGTCTTTTGGACAACCAGTTAACCATTTGATAAGTGGAGTGCCGACATGGTGGAATTCCACTCTGCAAATGTTGCAGTAATTGGTAGCAGTGGCATACCCTGGCACAGTATGTAATGATGCGTACTGTGACTCAAAGTGAGCCATGGTGCAAATGATGCTTTCAGATTGGGCAAAGATAAAGGATCTCTGCACCCTTCTGCAATTTTGAAATGGCTAATAACATGGTTATTGCCATCAAAATCATCACTATTCCAGTTATCTACATGCTGGAGAAAACTTTAAAAAGTCTGTGGGATAAGGTAGTGATCCCAGAGGAAGCGGAGGAGGAGGAAAAAGAGGAGGATGCAGAAAGGATACCAATATCGTTAAAGTCCAGACTCTAGTCGCATAGCCAGGTGCCATGGGAGCATGGAGTACAGTGACAGGGGATGGGTGCTCATGGTTTCAGGCAAACTATTAGTGAAGGTGCAGGAGCCAAGGAACAAATGGAGGTGGATGAAGATGAAGAGGTGATGTGCACAGAGAAGTTAGGAGATAAAGAAGAAAGGATTCCCCTTTCTGTTGTCCGAGGTTGGTGGGAGAGGACAGAGGAAGCAAGTTCGATTGTTACCCCGCCACCAACAAAACAAGGACTTGGGCCTCATAGATGCATCAGACATATGAGTTCCTTCTTGCTGCACTATCTGCAACATGATGCCCATATTTTTGCATTCGAATTAGCAATGACTAATGGGTTGCCACACTGTTGGATCTTTAGAACAAAAGTAAATTTAGCCAAATATTTCCTGCTCTGGACAGAGACACGCACATGATTATCAAAAAAAGCTTGTAGACAATCTTAGGAGTTGTTTTCCCCAACACAGCAATGAGGGGGGCACAGTATCACAGATCACAGATCTACACTTCCAACCCGGGGAACGTCAAGTTGCCAGCGTAGAAACATTAGCAGCAGCAGCAGTTTAACTGTCAGAAGCGATTTCCGGGAGTCATTTTACCAATTTTTTAAACCAGCCCATCCTCCAGCAGAACTGAGTACAAGTCTGACACATAGTAAACGACTGGAGAGGATGGTGGTCGCCTTGGAGGTTTCGTCATGTCCGGCAGGCATTGTTCTCTTAGAACATGTCTTCAGCGCTGCTGGTGGTGTTCTGATGGATAAGTGAATCCGGATGTCCCCTGAAAGTGTAGACCACCTAACTTTCATCAAGATGACCAAGTCATGGATCTCCAAGGACTTTTCCACCCCAGTGGCAGACTGGGTAGAATAAGTGAACTTATACTTTTCAGTGTGCTGCATGATCACGCCATTATACAATTTTTATTTTGGGTCAATTAATGACACTTCTGGGGTATCTGGCACTAATTGTTTTGAAATGTGGAGACTCCTCTTAGGGTCTCTGTTGTGAATTTGCTGAATTTAGCAGGGCTCTCCGAGCATGATGCCTACACGTGTCACTCATCTCCCTATTATCAATCAATATTTAACCTTCAAATGCTAGGCAAAGCCTCTTTCCAGGTTTGCTCATCTCTACTGAAAACTTGTAACGTGTGTTATTTTGCTGTGTGGTAAAACTGCACATTTTACAGTGGCCTTTCATTGTGGCCAGTCTAAGGCATGCATGTCCAATAATTATGCTGTCTGATTAGCATCATGATATGCCACACGTAAGTACATGGAGGAGAAGTGCCCAATAAGGGTACCGTTACACGTCGCAACATTGCATGCAATTTCACTGGCAATTTGCTGGTTGCAGTGAAATCATGGACACATTGTTCTATTTTGTTGCCGTGTACAAAATGGAACAATGTGTCCATGATTTCACTGCAACCAGCAAATTGCCAGTGAAATTGCATGCAATGTTGCAATGTGTAAGGGTATCTTTACACACCGCAACCACGGCAAGAAATATTGACGGCGATAAGTCGCCCTGGCACGATCGCCGTGAAATTGCCTCCCAGTTGCGGTGTGTAACTGGGGAATTTGGCAACGATAAAAAACCCGTTGCCTGGTTCCGATTACAGAGCACTGCTCCTAAATCAGAGGCAATCATGAAGGCGAGATTCCTGGCTTTTGGCGTGTGAACGTGCGATAGTGATGAAATCTGCGTCGCCTATTGATTTCACGTAGGCGTGCCACAGCGTGCTGGAGTCCGTTCCCCCGTCAGTGATGATTGGTGGTGGGTACTGTGTTTCCATTGGCTGTCACTTCACAGGGCGCCATATTTGAAGAGCTGTCCCTTCAGCAACACACACATCTTCACCGACACAACCATCCACTACATCAGTCCAATTACGCGCGCATTCAATAGCGCAAGCTATGTCATCCGCGTGTATTCATCTGCACTGTGTAGAGTATAGTGGCACATGGCACCTCAGATTTGTCCATATACATCATCCATGGGTGGAATAGGCGACGCACTACAATCACCCTACGCGTTGTGAATTAGGTGACGCAGATGGGTACATTGTGCATGGTATTGATGGGTCCGTGAAACATTGTGTGGTAATATGCAGTACACAGGTCCAGCCATTTTGGCCACACTGTATGGCCCAAATGTGTATACATATCCATTATGATGTGTTGGGCCCACAGGGGCACGTGTCCACACAGATTGAGCAAGCAATGGTGTTTGTGGGGGATGTAGGTACAGTCCAGTACACAAACAAACATGTGTACACACTGTGATGTAGTGAGTGGCGGCATTGTGCATGGCCGGTGTGTTTTGCACAGGCAGAAGTCAGCTGCACTGATTTTATAAATGTCTTGCCAGTACCTGGAAGCAAGTCTGCTTAACAGCATAGCAAGAGTTAAGCTTGCAACTTGCTGGAGATGTGGGTGTGTCTCAGGATAGTTAATGGAGTCTGTGTTTGACATGTGAGAGACTGACAGTGATTGAGACATGGAGTGCCTGCAGGCTGCTGGGCTGTGGGCAGAAGTCAGACATCCAGTCTGAAGGAGCAGTGTCTCAGAGGCCCTGTGAGGACTGACAACAGGCCCGAGTGGAGGCTGGGATACAGCGGCAGAAGTGTATCTGAACCTGTGACGTTCAACAGACTGTATACCAGGCGGTATGTACTTGTAAGCCGAAGAAAGGCTCCTGTTTATGTGCTGGAAGGTGGTTTATGCTGACAGAATAAACCAACTTGACTTTTAATTAAATGGAGAGACTGTCGCTGTGTTTAAATATAGCTGCCAAGTGAGTGAACCCCAACTCGGTCCGTGAACGCGATACCACATTTGGTGGAGAATACGGGCATTATAGCAGCCTTATTGCTGGAGGCAACAGACAAGGCCTACAAGGTTTGTTGTGGATTGTGGTAACGGTGCAGGTGCACTTATATGGACATTGGTTGCTACGGGCAACTGCACAACGTACCCAAGCACGTTTTCCGGTGTCTCGGTGGGGTCACGAAGACGTCGCATACAAGCATCTGGCTGGCGGGGTCACAAAGGTGGACAACGCACTCAACCCAGGTGCACGTGGGAGGAGTCAAGCGACTGCTTTCTGCTTGGTGAGCAGTAATACACCACAGGCTGGAGATCCTAGTTGTACGGGCGGTACAACCAGGAAAGGTTAGTGCAAATCTACCCCCCCCTTCCCCATAGAACAACGGGTATTACCCATTGGAGCTCCCCTCCTGTTTTTCTCGTTGCAGCAAGAGAGTGCCTGGCAGCATGGAGGAGCTCCCGGACCACCTGCTGCAGAGCCAGAAGCAACAGCACCAACCAAATATTGTGGGGTGTCAGCAGAAAGTATCCCCTATAGACTGGGTTGCCCAAAAGGGGGCCGGGTCCCAGATGGTGGTAGTTTCCCCAAAGGGGGCGGGGTCCAAAAAGGGGGAGGTGTCCCTAAAAGGGATAATAGCCCAAAAGGGGGTGGAGTCCCAAAAGGGGGCGGATTCCATGAAGGGGATAATGGCCCAAAAGGGGTTGGAGTCTCGAAAAGTGATAGTTGCCCAAAAAGGGGCGGGGCATCCCAAAGTCCTAGGGGTGGCGCAGACGGATTGTTGCCGGGGACAAATGTACTATGTGTGTCCCGTCTGCCATATAGACTACCCACCAGGAGAGTTTCCACGCGTGTGTCCCATGAAAGTCGATGCAGAATCTGTGCCTGGACTTGTAGACTCTGGGAGTGCGGTGACCCTGGTGAGGGCGGCGTCTGAAGTCTACCTGATGCCCGGAAGGAAGATGAAAGTCACCTGCATTCATGGGGGCACTAAAGACTATCCAGTGTCCAGAGTGGTCCTTGAGACGGCCAGGGACATTGCAAGCCATGATGTAGCTGTAGTCCCGAACTTGACTTGTCGGTGATAATAGGCCGGGACTCTAGGCTGTTTTCGGACTTGTGGGAGAATGGAGCTACTCTACAGCAGGAGGTCGAAGGGCTCTCTTCTGATGGGGTTGTGTCTGATAAGGAGGTAACACCTCCCAAAATTGACGGTTCTCAGGTAGGGGTGACCAGTGAAAGTCATACGTCGGCACAACTTAGTGACCTGACGTCCCCTGAACTGTGCCACAGGATGACTGGTAGTGATGTGGTAGCTGACATGAATGCAGCTGACACCAAGTTAGAGAGAGACTTGGGGGTTCACCAGACAGTGGAGTGTGACACAGACGCAAGGGGTGACTGTGACTCTGAAAAAGAAAGGGAGTACAGTAAGGAAGGGCCCAGCAAGGATGGCAAATCCTCCCGTCGCAAAAGGAGCAAGCGCCACAAAGAAGCTGCCCAGGTGACCCCAGTTGATAATATAATGTCAAGTGCTTCAATTCCATGTGTGAGTTCTCTTCCAGACACCGAGAAGATCAGGATGGAAGGTGTTGTGTCGTTGCCCATAGCAACCGCTGGGGCTGAGACAGTTGTGGTGCTGCCAGAGGAACTGACACAGTGTAACAACAATGCTCCACAAGATGAAGAGAGGGAAGGTATGAAGCCTTCTGACGTTGATATTGTTGATGCCCAAGAGTTGTGTGACGTGGCAGACGTCACAGGTGAAGAACTGGAGACCCTTGGACAGTCCCAAGGTGATGTGGCTGAGGATGTCAGGGGTGCTGCCGGACCCCAAGAGGGACAGGTAACTGCAGTACTGGAGAAGGTTGAATACTCCACAGCCCTGAAGGTGAAGACTTTGAGGGAGTAAAACTCTCTGGAAGTGACACTGCCAGACCCCAGAGAAGGCAGAGACCCAGGTGAAGACCGAGGGTGCAGAAGCCACAGAGGAAGTGAGGTTTGAAGCAGATACCTCCTCGAGTGAGGGAAGCTCAACCATCTGGAGGATGGAAGAAGCGAGCTAAGGAGGCTCAAGGAGATGGTACAAGCCCATTTGAAGCAGGAGAAGCTTCAGAGATATGTTGTCGAAAGCCGAGTAAGTGCACTGGAGAGAGATATGTCTGAAAGGACTCTGCTAATAAAAGACCAATTAAAGCAAGAAGAACTTCGGAGACAGGCAGCTGAGTGCCGAGTACGTGTGTTAGAGAGAGAGAGATCCGAGCTCAGAGGTCGCCTGGCAGAAAGCCAGTTGATGAATAATGCAGCGCTGGAGAAGATGGAGCTGCAGGTGTCCGTCCTGTTAAACCGTCTCGATGAGGTGAAAGTCCGTAGAGAGACTATTTCGGACACTGAGCAAGGTGATCGTGTCGTGGCAGAAGAAAAGCGTGAGACTCCCTTGTTCAAGTGCCTGATAGAGGTTCCGGAAGACTTGAGAGACGAATGTGCCAGAGAGTCTGTGCATGCTGACTTTAAGAAGTCCGTGGAAGCCTGTAAGGTGTACTGGTCTCCAGAAGCTAAACAGCTGGTGGTTCTGTCCACATCCAAAGTCACTGTGGATCGCGTGGCAATCCTGAAGGACATGCACTTGAGGTGTGTTCGCATGAAGCAGTTGATCCGGCTAAAGAATGAAGAAGCTACTAGGCGGTTGAGGCTTATGAAGAGAGCTCGAAGTCTACTGGAAGATGTTGTCCAGGTGCCTAGTGCTCTGCTGAGTGAAGTCATCGGGGAGAATGGACGATTCATGCAGGAAATGGTGGATAAGGCCGGAGTGACGAGAGTACGAATTCCCAATGATAGAGAAGAGAAAATACCCAGGAAAGTGGGTATGGTTCCATTCCTAATAGTGGGGACAGAGGAGAGTCTTGACAATATGCGGATTCTTCTCACTTATAGGGTGACTCACCTAAAATAATTGCAGCAGTTAAGGCTGGAAAGAGCGAGAATCGGGAGACAACGTCGCTGTCAAAGATGGAAGCCATCTTTACATCATGGTACTCAACAAAGTGGGGGTCCTGCCAGTAATATATGGGTCACAACAGAAGCTAGAGACAAATGGTGCAACGGGTCTCTGGGCAAGGAAGACAAATGCCAACTGAGAGCTTATCTACGACATCCTGAGGATAGGGGGCATAATAATTTGAGGGGTAGAGAATCCCCTGTTACATCATTGCTGAGGGTCCTAGATGAAAGAGCCAATATAAAATGTGAAAATAGAGAGTCAGACTTGACAGTGGATACAGAGGGAAGTGAATTACACTGCTGTATTGACCGCCGGGGGCGGGGGAGGTCTAACCAAGATGTCTTAGAGTCAGACAAGACAGGAGATTTGACTGTGAACGCGTCTCACTACCGCTCTACCCGTTGGAGGCGGCCATGGAGGGACAGATCTGTCAAACTGACACATCCAAAAGATGTTCTGACTGAAAAGAGCTTGGTGACAGTGACGGACCATGTCGCACAGACAGAAGCCCAAGGCCAGTCATTAGACACGGGTGCACGGAAAGCACACTATTGTACTGACTGCTGGGGGTGGGGCAGGCCTCACAGAGAACGGACGTATACACATGAGGTGGCAGACCCTGACAGGTTGACGAGGTCTGAACTCTGGTGGCGACACCGTTGACCCACTTGTATGGTAACGTATGTGCCAAGCCAGACGGCTTTAGGCAGAGGGGGGGAATATGTGATGTAGTAAGTGACGGCATTGTGCATGGCCGGTGTGTTTTGCACAGGCAGAAGTCTGCTGCACTGATTTTATGAATGTCTTGCCAGTACCTGGAAGCAAGTCTGCTTAACAGCATAGCAAGAGTTAAGCTTGCAACTTGCTGGAGATGTGGGTGTGTCTCAGGATAGTTAATGGAGTCTGTGTTTGACATGTGAGAGACTGACAGTGATTGAGACATGGAGTGCCTGCAGGCTGCTGGGCTGTGGGCAGAAGTCAGACATCCAGTCTGAAGGAGCAGTGTCTCAGAGGCCCTGTGAGGACTGACAACAGGCCCGAGTGGAGGCTGGGATACAGCGGCAGAAGTGTATCTGAACCTGTGACGTTCAACAGACTGTATACCAGGCGGTATGTACTTGTAAGCCGAAGAAAGGCTCCTGTTTATGTGCTGGAAGGTGGTTTATGCTGACAGAATAAACCAACTTGACTTTTAATTAAATGGAGAGACTGTCGCTGTGTTTAAATATAGCTGTCAAGTGAGTGAACCCCAACTCGGTCTGTGAACGCGATACCACAACACACATAGTTCATTTGTGCCATGGCAGCTGTGCCATGGCATGGACCAATGTAGGCACATATGGGCATAGAGTTGTTTGTATGTTCCCACAATCAGCTACAGACGCATACATAGCAAGCCATTGTGTAATGTAAGCCACTATCATGCACAAAACCGCTCCTGTGTGACGCTTGAGTGGCTCGAAAGTGTGTCGCAGCAGCCACTTTCAACGACACGAGCGTGTATTCATCACAAACTCCGAGACAGTGACGTCAAGTATTAGCCAGCCTTCCAGCGCAGGCTGGCCAATCATGACGCTATTGCGTTGTCCAATGAGCGTGTTTGGGGCACGGTGTAAAACAATTTGGCACGCCTATGTTCTCGCCGCGCTGAACATGTACGCCCACATTCCTATGGGGATTGCGGCGTGAGAAGCGGCGAGGGGAGTCTACCGGATGTTTTTCGCTGTTGTTGTGGCGATTTCCGGGGCGACATATCGCCTTAGGTTGTGGGCGAAATTGCGGCGTGTAAAAGCGCCATCGGCGATCTGAGGAGACCATGAAAAATGTGCACGCGCACGTTAGATCGCCTCCAATCGCCACTAAAAATTGCGGCGTGTAGAGGTACCCTAACGGTACCCTAACAGATTTAGATATATTTGTCTTATGGTGCCGTCACACATGGCAATTTTGCTAGCAATTTCACTGGCAATTTGCAGGTTGCAGTGAAATCATGGACACATTGTTCTATTTTGTTGCCGTGTACAAATGGAACAATGTGTCCATGATTTCACTTCAATGATATTCAGGTCTGGGGACTGGGATGGCAATTCCAGAACATTGTAATTGTTCCTCTGCATGAATGCCTGAGTAGATTTGGAGCGGTGTTTTGGATCATTGTCTTGCTGAAAGAACCATCCCCGTAGTAACTTCAACTTTGACACTGATTCTTGAACATTATTCTCAAGAATCTGATGATACTGAGTGGAATCCATGCGACCCTCAGCTCTAACAAGATTCATTGGCCACACAGCCCCAAAGCATGATGGATCCTCCCCCAAATTTGACAGTGGGTAGCAAGTGTTTTTCTTGGAATGCTGTGTTTTTGTGGCACCATGCATAACGCCTTGTTGTATGACTAAACAACTCAAACTTTGTTTCATCAGTCCACAGGACCTTCTTCCAAAATGAAACTGGCTTGTCCAAATGTTCTTTTGCATACCTCAGGCAATTCTGTTTGTGGCGTGCATGCAGAAACGGCTTCTTTCGCATCACTCTCCCATACAACTTCTCCTTGTGCAGTGTGCGCTGTATTGTTGACCTATGCACAGTGACACCATCTGCAGCAAGATGATGCTGCAGGTCTTTGGAGGTGGTCTGTGGATTGTTCTTGACTGTTTTCACCATTCTTCTTCTCTGCCTTTCTGATATTTTTGTTGGCCTGCCACTTCTGGCCTTTACAAGAATTGTCCCTGTGGTCTTCCATTTCCTTACTATGTTCCTCACAGTGGAAACTGACAGGTTAAATCTCTGAGACAACTTTTTGTATCCTTCCCCTCAACAACTATGTTGAACAATCTTTTTTTTCAGATCATTTGAGAGCTGTTTTGAGGAGTCCATGATGCCACTCCTCAGAAAAGATGCAACTAGGAGAACAACTTGCAAGTGGACACCTGAAATAGCTTTTCTCATGATTGGATACACCGGGCTATGAAGTACAAAGCTCAGTCAGGTTACCAAACCAATTTAGTGCTTCAGTAAGTCAGTAAAAAGTAGTTAGGAGTATTCAAATCATGAAAATCAGAAGGGTGCCCATACTTTGGCACCTGTCATATTTTGAAATAATGCATATTTCACATTTTCGGTTAGTACAATAAACCTAATTTCAAACCTGAAATATTACTGTGTCCATCAGTTATTTCATATATCACACTGAAATAGCTGTTGCAAAAAAACAATTTTAAACAAAAAAAAAAAGAGTAAGATTAAGAGGGGTGTCCAAACTTTTTCATATCACTGTATACCATTGTATGGTTTCTTACTTGTTTTTAAATGCTGTTGGTTGTTGGGTTTTTAATAAAGGTGTCTTTGTGATTCATAATATGATGGTTGTGCTTGTGCTATGTGCAATTTCTTTTCTTGATTATGCAATGCCCATTTGATGGCTTTCACACTCTTTCTCCATGATGTATTAATTCTTCCTGTCAGGGCGACAGTTTCCTACTCAGGTACTTTAATGGGTGTTTTCCACTATTCTTTTCCGGGGATAAGACGGCACCTAAAACGACATATGACATGTCCATCTGGACCACATTTTCCCTATTGAAGTCCAATGCTACCAACACAGGCTGTTTACACAGGGATAGCTTTGGGACTTGGAAGGCTGTCTCTGCTTTTTTAGACCATTTGGCTTTAGTTGACTTTGTTCCCTTAAGAGGTCGGTCAAAGGTGCACATATCACAGATAAGTTAGGGATGAAGCACTGGTTTCATGCCTATCTAGAGAGGTTGTGACCAGTTCTGGATGGTGTCTACCTAATTCACTTGTGGCTTGATCTCGTCCCTTACAACGACGTAGCGAAGTCATCAGCTTCTTCCATCCTGACAACATATTGCTTCACGTTTATGAAAAACCCTGTCTTAAATTATTGCCTAGACTTTGGGTAGTTGGCTTCCCCAACCTGGCTAAAGTTAATGATGTCTGCCAGGTAGTACACTGTGTATTTTTTTTTGGGGAGCTAGTATTTGGTCCATGGCTCTCCGGAAGATGGCTAGAGCTCCATGCACCCAAAATGGCATGCTGACATACTGAAAAAACCCATATGGTGTTGAAAAGACTATCTTTTATTTAGCAGCTTTGAAAATGGGAATCTGCCTATACCCTTTAATGAGATCCAGGGTGGTGATGTACTAGGCTCATCCTAGATTCTCCATGAGCTTATCGACCCAGAACATTGTCTATGTGTCAAAATTGTAGAACTCAACTCATTTAGCTTCTAGTTAGGGATGGGCGAATCTACTCGGTAGGACTCGTTACTCGGCGAGTAGTAAGGGACTCGCAGGACTCGGTACTCTGCGAGTTTCCCAGTGATTACTCGCACAGTAAACGAGTCCAATGCAAATCAATATCAATCCTAGTTTTGTCACAGACTCTGACAAAACTAGGATTGCCTTTGACTTGCATTGGTCTGATTACTGTGCAAGTAATTGCTGGGAAACTCGCAAAGTAACAGCCGAGTCCAGCTGTCTTCTCTGTGCAGGCTGCCGCAGCTCCAGGGTCCTAGAGCCCGCCTGCTCACAGAGATGATGTAGCAGAGCTGCGATTGTTCTCAGTCTGCTCATTCCCTGTGCATAGACATCTATATCTATGCACAGGTGATGTAGCAGAGAGGACATTGCGTTTTGGACTACGTCGGACGGAAGAGGATTTTTTTAATTAAAGATGGAGTCCCTAATGGCTTTTTTTTTTTATTTCTAATAAAAATTTTCTCTGTGTTGTGTTTTTTTAACCCTTTATTGGAGATTCTTAGTGGCTGGGTCAAACGTGGCCTGACATTAAGAATCTCGGGCTTAATACCAGCTTGTATAACAAAGCTGGTATTAACCCCTTTATTACCCAGCGTGCCACCGCCACCAGGGCCGCTGGAAGAGCGGGGTTCAGCACCAGAGGATGGCGCTTCAATGAACGCGCCATCTTCTGGGGCGGCTGCGGGCTGCAATTTGCAGCGGGGGGTGCCCAGAAAGCTTGGGTATCCCTGCGCTGCGGATTCCAGCCCCCAGCTGCTTAGCTGTACCTGGCTAGACATAGAAATTGCGCGGAGCCCCACGCATTTTTTTTTTATTATTTCATGAAATTCATGAAATAATTAAAAAAAAGGGCTCCCCTATATTCTTGTGTCCGGCCAGGTACAAATAGGCACCTGGGGGTTGGGGGCAGCCCGTCGCTGCCTGCTGGATCCGGCTGGTTCCAGAAATACGGCGAAGCCCACGTGAAATTTTTTTTCTGACAAATCCATAAAACAATGTAAATAAAAGGGACTGCATCTTTATTAACCCCTGGACCATGGGCGAGGGGTTAATAAAGATGCAGTCCCTTTTTTAGGATTGTTTTATTGATTTTTCAAAAAAAATTACATGGTCTTTCTGGAACCAGCCGGTTCCAGCAGGCAGCGACGGGCTGCCCCCAACCCCCAGGTGCCTATTTGTACCTGGCCAGACACAAGAATATAGGGGAGCCCTTTTTTTTATTATTTCATGAATTTCATGAAATAATAAAAAAAAAATGCGTGGGGCTCCGCGCAATTTCTATGTCTAGCCAGGTACAGCTAAGCAGCTGGGGGCTGGAATCCGCAGCGCAGGGATGCCCAAGCTTTCTGGGCACCCCCCGCTGCAAATTATAGCCCGCAGCCGCCCCAGAAGATGGCGCGTTCATTGAAGCGCCATCCTCTGGCGCTGAACCCCGCTCTTCTAGCGGCCCTGGTGGCGGTGGCACGCTGGGTAATAAAGAGATTAGGGCTAGCTTTGTATTATCAGCTGGCCCTAAGCCCGAAATTTATGGCGGTCACGCCAATATTAGACATGACCGCCATGAATTTCTATTAAATTGTTTTAAAAAAACACAACACAGAGAAAATTTTTTATTAGAAATAAAAAAAAGCCATTAGGGACTCCATCTTTAATTAAAAAAATCCTCTTCGTCCGACGCAGTCCAAAACGCGATGTCCTCTCTGCTACATCCCCTGTGTATAGATATAGATGTCTATGCACAGGGAATGAGCAGACTGAGAACAATCTCAGCTCTGCTACATCAGGCAGCAGGCGGGCTCTAGGACCCTGGAGCTGCGGCAGCCTGCACACAGAGCAGACAGCCGGACTCTTATCTGTGCGAGTTTCCCAGCGATTACTTGCACAGTAAACGAGTCCAATGCAAATCAATGGCAAAACTAGGATTGCTTCAGGCTGAAGCTTCCGAGACACATCTGTGATTTGTAAATCGCACACTACTCGCTATTACTCGCTTCCCCATTCATTAACATTGGACTCGCTAGACTCGCAACGAGTAGTGAGTCCCGGGCTCGGACTCGCTAGAGTCAAGCGATTACGAGTAATTTAGGATTCGACCATCACTACTTCTAGTAGATGTTGTAGAAGTGCCATTATCCAGTACTTTGTCACCTCCACCTCATTGTCAATGTCACGTATTGACTGCTTGCAGTCAATTGCTGCTGCTGTAGTTTAAACTAGCCTTTTTTTTCCTCAGTCACTGTGGCTCTTCAGGCAGAGGTTGCTGAATGTTTGGTGGAAGTCACTAATAGCTCAGGTGAGCTGAGGGTGTGTGTCTGAGCCTTCTGCTCTCCACCCCTCAGCCATAAATAATTCAGATTTCTTCCACCAGATGTTGCTGATTCAGTTCATTCCTGATCTGAGTCCTGGTGTGTGCAGACATTTGTCTGGAGCTGCTGCAATCCTCTTTAGCTGAAGCTGCTGGGTTTCCCTGGTCCGTGAGTGAAGGTAGGGGCTTTGTGCCTAGGGCTTTTTCAGGAGATTAGGAGAAAGGGTGGCGACTCTGACCTCTTCGTCTTCAGAGGCACCTCCGAGAACAGGCTGAGCCATGGACCCCAGTACCAGGATTAACTTAGCCTCCCAGAATCTCTTCACCCACCTCACTATCCAGTTCCTGATTCCCTCTCCCCTGTAAGCACGACAGTTAGATTTTAAGCTCTTATGAGCAGGGTCATCATTATTTTTTATAATTGTTTCTTATGACTGTTTGTACATGAACCTCTGAATTATAAAGCACTGCAGAATATGTTGGCGCTATATAAAGATTATTATTATTATTAGTTTTGGCACCAAGACAATTTGACTGGCCACTCTTGGACTCCTCAATCACTCCTAGGTCCTGCATCTGCTGTACCACCCTCGAAATCACCTCTCAGCCGGCCTCGGAAATTCCATATGGCTTCAAACCCACTTCGACCTGAGGTTCCTTGAGGATTTCATTTTCTATGACTAGAGTACAATCTGGCAGTACTTAGGACAATTCTCTATTCTAAAAGATGAAGATATTCTCGGCACCACTGTTTTTAGGCTCTTGACACCATCTCTGTTATTTTGACATCTTCCATGTTGACTTCAAACTTAGCCATCAAACACTGGGCTTCCATGGGTTTGCATTCTCACCATTGTTTGATAAGATTGATGTGGTACACTTCTCTCTGGTTGGTGAACTTTGTAAAAGACTTTGTCAATCTTTTCGACCGCTTCATAGCTGCCTTGCCATTTGGATGGAAATTTGCTTTCTACTGTGGTTATGAGCACCAGTTCATGATCTTTAGGTCTTAATTGTCTCACCCTAGCTGACTGATTGTACACCCTCGACTGGGTCTTTTGCACTTTCAAAATGTGCTCTATCATGATGGGAATCACTTTAGTTTTTTATTCTTGCATTTGGGCCACATGCTCGATTACACTCCATTAGGGAGTAATGTCTGCTTCCCAGGTCTCTTTTGCAATATCCAGGAGTCTACGGGTGTTTCGGCCATACACCAGCTCAAACGCCATAGAGGCATGTGATACATCTCTGATGCAAAATAACAGGTGCGGAAGTAAATAGTCCTAGTCTCTGCCATTCTTTTCTACAACCTTCTTTACCATGACCTTCAAAGTATTATTAAACCGCCACACGGGTCCATCCATTTGTGGGTGGTATACCAAGGTCCAGAGTTATGTGATTTGCAGGGACTTGCATAATTCCCTCATGACCTTCAACATGAATTGGGTCCCTTGGTCCATCAGGATCTCTTTCAGCAGTCTAGTTCTGGAAATTATCTGAACTAGTTCTTTCACTATACCCATAGCAGAGGAATTTCTCTATAGTACTGTGTCCGGGTACCGTATAGCATAATTCTGGCCACACGGATATATTTATGACCTCTGGGGGACTTGACCAGGGATCCTACTAAATCCATTGTTGTATGGTCAAATGGGACCTAAATGATGGGTAACAGTACTAAGGGACTATGGAAATAGGCTACCGGGATGGTAAGCTGACATGTCCTGAAATAATTAAAAATCTTAAACACTAATAAACGATCTCCCACTGATAGCTGGCCGAGCCAGTAGAACCTCAAAAGGATCTATTTGTGTGTTTTGTCTACCCCCCAGATAACTACGTAGACATGTCTAGTAACCTATGTCTATAGAGCACTGGTACCAACAACTGCTTTACAACTACACTTCTCTGCTTGCCTGCATGATACAATAACTTCCCATTTGCAGCAAAATATGGGTACCTCGTATGATCCTCTAGTTCTTGAATGACACCATTAAAATAGTTACATTATCAATCGCTCCTTCAAGAGTTAGGTCCCTGAGGTGAGCAGCCCCAAAGTTTCCCAAGACACCCCCAGCTCTGGGATGTTGGTCTCATCTTCATCATCTACTGGCAGACAAAAGGGAAAATTATCAGAGGCAGGCTGCAACATTTCTTTAGAGGTGCCCTGGTTGTAGTTTAAGTAACTCAGCACCTCTATTTTTCCCTGCAAGCCCTGTAGTCAAGGACTTGTTACACAGAGGTCTTGATTATGCCAATCTCATGGGACTCGGTGCAACAGTTTGTTTCTTTGATGACACGGGCCACAGGAACATCCTTAGCATCCCTGTGGACACAGTGGTTGCCCACCATCCTTCAGTTAATCAGCTGGTGAGGAAGTGTGGCCCTTTCTAGAGGCCCAAAACACCAACAGACCAAGTCAACATATCGATAATTGGCACTCTATTCACTGATAGGGGATATGCATGTGGACCTTCGCTGGGTGGAGAGTCAACACTGCAGGCTGGAATATGCACTGGAATATGTCCTATATGTGGTTCTTGTTCTCTTCTTTTGGGTTTTGGCCTCCATTTGGGAATCTCAGTATATAGATAATATACATAATAAGAGAAACATTGACCTAAGTCACAGTCCATTGGCTCAGTGGACAATGGGTGATTATGTGACCTGGGCTGTGACACCTCTAACAACTCGTATAATTATCTGGTGCTTTTGGCAATATGACCACCCAAACTTGGAATATGTCCTATATGTGGTTCTTGTTCTCTTCTTTTGGGTGTTGGCCTCCATTTGGGAATCACAGTGTATAGATGCTAAGCCCTCTTGTTTCTTCATGGACCTCTCAACCACCTGTTACTTTCAAAACAAGATTACCAGGTCATCGACATTCCAGGTGTCTCCCTAGTTAACCCAGAACTGCACCGGCCATGGAAGATAGTGTTTGAGACTGTCCATGACAAAATGCTCAACCGTATTTGCTGGTGATGAAGATTCCGTTTGCCACCACTTTTGAACTAGGAGTAATAAGTCAAACATTTGGATCCAGGCACTATTGTCACTATGACGACCCAGGGGTGCACTCACTTCACCCTAACAGCCAGAGTTACTCCTAAGCGCACCAAGATTTCACTTTCAAATTGACGTACTCTTTTACATCCTGGAAAGTGAGGTCATAATGGGCTTTCTGCAGTTCCCCAATTAGATATTATGGCACCAATATCTACCCACTGCTCGTGGGCAGTTTTTCCTGTTCCATGACCCTCTTGAACACCACCAAGAAAGCCTCAGCATCATCACTGTTACCATCTTCCACATGTTTGAATCATCACTTTGAGTTAGGGGGGCAATTACCCTGCCACACATCACCTCTGCTAGGATTTCCATTTTTTGCCTGTGCAGCTGTTGCTGATGCTGCTGCTGTTGTTGCTGCCATTACTATTGCTGCTGGAGATTAGCCTGCAACAGCTACTTTATCAGCTCCTTTATGTTGTCTGTTTTCCATTCTTTAGCTGCTTTTACCCAAGACATGTGGTTTCCTTGTGGCAGTCACATCTGGAATCTTGCCCACAATTCTAGCACCAATTGTAGAGATCTCGACTTACTTAGCAGTGTTTGAAGTAGGCATGGGAGGCAATTTAAACAAAACATCCAAGCTGCTTTATTAAAACCCCATAAAGCAACCAACAAACAAGGAAATTAAATGGCCTTTCTCTGCAGGAAGCAAGACACAGTTTTAACAATGGAACTTCAGTGTTCGACTACATTCAGACACAGTGTTTTTGATCCGTTTTGTGAAGATCCATTTTTAAGCTGCAAAACTGGATCTGCTTTTCAAAAAGATGGTCTGTTTTTTATCCATTTTTGATGCGTTTTTAGCTGGTCTGTTTTTAAGCCCATAAACAATGATTTTTTAGGTCCATTTTCTGTCCAAAAAAACAGACCACTTCCAAATGATGTGTCTGAATGACAAATCTTGAAAACTCATCGACTTGGCTGGGAATATCAGAAATTCATCTGTGTCATTGAACTGCCATTACAAAAACATATCCTCACAAAACGGATCAAAAACGCTGTGCCTAAATGTAGCCTTAAACCAGCATGGTGACTTTGTAAGACTTTCTTCCTACTACCACAGACAGCCAATAATTTTACCTGGACTTCCTTATGTCTACCATTTCACACACAAGAGTGGGGATATGTGAATAGCCAGTCTCACCCATCTCTCTGACTGATGGTAAACCCGGCTCTTGCCAGGCCCTATCAACACTCTCAGTACTATACGTGCTGGAGATTGCTTCCAGGTTTAACATCAGGGAGGATAACCATCTCTGTGAAACATACAGTATCTCTGCTCTATGATGTGTCTAGTGGCCATCTTACAATATAAAAGTGGTCTTGGAAGAGGGGTGTCGCCGTGGCATAAGGTGGGTGCCATTTATATGCTGGAAGTGGGTGAACGAAATGGATGTCTCTGAAAATGGATGCGGAGGCAGCGCACGCACAGTTGGAGATCTCTGCTCCTCTGAGCCCAGAGCCCACATCATCACCAACCCTGCCTCCTGGGACCCTGCTCCACAGCTGCCACACCCGACTGCTGAGCTTATAATATACCGAGTGTTAAGGCCACTTTACACACACCAACTTATCTGTCCAACTTCTGACCAACTTGCTGGTTGCAGTGAAATCATGGACATATTGCTCTGTTTTGTGGCTGTGTACAAATGGAACAATGTGTCCATGATTTCATTGCAACCAGCAAGTTGGTCAGAAGTTGGACAGATAAGTTGGTGTGTGTAAACCCACCATAAGACAGCATTCTGAGATGGACTACATTCTAAATTATTTTTTTCCTCTTTTCCTTCCTTTAAATTTAGGGTGTGTTTATAATCCAGAGCATTTTATAATCCACGAAACACGGTATATACATTTATATTTACACATGCACTTACAAATGAATATATGTGCAGTATGGGGTATTCAGAATGTCACATTTACATGTATAATATCTATTCCTTAAAGTGTTCAACAAAAGAAAATAAAATGGATTTATTTTGTAAAATGTTTTACACAGTAAGATGAGGTCATGCAAATGTATTCTTTTCTAGGTTACCTACTGAACCCAGGAGATTGCCTTCCTGCTATGAATGCTGCTGCTTTCTTATGGACAGATCTAGCAGTGATGTTAGTGAAGAGTGTTTTGCAGAGTTCACAGCTTTTCAGTAAGCCAGGAAATATCATTTTTTTTCTTTTAAATAAGCCTTAAGAGCTATACAGGATTCTTCATCAGTTTAGCTGGCAGCTGATAAAGAAATCCAGAGCTTCAAAAGCATTCTCACCAGAGAGCCATGTCTCACAAGCCTCTTCCTTTATTGTCGCATTTAGCTATAACCTACCTGGTGAATGTTGATAGGCCATGTACAACGTGAAAAAAGAAAATGTGAACTGAGTAAAAGATGAAATATGTGATTTCAACAAGATGCAGTATGTGGCACTATGTAATGAAAAAAAAAAGTTATTATCATCATTACCAATCTTCGATGGAGGCGACATCTCCCCTGGAGTGGATGACGTTAGTGTATATCACACGCTGGTTTGTCAGCACATATGGTAGTACCATTCAAAGAGCTATGACATTGATAGTGTTATAGCTCAGAAAATGGCGCTGCCATCTGCACCACAGTAGGAGGAGGCAAGGTACTTTAGATGACGGTTACAAGTGAATGCAATTTTTGCAGAGTAAAATAACATATCTTTTGTTTTTGAAAAAAACTTATATTCTAATTTATATTATAAAGACAAAAAGCAAATAGCATAGCAAGTAAGTTGGTCCAAACACATAATCACGTCTGTTCTACAAGGATATACAGATGGCTGTGCAAGGTACATGGAGACAGTGACATGGCAAAACTAGCATGGCGACACACTCATCACATTTCGTGGTCTGCCCCTCCCTCAGGACAACAATAATTACAATTTATTACATGAGAAAGAAAACACATAGGTTTGAGAGTATCTCATGGTGATACACCCTAGATTTTCATAGTAACACATGACAGAATAAGCGCCATTTTTTCCTCACCAACATTCCGACGAGGTGTCCCCTTTTCACTAACAAATATACATTTACACTGTATGTTTTTCTAGTACAATCTTGGTTTACAGGTTGGGTACCAATCCCCTTGAATTTAAAAAAACGGGAAAAACAAAAAAATCAAACAAAAAAACACCAGATCATCAAACTAAAAAATAAGTAGCATCTTATTAACACCCCGAATACATAGATTTATTTTTGCCGGGCATTGTTTTTAGTTGGCCAAATAAAACCTCTTTTAAGGCATCATTTCTGTAAAGTTTAATTTCTGTTATTTTTTTTTTTTATATTATTTGTATCCTTCCAATGTTTATACAACACTTTATGTTTTTACATTGGTAACCAATAACCTGACTGAATTTCATATCTTTATTGTAAAGATTATTAAACGTATGATGTTGAGTCATTTACATTTTATTCCGACATTTCTGAAACGTGTAAGCCTGGCAATCACTATGCAAGGGCAAACTAACACAGAGATCTCTCACGGATCACACTGTGAACAATACAGGCACAATATACAGTTTTTTTTCAAGTTTAAATGCAGAAAATTGGATTTTTCTTCAATCCTGGCCATTAGCGTGGGAGTATGACTGTCAATCACCATAATGTTATAGTATAGGATTTTGAATTTACCTTTTGCCAATGACGTACATATAAGCCACAAAGTAGTTATAGGTTATCATAAGATTTAATGATTTGGTAAATGCCTTAAGAACGATAGCAATAGCTTAATTCTAAATCTGCTTTTACTCCTACAGGACCACGATTTCTCAGATCAAGAGTGCTGTTTGTGTTCATGTTAATTAGGGTACAATTGGTGTGATATACAAGAGTTGCAAATTTTTAAGGCTGTATTTAAATTTCAGACTTTGACTGTGTATGGACCAAGATGACTGAATTAGTTGTGGGCAATGAAGCTGAGTTTTAAGGTCCTGTCACACATAACGAGATCGCTAACGAGATCACTGTCGCATCACAGATTTTGTGACGCAGCAACGATCCCGCTAACCATCTTGTTATGTGTGACATGCAACAACGATCTGGCCCCTGCTGTGAGATCGTTGATCGTTACATACTGATGTGGGTCATTTCTACGTCGTTGCGCTCCCGCTGGGAACGCTACATCGTTGTGTTTGACAGGGATAATGACTAATGATCTCAATGTTACGCTATGGAGTGACAATTCCCAATGACATCGGTATAATTCTGGATCACTAGTGCGTTGTTTTTCACATCACTGGTGAGATACCTGTTTGACATCTTACCAGCGATGTGAAAACGACGCACCATCGATCTCTGCACATCGTTATCGAGATCGCTGCTGCGTCGTTATGTGTGACTGGGCCTTAAGTCAGGAAACTCAAGGCCAGCCCTGAAAGAATGGTCCATTGACTACTGATAACTCTTTGGACAATACAGGTTTACACGAGCACATCAAACCATGCCCACAATTAAATGTGATTTAATTAACGTAAATGTAATTTAATTTAAAAAATGTAATTTAAACTAATCCAGTAGTGGAAGGTGGTGCTTTTAGCTTTGAGTGTAGACAGTGGCGTAACTAGGGTCCGGTGGGCCCCGGTGCGAAATTCAGACCTGGGCCCCCCCCCCCTCCGCGAGGGCACATGTTGGTCGGATGTTTGGGCACCGTGTAAAGTTCAGAGTTCTATAAAGACTCACAAATTGACCCCTCTATGTATTAATGTCCCTCATCCTGCTATATATGGTCCTGCTCCTCGAATATGGCCCTTATCGTGGTATATATATTCCCCTTTCTGGTATATATGGTCTTCCTCCTCCCGCCATGATAGACGTCCAATTATTATAACGCATCCCATATTACTCCATATATTTCAATATATCCCCATAGTCCTCCATGTATTATAATGCATCCAATTGTCCCCCATTCATAAGGTAGCCCCAAGTCATCCAATTATTATATTGCACCCCCACTATCCTACATATAGTACCCGCATAGACCTCTATATAGTATAATACAGCCTCATAGCCACTCCATATAGTATAATGCTGGCTCACAGCCCTCCATATAGTATAATGCAGGGTCACAGCCCTCCATATAGTATAATGCAGGCTCAGTTCTCCATGTAGTGCAGCCCCTATAGTACAACCTTATATATGCAGCCTCATATCTCTCCATTAGTGCAGCCTTATATCTCTCTATATAGTGTGTTATATATGCAGCTCCACAGAGATCTGAAAAATAGGATTAGTGACAACTGCACAAATCAGTAGACTCACTCCAAAACCCAGTGTCACCCCACATGTTAGCCTATTCCTAGTAGTGGAGTCTTCTGCTCTCCACTCTCTGTCCCCCGCTCTTCACCTCTGTGCCCCACCGTCCACCTCCTCCTGTCTCTTCTGCTCTCCTCCTCTCTGTCCCCCATTCTCCTGTGTATTCCCCGCTCTCCTCTATCCTCTGTCCCTGGTTGTCCTGTGTCTCCTCTCTCCTCCTCCTCTGCTCCCCCGTTTCCTCCTGAGTCCCTTGCTCTCCCTCCTCCTGTATCCCTCCATTCTTCCTGTGTCTCCCACTCTCCTCCTTCTGTCCCCAGTTCTCCTGTGATCCCCACTCTCTTCCTCCATTCCCCTGTGTCCATCACTCTCCTCCTCCTCTGCCCCCAGTTCTCCTGTGATCCCCACTCTCTTCCTCCATCCCCCTGTGTCATCACTCTCCTCCTCCTCTGCCCCAGTTCTCCTGTGATCCCCACTCTCTTCCTCCATCCCCCTGTGTCCTCACTCTCCTCCTCCTCTGTCCCCAGTTCTCCTGTGTCCACCTCTCTTCTCTCCTCCCCTGTGTCCTCCACTCTCTCCTCCTTCCCCGTGTCCCCGTTCTCCTTTCCCTTCCCGCTCCTCCGTCCCCCGTATCCTCCTCTCCTTGTCCCTTCTCTCCTCCTTTGTCCCCGTTCTCCTGTGTATCCCTCACTCTCTCTCTCTCCATTCTCCTGTGTCTCCCACTCTCCTCCTCTGTCCCCAGTTCTCCTGTGATCCCCACTCTCTTCCTCCTGTTTTCGCTCTCCTGTGTCCCTCACTCTCCTCCATCTCCTTCTCCACTCTTGTCCTCCTCGTGCCCCCCTCTCTGTGTCCCCTGCTCTCCTCCTATTTCCCCCCTTCTCCTCATCCTCCTTCCCCTGTTCTCCCTCTCTCCTTCTCTCCCAGTTCTCCTGTGATCCCCACTCTCTTCCTCCATCCCCCTGTGTCCATCACTCTCCCCCCTCCTCTGCCCCAGTTTTTCCTGTGATCCCCACTCTCTTCCATCCATCCCCTGTGTTCTCACTCTCCTCCTCCTCTGCCCCCAGTCTCCTGTGATCCCCACTCTCTTCCTCCATCCCCCTGTGTCTCATCACTTCCTCCTCCTTCTGTCCCCCATTCTCCTGTGTCCCCACGCTCTCCTCTCCTCTGTCCCTGTTTCCTGTGTCTCCCTCTCTCTCCTCCTCTGTCCCCGTTCTCCTGGTCCCTTCTCTCCTCCACTTTCCTTCCCATCTCCTTGTCCTCTCCCTTCCTCCTCTGTCCCCGTTCTCCTTTTCCCCCTCTCTTCCTCCATTCTCCTGATCCATCCTCTCCCTCCTCTGCCCCAGTTCTCCTGTGATCCCCACTCTCTTCCTCCATCCCCCTGTGTCCATCACTCTCCTCCTCCTCTGCCCCAGTTCTCCTGTGATCCCACTCTCTTCCTCCATCCCCCTGTGTTCCTCACTCTCCTCCTCCTCTGCCCCCAGTTCTCCTGTGATCCCCACTCTCTTCCTCCATCCCCTGTTTCCTCACTCTCTCCTCCTCCTTCCCCGGTTCCCTGTTCTCACCTCCTCTATCCCCCGTCCTCGTGTCCCCCGCTCCTCCTCCTCCTCTGTCCCCTTCTCTCTGCCTCCTCCCTTTGCCCCCTTCTCCTTTCTCCCCTCTCCTCCTCCCCTCGGTCCTCCTCCATTCTCCTGTGTCTCCCACTTCCTCCTCCTCTGTCCCCATTCTCCTGTGATCCCCACTTCTTCCTCCTGTTTTCCGCTCTCCTGTTCCCTCACTCTCCTCCTTCCTGTCCCCCTCTTTCCTCCTCTCCCCCGTTCTCCTGTGTCCCCCGCTCTCCTCCTCTTCCCCCCTCTCCTCCTTTCCTCCTTCTCCCTGTTCTCCCCTCTCCTCCTCTCTGCCCCCGTTCTCCTGTGATCCCCACCTCTTCCTCCATCCCCCTGTGTCCATCACTCTCCTCCTCCTCTGCCCCCAGTTCTCCTTGATCCCCACTCTCTTCCTCCATCCCCCTGTGTTCATCACTTCCTCCTCCTCTCCCCAGTTCTCCTGTGATCCCCACTCTCTTCCTCCATCCCCCTGTGTTCATCACTCCTCCTCCTCCTCTGTCCCCATTCTCCTGTGTCCCACGCTCTCCTACCCTCTCCTCCTGTGTTCCCTCTCTCCTCCTCCTCTGTCCCCCGTTCTCCTGTGCTTCTCCCTCTCCTCTTTTCTCTCCTCCATTTCTCTCCTGTGTCTCCTCCTCCCCTCCTCCTCCTTTTTGTCTCCCATCTTCTCCTGTGTTCCCTTATCCCCACTCTCTTCCTCCTTGTTCCGCTCTCCTGTGTCCCCATCTCCTCCTCTCCTTGTCCCACTTCTTGTCCCCCTCTGTCCCCTCCGATCCCTGTGCCCCTGCTCTCCTCCTCTTCCCCCGCTCTCCTCCTCTATCCTCCATTCCTGTATTCCACTCTCCTCCTTCTCTGTCCCCAGTTCTCCTGTGATCCCCACTCTCTTCCTCCATCCCCCTGTGTCCATCACTCTCCTCCTCCTCTGCCCCAGTTCTCCTGTGATCCCCACTCTCTTCCTCCATCCCCCTGTGTTCATCACTCTCCTCCTCCTCTGCCCCCAGTTCTCCTGTGATCCCCACTCTCTTCCTCCATCCCCTGTGTTCATCACTCTCCTCCTCCTCTGTCCCCATTCTCCTGTGTCCCCGCTCTCCTACTCCTCTGTCCCTGGTTCCTGTGTCCCCTCTCTCCTCCTCCTCTGTCCCCGTTCTCCTGTGTCCCTGCTCTCCTCCCTTTCCTCCATCTCCTGTGTCTCCCACTCTCCTCCTCTGTCCCCAGTTCTCCTGTGATCCCCACTCTCTTCCTCCATTCTCCTGTGTCTCCACTCTCCTCCTCTGTCCCCAGTTCTCCTGTGATCCCACTCTCTTTCCTCCTGTTTCCCGCTCTCCGGTTTCCCTCACTCTCCTCCTCCTTCCCCGTGTCCCCCGTTCTCCTCCTCCTCTATCCCCCGTCTCTCGTGTCCCCGCTCTCCCCTCCTCTTCCCCTCGCTCTCCTCCTTTGTCCCCGTTCTCCTGTGATCTCCCTCTCCTCCTCCTCTGTCCCCGTTCCCTGTGATCCCCACTCTCTTCCTCCATCCCCCTGTGTCATCACCTCCTCCTCCTCTGCCCCCAGTTCTCCTGTGATCCCACTCTCTTCCTCCATCACCCCTGTGTTCATCACTCTCCTCCTCCTCTGTCCCCATTCTCCTGTGATCCCACTCTCTTCCTCCATCCCCCTGTGTTCATCACTCTCCTCCTCCTCCTCTTGTCCCGTTCTCCTGTGATCCCCACTCTCTTCCTCCATCCCCCTGTGTTCATCACTCTCCTCCTCCTCTGTCCCCCCGTTCTCCTGTGATCCCCACTCTCTTCCTCCATTCCCTGTGTTCATCACTCTCCTCCTCCTCTGTCCCCAGTTCTCCTGTGATCCCAATCTCTTCCTCCATCCCCCTGTGTCCATTACTCTCCTCCTCCTCTGTCCCCAGTTCTCCTGTGATCCCCACTCTCTTCCTCCATCCCCCTGTGTCATCACTCTCCTCCTCCTCTGCCCCCGTTCTCCTTGATCCCCCACTCTCTCCTCCTCTCCCTGTTCTCTCTCTCCTCCTCTGTCCCAGTTCCTGTGATCCCCACTCTCTTCCTCCTCCCCCTGTGTCCATTCTCTCCTCCTCCTCTGTCCCCCAGTTTCCTGTGATCCCCCTCTCTTCCTCCATCCCTGTGTCCATCACTCTCTCTCCTCTCTGCCCCAGTTCTCCTGTGATCCCCAACTCCTTCCTCCATCCCCCTGTGTCATCACTCTCCTCCTCCTCTGTCCCCAGTTCTCCTGTGATCCCCCACCCTTCCTCTCCATCCCCTGTGTCCCTCACTCTCCCTCCTGTCCCCAGTTCTCCTGTGATCCCACTCTCTTCCTCCATCCCTGTGTCCCTCACTTCCTCCTCCTCTGTCCCCAGTTCTCTCGTGATCCCCACTCTCTTCCTCCTCCACCTGGTTCCTCACTCCTCTCCTCTGGTCCCTCAGTTCTCCGTGATCCCCACTCTCTTCCTCCTGTGTTTCCGCTCTCCTGTGTCCCTCACTCTCCTCCATCCCCGTGTCCCCAACTCTTGTCCTCCTCTGCCCCTGTTCTCCTGTGTCCCCTGCTCTCCTCCTCTTTCCCCCGCTCTCCTCCTCTGTCCTCCATTCTCCTGTATCTCCCACTCTCCTCCTCCTCTGTCCCCAGTTCTCCTGTGATCCCCACTCTCTTCCTCCATCCCCCTGTGTCCATCACTCTCCTCCTCCTCTGCCCCCAGTTCTCCTGTGATCCCCACTCTCTTCCTCCATCCCCCTGTGTCCATCCACTCTCCTCCTTCATCCCCCTGTGTCCATCACTCTCCTCCTCCATCCCCGTGTGTCCCCCGTTCTCCTCCTCCTCTATCCCCTTGTCCTCTTGTGATCCCCACTCTCTTCCTCCATCCCCCTGTGTCCATCACTCTCCTCCTCCTCTGTCCCCAGTTCTCTTGTGATCCCCACTCTCTTCCTCCATCCCCCTGTGTCCATCACTCTCCTCCTCCTCTGCCCCCAGTTCTCTTGTGATCCCCACTCTCTTCCTCCATCCCCCTGTGTCCATCACTCTCCTCCTCCTCTGCCCCCAGTTCTCCTGTGATCTCCACTCTCTTCCTCCATCCCCCTGTGTCCATCACTCTCCTCCTTCATCCCCCTGTGTTCATCACTCTCCTCCTCCATCCCCCTGTGTCCCCTGTTCTCCTTCTCCTCTATCCCCTGTCCTCTTGTGTCTCCCGCTCTCCTCCTCCTCTGCCCTCCGTTCTCCTCTGTCCCCCGGCGCTTTCCTCCTCTCACCTCTCTTCTCTTCTGTGACTCGAGAATTCAGCAACAGCGTGTCCTCCTTACTTCCTGGATGAGAGGCCAGGACTACACACGGCGGGAGACTGAGGAGACTGAGGAGGCTGCCGCCAGACTCCAGAAGCTCAGGGCTCCGTCCTGAGACACAGCACGTGACGCAGCAGCCGCGGGAGTTTCAAAGCTGCCGCGCCGCCGCGCCTTCCTGTCCTCCGGCAGCCGGTGTAAATCGCCTGGGGACCGGCCTGGCTGAGCGGCAGAGAGACATGGATGTGCGTCCTAGGTATGCTGCATGCACATCCATGTAAAGCAGGCGCAGAGTCGCAGGGGTCGGCGGGCGCCGGGCCCCTGTACTCCCGGGCCCAGTTGCGCTTGCGACCTCTGCGACCGTGGGTGGTACGCCTCTGAGTGTAGACAAAAATGATTGAAGGAATTTTCTTAAGGTGTTAAGTTTTTAACCGTCATCTTAATAGAAAAACAAGACTAAAAATAAGCCTTTGAGCTGGCCCAATCAAAGTCATGGCTGGCCTTGACTAAAAACCAGTAGAGTTCCCTTTTCAAGACTTAATCCAGCAATTCACTTAAAAAAAAAAAGAAAGAAAAAAAGAATAATGTACCCAATTTTCTTAGCACACTCCATTCATTGGCTTCTAGGACACCATTATATCCTGGATTTGCAATCACAATTTTAGTGTAAATTATTCTGCTGCCACTTTCATTATAGGAGTTCCACAAATTCAGTTTTGGGTCTTTTCTCTGTATACATGCCTTTGTATGCTCTCCTAAAACAATGGTGTCTGCTAAATGTGCAGGGTCTTGCATGCATGCCAACTGCATAAGTGCCGTGCCACGCAGTTACCCCACGCAGGATTCTAATGGTCTCTTCTCTCTTCATGCAAGTATACTTGCATCTGCAACTTGCATTCACAACATGCTTATATTTTATTAATGTAATATACTGAAATCATCTTACTGTGTCTGATGTGAGATGTTCAGAGGTCCTCTTTGGTTCAGACGTTTTTATGAGCCATGTGGCCAGGAACTCTATTTGTCTTGCATTCATTGCCTCCTGTTGTCCTGAGCTTTTTGATTGATAGATTAACGAGTTTACTTGACCCAGATCTAACTAGAAACTCACTATATATTTAGAGTCAGCTAAGGCTGGTTTCACACTGCGGTCAGATCAGGTCAGGTCAGGTCAGGTCAGGTTTTGTGTTTCAAAACCAGGAGTGACTCCAAAACTCAGAACAGGTGTCAATCTTTCAATTATAGTTTGTCTCTGCAAGTTCCTCTCCTGGTTCCTCTCCTGGTTGTGGCACACACATCTGATCAAACCTGATCAGTGAAAAACCGCAGTGTGAAACCAGCCTAAGGGGTGCATTCATGTGGGGTCTTGCATTCATGCCAACTGCATAAGTGCCAACTGTACAAGTGCAGTTACACCAGGCAGGTAAACGCGGCAGGAAGCGGGTAAGTCATGCAAGACAAACAAACAGATATGTAATTTGTTCATTTGTGCTGCAAAATGTATTCACTATGGCCAGGGTCACATCTCCGTTTTGACCCTAGCCTGCCGGATTCCGGTTTTAACTTTGAACTTTTTCCAGCACCGCACAGCGTTACCGCTATGTGGTGCTGGAAAACGCTGCCCTTAGTTACCCTATGTTTACCTTCACTACTTGTCACACAGGCAGCGGCTGGGAGTGCGCTTTACAGCGCCTCACAGGAAACGTTGCAGACAGCGTTTCCTGTGCGGCGCTGTAAAGCGCACTCCGAGCAGCTGCCTGTGTGACAGGTAGTTAAGGTAAACATAGGGTAACTAAGGGCAGCGTTTTCCAGCACCACATAGCGGTAACGCTGTGCGGTGCTGGAAAAAGTTCAAAGTTAAACCCGGAATCCGGCAGGCTAGGGTCAAAAAGGAGATGTGACCCTGGCCTATGTGTATGTGCATCATTTTTGTGCTAGCTGCTTCTCTCTTTCATATCTACCGCCCTTTCATACATTCTGTGTACTCTATCCACATTAGTCCCTCATCTTCCATGTACAGCTCTCATGCTTTATTTAGAATCTTAAACCACTCAGATCCATTTAAGCCCTCCTTACGACATAACAGTCACCCTCACAAATCAATTAACAATCTACTCGCTTTTCTTATTCTCCTTCTCCTAGTTGCAGGGAATATTGAGCCTAACCCAGATCCTTCTCATTAGGGTACAGGCACACTGTTGTGCATCAAACACGGAGCATGATTGATGCACGACAGTGATGCGAGTGCAGTGCTAGTGTGGTGCGAGTGTAGTGCTAGTGTGGTGCGAGTGTGGGTGCGAGTGTGGTGCGTGTGGTGAGTGTGCCTGGCTGTATGTAAGTGTATGTGGTGCGAGTGTGAGGTGTGAGTGCGTGTGTGTTGTTTTTTTCTCTGCTGTCCATGGTCTTGATGGACCACGGAATAGCATTAGTGCTGCTCGCCTGTATAATTCCTGCTATCCCCATACAGTTACAAGAATGTTTCATTGCTGTGACAGCAGCAGTGAAGCAGTATTGTATGTATAATTTATTATTTTTTGCAAAGTTACACTTATCAGCTTGATTTGACATGTTTTTACCATGTCGGCTGTTCAGGACTTCATTCTGCACTGTGCTACCGAGGGGGTTTTAACCCAGTGAATAAGGGGTTAATCAGACGCTGGTGTCATGACACCATCTGTCCAGGGGTTGTCGTTCCCCCCTGGATACATGGTGACATGACATCATGTGTCTGAATGGTTTAATTTTTCTGTAAGCCAGGTTCAAGTGTATGTCGGGTGTAGAGATGTGACAGAAAGAGCCGTGATTTGTGAATGGAAGTCAGGGCTTCAGCACCATGGACAGCTCCTTACAAATCACCGTCTTATTCTGTGTAATCTCTACACCCGACATACACTTGAACCTGGTTTACAGAATAATTAACCCATTCAGACACATGATGTCATGTCACCATGTATCCAGGGGGGGAGGACAACCCCTGGACAGATGGTGTCATGACACCAGCGTCTGATTAACCCCTTAATCACCGGGTTAAAACCCCCTCGGTAGCACAGTGCAGAATGAAGTCCTGAACAGCCGACATGGTAAAAACATGTCAAATCAAGCTGATAAGTGTAACTTTGCAAAAAATAATAAATTATACATACAATACTGCTTCACTGCTGCTGTCACAGCAATGAAACATTATTGTAACTGTATGGGGACTGCGGGGGGCCAGTGATTTTGACAGCACACGGCTGCGACTCTCGCACCATGTGCTGTATGGATGCGAGCTAGACTCGCACCCATATACTTTTCATGGCCCCTCGCGTGAGGCAATAGCGGTGCAATCGCAGCATGCTGCGATTGCACACTGATTGCTCTCACAAAGCGAGTTTAATGCCAGAAACTCGCATTAATGTGACCTGTATCATTGAAAGATACAGGTCCGAGTTTAATGCGAGTTTTTCTCGCATTAAACTCGCGCGAGTTCAACGCCAGTGTGCCTCCACACTTATAGTAAGCCTTAAGGTACCATTACACGCAACAATGTTGAAACGATATTACTAACGATCTCGGGGGCGCGCTATCATTGGGACATCGTTGGTGAGATGTCACACGCCTAGATATTGTGGACAACGCACCAACAATCCAGCAAGCAGGTATCGTTCGTACAACTCAGCGAACGATACTTGTTCACTGATGTGAATGGGCGAAGTCGTGAACCACATCCTTATCGCGGTGTCACACTGAATGATGCAGCAGGCTGGCTGATCGTGGATCTGCGATCAAGGAGCTAACGATTTATTGTAACCATATCTCAGAGTCACACGCAACTAGTTAGTAATGATGTCACTTGAACGACTCCAAATCCATGACTTTGATCGATATCGTTCATGATATCGTACCATGTAACGGTACCTTTACTCTTTCCCTGCTAAATTCAGTTGCTCCAGGGCTCTGATTAATATTTCTTGCATGCCTTCTGTCTCCTTTGACTGTGCCCTTTGGAACCCTCGCGAAGCATGTCATTCTTCTACATCCACGACCTTTTCCTTTCACATTCTCTTAATCCGCTAGCAATCACTGAGATCTGGATTCAGCAATCGGACACTACTGCCGCTGCTGCTCTCTCATACGGTGGCTTGCAATTTTCCCATACTCCCCGACCTGAGAACAGATCAGGGGAGGTGTTGGTCTACTCCTTTCAACAAATTATGCTTTTCAGGTTATCCCACCTGTCCCCTCATTTATCTGCCCTTCTTTTGAGGTACACACTGCTAGACTCTACAGGTCTTTCTCCCTGTGAGTAGCAGCGGTGTATCACCCTCCAGGTCCCCCATGTCAATTCTTTGATCACTTTGCCATGTGGGTTCCACATTTTGCATCCTGTGACCTTCCCACTCTCATAATGGGGTACTTTAACATCCCAATTGACAATCCCATCTCTTCATCTGCCTCTCATCTTTTAACCCTAACCTCCTCCTCTCTCGGCCTTTCACAACTTACTAACTCTGCCATACATGAAGATGGGAATACTCTGGACCTGATCTTCTCCCAGCTCTGTTCAGTGGATGATTTTACTAATTTCCCTCTTCGCTCTCTGACCACAATCTTCTTTCATTGTCAGTCAAGAATTGTCAAGCCATCAAGGACATCCTCAACTTCCACACTTACAGGAATATACATGCCATTAACATCCAGAATCTCATAAATAATTTACAGTCTTCATTGGCCACTATTTCCTGCCTCTCTTATCTGACTCTGCTTTAAAATGCTATATGAAACAATGCAAAGTGCCCTGGATGAAGCATACATGAAGATGGGAATACTCTGGACCTGATCTTCTCCCAGCTCTGTTCAGTGGATGATTTTACTAATTTCCCTCTTCCGCTCTCTGACCACAATCTTCTTTCATTGTCAGTCAAGAATTGTCAACCCATCAAGGACATCCTCAACTTCCACACTTACAGGAATATACATGCCATTAACATCCAGAATCTCATAAATAATTTACAGTCTTCATTGGCCACTATTTCCTGCCTCTCTTATCCTGACTCTGCTTTAAAATGCTATATGAAACAATGCAAAGTGCCCTGGATGAAGCATCACATCCTACACTTAGAACAACTTGGCACCGACAGCGGCAACCCTGGCATACACTCCAACACGGTTTCTCCATCGGTGCTCCAGGTGCGCACAACGCCTGTGGAGAAAATCCAAACTCACCGAAGATTTCATCCATTATAAATTTATGCTGAAAACATACAACACCGTCCTTCACCTCTCCAACCAAGCTTACTACAACACTCTTATCACATCATTAGCCAATAATCATAAACGATTATTTGACACTTTCCACTTCCTCCTCAGTCCAAGGAGTACTGGCCCCAACCACCAGCCTCACAGCTGACGATCTGGCTAACTATTGTAAAGACAAAATTGCCCTCATACGACCAGAAATTTCCTCACAGCCTTAGAACATCATTCATTCTCCTCCCTCCTTCACTTCATCCAACTCACTTTTGGTCTTTGATACGGTCACAGAGGAAGAAGTCACCCAGCTCCTTGCATCTTCTTGCCCTACTACCTGCACCAGCGACCCTATTCCCTCACATCTACTTCAATCCCTTTCCCCAGCTGTCACATTTCACCTGACTAAAATATTTAATCTTTCACTCTCATCTGGTGTTATCCCCTCCTCCTTCAAACATGCTAGTATTCACCCATTATTAAAAAAAACATCCCTCGACCAGAACTCTGCTGCTAATTACAGACCTGTCTCTAATCTCCTCTTCATCTCTAAACTCCTGGAACACTTGGTCCACTCCTGTCTGATCCGCTATCTCTCTGACAATTCTTTTCTTGACCCTCTACAATCCGGCTTCCGCTCCTTACACTCTACTGAAACTGCCATCACTAAAGTATCTAATGATCTACTAACAGATAAAGCTAATGGACACTACTCCCTACTGATCCTCCTGGATCTCTCCGCAGCATTCGATACTGTGGATCACCAGCTCCTTCTCTCTATGCTCTGCTCTATTGGGTCTAAGGACAACGCTCTCTCCTGGTTCTCCTCCTACCTCTCTGACTGCTCCTTCTCTATATCTTTTGCCGGATCCTCATCCTCTCCTCCTCCCTTATGGTTGGAGTTCCTCATAGTTCAGTCCTAGGTCCCCTTCTCTTCTCTTTACACACTGCCCTTATTGGACAAACCATCAGTAGATTTGGTTTTCATTACCATCTCTATGCTGATGACATCACCTCCACGTTACTACAAAATACTTAAAATACTACAAAATACAAAAGTCTTCTCTCTACTTCAAACTGAATTTGTCAAAAACTGAACTTCTTATGTTTCCTCCATCTATTAATCTTCCGAAACCTAATATTGCCATTTCTCTATGTGGTTCTATCATTACTCCGTAGCAGCACCCACTGTCTTGGGGTTATATATGACCCAGATCTCTCCTTTACTCCCCACATCCGGTCACTCACTTGCTCATGTCACCTACACCTCAAAAACATCTCTAGAATTCAACCATTTCTTACTGTTGCCTCTGCAAAAACTCTGCCGCCCTTATTCATTCTTGTGTGGATTACTGCAATTCTCTACTAATTTGGTCTCCCTCTTACTAAACTATCTCCTCTACAATCCATCCTGAATGCAGCAACCAGGATTATTTTCCTCTCCAAGTGCTTCATCGATGCCTCTATCCTGTGCCAGTCATTGCTCCGGTTGCCCATCCGCTACAGAATACAATATAAAATTATCACTCTGACCCACAAAGCCCTCCACAGTTCTGCACCACCCTAAATCTCCTCCCTAATCTCTGTCTATCGCCCTACACGTGCCTTCCGTTCCACAAGTGACCTAAGACTGACATCATCTACAATCCGAACCTCTCACTCCCGTCTCCAGAGACTTTTCACGAGTTGCACCAATTTTCTGGAACAGATTATCAAGAACAATTCAATTAATTCAAAATATCTATAGCTTTAAGTGAGCGTTAAAAACACATCTCTTTAGACTAGCCTACCACCTCACCTCATCTATGTAAGTATGCCCATTCTGTCCTTCTCCAAATCTGGCCTCTTGTATCATTTTTCTACACCCCCATGCATTTTATAGTACTTCATCTGTATTTGCACAGATCCTGTCTGGTGACCAGTTCATGCAGCATTACGTGAATCCCCTATTTATTATATAATAGCGGGACCATATATGACAGCATTTGTTACTATAACCTTTTGTTTGTATTGTAAGCTTGCGAGCAGGGACCTCACTCCTAATGAGCTCAGTGATGTATTTATTTACTTTTTCATCTCATATTGTACTGTATTTTATTATATATTATTGTATCGTATACCCTCTGAATTGTAATGTGCTGCGAAATATGTTGGTGCTATATAAATAAAAATTATTATTATTAAATGTATTTGCTGGCATATCTCCTCTTTACCTCATACTTAAAAGGTTACTCCTGTTGGAACTAATAGCATTTATATTGGTGGAGTGGTCCAACTGATAAGACCCCCATCAATCACAAGAACAGAAGTAAGTGCTTCCCCTTTGAACAGAGCAATGGTCACCAATGTGTGCTTCCACTCTATTTTCAATTGAACTGTCAGAAATAGCCCAGTACAGAGCTTTTCTCTCTCCATCAGTGACATTCCAACTAAGGGGCACAAGTCCTTTGTCATGGTGATCAGTGGGGTTCAACTCTTTGTGGTTAGACCCCAATGATCTGTGGATAGATTACAACTTATTCCTACTGATATATGTTTTTAATACCTCTAAAGGTACCTTCACACGCCGCAATGTCGCCTGGTGATATAAGGCGATCTAACGTGCGCGTGCACGTTTTTCATGGTCGCCTCAGATCACCGATGGTGGCATTGCACGCCGCAATCTTGCCCTGAAGTAAGGCGATGTGTTGCTCCAGAAATCGCCTCACCTACAGCGGAAACAATCTTGCCTCATTCCATCGCCGCTTCACATGCCACAATTCCAAAGGTAATGTGGGCGTACATGTTCAGCGTGGCAAGGAGATAGGCATGCCACAGTGGTTTACACCACGCCCCATACGCGCTCATTGAACAACGCAACAGCTTTACGATTGGTCAGCCTGCTCTGCAATTGAAGATGTGTGTTGCTGAACAGACAGCTCTTCAAATATGGCGCCCTGTCAACTGTCAGCCAATGGGAACACAGTAGCCAACACCAATCATCGAGATGGGGCGTAGACTACAGGACGGTTGAGGCACGCCTACAGGAAATCCTAGGCAACGCTGTTTCCATCACTATCGCCCGTTCACACGCCACAACACGGAAATATCGCCTTCATGGTTGCGGCTGATTTCTGAGCACTGTTTAGGCGACGGCTGAGAGGCTATTTATCGCCGCAAAATTCCCAAATCACACGCCGCAACTGTGAGGCAATTTCACGGCGATTGCATCGGGGTGACATATCGCCTTTATGATTGCCAGGCGAGATTACGGCGTGTGAAGGTACCTTAAGGTTACCTTTACACGCGGCTACATTTCTAGGGTGGCTACAGGTAACTTACTGGTTGCAGTGAAATCATGGAGAGATTATTCCATTTGTACACAGCAACAAGATAGAATCTTGTCTCCATGATTTCACTGCAACCAGTAAGTTACCTGTAGCCACCCTAGAAATGTAGCCGCGTGTAAAGGTACCCTAAAGGATGTGGTGTCCAGGTGGATAGTTCACTTCAGGTCCATGTAAAAAAAAAATCGCAGCATGCTCTATTATAGACCAGACTAGTGCATGTAAATAGCCAGCAGCTCCTGCATCACAGCCACATGGAGTCAGTCATCGTTGTCTGAACATTAATATTAACTTGTTCAACTGAGCAAATTTTCACAAGGACCTTGTGAAGCATGTTTTGGATCAGACTTCCCCATTCAACTCAATAAATGCATAAAAAATATGGATGCTGTATGGACTTTGATCAGATCCATTTCAATTATTAACATACTACTTTATAGGAAACTGTTTATGGTCTTTTATTATTTTTTTATTCTTAAATTATATAAAGGATGAGTTCTGGATGTTATATTAGAAAAAACTAAAAGACAGATGGCATCCTTTATATATGACACAATTTAAAAAAAAATAATAAAGACTATATACAGTTTACTATATAAAATACATTAATGAAAATGTGAATAAAATAATGTCAATTTGTATTCTTGAAGAAAACAATTTTAGATATGCTTGATCTGTGAACTATTCAAGTGTGACTTGATCTACATATAGAGAGGACGCATTATAACTAGTGCACACGGATCATTTTTGACCATCAATCCATATGGAAAAAATCACAGCATGTATTTTTCTGGTCCACTTTCTGGTCAAGAATAATGAATAACTCTACTACTCATTTCTAATGCAAACAAATATATGGAGCTACACACAGAAACAATCATGTCCACAATTTGAGGGTGAGACTGGCCCATTTTTAATACACCATCAGTACCCGGCCCAAGCTATGATGTTTCTATTTTTATGACCATCTTCCCCATCCCTGTCTGTACCACAACTATTCTTCATCATATTAAACTTGACTCTTATCTGTACTTCACTTTAATCTGTGCTGAATGCAGCAGTCAGGTTGTTATTATGGTTAATTATTTTTATTGAATTTTCCAGATGTAAAGAAACCATTATATGAAATAACAATAATTGCAGAATTGTCCATATTTTCACAAATTACATTATTACTGTTCAGGGCCTATAAAGACATACAGTATACAGCCTATGATTAATGTTGGACATTAACTAGAAGTACTTAGCTGCAAACTAACAAATTGCATGGTGCTTGAAAGGCAAAGAGGGAAAGAAATAACAGGAGATGGTGCTCTCCATCTTTCTAAGTCGAATGACTAGTGAATGGAATGGTTATTTGTTACCAGTGGCGTAACTTCAGACCCAGGGGCCCCAATGCGAAAGCTCCACCTTTTCAGCATAATATCCATTGAAGCACCTGGTGTTTCTGTACCTTATCTACAAGTTGTAGCGATGTGCTGCTTCCTAAGAAAGGAATGATACTAGCCTGTCCACTAAAAGAAGTTGACATTTTTCTTTTCCTAAAAGCCGGTGTTTGTTGAGCAGAGCTTTCAGTTACTTTACCGCCTAACCCACTGACACCAAGCGTTTTCCCTCTACCACCACGCCTATTCCCCTTTCCACCACAACCACGCCTTTTACCACTCATATTTGATGGTAACAGATCTGAAAGTCAGTTGTTGTAGGTCCAGAAAATCTGGGAATGTGAATCCAGTAGATCAGATTTGCCAAACACTTGTACTAGGCAAAAAAGGTTTGGGTGCCTGGATGTTGGCAGATGTGGCACAAAATGCTTTCCAGCACACGATTGGTGCAGATGATCACACAGACCACTGTGCCACAGCTGATTTGCCAACACTGGTACTAAGCAGTAAAAAGGGCTGTTTTAGGAAGGAGATATAGAAGAAATAGAATCGCCAGCTAGCTATCTAAATAGGGCATACAGTAGCAGCAGCGTCAACACTGCAGCCTCAAGATTGTCATTGAGCTCTAACACTGGGAAAATGTAGCCGAGGGGAAATGGACGGTTCTTATATACCAAGGACATGTGACATACCCAGCCAATGACATAAGCCATTGTGTGCAAAATGTGCAATTTACTTTGCTGATTGTCTGTCAGACTGGACTACCCACAGTATGTGCAGGAAAGGAGAAAAATGGAGACCTGTGCTTATTTCAGATAAGTTATCTGACCTGAGACCCTGAGACCTCTCCCCCCTCCCCTCTCACCCGCTATGCTAGACACTGACACTCTGAAAACGTAGAACAGAAGCATTAGCGCAAATGCACCAATGCTTTTTTGGCAACAGAACAATTACTGAACAAATCCTGAATTTCTGACTTTTCAGCAAAATGTCGTATTCGAGGGGCCGATCGAACATTGCCAAATTCGGTCCGGATTTGAAATTGGCGAACATGTTTGGCAAAAGTTCACTTATCTCTAGAGAGGACTACAAAAGAGCTTGCACTCTGCAGGAGAGAGAGGACCCCACTGACCATCAGAACTTGCACTCTACAGGAGAGAGGACCCTGCTGACAATAAGAGCTTGGACTATCAGAGGATAGAGGACCCCACTGATCATAAAAGCTTACACTCTACAGGAGAGAGAGGACACTGCTAACCATAAGAGCGTACACTTTCTAGGAGAGAGGACCCCACATTGACCATAAGAGCTTGCAATCTACAGGAGTGAGAGTATCCCACGCTGAGCATAAGAATTTACACTCTACAGGAGAGAGCAAGTAAGAGAGAGGATCTTGCTGACCATAAGAGCTTGTGTGGCGCCCCAGAGTCCAAACACCACAGTGTCTTTATCGCCCCCGGATGGTAGTGTCACACTTGAGAGCAACAGAGGGTATCCACACCAGACAGAAACTGCACACAACACCTTTCTGCCTCCAGGCCTGAAGGGGGAGATCTCAACCCGGGTTCAGGATAAGCTCCCCTATAAATTCTTGTCTGGGGCGGAGTTAGCCAGTTCAGTTCCTAGGAGGACTGGGGAAACCCTCCTGTGGACTAGGAGTAGTGCTTAGCTCGTCCCAGGATAGCTAAGCCTAGCATGAGGGACCCAAGGCAGGGGTCTGAGGAAGTGGAGGAAAGCCTGGAACAGAGCAGTGTCGTGCTCACTCCAGAGGAGAAGCGCCAAGAAATGTACACCGGAGTCCAAGGCTGTGCAGGGCCTAACAACAAGGCAGTCAATACTGGAAGTAGGGAATTCCAAGTTCCCCAGCCACACTGTGCCCGGAGGCAAAGCAGCGTAAAGAGCTCAGGAACAGCAGCCTGAGACGTGGGGCTAAAGGAGGATTCGAGCTGACTGACATACAGGCACCAAGCAGGAGAGAGGGCCAGTAGCTCAGCTTAAGCAGCAGCAGGGACCGCTAACAAAGCACAGCAAGGAGGCCTCAGAACCTGTTGCGTGAGGAGAACCCCAAGTTGCTCTCAGGTGCACGGACTCAGCATAACAACACCTGTCGGCATTCCCGTTGCACCAGTAACAGGACTGAGGAACCAACAAACCGTGAGTCTTTCTGTTGCTTTGTGCTCACCATCCTGCACCCTACACCCTTACCACATCCACTGCCCTGGGGATCCGCTCCACCCGTGGGGAGCCTCTCCATTCCATCTGCCCGTCCATCATCCCCAGAGGTTCTGTAGCAGCGGTGGCTACCCATAGCCACATACCACGGTGGCGTCACAAATAACTTCCCCTTTCATCATCCCCTTTCCTATCAAGCCAAGAAGCCCCTTAAAAACTGAACCCAGGGTCATGGAGCCAGGTCTCGACCCCTGTGACTCCTCGGAATTGTTTAACAGCCTGGTTCAGAGTACCCCACGGCCATGGGGTGCATCATCAGTTTTTTGCATCACAAACAGGATCCAGTAGCCCGGTATCACCGGGTGCTGTGTGCCGAGAACTGTATTGAACTGTGTTTTTGACCGTCGCCATTACTAAAGCGCGAGGTGCATGGGAAGCTGAGGGTGTGTGTCATTGTGGGCGTTACCCTACTTAGAGCATGAAGAAAGGCCCAACCTGCTCTCTGATGACATCCGGTGGGGACGAGAAACCCTGTCCCACCGGCGGAACAAAAGTTAATCATCCCCACAGAAGTGAAGATCAGAAAGGCTAAGATTCACTAAGGGGGAGGAAAATGTCAGAGCCGGAAGGAGAGGAGCCCACGCGTGGGTGGCCGCAGCCCAGCCCACAGCACCGGGTGCCGGGTGCAGCCCCAGTAGCGGCCAGAGCCCCAGCTGCCGCCGCGGTGCCAGCCATGGCTTCGGTAATGCCGTTCCTGATGCCGTACACGCCAGGGGCAGCATGGTTGCCACAATACTCAGAGGAACCAAATACCCTGACAGACGTCAGGGAGAGACTGGACAGTTATTATAGAGTGTGTACCCTGATGGGAGATCAGTGAGTCAGCATATTAATGGAACAATTGACTGGTGTAGCCCAGCGCGAGGTAAAGTCCTGGCCAGACACTGTTAAAGACACTGTTGAACATGTAATAGCCAGACAAAAAGTTACTTTTGATACCTGTACCGCTGCAAAGGTGAAGATAAGATTCTTCGGGGGTAGACAAAGGGTGCAGGAGAGCATAAGAGACTTTGCATTGAATCTTCAGGAAGTGCTGAGAGCAATGAAACAGACATACCCTAATCTTGTGCAAGAAGAAAACAAATTGCTTATTGCACAATTTATTGATGGGTTTCTATCCCCTGCACATAGAGTACAACTGCGAATGCTAGTTATACAGAGCCCTGATCTGCACTCTGTGCAAATTAAGGACAGAGCCATCCGGATATTGCAAAAAGAAGCAGTCAGTGACCTAGAACCTGCACAATGTCTGGCCATAACCTACCACCAACCCGGGGCACAGAACCCACAGACCATGGCAGGGCAAGTGCACAGACTCTGGGGTCAATCACCAATGAGGCCCTACACCTAAAGTTGAGGCACTGACTAAGAGCGTAGCAGAAATGGCCAAAGCTATGCAAGGGATTCAAGGATCCAAGCCAGCGGAGAAGATCGAGTTGGCTTCGAGTAGAGATGACATCCCGAGGATGCGACATAGGAGATACCCAACGGCCAGATGACCCACCGATCGATATGACCCTGAAGGACAGCCCATCTGCCGTCGCTACGACTAGCCAGGTCATTTTGCTAGAGTCTGTACTTTAAAAGAGAATACCCTTGGGCAGCGGGCCATCCCTCAGGAATAGGACCACCAGGCCCAACAAGCTGGCGTGACAGGTACGTGGGAGGACGCCCAGTCCTGCTTGTCATGCTAGATGGCAACCCCATGAACACTTTGCTGGACAATGGTTCACAGGTGACATCGATACTGTATATCCTTTACAAAGAGTATTGGGCAGACTCTAACATTTTACGTGGCCCAGGTGATGATATACTATATTAGTTAGTAACGGTAAACCTGTGCCACAGATTTGCTTTAAGGAGGTAACCATGAAAGTGGGGCGGGTGGAACTGAATGCCAAAGTGTGCCAAAGACATGCTACGGGAAATGAAGGAGGCTGGGGTATTAACAGACAGGTTTAGCCCTTGGGCAGCTCCTCTAGTCCTGGTTAGAAAGAAGGATGGTACAATGAGGATGTGTGTAGATTACAGGCAGATCAACCGCGTTACACATAAGGATGCATAACCACTACCCAGAATTGATGAATCACTAGCTGCATTATGAACTGCTAAGTACTTTTCCACATTAGATCTTACCAGTGGTTATTGGCAGGTTCCTGTAGCAGAGGCGGACCGAGAGAAGACAGCGTTTGCCACGCCAATGGGCCTCTGTGAGTTCAACTGTATGCCATTCAGACTCTGAAATGCATCGGGAATATTCCAGAGGTTGATGGAGTGCTGCCTGGGGCACAAGAACTTCAAAACCGTCTTACTGAACCTTGATGACATGATAGTCTACTCCAAGACGTATGAGGACCACCTGGAGCACTTGGCAAAAGTGTTTGAAGCCTTGTCCGGATATGGCATGAAAGTAAAGCCATCCAAGTGTCGCCTGTTGAAACCAAAGGTACAGTACCTCGGTCATGTAGTGAACTCTGAGAGTGTAGCACCAGATCCTGAGAAAGTAACAGTCATTAGGGACTGGCCAAGACCCACCAGTGTCAAAGAGGTGAAGCAGTTCCTGAGGCTGGTAGGATACTACAGAATGTTCATCAAGGGGTTTACGCAGATGGCAGCACCCCTGCAAGACCTCCTGTTAGGCCAGTCCAAGAAGGCTAAGAACCCGACTCCTTCCTTCAAGTGGGGTAGTAAAGAAGAAGACTCCTTCAAGCAATTGAAGTGAGCCCTGATGGGAGTTGAGATCCTAAAATATCCTGATTGCAGCCAGCCATTTGTCTTGTATACTGATGCTAGTAACTTGGAATTGAGAGGTAAAGAAAGAGTGATAGCCTATGTAAGCAGGAAGCTCCGTCCTACAGAACCCAGAGAACTACAGTTCATTCAAATTAGAGTTCCTGGCCTTCATCTGGGCAGTTACAAAACGTTTTAGGAATTACCTAGCTGCAGCCAAACTCACCACCTTCATGGATAATAACCCGTTGACTCTCCTGCAGAGACAGTGAAGCTAGGCGGACTAGAACAGCGATGGATGGCCCAACTATCTAATTATAATTTTACTATCAAGTACCGTGCAGGTCACAAGAACGCCAACACTGATGCATTGTCCAGTATGCTGCATTTGCAGGATGTGGAGGAAGAACCGTAGGAACTGGAAGAGATAGAATTAATGGCTTTTCAACGCCCTCATGTGACACAATGTAAAAACCACGTGCACAACAAACGTCAAGAAGCCACGTTGAATCGGTTACCCCAACATGGATGGGCAGAAACGCAAGACAGTAATCCAGCTGTACGCTTGGTCAAGGAGCTATTGATGCAGGAAGGTTCATACCCTGGTCCAGATGCCCCACCAGAGGCCCAACAGCTGTGGAAAAATCGAAGTAAGTTGTTCATATATGGGGATAAACAGTGTAGATGTCATACTAATCCCAGAGCACACAAACGCGTCTGGCAGATTGTAGTGCCAAAAAGGGATATACAGATGGTCTTAGAAGCGTACCACGATGGCTGAGGGCATTTCGGGTGGAAGAAGTTAGAGGTTCTGCTGAGAGAGAGATTCTACTGGGTTGGCATGAGAAGAACCATTGACAATTGGTGCAGAAACTGTGGTCCATGCAACCTGAGGAGAAAAGATCGGGAAAGGCAGAGAGCCCCACTCCAGCCCATTGTTACCAAACAACCGCTTGAACTTGTAGCCTTGGATCATGTGAAGCTGACCCAGAGTAGATCAGGCCATGTCTATGCCCTCACCATAGTAGACCACTACTCTCATTTCTTGGTGGTAGTACCTGTGAAAGATCTGACAGCCAAGACAGTGACAGCATTTCAAGCCCACTTTTGCAGACACCATGGTTACCCTGAGCAGATGTTAAAAGACAAGGACCAGCCTTTAAAGCAGCGGTGTTCCAGGAGTTTTGTAATTTGTATGGGTGCAAGAAAATAACAACAAGAACATCGCACCATCCACAGACCAATGGCATGTGTGAAAAGATGAACCAGATAGTCATAGACTCGCTGACGATATTGCCAGTGGAAAAAAGAAACATGTGTCCAGAGAAATTGCCAGACCTAGTGGACTTATATAACCATGTCCCCGTGAGTTCCACCAACTGTTCCAGCCTATTTAATGAGAGCAAGACCTGGTAAGCTGCCCATTGACTTGGATATGGGAATTGTAAAGCCAGATGCAGATGCACCAGAAACAGATTGGGATACAGAACGTCGGCAGTGCAAGAGTGTGTTCAAAGAAGTCTGTCCCAAATGAAAGACAAGAAAGAGCCTATAACCAGCATGCACCTGCAACCCCTTTGAAACCAGGTGACCAAGGTCTCAAGAGAAAGAGACGTACCAACAAACTGGATGATCAGTGGGAAACACTGCCATACATCGAAATTACCATCAAACGTTGACAATACCAAGGTGTGCGTAGTGTGAGGTAGCGCCCCGGGGAACCCACTTGGCAGCATAATTAACACCAACTACAATGTGTAACGTAACATAAACATCAGGTTTATTAATTTTTTCATGATAAACCGCTTATTACTCACATAACTTAACATTCACCTCTGTACATTACAGGATAGTCCATCACATTATTTACATTACAATACACTTAGCCATATAACACATTTTCAACAGAACCTCAAGGCGTCCCCGACCGACCCTTGCAGACCTCAGTCTGGTTCTAATGGCAGTTACAGCCGCCTGGCTTTTGACAGGGATCTTTCCCCATCATATACACACTTTAACATTATTGTAGTGATCCTCAACCTACCCTAGGTATATTACACCATATTCCGCTTATCATCGGGACACTGCTCGACATCATAGTCAGTCCCACGTTATATGGCATCACCCCGCGTATACCTCTTACCTGGCCTTTCTACCTCAGCCATCATGAGTCACCCACGACACACATACTTTCCTTTGATCACCCAGGGCACTTTTACATACTCCCTGTTGAACCATCACACACATCAACAGAACATCAAGGCGTCTCCCACTGACCCTTGCAGACTACTCAGTCTGGTTCTAATGGCAGTTACGGCCGCCTGGCACTATTCACATAAATGCCTCCCATAGGACTATACACATGAACTCATCACATTCTCCTCCTGAAGGGCTATTCACATAACACAGTACATGGCGGCTATGCCCACCTGGCACACATATACGTGGCATGCTTTATCCACCATACATCCGTGGACTGCTACCTTACCGGGCATCGAACTGGGCTTAGCAACCGGAGTTACCGGGTTCACCAGGCGTCCCCCAAGTTCTCCTCCAGCACGTGTTTTGCCCCACGCCTGAACAAGTGCCCTCCAGGGTCAGCCACGGTTCCCCGCCTCCAGGAGCCCTCACAACCTGTTAATGGCCACCGGCACACACCCAAGCAACAGAGGGACTAGGAGCCTCCCATATGGAGAAGGGCCGGCTCCCATCATATCACAAAGGGACGGATCGCCTTTCACACGTCCTCAGATCTCAGTGGTCTGGACTAGACTGAGTTCCCATCTCCAGTCTCACACAGACACCTGGCAGGTTCTTAACGTGGCTGCCACACTCACCTTACACACCCACACACCTGGGCTGGTCAATTAGCACACACTGCTCTCTCTGGCCACTCATTGGTCTCATCTATCCTTTAGCTGTGAACCCACTGTGTACCGGACAGGGTTCACACAACACACACAGTAAAACAGGCTGATGTGAACAGGATCCTGTTCTGATAACCCATGTGATGCACCCGGCCATGAGTCACATCCCCACAGTAGTGAGTAACGATGAAGGGAAGACATCAACAGCAGTGTCAAGAGATCATCTTAAAATATGTCCCGAAGCTTGGAAGTTTCAAGAGAGAATACCAAAAGTTCCAGTACCAGTGAAACCTAAAGATGAATAAGTAATCTATACGGTTCTAGGGGACTTTTCTAAGAC
The DNA here is from genome assembly GCA_033576535.1 of Allobates femoralis. NCBI lineage: Eukaryota > Metazoa > Chordata > Amphibia > Anura > Aromobatidae > Allobates > Allobates femoralis. The sequence goes on along the minus strand of JARQOC010000004.1, from coordinate 437,635,219 downwards.
CTGGACACAATACAATGGAGCAATCGTAGTTCCCATGTTGCTTTTCCCCAAATAATTGTACCAGAACCAGTGAGACAAGAAGCACCAAAAGCGGAGATACCAGAAGTGGTACCTATAGAAGAACAGGAAGAGCAACCCCCTGTCAACAGAGAATATGTCAGTCCCGTGATAAGAGTAAGACCCCACTCAGACTTAGAAGCACCAGTACTGTATAGAAGCACACATAGCATAGTGCTTAGTATACCCAGTACACCTTAGTAGACACTCCAGGGAGGTCAGTAGACACCCCTGTAGTAAGAAGGTCACAGCGCAGTACACAGGGTCAGATCTCAGCATGATACAGGGATTAAAAAGTGCAGTTCAACCAGAGTCAAATGTAAATATGTTTTTCTTGTTTTTATGTAAGCATGTAAATACATAACTATGCAACCACCAAGCGTATATGCCTACAGATACTTTACTGTATGAACTTTTAAATATTCTTGAACTTTTTATCATTAAACATGGACCATTATACCACTGGACTGGTTGTGGTAAAAACTTAGTGTATGTTCAGCCAATGGTGGAAGGACTAATCACCAAAGTGACTGCTTTTTTATTCATTTTTTATTTATTTTTATTGTTTTTTGTATTTTTTTTATTTTGAGACTCTGTACAACTTTTATTGTCATTTTTCCATGTTATTGTTCATGTTTTTCCCTTTTGAAAAAGGATATTGCAGTCCTGGAATACTGAATTTCACTAAGGGGGAATGTGGAACCCCAGAGTCCAAGTGCAACAGTGTCATTATCGTTCCAGGTGGTAGTGTCACACTTGAGAGCAATGGAGGGTATCCACACCAGACCCAGACCACACCCAGATTCAGAGTAAGACAAGATAAGATAAGATAAACTTTATTGATCCCAGAGGAAATTACAGTATTACAGCAGCAGAACGAAGATCAAAGAACATTTCACACTTTACAAAATAAGTCTATATGGACAGCAGATGTGGGTAGACTGGTACATGTACCTCACCTATTCCCCCCATACACATAGAACTTCACATAGTCTTGGGACGCTTTACACTTATACATTTGTTAAACATCGCCACAGCTGTCGGAACAAACGATTTTCTGTATCTTTCCTTTTTACACATTAATTGGATTAGACGCTTGCTGAATGTGCTCTTCTGCTTCGCAAATAGTTCAGAGAGCGGGTGTGTATTGTTGCTCATTATAGCCTTGCATTTCTTATTAATTCTATCCTCTAATACCTCCTCGAAAGTCCTAAGTTGTAGACCTACCGCCGCACTAGCCTTCTTGATAAGTTTATTCAGCTTATTAGCGTCAGCTGTGCGCACACTCTACTACCCCAGCATATTATTGCAGCAAAGATTGCACTCGCCACAATAGATTGGTAGAACATTTCAAGCATTTTGCTACACACATTAAACGACCTTAATTTCCTTAGGAAGTAAAGTCTACTCATCCCTTTCTTGCAAACCTTCTCCATATGGCACCTCCAATCAAGCTTGCTGTCCAGGTGAACCCCCAAATATTTGAAATTCTCCACCATCTCCACATCCTGACCATCAATAGTGATAGGTAAGCAATCCTTCATGCACCTTCCATAACTCAACACCAACTCCCTGGTTTTCTTTACGTTGAGTTCTAAATGGTTAGCCTGGCACCAGTCAACAAAGTCCGAGACCACCCTTCTGTATTCCTCCTCCCCCCGGCCTCTCTCAATACCTCCGACTATCACTGAGTCATCAAAGTACTTCTGAAGGTGACAAAGGTCTGATTTATACTGAAAATCAGCTGTGTATAACGTAAAAAGGAATGGCGACAGCACCGTTCCCTGTGGGGCTCCAACACTGCTCCGAACACTATCCAATACGGCCGCCCCCAACCTTACGAACTGTGGCCTGTCCGACAGGTAATCAATGATCCAATTCACTAGTCCCTCATCAACCGCCATTTCAACCAGCTTTTTACGTAATAATAGTGGCTGTAAGGTGCTGAATGCACTGGAGAAATCGAAGAACATGGCACGTACAGTGGTTCCATCATTGTCCAAAAAGGAATGTACTGTTTGTAGCAGATATGCTACAGCATCGTCCACCCCTAGACTCTGCCGATACGCAAACTGAAGGGGGTCCATAAAAGCAGACACCCTCGGACACAAGTAGGCAAGTACAATTCTCTCCAAGGACTTCATCGCATGCGATGTTAAGGCCACCGGTCTATAGTCGTTATGGGAGCTCGGGAAGGTAGTCTTGGGAACGGGCACCAGGCAAGAAGTCTTCCATAGAACTGGTACTCTTTGTGATTTTAAGCTCCAGTTAAACAGGTGCTGGGAGACAGTGCACAACTGATTTGCACACACTCTGAGGACACGTGGACAGATACCATCAGGCCCTGCTGCTTTACCAATGACCAGCTTACTAAACTGTTCCCTCACATCATTTTCTGAGATCAAGAAAGTCTCCAACTTCCTCCTCCCAGTTGATATTGCTTGTCGCTCCCCGGCCTTCTCCCCTGTTGACATTGCACATTTATCGTTGAATCTGTTGAAAAACTCATTCATCTCATTAGCCATGATCAGCCCCCCACCCCCCTGATCTGACCTTGCCTTAAACCCAGTCAATAGCTTCATTCCAGCCCACACTTCTCTGGAGTTATTGTGTGACAATTTATTTTCCAATTTAATTCTGAATGCTTCACGGGCAATCTTAATTTTCCCCTTTAAGTCTCTCTGTACAATTTTCATCTCCTCCTTGTCTTTCCTTTTAAAAGCTTTTTTTTCCTGTTTAGTAGATGTTTCAATTCTTTTGTAATCCAAGGCTTGTCCACTTCCAATCCAACATCGAATCTCATGAATAGGTACAATATTGTCAGAACAAAAGTTGATGTAATCAGTAACTCTCCCGGTAACCTCATTAACATCATCATTATGTTCCCTGGCACATAACACCTCCCAGTCTGTGCAATCAAAGCAGTCTTGTAACCTCTTCTCTGCTGCCGGAGACCACTTCCTTATCTGTTTAATTGTCACTGGTTGTTTGCAGACAACTGGTTGATAAGCTCCCCTATAAATTCTGGTCTGAGGAGCAGTTAGTCAGTTCAGTTCCTAGGAGGACTGAGGAAGACATCCTGTGGACTAGGAGCAGTGGTAAGCTCGTTCCAGGATAGCTAAGGCTTGTGTGAGGGACCCAAGGCAGGTGTATAAGGAAGTGGAGGAAAGCTTGGGGAGCGGAACGGTGTCGTGCTCACCCTAGAGGAGAAGTGCCAAGAAATGGACACCGGAGTCCGAGGCTGTGCAGGGCCTAACGACCCGGCAGCCAATACTGGAAGGTGGGAAATTCCAAATTCCCCAGCCACACTGTGCCCAGAGGCAAAGCAGTGTAAAGAGACCAGGAACAACCGCCTGAGACGTGGGGCTAAAGGAGGACTCAAGCTGCCTGCTATATCAACACCAAGCAGGAGAGAGAGCCAGCAGCTCAGCTTAAGCAGCAGCAGGGACCCGCTAACAAAGCACAGCAAGGAGGCCTTAGAACCTGTTGGGTGAGGAGAACCCCAAGTTTCTCTCAGGTGCACGGAATCAGCATAACAACACCTGTTGGTCCCATTTCACCAGTAAAATGACTGAGGAACCAACAAACTGTGAGTCTGTCTGTTGTTTTGCACTATACATCCTGCACCCTACACCCTTACCACATCCACTGCACTGGAGATCCGCTCCTCCCATGGGGAGCCACTCCATCCCATCTGCCCATCCATCCTACCCAGAGGTTCTGCAGCAGCGGTGGCTACCCATAGCCGCATACCATGGGTGGCGTCACAAATAACTTTCTCTTTCAACAACTCCTTTCCTATCAAGCTAAGAAGTCCCTTAGCAACTGAGCCCAGGGTCACAGAGCTGGGTCTCGACCCCTGTGACTCCCTGGAACTGTTTAACAGCCCAGTTCCAAGTACCCCACGGTCCTGGGGTGCATCACTTGCACTCTACAGGAAAGGACCCTGCTGACAATAAGAGCTTGGACTCTAGAGAAGATACACTCTACAGAGACACAGGACACTACTGACCATAAGAGCTTACACTCTCTAGTAAAGAAATGACCCCGCTGATCATAACAGCTTACACTCGAGTGGATGTCTATAAGGATCACTGCACACATACACTTAAGGAGTTTTTTGCTTGTTAGTGAAGTTTATTGAAACAAGTGCTCTTATAGTGATTGCGACAGAATGACGTCCTTATGGTCAGTATAGGAACAGCGGGTATGCCCTTAGTAGTTCTGAACTGAGGGCTGTCCTGTACAAGGTAATGGTCACTTATGCCTTTGGGTTAGCCAGGGTCAGAGCGGTCGCTCTATGTGGGGTGGTGGCACGGCAGTGGAGTGTGTTCACACTCAGTTGTAGCAAGGAGGAGTGAAGTCCCAAAGGCATAAGTGACCATTACCATTACAGTCCTCAGTTCAGAACTACTAAGGGCATACCCGCTGTTCCTATACTGACCATATGGACCACATCCTTCATGAACCACAAGATAGCGACTTATGTGATCAAGGTCTTGAATGACCGAAACATCATTCTGTCGCAATCACTATAAGAGCACTTGTTTCAATAAACTTCACTAACAAGCAAAAAACTCCTTAAATGTATGTGTGCAGTGATTCTAATAGACATTTATTTGGGACTTACGAGCCTCCTTCACTAGCACCATACCCCCACACCTATCGTGTGCTAGCCATTGAATCTTATACACTCTAGTGGAGAAAGGACCTCACTGACCATAAGAGCTTACACTCTACAGGAGAGAGAGGACCTCGCTGATCATAGTAGCTTACACTGTACAGGAGAGAGAGAGAGAGAGAGAGAGAGAGAGAGAGAGAGGAGAGAGAGAGAAGAGAGAACTCCGCTGATCATAGGATCTTACTCTGTATAAGAGAGAGGGAAAGAAAGAGAGAGAGAGGACCCCGCTGATCATAAGAGCTTACAATCTACAGGACAGAGAGAAGACCTCACTGACCATAAGATCTTACACTGTTCAGGACAGCGCTTATACTCTATAGGAGATAGTGGACCTCGAGCTGACAATAAGAGCTTATACTCTATAGCACAGAGAAAGGCTTCACTTACCATAAGATCTTACACTATTCAGGACAGCGCGGAACCCGTGCTGACCATAAGGGTGCATCCTCACGATCAGGAGACGCAGCGTTTTGGACGCAGCGTCTTTGCGCTGCGTCCAAAACGCTGCGTAGTGCAGTAGTAGCATAGTGGATGGGATTTCAAGAAATCCCATCCTCACTATGTGTAACCTGCCCGCAGCGTCTTTCGAGCTGCGGTGCGGGTTGCCGGGAGTTGGAAGCGGCTCCCATCGGGTGACTGCACGGAGAAGCTGCCCTGCACCCGCCGCACACGGTGAGTACAGGGCGGGCTGCGGTCTCCCTGCGGCCACCCGCGGCTTCCCTCAGGTCCGGAGGTGCTGCGTCCAACACGCAGCTCCTCCGGACCGTGAGGACATACCCTAAGAGCTTGCATTCTACAGAAGAGAGAGTTCTGAAGGAACACTGTAGACTGGAGTAGTTTTTCTATCTAACCAAATTCTTGTCTGCATTTCATCATACATGTATTTTCATCTAAGAAGAAATTGAACTAAGGCAAAAGCTTCAGATTGGGGCTAAATAATAATTTTATACAGCAACTGTCTTATTTAATTATGTCAGTTGTAGCATGTTCGGGTCTCAGACATCACAGATGTAAAAGTAATTAGTACATTATATCTAACATACTTTCTTAACTGGCAGTTTTGAGCTCAAGAATGAAAACTGAGAACTACGTAAAATATGCCAAATGCTAGAAGTGCTGTAGACTGTCAATCTGAACAATATATGCGGAATATATTTTATATCTAATTAATGAATATGAAATAGTTCTAAATCTATTAGCAATCTAAATTTAACATTGTGTTTAAGAACTACTGGTCATCTCTTATTAAAGGGACCAGGGTTGTCCTGGCACTGGATGTTAAATTGAACAGACCAGCCAAGGATAGAGTGCAGACTGCGGGGAGAGGTACCGGTCTGGAAAGTGCAATTTTCATTTTACTCACTCAATGAGTCTATGTTAATAAAGGGTTGTATAGAAGTGGACAACCTCTTTAAACATTAATGGTTAACACCTTAGTGTCAATTCTTTTGGCAATTAGCGGTTAAAACATTTAATTAAATAAAAATGCTGTCATGTTATGAACCAATAAAAAACAGTTTGCACAGCATTTTTCCCCCTTAGTGTGCTTTCACGCTGCCATTTTTTTAAATCCGGGGGTAAATGCAGGTAAAGCCTGCATCCCCCCGGATTTCCCTGGATCGCCCCACAAGTGCACAAACTGATGCACTCGAACCGGTATTATCACTGATCAGGGGGAAATGGAAACAACTTGTTGACAGCAGATCATTCAGGATACTCTCAAGCGTGTTGACAACAGAACAGCGCTTTAAATAGCAACAAACAGGTACAGATATAATAGTCTTTGTGGAATCAGGAATATACATATCTTAAAGGGGTTGTCCGGGCTTATTTTTTATTTCATATTTATATCTAGGCTGCAAAATGTTGACAATCTGCAATATACATGTTGTCAACATTTTGCAGGGTTTCCTAGATATAAACACATTTACTGCTGGCAGAGAGTGTCCAGGGGGTGTGATTGTGCATACTGGTCGTTTACACCTACTCTAGCACAATCACACCCCCTCCCCTATACCTAGTATGGCCAGCCACCCCCAGGCCTTACATGCCCGCCCCCTGCCCACTAAACACTATGTAATGAAACCACCCCCAGGGCTCCTACTGGCTGCCCCAGCCCTAACATCACCACCCACCCTCTGCAAAACAGCGGTCCCCAGTGCACTGATACAAGGTGCCGAAACCGCTGCTGTGAAAGCGATTCCGGCACACTGTCAGTGCAGCAGGGGACCCGCTGCATATGTGTGCTGCTCACCCTCCTCTTGTGCAGCCGGTCACGGTCCGCCCTGGTCCCGGTCATCTGCAGCCGGGCTCCACACACTGCAGCCGGGCTCTCCACACTGCAGCCGTATCTGTGCTGTGTGGAGCGGTGCCCGTCGCCAGATCTCTTCAGACCTCCAGTACCATAGAGCTGGTGGAGCGGTTTAGAGAGGACCGCTCCACAGCCTCTGCTCTATGGTACTGGAGGTCTGGGGAGATCGGGCGACGGGCACCGCTGCGCACACATTACAGATACGGCTGCAGTGTGGAGAGCCCGGCTGCAGTGTGTGGAGCCCGGCTGCAGATGACCGGGACCAGGGCGGACCGTGACCGGCTGCACAAGAGGAGGGTGAGCAGCACACATATGCAGCGGGTCCCCTGCTGCACTGACAGTGTGCCGGAATCGCTCTCACAGCAGCGGTTTCGGCACCTTGTATCAGTGCACTGGGGACCGCTGTTTTGCAGAGGGTGGGTGGTGATGTTAGGGCTGGGGCAGCCAGTAGGAGCCCTGGGGGTGGTTTCATTACATAGTGTTTAGTGGGCAGGGGGCGGGCATGTAAGGCCTGGGGGTGGCTGGCCATACTAGGTATAGGGGAGGGGGTGTGATTGTGCTACAGTAGGTGTAAACGACCAGTATGCACAATCACACCCCCTGGACACTCTCTGCCAGCAGTAAATGTGTTTATATCTAGGAAACCCTGCAAAATGTTGACAACATGTATATTGCAGATTGTCAACATTTTGCAGCCTAGATATAAATATGAAATAAAAAATAAGCCCGGACAACCCCTTTAAGTGTCTCTGTGCAGCATCAGCTGGCTGTTTCTCCTCTCATGCACAGACCCAGGAAACTGGTTACAGCCACATGGTTTTTCCTTTGCTTTTTTTTCTTTATCTAACTTTGTAGACAATGCACAAACCTAGCAATAGAACACTTACATACACAGGAATGGAGTTGTTGCACTAAACATATTCCAATACCACCACTCAGCAACGATTTATCCTGTTATTCCCATTGCGATTCTGAAGTCACAACCCGTAGAAGCACTACTGAAGTGCGAAACGGCCCGTTGATGATGACCCCCTCCCTCCCCCCTGAACAAAGCCTCTGTTACCGCTTTAAAGAAAAGAAAGAGAAATAAAGAACACGATAATTGAAGTAGATCGGTGAGTGTTGCCTTTCTTGAACCGGAAGTACTCCTTAGCAGCTGGGAAGTGCATCGGAGGATCCCTGTGTCGGCGTGTGGCTGACATGTGCAGGCGGTAACATCACTCGTGTGGGGGTCCCTGCAGATTGAACGCAGCGGGCGGTGCCTGGTGACCTTTAAGAGAAGTAAGTTCTCTCTGAACGTCTCTTCAGCGCTGATGGCTTCAAAACTGGAAAAATGGCCCGAGCTCCCCACTCATGCCTTGGAGGTTTTGTCGTGCCCTGCAGCCAGCGTTCTCTCCGAACGTGTCTTCAGCGTTGATGGTAGTGTGCTGATGGATAAGTGCATACGGCTGTCCAGTGACAGTGTAGACAGACTAACGTTTATCAAGATTAACAAATCCGCAAGGACTTTTCCACCCCTGTATCAGCCTGGGGAGACAAAACGCTTGTGTACTTTTCAATGTGCTGCATTAAACTCCAAATTTCAATATTTCAACTCTGGGGCAATTGATACCTCTTAAGTGGCGGCTGTGCCTAATTTTTTTGAAAAATGGAGACTGTTCTTGGGGTCTCCTTGCTCTTTGTTGCTGCACTTGAGTAGGGCTCTCTGAGCTCAATACCCATCCTTGGCACTCCTGCCCCTGTTTCAGAATATTTAACCTTTTTAGCCATCGAACCAGTGAATAACAAATTTGCTGTATTCACATCCACCATTTTTGGGTGCTTAAAAGCCGTGATTACTACAGCTCTCTTAATGTTTGCGTAAACTGCTTTTGGGCATCAAACCAGGTTTTGGCACTTGTGCTGCATACACATTAACACTTTTTGAGCCCTTAAAATCATTGTTCTCCCCTGCCCATTAGGCCTATACAGGTCACTGACCTACCTGACTAGTTTTTTGATAATATTCCACAAAATGTATAGTTGTCCCACCTATGTGAGGAAGGGCATAACATTGATGGGAGCGCTTGCATGAGCTTTCAATTTATCCAGTCCAGTAGGCCTAAACAGGTCACTGACCTACCTCTCTATTATTTCCTGTAATACTCCACAAAACCTATAGTTGTCCCACCTGTGTGTGGCAGGGCATAACATTGATGGGAGCGAATGAATGAGCTTTGAGTTTATCCAGCCTACTAGGCCTAAACAGGTCACTGACCTACCTGACTAGTTTTTTCGGCAATATTCCACGAAACGTATAGTTGTCCCACTTGTGTGTGGTAGGGCATAACATTGATGGGAGTGCTTGCATGAGCTTTGAGTTTATCCGGCCCACCAGGCCTAAACAGGTCACTGACCTAACTGACTAGTTTTTTCGGTAATATTCCACAAAACATATAGTTGTCCCATCTGTGTATGGCAGGGCATAACATTGATGGGGGCAGTTGCATGAGCTTTTAGTTTATTCAGCCCAATAGGCCTTAACATGTCACTGACCTACCTCTCTATTATTTTCTGTAATACTCCACAAAACATATAGCTGTCCCACCTGTGTGTGTCAGGGCATAACATTGATGGGAGCGCTTGCATGAGGTTTGAGTTTATCCGGTCCACTAGGCCTAAACAGATCACTGGCCTAGCTGACTAGTTTTTTTGGTAATATTCCACAAAACTTATAGTTGTCCATCCTGTGTGACAGGGCATAACATTGATGGGAGTGCTAGTTTTTTCGGCAATATTCCACGAAACGTATAGTTGTCCCACTTGTGTGTGGCAGGGCATAACATTGATGGGAGTGCTTGCATGAGCTTTGAGTTTATCCGGCCCACTAGGCCTAAACAGGTCACTGACCTACCTTTCTAGTTTTCCTGTAATACTTCACAAAACGTATAGTTGCTGTGCAATGTTTAAATTTGAAATACTAGGCCAGGTCCTGTTACAGACCCTGTGTCATACAGGCAGGCTGGGCCCTTCAGCAATTTTTGGTCTGGGACAATTGATGCCATTTTACTGTGGTCTGACCCTTTGGGAAGAGTGAGAACTGTTGTTGGGGTCGCCTTGCTGTGTGGTACATCATTTGAGCAGCACATGACATGATTTTTTACTTAATGTTGAAAACTACTTCCACTTTTCCCCTGTAACTCATCCATTTGTCAATTCAAAGTCAGTTTCACTCACCTCTGAAATTTTAGGTTAATGTTAACCTCCTTCTATTTTGAAGTGGTTTGCAAGAGTGTGCAGGCTGGCATAGACCGTGTCTAGTGCACCCATGCTACACCATGAATCTATTTGTACTGTGGGTAGATTGTTGTCACTTTTCCTGGTGTTTGTTGTCTATTCTGAGTAGTTTGGCAGCTTTTGGACACCTTTGAAGGTGTTTTCTATGTGTTTGCTGAAGCCTGCCATTAATTCCAATGGGGTTCGACAATGTTTGATGAACATTCGAAGAACAATTCATCGAATACACCCCAATTCGCAAATCGAACCGAATTCAAACACTTAGGTGTTGGCTTATCACTATAGCCGTCATGATGGCTTCTCCCCAATACATTGTAGGTAAATTCGCATCAAACAACATACTTCTTCCACTTTCACAGAGAGTGCGGTTCTTTCTCTCTGCAATGCCATTCTGTTCTGGGTTGTATGGCATGGTAGTCTAGAACACGATTCCATTCTTTTTCAAAATGTTTTGCACCTTACCACTTGTATATTCAGTCCCATTATCTGCACTCAGGGCTTTTGGCAATCTTCCAAATTTGTTAAACACTATGGCAAGATAGTCTTCAAGTTTCTGTGGCACTTCATCCTTACTGTGAAGCAGGTAGGCAACTGTATATCTGTAGTAGTCATCAATAAATATGAGGAAATATCTCTTCTTGCTTGGAGTTTGAACATTCGTTGGACCGCAAACATCTGTGTGTATCAAATCCAGTGGCTGTGCAGATCTAGTGGTGCTTACTTTAGGAAAGGATTTTCTGGACATTTTCCCTTTAAGTCAGCTAGCACACTTCATCATTTGACTTCATTGTTTGATTTCCACAACATTTGCAAGTTGACCTAGATTTCTTACTGCTTCTGGCTCTCTGTGCACACATACATGTATACATGGATATAGTCCTTATGCAGATCTTGTCTAGCACTGTACACTTTTTCTTTGTAATTTAGCTGATAAAGTTCATTTTGGATTTTTCCTTCTGCAAGAGTGTGACCCTTCTTTGATATAATACAGCTGTTGTTTTTAAAAGTAACTACATTCCCTTTTTCCGTAAGCATCTTTACTGACAGAAAATTGCTTTAAAGACTGGGAACATAGAGTACATCTTTACTGGGATCTTTCTGCTTTGTGCTGAGGAAGCTGGACAGTGGAGGTAGCCACTCCTACTCCTTTTGAAGTCATATAGTGACCATTAGCTAAGATCACCTTTTCTGACTTGCTTTCATTAAGGTCACTGAAGAATTCTTGTTATTCGTCATATGGCTGCTAGCACTAGAGTCTATACACCATACATGCTTTGCTGATGAACCTGTACTGGTATTAAATGCAGCTTCACACATGCAAATTTTTCCTATACAGCTTTTTTCACCTTTTGATCACTGTTCTGCTTTTTAAGCTGACTCAATTCTTGCTTTCCAAATTCTACAGTTTGCTTTTAGGTGGCTGGGCTTTTTACAGACAAAACATACATTGCTCTTATTTTTAGTAAAGTCCTGTGTTTATAATGCTGTTTCTGCCTAGATTAATACTGCTGCTTATATTGTGTGCTTTTCACTTGAATTCCTCTACAAGCTTGCCTTTGACATATTCTAGTGTGAGCTCATCATCTGGCCATGCATCTAGTGCAATGACAGGTATGTCATAACTTTCTGGAAGACCACTTAATAGTAGTGCAGCAACATGAAAGACTTTGATTTCTTCTCCAATACCCTGAGACGCTCCACAACCTCTGGGGATGTTTCTTATATAGTCCTGCATATTCTGGCCATCACATACCTTTGACTGGTACAGATTTCTTATGAGATAAAGCTTACTGCTGAGATTTGATCTTTCATGCAGTTTCTGTAATTCATCCCACATCTCTTTTGCAGTTGTAATCTGATCATCATCTACAGTACACTGAGGGAGATAGTGCTTTGTGCTTTCTGATCCTTCTCTAGCCAATCATCTGGTAATGGATGAGGCACTTGTTCCTGCGTATATTTCCACGTACCTTCTCTCATGAGCAGCATCTTCACCTTGAATTTCCAGGACTGATAATTCTGATTGGTGAGACTTTGCACTGAGAAATTGCCATCATCCCTGCTTGTGAACATCTTTTCTGTTGCTCTGTGCTGCTTTGATTTGGGCTTCTGTTGCTGTTTTACTCTTCTGTGTCACTCTGTGCCACTCCTGGGGTTCTGTGTCACGCTGGAGTTCTGTGTCACACTGGGCTCATAACCTGTTGGCAGAGGATCATTCAGGATACTCTAAAGTATGTTGACAACAGAACAGAGCTTTAATTAGCAACAAACAGATGCAGGTATGATAGGCTTTGTGGACTTAGGAATATACATATCTTAAGTGTCCCTGTGCAGCATCAGCTTCTCCTCTCATGCATAGACACAGGAAACTGGTTACAGTCACATGGTCTTTCCTGTGTGTGAGCCTCTGGGAGTGGTTTTTTTTTATCTAACTTTTTAGAAAATGCACAATCCTAGCAATAGAACACTTACATACACAGGAATGGAGTTGTTGCACTAAACACATTCCAACACAATTTTGATGCACCGGTAAGTGTCTCCGGTCGCTTGAAAGTCAATGCGGCCGAAAACTGATGCAGGTGCATCCAATTTAGGCTAGATTCACATGGATGCCAAAAAACAGCAGTGTGAAACCATCAATAGATTCAGAACTGATTTTCCCAAACTTCTCACTGCACAAAGTGGTCATCATGTAACCCACTTCTAATAATCATTGGCCATAGTGTTCTTGTGTCATAATATTGGCATCACTCCTCAGTGATGGCAGTTACAATTCCAGTAAAATGCAAAAGATTGCTGAGGCCACTGATTGGCTGCTGTGGTCACCTTCTGAACGTTTGTAAACCAGAAGCACCTATCATCAAAGCTCAATAGGATCTCGACCACCTTTTTGAGTCTTTTATAATACTTTTTAATTAGTGTCCTGGCAATAGTTATGGGGCAAATATTTTGTACACTGTATAGTGGGATTGTTGAGCATTAGTCATAGGTATATAGATTTTATCCATATTCTTACCATAAGCATAATTCAGTGTCTAGTTTTTGCACTGTACTCTATGGTGATAAAATACTATGTGCACAGGGAAGATTGAGAGGCGACATACATGAAAAGTACAGACAAACGGACAGAGAGGTTGGTCAGAAAAGTATTTCAGTGTTGTCTCCTAATGACAGTGACAGATGAGATTGTTACTATAGGGGCTTCTTAGGGCAATTTCTGGATTGATTGGATGAAATATATAGTACATTATGACTAGGGTCACATTTGCGGTTGCAATTGCAGATCCTGATCTGGTTTTGAGCATAAAAAATGCTCAAAACCGGATCTGGATCCGCACCCATAGGCAGCAATTCAAAAACCGGATCACCTAAACAGCGTTGCATTTCCCGGATCCAGTTTTACGATGTGCGGTAAAAATCATGCAAGCAACGTTTTTCGGACAGGTTTCTAATCCGTATCCGGATTGCAACTGGAAACCACAAATGTGAGCGGATCCGGGTACGGTAACCGGATTGGGTACCGCAACACACATGGATGGCAGTATTGCCGCAATTTTTTCCTATGGCGCCGGATTCACCCGGATGGAAGTGTATTGGCGTCCGGTTTTGTGCTGTCTGGGAAGATCCGGGTGAATCCATTTCAGTCTGCGGGATCAAAAGGATCATGGATGATTCCTGTAGTCCCTTGCAAAAATCGGATTGATCCGGATTTTCCCGGAATCGCCGGTCTGGGACAATCCGATTTCAACCGATTTAATTCATGGACAAGAAAGACCATGCAGGGAGTCGGGGAAGTTTGTATTACCACAACATCTACTGCATCCGGAAGCCACATTAAGTAGCAATCCGGTTACCGCATGCGGATTTAGGGACAAATTTAGTCTGAAGGGACATGAGATTACCACATCCGGATCTTGATGTGGTAACAGCATTTACTTCTAAATGTGACCCTAGCCTAAGTCTATTTTCCTGCCATACAACATGATACATCCAAATTTCCTATCACATGGGTATGATTGCATGGGTCATTGTTCCTATTCATACTGCACTGCACAGGTTCTATTCCAGCAGATGTTGTATACAATAGTAGTCACACTAGTCACAGCTTGGGTCCCTTCTTGAATGATGTTTATGATAGGGATTCAGTGAAAGGGTGCAGAGGTAAATTATTTCTATGAAGGGTGGTCCCAATGAGACTAGAGAGACGACAGAAGAATGTTTGACAGGGAAATCTGTCATAATGAGGTATGATCCCACGCAGTGAGTGGGAGTTTAGAAATGCAGCTACAGTGTTAACACTGTCTAAGCAGAAAAAAGACAGATAATTACGTATTAGTCCACCTTATAATGCTTCATTAAAGCACCGCAATTACTATATGTCGCATTATGAGAATGCTTAGGTCGTTACGTACATGAGCCTGTATTACCTGTCTTCACAGATAAATTCCTTGTATAATGGAGCATAAATAGGCATAGTAGTAGGTCTACAAACCTTATAATGATGATGTTTATATCTGAAAACGCTCCAGGCTTCAATACATAGTATAAAGCTTACCGTATTACTCATTTGCTAGACTACAGATCGAATTAGCTTAAAATCAATTTCAATTAGCATATTCATGTGTGTGTTTGTTCTACAATTTTAATGGGATATAAGAAAGAACATCAATGGCATTAAAGGTTCCAGTGGAGACTGAAGTATATTGAAAGGAAAAAATGATGATATTCTGATGCCTGATCACATCTTACCAAATGTATAATGGATTTGCACAATAGATCAATGTACAATCAATCTACAGTATCTAGACGTTAGAAGATGTACTATTGAGAATGATTGGTATGTTACAAATATCAATAGTGCATATCCTGTAAACAACATGGCTTTACAGGTATTACACATTGGATAGAAACAGATTTCCCCCGATATGTTATTTAGAGGACTAGAAAACAAATTCCCAATATATAAACAGGGAATATAAAAGTACTCACTATTTAGGCTTGTTCATGTTTTATTGTGTGCCTATATTGGGATATTTATTGTGTGCCCATATTGGGATATTTATTGTGTGAACACATTGCGGTATTTATTGTGTGTGACCATATTGGCGTATTTATTATGTGAAAACATTGGGGTATTTATTGTGTGATCGTATAGGGGTATTTATCATGTGAACATATTGGTGTATTTATTATGTGAACATATTGGGCTTTTATTTTGTCACCATTTTCTGGTATTTATTGTCCCCCCATATTGAGGTATTTATTATGTGAACAAAATGGAGTATTTAGGTGACCATACAGTATAGTGCTATTTATTGTGTGATCATATTGCGCATTTATTGTGTGACCATATTGGATTAAGAAAATAGAATAGTTCAGCTCATTACTAGCCCTGTATGTGTAAGGCTAGGGTTATATCTGCGGTTGGCCTTGCAGATCCTGATCCGGCTTTGAGCATAAAAAATGCTCAAAACTACATCTGGATCCGCAGCCATAGACTTCAATACAAAAACCAATCCGGTTACCGCATCAATATTTGTGCAACCGCTCCGAAAAATGCAGCGTACCCCCATAGACCTGATGTTAAAGCTTTCAGGACCATGGATAGCAGCTGATACAGTACGCACATTACGTACTGTATCTCCTCCACAGCGAGGAGCCGCCGGGTTTCATTCAGAAAATAGTAAATGACGACAATAGCCAGCAATACTGTAATTGCACATATTAACCCTTAACATGCCGACCTATGTGGACAGCATGTCTCTAGGGAGGATGGGCACTCCCTGGAGACATGTTGCCCACATCTATTATTAACATTGACCCTTTGTTCATCCCCGCGGCAGCTGGGATGAACAAAGCATACGGCAATCGGATTGCACATTATGAGCAATCTGGTTACCGGATGCATGTTTAGGGACACATTTTGTGTCCAAGATGTGTCTGAATGCACATGCGATTAACGCATCCGGATCTGGATGCGGTAAACTTAATGTGCATTCTAAATGTGACCCTAGCTTTAAGTTGGTGTGCAGTGGTGGTAAAATTATCTTATTCCTGTCAACCAATGTTTCTGCAATTACATTCTTTTCTTCTACTACCATTTGTTCTTACAAAGGTCACTGTTTCCTCTGAGGGCTCACTTTATGATCTACTATTCCAGACACAGATAAATCAAGGATATTTAGTGAATCCACTCTGCTGTCCTAGGAGAATATTCACAGGGTAGGGTCACATTGAAAACCTAAATTGCATTCACCGCATCCGGATCCGGATGCGGTGAATGCAATGCCGGTCACACACATTTTTTTCTCAAAAATGTGTGCATAATACCGCACTGCGGTCACCGGATGGCTCAGGATGTGTAATCCTGAGCCATCCGGTAACTGCATAGGTTGCGGTTCCCGATCGGCAAAGTTAATAAAGATTTAATTTGAGTACAGAACTGACTGTTAGAGGTCTGTAGGGGGGCTTAGACCCCCTACAGACCGGGCGGCCACTTCTATAGTGTTCTTCTCCAATTTTCCCTATGGCACGGGCTGATCTGAGCTCCGTGCATGTTATCAAAATATCCCCCCTCCCCCTATCACTATACAGGGGTGCATACACCCCTCTAGTACAGTACTGCTTTATTTATGTTATGAACACCAAGACTTGTCCCAATCGCAACATAAGTATATATTTACATGTTCCATAGGCAGAGTCCACTGATGTCCATGGGCGGGGCTGTGTGCAGAAGCCTCCGCCCGCTCCTTCTTGATGCCCGCCCCCTCTGGCCGTAATCCAGTGTTGTGGGGGTGGCCGAGTCGTTAAAGGGGCGTGGCTAACCATGTGCCGCGGTTAGCCACGCCCCTTTAACGACTCGGCCACCCCCACAACACTGGATTACGGCCAGAGGGGGCGGGCATCAAGAAGGAGCGGGCGGAGGCTTCTGCACACAGCCCCGCCCATGGACATCAGTGGACTCTGCCTACGGAACATGTAAATATATACTTATGTTGCGATTGGGACAAGTCTTGGTGTTCATAACATAAATAAAGCAGTACTGTACTAGAGGGGTGTATGCACCCCTGTATAGTGATAGGGGGAGGGGGGATATTTTGATAACATGCACGGAGCTCAGATCAGCCCGTGCCATAGGGAAAATTGGAGAAGAACACTATAGAAGTGGCCGCCCGGTCTGTAGGGGGGTTAAGCCCCCCTACAGACCTCTAACAGTCAGTTCTGTACTCAAATTAAATCTTTATTAACTTTGCCGATCGGGAACCGCAACCTATGCAGTTACCGGATGGCTCAGGATTACACATCCTGAGCCATCCGGTGACCGCAGTGCGGTCCCAGAAACGCTGCGAAAACTGCTGCCTGCATGATTTTAAACGCAGGCAGCAGTGCCGGATCCGACCACCGGATGGCTTGTGAAGCCATCCGGTGTTTTGCATTGGATCCTATGGGGAGCGTTTCCTGGTCCGGTTTTGAGCTTTTTGGAAGCTCAAAACCGGATCAGGATTTTGTTCCAAAAACGGAAATGTGACCCTGGCCACAATCTGTAGATCCAGACTGACCACTGGTGATGGTGGTATGGTATTTTCTGTAGGACCAGAGCAACTGTGTTTTTTTCCTCCATCATCTGTTGAGTGACCTATTGGAATTATCCAAATTTGTCTCCATTGTGTGAAAGCACACATTTTGCTTGCATCATTTTTTTTTGTTCGGGGAGAAAAATCTCCCCAATTTGTCGGATCCCGGATTCTCCTGGAGCCGAGGCAATCCGGCACTCACTAACATGGGAGCCTATGGGGCCGGATTGCCCCGGACCGGGAGGATCCAGGAACCGGATACTGGCGGCTACACGCCGCTGTTGTTTCAGGACCGCGGCTAGCTCCATGCACACAGGACCGGTTCTGTGTGCTGATCCGGTCCGGGGCTGTCTGGGATGACCCTGACAGCCCCGGACCGGATCACACCGTGGTGTGAAGCCAGCCTTAGGGTAAGTGCACACTTACCGGCGGGTTTGTCGGCGGCAGCTGGGCGGACCCGCCAGGAAGCTCCGGAGCCGTCCACCGGCTTCCTGGCGGGTATATGCGGCGGGGGCCGGGCGGGTGACGGGCGGGAGCCGGGCGGTTGCACAGCGTGTTCTCGCCGGCGGTTCTACAGCGGCTGGAAGCAGCACATGATTCTGCTTGCAGCCGCTGAAGAACCGGCGGTTTATAGAACATGCTCATTCTTTGCTAAACCGCTGGGAAACGCCGGTTTGGATTAACATAAATTTACATAAAACTAATGAAAACCGACCGGCGGTTTCCGCTGATAAAACGTCCATAACCCGGCCAGTGCGCACATACCCTTAGAACTCTCTATGAACAGCCACCATTCACTTGGTTGATACTGTGATATGCCCATTTTCATCAGCAAGCCTTGAACATTGCTGCAATAAACAAAATCACTTTCCTTTAAGTAGAGTGGCTGTAAATATGTCTCTCTATTGCAGTAGTATGTGATTTTACAACTGCACATTATCACAAAAAGTAGAGGTGCTGCAAAACACTTAATGACATATTTTGTTGCATAGAACTGAATATACCTAAAATCAAACGTAATACCTTAGGCACCAAAAATGTTTTTTTTTTATTTCTTCCCCCGTAGGACAAATAATATAAACACATCTGTATATTTAATTTCTGAGTTGTACCTTCAAACACAGATTCTGCTATACATGCAAGAAAATTACGGACACGATGAAAACTCAACTGAACATCGATAAATCAATAAGGTCTGAGAGATGCCATTGGTGTCCATCATGTAACAGATTCAGTCTCATATGACGGAGAAGAACCCAGTTGATATAGAAGATGTGTACAGAACCTTATTCTGCCATTTGGTTACTTACTACTGTTAGAAAAGTTAGTGCTTTGAAGGTCACTGTTTCATTAAAGGGAATCTGTCAGCTGGTTTTTCCTACCTCATCTGAAAGCAGCATGATGCAGGAAGAGAGAGCCTGAATCTAACAATGAATCCCTTAGATTACTGGGTGCAGCGGTTCTGACAATCAATTTTTTTAGATTTAGTCATACCGCAGAGTCGGGAGAGCTGCCCCTGACCACATGTGGCTCTGTATGTACATCTCTATAGAAAGTAAGAAACTACTAACCATAGAGGGGGGAGTGCCAGACTTGAAGTTATGCACTGCTGCATCTGCGCAATGATAAGCTACTGGTCCTAAAACAAACATAACAGGTAAACAGCAACTCAGTGCGATAATAGACACATGCCTGAAATCCATGTGTTAACCCTCTCAGCATACTATCTTCAAATTATGCAGCAAAACCTTGTTGACAGATTGCCTTTAACCCCTTCACCGGGAGTTTTTCCTTTTTTGCTCCCCTGCTTCCAAGAGCCATAACTTTTTTATTTTTCCATCAATATAGACATATGATGGCTTGTTTTTTGCGGGATGAGTTGTACTTTCAGGCTGCAATCATTTATTTTACCATATAGTGTACAGGAAAATGGGAAAAAAAATTCCAAATGCGGTGAAATTGCAAAAAAAAGAGCAATTACACATTTGTTTTTTGGGTTTTATATTCACCATGTTCACTATATGGTAAAATTGATGTGACGGGGTGATGCCTCAGGTCAGTTTGAGTTCGTAGATAACAAACATGTATACTTTTACTGGTATCTAAGTGGTGAAAAAAAATTCAGAAGTTTGAAAAAAAAAAGATTCACACTTTTTGCGCAATGTTCTGCGACCCTTAGCATTCTCCCTTTTCGGGATCTGGGGCTGTGTGACGGCTTATTTTTTGCAACTTGATGTTTCTAATGGTCCCAATTTTGTGTGGATACGCTGTTTTGATCGCCCATTATTGCATTTTATAGCAATGTTGCGGCGACCAAAAAAAAACATAATTTTGGCATTTCAACCTTCCGTTACGTAGTTTATGGTTCTCATTAATTGATTTTATATATTGATAGATCGGGCATTTCTGAATGCGGTGATACCAAACATGTGTATTTTTTAAAAAATACTTTTACTTTGAATGGGGGAAAAGTGGGGTGATTTAAACTTTTAGGTTTTTTTTCCCCCATATTTTTAAAAACTTTATTTTACAATTCATTCTTTGTTTTACACAGCCCCATAGGGCGCCACAGTGTTGCACAGTCCAATCGCTTGTGACAGGTCCTGATGAGCTGCAGCGCATCGGGACCTGTTACAAATGCACACTGTGAGTGGGTTGCAGCACTTGCCAACCACTCACAGGAAGTGATCCGTGATGGCTTCCGGGGTTAAGCCAGGACCCGGGGCTGTCATGTTAGCACCGGAGATCCCATGATCTTATGGCTGGATCTCCGATGCAGGCGGGGAGAAGCACGTTCCCCGCCGCTGTAGTTTTGGATCCCGCTGTCAATCACTGATCCAAGGGGTTAACAGCACCAATCGGATCCCGGATCCAATTGGTGCTGGAAGCCCGACATCTCAGCTAATGAGATCAGCTGAGATGTCGGGTGTTTGATGTGAGCGTCGCACCGATCACATCAAACACCGGCTCCTGTCCCATGACGTCCTCCTACGTCATGAGCTGGGAAGGAGTTTTCTGGGATGAGGAGAAACATTTGTAGTCACTCTACATGACTGCATACTGTCGAATCATAACAGCATGTGACATGACAGAACGCAATTGGGTAATCACCTGACAATATGTATGTGATTTGCAAATATATAGTCAAGGAATGACTAGACTCTCGTCCGCTAGAACATTGAGAGAAGCAGAGTTTAGTTTGCATGTAACTGCAAGTATTCAAATTGCATACAGGGGTACCTTGGCAGTATTTGCATCGCACGCGCTCACGATTTAGCTGTATGCAGTCACATAAAGTGCAGACTTTTCTTCTCAGCTAGTAAAACACCTTTAAAGGACAGATCACATTCTGCATATTATTACACACCAATAGGCAGGGCATAACAATTGCGGTCACAGGGTTTGCACCCGCGATCGAGCCTTGGAATACAGAGGCTCACTGACCGCAGTGTCTGCTTCAGCTGGATCTGCGTCTTTGCTAAGGACACAGATCCAGGTGAAATGCATTCAGGTGCAGAGACCTGTCCCTGGATGTGATACCCACTGCTGACACAGCTGCTGGGAGCTAACATCAGAGGTGCCATGACAGGGCATGGCACATGAAAGTGATGTCATCCGCCTTGGAGCGCACTACAATGTCATCTGTCAGGTCGGCCACTATGTGCTGGCTTCCATGGACGCCAGGCGACGTACGAGTTGAGGAAAGGTGAGTATAATGTTTTTATTTTTAGTTATGTGTTAGGTACAGAATAGGGACACATATACTAGGATGGGGATCATGTATACCAAAATGGGGAATATGTGGACCATATATACCAGGTTAGGAACCATATATACCATATACACCAGAATTGGGACATATATACCAAGATGGTGACATAGGTATCAGAGTTGGGATATATATACAAATATGGGGACATATATACCAGAATTGTGACTTATATACCAGGAAGGGGATTATATATACTAAGATAGGGATCATGTGGACCACACATACCAGGATGGAGTCCATCTATACCATATATACCTCAATTGAGACATATATACTTAGAAGGGGACATATATAACAGGATGGACACATATTATACCAAGATGGGGACATATATACCTGAATGGGGACATATATACCAGGATGGGGTCCACATATGCCAGGATGAGGATTTTATATACCAGTATGGGGGACCTACATTACCGTTCAAAGGTTTGGGGTCACGCACAAAATTTTGTTTTTCCATGAAAATTCATACTTTTATTGATCAAATGAGTTACAAAATGAATAGAAAATAGATTCCAGACATTGACAAGGTTAGAAATAATGATTTTTATTTGAAATAATAATTTTCTCCTTTAAACTTTGCTTTCATCAAAGAATGCTCCCTTTGCAGCAATTACAGCATTGCAGTTCTTTGGCGGGTACTATTTAATGAAGCTGCCAGATGAGGGCTGTGAGGCATCAATTTCTCAAACTAGAGACTCTAATGTACTTGTCTGGTTGCTCAGTTGTGCAGCAGGGCCTCCCACTTATCTTTCTACTCTGGTTAGAGCCTGTTTGTGCTCTCCTCTGAGGGGAAAAGTGGTACACACCGTTGTAGGAAATCTTCAGTTTCTTGTCAATCTCTCGCATAGCCTTCATTTCTAAGAACAAGAATAGACTGTCGAGTTTCACATGAAAGTTCTCTTTTTCTGGCCATTTTGAGAGTTTCATAGAACAAACAAATGTAATGCTCCTAATTCTCAACCTCCTTCTCAAAGGAAGGTCAACTTTATAGCCTCTCTAATCAGCCAAACCATTTTCAGCTGTGCTATCATACTTGTGCAAGGGTTTTCAAGGGTTTTCTAAACATCCATTAGCCTTTTTGAACAGTTAGCAAACACATTGTACCATTAAAAAATGAAGTGGTGGTTGTTGGAAGTGGGCCTCTATACACCTATGTACTGTAGATATTGCATTAAAACTAGACGTTTGCAGCTAGAATAGTAATTTACTACATTAACAATGTATAGAGCGTATTTCTGATTAATTTAATGTGAGCTTCATTGAAAAAAAAATGTGCTTTTCTTTAAAAAATAAGGACATTTCTAAATAACCCCAAACATTTGAATGGTAGTGTATATACCAGGATGCCCCCATATATACCAGAATGGGAATCAGGTTTACCAGGATAGGGACATATATACCAGGAGAAAGACCATATACCGTATATACTCGTGTATAAGCCGACCCGTGTATAAGCCGACCCCCCTACTTTTGCCCCAAAAATCTGGAAAAACCTATTGACTCGTGTATAAGCCGAGGGTGGACCCCAGCACAGTTATACAGCCCCCAGCAGTGTGGTATACAGGCCCCCCAGTGGTAGTATACAGCAGCCCCAGTGGTAGTATACAGATTCCCCAGCAGCCCCAGTGGTAGTATACAGATTCCCCAGCAGCCCCAGTGGTAGTATACAGGAGCCCCAGCAGCCCCAGTGGTAGTATACAGATTCCCCAGCAGCCCCAGTGGTAGTATACAGGAGCCCCAGCAGCCCCACTGGTAGTATACAGCAGCCCCAGTGGTAGTATACAGGAGCCCCAGCAGCCCCAGTGGTAGTATACAGGAGCCCCAGCAGCCCCAGTGGTAGTATACAGGAGCCCCAGCAGCCCCAGTGGTAGTATACAGGAGCCCCAGCAGCCCCAGTGGTAGTATACAGCAGCCCCAGTGGTAGTATACAGGAGCCCCAGCAGCCCCAGTGGTAGTATACAGGAGCCCCAGCAGCCCCAGTGGTAGTATACAGCAGCCCCAGTGGTATACAGCAGGCCCCCAGGGGTACATATAGCAGCCCCCAGGGGGTACCCAGCAGCCCCCTGGGGGTACCAACAGCCCCCAGGGGGGACCAACAGCCCCCAGGGGGGACCAACAGCCCCCAGGGGGGACCCAGCAGCCCCCAGGGGGGACCCAGCAGCCCCCTGGGGGTACCAGCAGCCCCCTGGGGGTACCAACAGCCCCCAGGGGGTACCAACAGCCCCCAGGGGGTACCCAGCAGCCCCCTGGGGGTACCAACAGCCCCCTGGGGGTACCAACAGCCCCCTGGGGGTACCAACAGCCCCCTGGGGGTACCAACAGCCCCCAGGGGGGACCAACAGCCCCCAGGGGGTACCCAGCAGCCCCCTGGGGGTACCAACAGCCCCCAGGGGGTACCAACAGCCCCCTGGGGGTACCCAGCAGCCCCCAGGGGGTACCCAGCAGCCCCCTGGGGGTACCAACAGCCCCCAAAAGCTGGCACTGTCCCCCCTTGTAAGGCCTCCCCCTCCGCTACTTATACATTACCATCCCGGTGTTCTGATCGGCGCCGCTCCTCGGTGCTGCGTCGCCGTCTTCATCCTCCCGCGCTGGCTGCATCCAGGATCTCCGGCGGTCGCGCGATGACGTCATATCGCTGCGACCGCCGGAGAACCCGGATGGATGCAGCGAGCGCGGACGGGAGGATGAAGACGGCGACGCAGCACCGAGGAGCGGCGCCGATCAGAACACCGGGATGGTAATGTATAAGCACCGGGGGGGGGCCCTTACAAGGGGGGACAGTGCCAGCTTTTGGGGGGGCCATATGCACTGCTTCCCCCTGCGCTGATTGACAGGGGGAAGCAGTGCATATATAATGAGCGGCCCCACGTGACGGGGCCGCTCATACAGCAGCCCCCCCCCGCCTCCTCCAGCCTCCACAGCCCCACCACACAGCCCCACCACACGGGTCTACCGTATAGACCCGTGTATAAGCCGAGGGGGGGGACTTTTCAGCCCAAATTTTGGGCTGAAAAACTCGGCTTATACACGAGTATATACGGTATACCAAAATGGGAATCATGCATACTGGGATGGGAAACATATATACCAGGATAGGAACATATATGCCAGGAGAAAGACCATATATACCAAAATGGGAATCATGTATACTGGGATGGCAAACATATATACCCGGAGAAGGAACATATATACCAGGATGGGAACCATATATACCAGGATGGGAAACCTATATACCATGAAGGAAGACTTAAATACCAGGATGGGGATTATATATACTAGAATGTGGACCATTTATACCTTAATGGGGATTATATATACAGTATCAGGATGGTGACATTTACACCTGGACGGTGACATAGATACCAGGGTGGGGATCATATATACCAGCATGGGGGACAATAATACATACTGAAGGGAAAGGGGGCAAGTTATAAGTCATTAAAGGATTTAGAATGCTTCAAAGGTTCTTACTTCTGATCAAACTGGGTGTGTGGGAGCTCAAGTCCAAATTTGGCACTGGGGACCATCGGACTCCAGATATGCCACTTCCAATAGGATATGGCTTAAATGTGTAATGCATGTCACACCACTATGGCCTGCAGTTATTTTAATAAAGGACCCTTATGTGTGCTATCAGGAAGGAATAGCTGAAGATCAATTATAATATATGTTTCATTGTCTGTCAGATTTTGTGTTCTTATAGAGACCCTAGATTGACTCAGATCACCAAATTCATCATTTTCACACACGCCCTCATTCAGACATCAGTGATTTTTCTGGTACTCAAAAACCGGTTTGCACTTCATCACTGTTTTGGATCCAAGTTTCATCAGCGTTTGACCAATGTGATCAGTTTTGACCTTCAGTGTTTAATCAGTGATTTTCTCGTATGAAAAAGTAAATAAATTACAAAGTTTCCCCTATTTATTACGTTAATGAAGAATAGCAAATGGACTGCACACTGATGTCAGCCATGTGTTGTATGTGGTTTTTCTGACTTAGGCCAGCTTCACACTACGGTTTTGAGCTATCAGGTTCTGTCTGGTGTTTCGCAGGATGCACCGAACAGAACCTGACAGCACTGGATGAGCACAAGGTGTGGGCAAATATGCCCTCCGATCCTGTTTTTTGCAGGATTCGTTTATGGTTGTGTCTGCTGCTGTCCACGATGCTGAAATTTCAGCCCGTGTGTGCAGTGCTACTGTCTGCAGTGCTGAAATTTCAGCCATCTGTAATGTGGAGCTCTCAATGGTGCTGAACTTTCAGCGGTGGCTCTGAACAGCCGGCACTGTTCAGTACAAGGCATATGGGAAATTATCTGATTTTTTGTCAGACCTGGGATGATCCAGAGCCCATAGACTCCCATGTTATGGACGCCGAATTGCCCGGATCCGGGAGGATCCGGCTTTGCTCGTTTTTTGCACCGGACACAAAAAATGATGCTGACTCCGATTTTGTGTCCAATCCAAAACCAGTGAAAATCGGATCAGGGAGAAAAATCACAAAACCAGATGGCCAAATAGCACCAATCCAGCAGCATAGGGATACATAGGGGCAAAACTGGATCAGGTTCGGTCCGGTTCACATCGGACGGACCTGAAACAGAAAAACCTTAGTGTGAAGTCGGCCTTACATGGCTAATTTTGATCCTTGGTCCGCGCTGCTGGGTCTAAAGAAAACTCACATGGGAGTCAGGGTTTCACAAACAAATCCTTTTTCTTTATTCCTTCACTCCAACGCGTTTCGGTGCCCCACCTAGCACCTTTCTCAAGGTATTACATACATCATCACAGTGGGGTTTTTATAGCCCCTGATATAAAAAAAACACACTGTGATGATGTATGTAATATCCCTGAGGAAGGTGCCAGGTGGGGCACCGAATCGCGTTGGAGTGAAGGAATAAAGAAAAAGGATTTGTTTGTGAAACCCTGACTCCCATGTGAGTTTTCTTTGGACCCAGCAGCGCGGACCGTGGTACACCTCTTCTTTCCCAACATTTTCTGGACAGCACCACGTGTGAGTGGTCGGTGGAGGTCCTGCAGCAGCTGGAGTACTGATGCTCTTTATACCAGTGGTGGGTGCCACAACTGAATCAGGTGAGTGGTTCCATAGCACCACCTTTATAGCCTAAAGTGTCTCTAGTGATAGGGCACTATTGCGCCTCTTGTCCCCTACCCCTCTTGTATTAGTACAGTAATTTTGATCTTTAACATGGATCAAAAATGTACATGTCTCTACTATTTTTTTATGGACACAATTCTGCCAAAATCCCCCACAAACTTGTGAACAGCACCACAGATTATAATGAGTAATTGTTCTGTCGGTGAAAACCATACATTAAAAATGCATATCTGAATGACCCCTTAAAAGGCAGATTTTGTCATCAAGCTTTCTCATTTTCTCACAATATATATATTTTCGTCATTTAAAAAAAATTGGGTAGCCTTCACTGTAGATACTCAATTTGTACATTTGCTTTCAAGCGTTTGATGTTGCTGATATCAGGAATAGAAATGATCAACAGGTGCACAACTCTTTTACCCTAGTTTTATATACAAGGACGACATCAAACACTAATCAATAACATTTACACATAAATCACCATATTAAAGGGGCAAACAAAGACAAGACGTATATCAACAGTGAAAATAAAGGACACAATTACACAAGCAGGGTGCAAAAAGACTTACAGCTCATGTCTAGAACTCACACAGGAACTGGTCTATTGCAGAAGAGCAGGAGAAACTTGGAGACAGAGGAACAGCCACTTTGTATAAGAAGGGGAGAAAGAGGAATGGACAGGGAGAAGACAGGTAAAAACAAAAGGGTTGGGGAGAAAAAGAAAGACATACATTAATATAAAGGGAGTCATTAAATGGGGATATTAGAAAAACAATCTGACGTGTTCAACATAATGTGTTTTATATATAACCACATGTATTCCTATGATGTGCTCCACCATAAATAATGTATCCAGTTTAGCCTTATCTCAACACATAATTGTGGAAGCTTTACACGTCACAATATCGTTCCGATATTGCATATGATCTCACGGGAGCGCGCACGTTTTTGGCACGTGTCCAAGATCGCATAGTAGATGTCACACAGGGAGATATCGGCAGGCAACGCAACTACGATGGTGTACGCCCCTTTTTTGCGCTGGGTATGAGCAACTCAGGGAATGACCAATTAACATTGGAGTGAATAGGGGTTAGTTGCGCTCCAAATCGTAGTTGCGCTGTCACACAGCACGATCCTGCCAGATCGCATATCTAATATTGCACAGTTGGAGAGCATGCACAATCTCATTGTGATATCGTAGTTGCGTTGTTATCGCGTCGCGTTGCCCTTTCACACAACGCACCAACGATAACAACTGCAACGGCCATACCACGTGAGTTTTTATCGTTGTTGCGTTGCGATATCGCGACGTGTAAAGCGGCCCTTAGAGATGCCTTAGGGCCGCTTCACTCTGCGGCGTGTTCCGGTCCGGTTCTATCCGGGAGGACCCAGACAGCTGCGGACCGGATCAGCACACAGGACTGGGGGGCTAATATGCCCCCCGGTCTGGTGTGTAGCCGCACGCAGCTCCCCCTGCTGATAGGTGAGGACCGCGGACGCCGCGGTCCTGACCTGTCAGCGGCTGCAGCTGCGTGCGCTGCACACCTGACCGGAGGGCATATTAGCCCCCCAGTCCTGTGTGCTGATCCGGTCCGCGGCTGTTTGGGTCCTCCTGGACAGAACCGAACCGGATCACGCCGCAGTGTGAAGCGGCCCTTACTAAAAAATGAGTAGATTGGCTGCATTAACCAAAACAAAATAGTAAACTATATTGATTAACACAACCCTATTAGTACTTAATGAAAGGTACCAAGGGACAAAAGTAATAATGCCTGTGCAAGAGAGAAATGGACGTAATCTTTATGTAATCTATTGTCTGCTCCATTAAAAAATGGCAGCCTTTCTTTTGACAAGTAAATCATAGTGTGCAAAGCTGGTAGCATTCATGCCATTTGTTTTTCCCTCATTGAAATCCCACTAAAATCACCAATGCACAATTTAAATTGCATCTGTCAACAGGAATTTTCCCCAAAACTATTTATATGTGCATGTAGGTGTTTCAAAGACAAGTCCGGTATTACCTTTACATGGCCAACCTGTTCCTTTGTTTTTGAGAAATTAGTGATAGATTTGAAGACATTGTCACTCCGGCTCTATTCCCCACTCAGTGCCACCTCCTCTTGCTTAACTGACAGTCTTTATGATGTGTGACTTCAGGCAAAACGACTTCTTATTCAAGCAAGAGGAGGTGGCACAGGGTAGGGAATAGACCTGGAGTTACAGAGGATTCAAATCTACATGGGAAATAGACTTGAAGTGACAGAGGTTTCACATCTACAAATAGCTCCTCAGCCCCATTTGCAAATCAATTCAAAAACTGATGTTTTAGTAAAAATAAAAACAAACTGGTCAAGTAAAGGCATTGCTGGAGTTTTCTTTGAAAGTGCTACATACACATATACATAATTTGTGGGGTAAAATCCTGCTGACAGCTTCCCTTGAATACTTCACATCCAGTCCACCAGGTGAATGTATAAAAGATTGATTATATTGCTCTATGGCATAAAGGCAAATTGTAATTTTGGTTTATAAACTATAAGGCTTTTAACAATTATAAATGTTTGTTGCATTATCTTGTGGACCACTCATAGTTTCTGTTATGGCCGCTTTACATGTCGCAATATCGTTCCGATATTGCATACGATCTCACGGGAGTGCGCACGTTTTTGGCACTTGTCCAAGATCGCATAGTAGATGTCACACAGGGAGATATCGGCAGGCAACGCAACTACAATGGTGTACGCCCCTTCTTTGCGCTGGGTATGAGCAACCCAGGGAATGAGCAATTAACATTGGAGTGAATAGGGGAAGTTGCGCTCTAAATCGTAGTTGCACTGTCACACAGCACGATCATGCCACATCGCATATACAATATTGCACGGTTGGAGAGCCTGCACAATCTCATTGCGATATCGTAGTTGCGTTGTTATCACGTCGCCTTGCCCTTTTACATGACACAACATACCAACGATAACAACTGCAACGGCCGTACCATGTGACTTTTTATCGTTGTTGCGTTGCGATATCGTAACGTGTAAAGCGGCCTTTAATATTTAGTTGTATTATCATCTTTCAGCCTATTAAAGGAAATCCATCACCAGGTATAGCTATGTAATCTGAAAGTAGCATGATGTAGGGGTTGAGATTCTGATTCTAACTATTGTGACTTGCTGGGCTGCAGGCTATCATTATGATTCAATCATTATTTTCCTTCAGCAGATCTAGAAGTGCTCAGCATGCAGAGACCTGTACACTGTAGATTGATAGAAATCTGTTAATCAGTGGTGGGGGAAGGACTACACAGAGAAGTGCACTAGGAACTACAAGATAACTAGTCCCATAATGATATCCTCCTGCTGATAAAACACTGATTTATTTTTTTTCAAAATAGCAACACACAGCCCAGAAAGTGACACATCACTGAAATCTGGCTCCCAACCTGAACATTATACTACTCTGAGATTACACAGCAAAACATGATGACAGATTCCCTTTAAGCATAGTTTGGACAGTCCTGATGCTCCCAAAATCTGTCCTATGTGTTCCATAGGAGGCCGTCACACGGTGCAATATCTTGAACGATATCGTTTAAGCGATCTGCATTTTGATCGCTTAAGCGATATCGTTTGTGCATTGCTGTGTGCGATCAAGCGATTTTACAATGTAAAATCGCTTGATCGTTAGATCGCAGATATGAGAGCCGGAGCTCATATCAAGCGATGAACGATTTAACAATCTGCCTCATCGTGGTGTGTGACACCACGATGAACGATCTCCCAGCGGCACAGCCTATACTGGGAGATGGTATCTATGGTAAACGTCGGGTTACTAAGCGCCGCGCGGCGCCTAGTAACCCGATGTGTACCATAGTTACCAGCGATTTCGCTGGCCCACATCGCTGGTGAGTCTGTCTGTGTGACAGCTCACCAGCGATGTGAGCGATATCGTTAGCGATCGCGCATGCACGTGATCGCTTAAAATATCGCTCACAAGATTGAAGCGTGTGACGGCCGCCTAAATTTCACTTCTGCTCTGCCACTATTCCCTCAATTGTGTTCTGAAAATGCTTTGGGTCCATAAAAGGATCCTCTGGTGTTATGTTGAACCAGTCCTATGATGAATGTAATTACTTTACTCAAAGAGCTCAACTTTATATCAAAACCAATATCACCTCTCTCCAAATCTCATTACACTAGTAACTCATCACCATACAATTATATTATCTCTTAAGCTTTTCTACAGTTTTATTTTTTAATGTTTCATAATTAAAAACATATAATTTAATCCTCATCTGTGTGATTTGAGATGTAATCTGTTTAGCACAATATTGTCATCCCACAATATTCAACAACACAACACAAGACGCACTTCTTACTCCTGTGTGTCTGTGTGAATGTGTGTGTGCTTATGCACACCAATGGGTGTGTGAATGTGTGTGTATGAGCATACATGGGTTTATGTGTGTCTGGTCTATCTTTTCATTTACTACAAGTAGATGTACATTTTCATCTGTGACAACCAGATGGCATTGCTTTTCTAAATACTCTGTTCACAACCAATTCTAAGGCTAGGGTCACACATAGAGATTTTACTTTTTTGAGACCTGCGTTTTCTAAAAACGCATGTAAAAATACACCCATAGGCCCCCATGCTAAAAATGCATGCTAAAGTGCCATGCGTTTTTGGCATGTGTTTTTGCACTTAAGTGAGGAGCTGCCTTGAAAAACGCATGCAAAAACGCATGGTACGAATTAGCACCATGCACAAACGCATGCGTTTCCCATAGGGGCCCATGTTAAAAAAGCGCATCCATTTTTAAAAATGCACCAAAAAACGCAGCTTGCAGTATTTTTTGGTGCTGATTCAAAAACGCATGGAAAAACGCAGGGTGTCATAAAAATACCTTAAAAAACACATGCAGAAATGTAAAAAAGCATGGAAAAACGCATGGCATGTGTGATCCTAGCCTAACAGTGTCATAGGTTAGGGTCAGACATGCTATGCGTTTTTTTAGGTGCTTTTTGGCACCCATGCGTTTTTCCATGCTTTTTTAATTTTCTGTATGCGTTTTTTAAGGTTTTTATGACACCCTGCGTTTTTGCATGCGTTTTTGAATCAGCACCAAAAAATACTGCAAGCTGCGTTTTTTGGTGCGTTTTTAAAAATGGATGCGTTTTTTTAACATGGGGCTCTATGGGAAATGCATGCGTTTTTGCATGGTACTAAATGTTACCACGCATTTTTGCATGCGTTTTTGAAGGCAGCTCCTCACTTAAGTGCAATAACGCATGTCAAAAATGCATGGCACTTTAGCTATGCATTTTCGCTATTGGGCCATGTGTTTTTGCTATTGGGGCATGCGTTTTTTGCATGGGGGCCTATGGGTGCGTTGTAGCATGCGTTTTTAGAAAACGCAGGTCTCCAACAATGTTAGGAAAATCTGCATGTGTGACCCTAGCCATATATAGGTTACGTGAAGGTATTATATGTACTGAAACAAACTGAAGAGGATTGCTCATATTCACAACTACAACTTTTCTGATTAAATCATATATAAGACTAGGGCCACACTTTAATAGTTAATTGCGTTCACCGCATCCAGATCCGGATGCGGTGAACGCAATTAGCTTCAGACACATTTTGCAAGCAAAATGTGTTAAAGAAGCCGCAATCCGGTAGTCAGATTGCTAAGGATGTGTAATCCGGAGCAATCCAGTTACCATGCAGTTTGCCCATCCCTGCTGCCACAGGGATGAGCAAACTGTAAAATCTTTAAAAAAAGCTTTAATATTATTATAATTGTGCCCATCATGTCTCTAGGGGGTGCCCTCACCCTCTAGAGACATGCTACCTATTCAGGTGGGCATGTAATGAGTTAATATTGGCTGTACAGTAAGCCAGCTCCTGTCGGCTCTGTACAATTTTGTGAATGAAGCCCCTGGCTCCACTGACAGCTGTGCGCATACTATATATAATGTCCTTGGTCCTGAAAGTTGTAACATTAGGTCTATGGTGGTGCGCTGTCCATAGAACTAATGTTACAACTTTCAGGACCAAGGGGACAGGGGCTCATACAGTACGTACATTACATACAGTATCTCCTCTACTGTGAGGTGCCGCCGCATTCATTCATAAAATTGAAAAAGCCGACAATAGCCGGCAATACTATAATGACACATATTAACCCCTCACATGCCCAACTGAGTGGACAGCATGTCTCTAGGAAGGGTGGGCACCCCCTAGAGACATGTTGCCCACATATAATATTAAGATTACCCTTTGTTCATCCCTGCGGCAGCAGGGATGAACAAAGCATACAGGCTGCCGCAGGCATTCACGTGTGCCTTGCAGCAGCCGCATGGGCTCCCACGGGAGCCCATAATAGCAATCCGCCTGCGGTTTCCTAACTGCTGCGAAAACTGCAGCCTGCATGATTTTTACCGCAGGCTGCAGATCCGCAAGCGGTAACCGGATTGCATGTAGAGCAATCTGGTTTAAATAATGGGCTTCTATGGGACGTTCTGATCCAATTTTGAGCTTTTTAACAGCTCAAAACCAGATCAGGATCTGAAAATTTTAGCGCAAATGTGACCCTAGCCTTAGTAATTTTTTCTTAAAAATGCATATGTGTTAACGCATGGTGCTTATATGTACCATGCGTTAACGCATGTGTTTCCCATAGGGCCCCATGTTAAAAAACGCATGCGTTTTATTACAGCACCCAGAAACACTGCATGTTTTGGGATGCTGAACAAAAAACGCATGCGCTGTTGAAAAATGCAGTGACACTTAAGTGCACTATGCGTTTTTGAACTTTGAAAACAAAAAGCCTAAAATGATCCCAAAAACGGATTTAAGGCAAAAACGAATTGGCCAGGTTCACACATACAAATCAGTTTTTTAAGCCCTTAGAAAAACGGATCCATTTTTCTAAGGGTGCCAATAGTGTCCCCTGAGTATGCAAATGGAATCCGTGGAGCCTCGATTAAGAGTCTCAAACATTGGACTAGCCAGATATCCCTCCAGGGAAGGACCTAGCCCTGGGGTGGAATCCTGCGGAGACCACCATAACCACCATATTAAGTGGCCCTTTTAGTCAATATCCCACTCAGTTACTAGTTAAGGATATGACAAGGGAATTAACAGAAGCCAGGTATCCATCCACAGACAGCTGTTTCGGGGTATTGCCCCTCATCAGTGTGGAGTAGGATTCTGGCTAGGTGGGCGCAATGCCTGGTAGACCAACATCACAAAGAAAATGGTAGCAGGGGAAAGGTAGAAGGAAAGTTCAGCTCACCCAGTTGAAATACCACGACTAAGACATTTCTCTGTTGAAATACGTCGGTGTTAGCACATACTGCCTGTATTAGATGGATGGCATTCATGTTTGAATAAATCCTCATAATTGCAGGTTTATGAGTGCTGGATTTTTCTACATGATTATCAACATCACAAAGCACTCACTGATCTCAGGGAGACCAGTCAAGGAACACACTGGGGCAGCCGGCTAAAGCGCTGAAACACAGTGAAATCCATGATGCATTGCCCCTAGAAATTTGAATATGCAAATAGAGTCTGTTTTTTTACAGCACCCAAAAACATTGCTTGCAACTATTTTTGGACACTGGGAAGAGGTCTTCAAAAAACGGAATGACCCATAAAGTGCCCATCCGTTAATGGACCTTTTTTGGACTTAGAAAAAAAAAAGGGAAAACATTTGCCAAAAACGGATCAAGAGCAAAAACAGCTGGCATATGTGACCACAGCCTTACCAATGTTTTTGGGTTTAAAAAACCTCCTAGGAACATTTTTGGGTGCAGAACAAAAATGGATAGGGTATTTATTACATACAGTCTTATGAAAAAGTTTGGGCACCCCTCTTAATCTTACTCTTTTTTTTGTTTAAAATAGTTTTTTTGCAACAGCTATTTCAGTGTGATATATGTAATAACTGATGGACACAGTAATATTTCAGGATTGAAATGAGGTTTATTGTACTAACCAAAAATGTGAAATATGCATTATTTCAAAAATTGACAGGTGCAAAAGTATGGGCACCTCAACAGAAAAGTAACATTAATATTTAGTAGATCCACCTTTTGCAAAAATAACAGCCTCTAGTCGCTTCCTGTAGCTGTTAATGAGTTCCTGGATCCTGGATGAAGGTATTTTTGACCATTCCTCTTTACAAAACAATTCCAGTTCAGTTAAGTTTGATGGTCGCCGAGCATGGACTAGCCCGACTTCAAAACATCCCACAGATGTTCAATGATATTCAGGTCTGGGGACTGGATGGCCATTCCAGAACATTGTAATTGTTCCTCTGCATGAATGCCTGAGTAGATTTGGAGCTGTGTTTTGGATCATTGTCTTGCTGAAAGATCCATCCCCGGCGTAACTTCAACTTTGACACTGATTCTTGAACATTATTCTCAAAAATCTGCTGATACTGAGTGGAATCCATTGGCCACACAGCATGATGGACCCTCCCCCAAATTTGACACTGGGTAGCAAGTGTTTTTCTTGGAATGCTGTGTTTTTGTGGCGCCATGCATAACGCCTTGTTGTATGACCAAACAACTCAATCTTTGTTTCATCAGTCCACAGGACCTTCTTCCAATATGAAACTGGCTTGTCCAAATGTGCTTTTGCATACCTCAGGCGACTCTGTTTGTGGCGTGCATGCAGAAACGACTTCTTTCGCATCACTCTCCCATACAGCTTCTCCTTGTGCAGCGTGTGCTGTATTGTTGACCGATGCACAGTGACACCATCTGCAGCAAGATGATGCTGCAGGTCTTTGGAGGTGGTCTGTGGATTGTTCTTGTAAAGAAAAATAGGGTGGGGGACAAGAGGCGCAATAGTGCCCTATCACTAGTGACACTTGTGTGTGATGGTGGTGCTGTGAAGCTGCTCACCTGGTCCAGTTGTGATCCCCACAACTGGTTTGAAGGCGTTTTTGGAAAACAATGTTCCAGCTGCTGCAGGACCTCCACCGACCACTGGATAGTGGTGTGAATCCAAGAAATGATGGGAGTACTGGTGTGCCACGGTCCGCGCTGCTGTAGTATTGGATAAACTCACCAAAGAGCCAAATATGTTTTCATCCTTTATTCCTCCTCTCTCCTACGCGTTTCAGCGCCACACCCGGCGCCTTCCTCAGGGATATTATAGTAATATCCCTGAGGAAGGCGCCGGGTGTGGCGCTGAAACGCGTAGGAGAGAGGAGGAATAAAGGATGAAAACATATTTGGCTCTTTGGTGAGTTTATCCAATACTACAGCAGTGCGGACCGTGGCACACCAGTACTCCCATCATTTCTGTGGATTGTTCTTGACTGTTCTCACCATTCTTCTTCTCTGCCTTTCTGATATTTTTGTTGGCCTGCCACTTCTGGCCTTTACAAGAACTGTCCCTGTGGTCTTCCATTTCCTTACTATGTTCCTCACAGTGGAAACTGACAGGTTAAATCTCTGAGACAACTTTTTGTATCCTTCCCCTGAACAACTATGTTGAACAATCTTTTTTTTCAGATCATTTGAGAGCTTTTTTGAGCAGCCCATGATGCCCTCCTCAGAGAAGATGCAACTAGGAGAACAACTTGCAAGTGGACACCTGAAATAGCTTTTCTCATGATTGGATACACCAGGCTATGAAGTACAAAGCTCAATGAGGTTACCAAACCAATTTAGTGTTCAGTAAGTCAGCAAAAAGTAGTTAGGAGTATTCAAATCATGAAAATCAGAAGGGTGCCCATACTTTGGCACCTGTCAAATTTTGCAATAATGAATATTTCACATTTTTGATTAGTGCAATAAACCTCATTTCAAACTTGAAATATTACTGTGTCCATCAGTTATTACATATATCACACTGAAATAGCTGTTGCAAAAAAACAATTAAAAAAAAAAAAAAAAAAAGAGTAAGATTAAGAGGGGTACCCAAACTTTTTCATATGACTGTATAATCCGTTTTTGCATCAGCCTAAGGCTGCTTCCACATTGGCATATTTTCAAATCTGTGTCCATCCATTTTGAAACGGGTGACTACAAATCCGTTATAGCCTCCCATGTTATCCTATGGGCATGGATTGTGGTCCTAAAGTGGCCGTCTGTGTTTCTCCATTTTGTCACAGATCTGTTGTTGTCCACAATTTTCATATACCCAGAAACCGAAACTGTTCCATTTCTGGGCTTCCTCAAAAATCGCGGACACCAACAGTTGAATCATGGTCGTAGTCTGAATGAAGTCAATCTGCTCTTAGCCCTGAAATGGTGGAACAGGAATAAGCAATTAATTTGTTTGAATGGAATCTGTCAGTTTGGATGTGCTTAAAGGTAATCTGCAGGTTAATAGTGTTATGAGGGTGCCTGGCTGTAATAAATGTGTGGCACTTTGGAGAAAATGAACTTCATTCCTCCTAGTGACCTCTGGCTTTCAGAGATATAGGTGTGTCAGTGTGGCTATAGTCTGTACAGGACGAAGTGTCGCTCTATCAGTGCTGCTGCCCGGATTGAGTGACACTTTGTCCTGTACTGGCTATTTCTTCACCGTGGTTATCCGTGGATGTGTGGATCCTGCAGCAGCTGTCTTCTGACCGTTCAAACTGGTTGTGGATATACACAACCAAACCAGGTGAGCAGATTCCGTCAAGTATTTACCTTGCCTCTACACTAAGGAGTTAAGACCCTATTGCCCATTTTATCTCATATTATGATCGCCTAGATTTAGTGTACTTGTTCTTGTCTCCCTTATCCTCATGTAAAGCGCCATGGTATCTAATGGCGCTATATTAATAAGTAATAATAATAATAATACTATAGATAGATATGACTATAGTGACCACTCACTACACTGTAAACATGAGCCAGTATTTTGACAGACAGCCGACTCGGCATTCATGCACTGCTGAGTGGGCTATCGGTGTAAGTGCTAGAGCATGCTTACAGCAGCCGCAAAAGGCATGCTTGTATGATGGAAAGCTGCTGGCTCTGGGGAGAAATAAAGTTGATATTCTCCTGGGTGCCTCAATATCAGTACAGCAGTCAAGCATCTTCATAGCACTATTAACCTGCAGATTAATGCTATATGCTGATAGCATTACTCAAGCCGACAGATTTTTTTGTAATATGTTTATGATACTTTGGTGCTTTTTTAATCAGTACCAACCGGATGATCTTTAATTCAGTCCCAAGGAATAGATGCAATAAAGGCACCAAACAAGAGACCGTCACTGGCAGCCTTTAAAGAGTGTGGATGCTGTATCGGTGATGTTACCTTAAGCTACACAATAGCAGGAAAACCATGGA
Organism: Allobates femoralis; assembly: GCA_033576535.1. Classification (NCBI taxonomy): domain Eukaryota; kingdom Metazoa; phylum Chordata; class Amphibia; order Anura; family Aromobatidae; genus Allobates; species Allobates femoralis. The sequence continues at coordinate 437,597,112 of JARQOC010000004.1, read as the reverse complement.
GCATTATTAAATATTGTTTAACAAGTTGTTCTTGTGCTATTTTCCACAATAAGACTCATTAATATTCACAATAGTTGTAATAATAGAATCCAATAAATGGAGGCTTTGAAGCATTGCTGTCTCAAAATTGGGCAGCTGGGCCAAAATAATTACGAGCAATTGTATCCCAATTTGAACATTCTCTCTAGGAAACAATACAAAGTGCCATTGTTCAAACATTTTCCAATGTGATTTTCTGCTAATGAAAGCGAACATTTTCAGGTTGCAATCAATAGTCCCCATTGTGCAGAAATAAGTTGGCTTCAGGGTTTATTGAGATAAAACCAATGGCTATATAGTATATTGAATGGGCGCAGGACATTGTCATCTAGGCAAGAATTTCTGTGATTGTTTAAAGACTTTATAATACATAGATGAGGGCCGAAGACTGGGATAGATTTGTACAGTGCGCTCAATACACCAGATAAATGGTTTAAGTGACGTACATGAAATCCATTACATGTGAACAAAAAATGAAATCTCTGCCACCTGCTGTTCCAAGTTGCTAATCCTTTATATCCATTCTGGCAACTTGTGTTAGTGACACAAAAAAAGGACATACAATTGACTTCTCGCCACTGAATGGACTAAATAAAAGCAAGGCAAATGAATTCTTGCTGTGCCTCGCTGTACGTGCTTTCTATGCTTCAGTTCCTATCCAAACTGGCAGCTCTGGCATGATATGTGGGATAATTCACTGCCCAAATCCTGCTGCTCAACAGAAAACAAACATTGGAGAAATATGCTGAGAAGAAAAGATTAGTGAGAAATCCAAACGCAAAGGCTCAATGACTTCATAAGCAAACATTACATGTGAGCCAAGCCATTACATGGCCCTATCCCATACACAGGACTCCGGTAGGCAGGATTTCATTATTGTTTTAACTTGGAGTCTAATACATGCAATTACCACAGTCTCAGAAATCAAACAAATTCAGAGAGAATCAAGAGTAATAGCCTGGTAAGAAAACACAGTTATTCTAGTATCTAATGGAGCTAGTCCAAATCCCCACTCTCATGCACGATGTAGTACCACTTGCCAGCTTGCCTTTTTACTTTTTCTGGACAGCTTATCAAAAAAATCACGCACAGACAATATTTTTTACAAATATATCAGAAAATCATAATAAACCATTTCATTATGATTATACATTTTCTGACCTATAGGCACCAGCTGCATTCATTATGAGCTGTAAAATTATGATAATTACATTCAAAATAATCTGTAGAAGTTTCTTTAGGGTACCTTCTCACGCCACAACTGCGGGAGACATTTCTGGAGGAGATATTTCTCTCTGGAAATATCGCTGCCAAATTGCCTCTTTATTGCGGCGTGTATTTCGGGAATTTGTAGGCGATAAGGCAAATGTCGCCTGGTTTCGATTTTAGAGCTGTGCTGTAAAATCGAAACCAGGCGACATTGGTCTTATCGCTGCCAAATTGCCGAAATACAATTTGGCAGCGATATTTCCAGAGAGAAATATCGCCTCCAAAATGTCTCCCGCAGTTGTGGCGTGGGAAGGTACCCTTAAGGGGCTGTCACACGCGTCAATATCGCTGTCAATATCGCTGCTGCACGTGACGTTGCAGCGATATTGACGCGTGTGACGCGATAAATCGCTGGTTGATGGTCGCCAGGTTATCGATCTGGACCGAAAACCTGGCGATGGTCATCTGGTGTACACGCAATCAGCCAGCTCCCAGCGCTGGGAGCTGGTATCCATGGTAAACTGCAGTTATCTAGACAGCGCGTGCACACATCGTGGAAACGATATTTAAATCATTTCCACGATGTCGCTGGTCCAATGATCGCTGGTGAGTCTGCCTGTGTGACAGCTCACCAGCGATCAGCTGTCAATATCACCAGCGATCAGATAGCTGACGACATTGACGTGTGTGACGCCGGCTTTAGTCTCAAAAAAATATCACAGATACCTTAATTTTTTTCTATGGGGACAAGACAAAAAAAAGCCCTATTTTTACAGATTGTTCTGGAATTTATGGACTGTGGCAATCTAGTGAAGCATTCACCATCGAAAGAGGTGTATCTGTGTTTTCGCGCACCCAGGACAAGAATTTAATTTTGCACCTCCCCAAGTGGTCTCAGTAGTCATCATGTGATCATTCATATGGGATTTTAACACTTACAGTCAGGTGCTGATGAGCTCTTCTACCTAATTCTCTAAGGCTAGGGTCACACTTGCGGCACAATTTTGAAATCCTGATCCGGTTTTGAGCTGTCAAAAAGCTCAAAACTGGATCAGGAACCGCTCCCCATAGGAGCCCATTATAGTAACCAGATTGCACTACATGCAATCCGGTAACTGCTTGAAGATCTGCAGCCTGTGGTAAAAATCATGCAGGCTGCAGTTTTTGCAGCAGTATACCAGCCGCAGCAGATTTGTTATAATGGGCTCCATGGGAGTGCATGCGGCTGCCGCAAGGCATATGTGAATGCCTGTGGCAGCCGACGGCTTTGTTCATCCCTGCTGCCACAGGGATGTACAAAGGGTTAATTAATATTATTGAATGTGGGCAACATGTCTCTAGGGGGTGTCCACCCTCCCCTTGAGACATGCTGTCCACACAGGACGGCATGTCAGGGGTTAACTTAGCTGTTAATCCCATCGCCGCTATTGTCGGCTTTCATTTTTTCTTTCTATTACAAGCCGCCGGCTCCAGCATCAGGACCACTATGCTATGCAATTTGCGTAAGCATTTTACAGTACAGCATCCTCAATGAGGAACTGTCTGTGGTGCTTACGCAATTTACGTAGGATACTGGCTGCTCTCCAGGGTCCTGATCTAATATGGGTGTGTGGTGCCTGGACATGGAAATATTCATAGAAGACAAGAAAATCTGCACAAAAATGTACAAAGAAAGAAACAGATTGCAACAGCTATATAAACAACAGAAGTTGCCACCTTCCTAGATGACTAGCGAATATACCCACAAGCCAATTCATGAGACTAAGAAGGAATTGTACCAAACTAGAGGAATATGAAAAAGAAGCCTGTGAGATGAAACATGAGTTCATGAATAAAGGGTATGAAGAAAAAATATTAGACGAAGCACTAGAAAAAGCGACAATACAAAGTAGAGAAGATTACTGCATCAGAAAAAGGAGACAACTACAACAACATCAATTGAAGAACAAATCAGAAATCTCCCACTAATCACAGAGTACCACGACAACTATAAGAATTTTGGAAGAATTATACAAAAACACTGGTCGATTCTCAAAACAGACAAGATAATAGGGACCATACTACAAGAAAAAACTAAAAATTTGTGACCCCAAGCGACAAGCACAATAACGGGACGTCAAGAGGTTAATCAGAAACAAAGGGCTTCAAAGCTTGCAAAATGTGCAACAACTGCCGTGAAACTAAAACAGCACAGAGAACTACAAAGGAATTTAAAGACTCGTCTGGTAACAATACTTTTACAATCAAAGAACAAATATTGTGGCAGACAAAAAATGTAATATATGCAATTAAATGCCCATGCAACAAATTATATATAGGTAGAACGAAAAGCAACCTATATATTAGAATACGAGAACATATCAGGAACATCAAAAAAGGCTATACAGGTCACCCCTTGTCAAAACACTTCAAAGCTCATCATAGAGCTAAATGTACTGACACGACATTTTTTGGAATTAGTGGAAAAAGATAGAATGGGAGATAACCATATATTAAAAATGTCAAAAGAAGAATCATGATGGTATTCATATATATCCAATCTCTGTATATATATATGGGTTAAGTGCACAATCTGGCTAATGGCTGGAACCTTTATGTTTTAGTCTATAGATTGTTCTTGGTCTCGGTGTCTATTAATAATACAGTGTATTGGTATAACCCTTTCTCGGAAATTTTTATTGAACTTCTTTAAAACAATTTTTAAAACAATTAATCACATCTAAAAACAATTAATCACATCTGAAAATAACGATTTTTATAAAGTTGTTTTTTTTTAAAACTAGATTTTTGGGTTATGAGGGATCTTGATACATTATTATGAGTCCCTCCTTCAGGTGCTTTCTCCCGTTGTCCCTCTCTGTATGCCTGTAATATAAATATATGTGTATTACTGTTGTACCCCTTGATTTTTTTGGCTTCCTGTATATGTTAATTAATTTACCTTTGTTATGTTGCTGGGGTTCTTTCCTTTTGTAATGATGATCTTGCTTTGTTGCTTCAGTGTCAACCTGCAATTATTCAGTTTGTAATTTACCCTACTTTTACCAGGATTTGGAAGTATTCCTCTTTGTTCTCACCTGTATGGTATAACTGTCTTTTTTGCCTTGGTGTGGTCAGTGTTGTCCTTATTACTTTCTGCAATCACAATATTGCCTTATCATTCATGTTATTTCTCTACTGCGGTGGTCATACTCTGACGTTTCTATACCTGTGTGTTGGATTTCATCAATGCGGTCTCTCCTCCTTCTAGTTTCTATCTCTCCTCTCTGAAATGTACAATATATCTTTCAGTCACTGCTGCTGCTGGCAGCTTAATTCTCCTCCTGTTTAGACACTTACTTGTTTCCTTCTAATTGGATTCTCCTCTATTTGGTCTCTCTCCTCGCTGTGGAGGTAGATCAAGACCTCCGCAGATCTCCTCTTCTGTCAGGTGGGCGCTTTTTTGGCTGGGGTGCGCTTTCCCGATCACCTGATGTTGTGTCACTGTGTGTGCAGTCAAGCAGAGCGGAGCGATGCGTACAGGGTGCTGAGCGATGTCAGATAGTTAGTAGCGTCTACACCAACATGTTTCAGAGGTAACGGCCTCCTTTCTCAAGGTTGTGGACTGCTACTAGAAGATTCCTTCTTATGGGGTGTCATCTCTTCCTGTTGGCTGTGCAATTAAAGATTGCCCTTCCCCTTGTTTATATTTGACAAAAAAAAATTTCAATCTGTGTTTTCTCTATAGCTTGTATAAAGAATTTTTTTGAAGTTTTAATTCCCTCAATTACTGTTATTTTATATATTTGGGAGGTAACAGATGTGATCTGTTTTGTGATGGGTTCTATTATTTTCTCATGCATTTGCCTTTTATTAATGTATATGGTGTTTCATACAATGCGGTTATGATTTATTATTCTCCCATGTTTGGATTTCTGTTGTACCCTAAAATTAAAATTAAATAATTAATTCTGGTGGCATTTATATTCTAATTGTTTGGTTTTTCTTGTCCCAGGTCGTCCAGCTAAAAAGATGCATATTGATGTGCCATTTTTCTCTCTTTTTTCTCCTTTCCTTCTTTTCTCCTTCTTTCTTTTTCTTCCTTCTTTTCCTTTTATTTCTGTCTTTTTTTCTTCTTTCTTTTCTCTTCCCTTTTTTCTCCTTTTTTATCTTTGTCTACATGTCTTCTGTCTTCATTCAAACCCATGCAGTTCTAATTCTTGGTTCAGGCCAAAAGGTGCCATGGTATTTAACTGATAAATCCATTTGGTCTCTGCTCTTGACATCTTCATTATAAAGTCGCTTACTCTTTTCTGTTCTTCGGCTTTGTTCCTTGTTTGTCAGTCGGAGCTACTAATATATTTAAAGGGTTTGCTTTTCTGAATATAATTCTTGGCTTTCTGGTAGAATTTCGCCAATTAATTTATTCATTTTTTAGATGGGCCAGTGTCTCCTTAGAATACTCATGTAGTTTTGATGGTTGTTATGATATTCCGTGGTTACTGGAAGTGTTTTTATTTGTTCTTCAATTGTCATATCTACTTTCATGTCTAATTCTTCTTTTTTCAATAGGAGATCTCTATTGTGTGCTACCACTTTTTCTATTGCTGCTTCTAGTTCCTTTTTGTCATATCCTTTTGCTAGAAATTCTTGTTTCATTATGTTCGCCTCATTCTTGTAGTTATCCATCTTCGTACAGTTCCTCCTTAGTTTCATAAATTGGTTGATGGGAATGTTGTACAACCACCTTGGGTGGTGGCAGCTGGTTTTATCTATATAACTGTTGCAGTCTGTCTTTCTTCTAAAGGTCCTAGTGCATATTTAATTTTTTTCAATATAAATTTACGACTCCAGGAAGTTGATTTTCTCCTGTGTATGTGTTGCTGTGAACTCCAGTCCATATTCATTATTCTTTATTCCTTCCAGAAAGGAATGCAGTGCTTCTTCGCTCTTGTCCCAAATAAAAATGATATCGTCTATGAATCTGTACCAAAGACGTATTCCTGATTTATATCCTCCACCAACATGTATTTGCTCTTGTTCCCATTTTCCGACATATAAATTAGAATACCCAGGTGCGAACCTCGTACCCATAGCAGTACCCCACTGATGTTGATAGAAATTTCTTCCAAATTTAAAATAATTTAGGATGAATTGTATGCCTTCGATTATGAATTTGATTTGTGCTTGTTCTAGTGTGCTTATTTGTTCCAAGAAATATTTCATGGCACTGCATGCTCTTTCATGTTCTATTATTGTATACAATGATTTGATATCCATCGTTCCCATAATGAAGTGTGGTTCCCATGTTACATTTTTCAAGATTTGAATCATATGCGTAGTGTCCTTAAGGTAGGCTGGTAACTCTTGTACACTCTTTTGCAGGTACCCATCGATGTTTTTGGATAAATTAGTGGTTAGTCTATTTATGCCTGAAATTATTTGTCTTCCTGGAGAAATGACCTTATTCTTTTGAATTTTTGGTTTATGGTAAAAAACTGGTATTCTTGGTGCTTTATTTAAAATAAATTTATGTTCTTTCTTAGTTAGAATCCTTATTTTCTGTGTGAGGGCTTCCAGTTTTTTTAAATATTTAGTGGTGAGGTCCTGTGTCAGTTTTCGGTATGTTTTCGTATCATCCAGTTGATTCTCAGCTTCCTTGATGTATTTCCATTATCACAATGGACCCTCCCTTATCTACGGACCTTATTATGAAATCCTTGTTGTGTCTTCAATTCTTCAATAGCTTTTTTCTCCTTTGTTGTTAGATTTGTCTTTATGTATTTCATCTTTTCTTTTTGTATTTTTCTAATATCTTGGATTACCATTGACTCAAAAGTTGTCATAGCTTTGGACTTTTCCACCACAGGGTTGAGCTGTGATTTTTTGCATAGTCCTGAATGCACATATGTGGGGTCTCCTTCTTGTATCTGTCTTTGTGAATTTTTCATTAAGTATTTCTTTAGATTTAAATTCCTCAAGAATTTTTTCACACTAATGAATAATTTGAATAGGTTGACTTCTGAAGACGGGGCAAATTTAAGACCTTTTGATAATACAGATTGTTGTTCCGGTGTCAGTATATGTTTGCTCAGGTTCAGTATTGTTTGAGTAGGGGTATGATCTTTATTAGTTATTACTTTTTTGGTGTGTTTCCCTCCTCTGACACCTCTTCTGTTTTCTTGATTTTACGTTGAAAAAATCCTGAACTTATATTTACTGTGTGTATTTCTTCCTCTGTTTTTGTGATTTGGCGGGAGTTGTTTTGTCTTCTATGGCTTTTTTGGTCTGATTTTGTTCGGTGTTTTTGTTGGTATTCCTCCCATGTTTCTCGTTGTTCATTTGTTCTCCTTCATTTTTGTATTTTTCTTTAGTTTTATTTTTCAGTTTGCCCTGTGGTCCATTTTTCCTGCATAGTTGTGGTTTATTATAAGTGTCTTCTTCTCTGTTTCTTTTCAATGGACAATTTTTCCATTCGTTATTTTGTTTATCTAATGGCGTTTTACTCTTCTTCGGCATTGTTCACACGCAATTTGCTTTTTTTTTTAGCACTCCTAAAACCACATGCGTTTTTTTAAGAGTGCCAAAAAATGTCCCTTGTGTGTCTGAAAGGATTTGCAACATTTTTGGACTTAGTAATTTTTTCACCAAAAATGCAGGGAAAAACACTAGCGTTAATGCAGGGTGCCTCAATGAGCCTTTTAAAAATGCTAGCGTTATTGCATGCGTTAACGCAGGTTCCAATATGTGCCCTGCATTAATGCATGTGTTTCCCATAGGGCCCCATGTTAAAAAAAACACCTGCGTTTTTGGGAGCAACCCCTGCGTTTTTTTCCAGCACCCAAAAAACGCTGAATGCAGCGTTTTTTGAATTGGGGAAAAAAACGCAAGTGGAGCTGAAAAACGCATGTACACTCAAATGCACCCTGCGTTAACGCGCCTGCGTTTTTTTTAACAGCCCAAAAAACGCAGAGAAGGTTAAAAAAGCTGATATGTGTGAACAATGCCTTCTTTAGGTGTTCTTCTGATGCTGTTTGTGTTTGTGCTATTTCTTCTTCCTTCTCCTTTGTATCTTCCAAGCGTTCTTCTTCTTCTTCATTCTTGTAGTTCATTAGTGGCTCATACCTGTTGTATAGTTTTACTCTGATAGATGTAGCTTCTTCAGTACCAAGCTGCGAAACGGCAGGCCGTCGTCCCCTGTCAATGCACCCCCTCTCTTGCTGTGCACATTCCGCTGTAATTGCATGGAATGATGAATAAAAGATGAAGATCATCTCCGGTGAGTGCCGCTAGTCTTTTTTGCTCTTTTTAATTGAATAATCAAATTTCAGTATAGCGTGCAACACCCTTAGGAGACTGTTGCCTCAGGTCTTAGCTTATAAAGCAGCCCAGCCTTGATTAACCCTAATAGTGCCCAGTTCATTTTTTCTTACTTTTGACACATATATTTATATTACAGGCATACAGACAGGGACAATGGGAGGAAGCACCAGAAGGAGGGACTCATACTACTGTATCAAGATCCCTCATAACCCAAAAAATCTAGTTTTAAAAAAACCTTTATAAAAATGATTGTTTTTAGATGTGATTAATTGTTTTTAGATGTGATTGATTGTTTTTAAAATTGTTTTAAAGAAGTTCAATAAAATTCCCGAGAAAGGGTTATATCAATACACTGTGTTATTAATAGACACCGAGACCAAGAACAATCTATAGACTAAAAGATAAAGGTTCCAGACTTTAGCCAGATTGTGCACTTAACCCATATATATACAGAGATTGGATATATATGAATATGGTTTTAACAAGTAAAGGGTATACAGACACACGGCATCACCCGGGGCTGACAGTTGCCAATCATAATAAGGGAGCTCCAGTGTTTAAGGTATAGATACACAAATATCAAGAATCAAGATGGATTTACCAGCTGAACACGCTCGCACCATTTGGGCTAAACCAAGAATTGGAAATTTATAGGTTTGAATAAAGGTTAAAAAGTCCGATATTATATAAACATCACAAAGCACTCACTGATCTCAGGGAGACCAGTCAAGGAAAACACTGCGGGCAGCCAGCTAAAGCGCTCAAACACAGTCCTATGTCCTTCCCTGGAGGGATATCTGGCTAGTCCCGTGTTTGAGACTCTTAATCGAGGCACCACGGACTCCATTTGCATATCGATATTATATAAAAACACCCACACACCCTAAACGCAATATCAAACACAAAAATAATAAGGAAAAGCAAATGGAGATATATATATGAAAATAAAAAGCCGGTGGAGAAATGAAGAGAGCAAAAGAATAAAGGAAGAAAAAAGAGCAAATAGAAGATATAAAAATCAACAAAATAAAATCAGGATTTCACATTCAGGTATCCATGAAGGCCAGTAGCCGTGTCATCGTTCGTGTTGAATACACTTTTTTAACATACATAGCTTTGATAAACACCTCATATCTTTCTATATCCCATATCAATTAAATACAACTGAAGAATAGTAATACATATGGCATACATTAGCCAATTGAACTAACAAATAATTAACCATCACCTCAATGTGCATGACATTAAAATTAAGAGAAATCCCTGTAATGTTGACATTTCACTCAGGCATACCATCAATAAAGAAACAAGACTACCCTTTGTAAAAAAAAGTTTAATGCTAATGACACAAAAAATCCAGCATCCAATGAGAAATGAAGGCATACAATAAATAGGTGGGACCCAGTAGTCATTAGTAACCTTGAGAAAGGAGGCAGACACCTCCGAAACATGTCGTAGCTACTGCAGAGACAGCGCACAGCCCCCTTTCCATACTCCACCCCCACCATTGACAGGACCGCTATGTAGGAGCTCATGCTAGAGCAAATCAGAGACAGCCCTGCGAATGACAAGACTGTTACGTAGGCTCTGACAAAAACATCAGCTGACCGGAAGCACAGCGCCCAACCCTAGGATGCGCGCTCCCGGCACTAGGGAAGCTCTGTAGCGGCCTGCACAAGCCGGAAAAAACTGAGAAGCCGGCCACGCAGTGGCGTACCGATCGCGGTCGCAGGGGTCGCATTTGCGATGGGGCCCGGACATATAAGGGCCCCGGGCCGCCCGCAGCCCACTGTGACCAATGATACCAGGACCCCCGCTTCACATGGATGTGCGTCTCCAAGGACGTACATCCATGTGACTGCATGGCCAGTGTGTGGGAAGGGAGGGGAGGTGGCGGCTTTGGCACCAACCTGTGTTTAAGCAGGCTTGTATCGCCGATGTGTGTGGCCGCTTCTGCACACTGGCTCTGCTTGTTGTCTCCAGCCGAGAGCAGGGCCATGTCCGCGCCTCCTCCTGTAGTGCTGAGCGCTGCTGGGCAAGTACAGTCCGGCTCCCGAGGGCGGCAGTGAGTGCTGGATGTTGGAGGTGCACAGACAGGCAGGAGCTAATCTGTCTGCCGCAGGAGTTTCAGCTAAAGCACCTGGTGGGCGGGCTGCACCAAGCTGAATCGGCTGGACACCACCCCGGTGGTGTGCACGGTGGAGCAGGTGTGGGTGCTGGGGGCCAACCGCTGCAAGAAGATCACCAGGAGGGACTTACAGATCCTGTAACAGGTCAGAGACAGTGTTCTGTGCCCCTGCCCCATATACTGTGTTCCCTCTCCATATACTGTACCCCCCTAAATTGTGTGCCCCCTCCCACTATACTGTGTGCCCCCCATACTGTGCCCTCCCCAAATACTTTGTGCCCCCTCCCCATACGGTTCATGCCCACCCCATACACTGTTCCCCCTATACTGTGTGCACCCTCCCCAGTGGCGTAACATTCACGGTCGCAGCTGCGACCAGGCCTGAAGGTGCAGGGGCCCGCCAACACCTGGCTGCATCCGTTTTACATGGATGTGTATTTCCCTGAGGGCGCACATCCATGTCCCCAGGCGGCTGATCACTGCCGCCAGATGTATAAAGTCCGGCAGCACCGTTCTCTCTCTGCCCCCGCCACTGTCCTGGCCAATCACAGGCCAGTCGGCGCATGACCTCAGCTACTGGCCTGTGATTGGCTGCCCAGGCGGCTCGTGGCATGTGATTGGCCAGGACAGCGGCACTGCAGTCATCGCCTTGCCTCAGATGCCATTAGTGTACGGTGCCGCTGTCCTGGCTTTCGAGCTTCTGCAGGCTGAGAGAGGCGCCGGTGGGGTGGACCGGTGAGTAGTGTCCCTGTGTGTGTGTGTCCCTGTGTGTGTGTGTCCCTGTGTGTGTGTGCCCCTGTGTGTGTGCCCCTGTGTGTGTGTGTCCCTGTGTCTGTGTGTCCCTGTGTGTGTCCCTGTGTCCGTGTCCCTGTGTGCATATCCGTGTCCCTGTGAGCGTGCGTGTCCCTGTTTGCGTGTCCGTGTCCCTGTGTGCGTGTCCGTGTCCTGTGTGCGTGTCCGTGTCTGTGTCCCTGTTTGTGCATATGTGTCCCTGTGTGTGTGTGTGTATGTGTGTTGGGAGGATGTATGCTATATGGAGGGTTATGAGGCTGCATTATTGCATTATACTATATGTGACGCTGCATTATATTATGTGAAGTGCTGTGAGGCTGCATTATATTATATAAAGGGCTGTGATGCAAATTTATACTATATGGAGAGTTGGGACGCTGCATTATACTTTATGGAGGACTGTGAGGCTGCATTTTACTATAATGGAGGGCCATACATACCAGGATAAAGGCATATTCCAGGAGGAGGACCATACATACAGTGGCGTACCACCCACGGTAGCAGAGGTCGCAAGTGCGACCAGGCCCGGAAGTACAGGGGCCCGGCGCCCGCAGACCCCTGTGACTGCTTTACATAGATGTGAATCCCTAGGATGCACATCCATGTCTCTGCATTGCGCTCTGCCAGGCCGGACCCCAGGCGGTTGATTCCGGCTGCCGGAGGACAGGAAGGCGTGGTGGCATGGTAGCTTTGAAACTCCCGAGGCTGCTGCATTACGTGCTGCATCTCAGGACGGAGCCGTGAGCTTCTGGAGGTCCGGAGAGTCTGGCGGCAGCCTCCTCAGTCTCCCGCCGTGTATCTAGTCCTGGCCGCTCATCCAGAAAGTGAGGATACACTGTTGCTGAATACTCACAGAAGAGAAGAAGAAAGGTGAGAGGAGGAAAGCGCCGGGGGACACAGGAGGAGGAAAGCAGGGGAGACAGAAAAAGGGGACAGAGGAGAAGGAGAGCGGGGGACACAGGAGGATGGGGGATAGAGGAGGAGCAAAACGAGGGATGCAGGGAGACGGAGGAGGAGAGTGAGGGACACAGGAGAGTGGGGACACAGGAGGAAGAGAGTGGGGATCACAGGAGAACTGGAGACAGAGGAGGAGGTGAGTGGGGGACACAGGAGGACAGAGGAGGAGGGGAGCAGGGGACAGGAGAAGGAGAGCAGGGGACAGAGGAGGAGGAGAGCAGGGGACACAGGAGAACGGGGGACAGAGGAGGAGGAGAGCGGGGGACACAGGGAGACGGAGGAGAAGAGTGAGGGACACAGGAGAGTGGGGACACAGGAGGAAGAGAGTGGGGATCACAGGAGAACTGGGGACAGAGGAGGAGAGTGGGGGACACAGGAGAATGGAGGACAGAGGAGGAGGAGAGCGAGGGACACAGTAGGAGGAGAGCGGGGGACAGAGGAGGAGGAGAGCAGGGGACAGAGGACGATGAGAGCAGGGGACACAGGAGAACAGGGACAGAGGAGGAGGAGAGCGGGAGACACAGGAGAACGGGGAAAAGAGGAGGAGGAAAGCAGGGGACACACAGGAGGAGGAGGATAGCGGGGATAGATGAGAACGGGGGATAGAGCAGGAGGAGAATGGGGACACAGGACGATGGGAGACGGAGGAGGAGAGCGAGGGACGCAGGAGAGCAGGGACACAGGAGGAAGAGAGTGGGGATCACAGGAGAACTGGGGACAGATGAGGAGGAGAGTTGGGGACACAGGAGAATGGAGGACACTGGAGGAGGAGGCAGGGGACATGAGAGGGGGAGAGCGGGGGACAGAGGAGGAGGAGAGCGGGGGACACAGGAGAGCGGGAAACAGAGGAGGAGGAGAGTGGGGGACACAGGAGAATTGGGGACAGAGGAGGAGGAGAACAGGGGACAGAGGAGGAGGAGAGTGGGGGACAGAGGAGAACGGGGGCAGAGGAGGAGAGTGGGGAACACAGGAGGACGGGGGATAGAGGAGGAGAACGGGGAACACAGGAGGACAGGGGACGGAGGAGGAGAGCGAGGGACACAGGAGAGCGGGGACATAGGAGGAATAGAGTGGGGATCACAGGAGAACTGGGGACAGAGGAGAAGGAGAGTGGGGAACACAGGAGAATGGAGGACACAGGAGGAGGAGAGCGGGGGACACAGGAGGAAGAGAGCGGGAGATACAGAAGAACGGGGGACAGAGGAGGAGGAGAGCGTGGGACACAGGAGAATGGGGGACAGAGGAGGACACAGGAGGAGGTGGAGAGTGGGGCACAGAGGTGAAGACCGGGGGACAGAGGAGAGCAGAAGACTCCACTACTGGAATAGGCTAACATGTGGGGTGACACTGGGTTTTGGAGTGAGTCTACTGTTTTGTGCACTAATCCTATTTTTCAGATCTCGGTGGGGTTGCATATATAACACACTATATAGAGGGATATAATGCTGCACTAATGGAGAGCTATGAGGCTGCATATATAAGGCTATACTATAGGGGCTGCACTACATGGAGGACGGAGCCTGCATTATACTGTATAGAGGGCTGTGAGGCTGTATTATACTATATAGAGGTCTATGAGGCTACTATATGTAGGATAGTGGGGGTGCATTATAATAACTGGATGACTATTGGGGCTACCTTATGAATGGGGGACTATGGGATGCATCATAATACATGGAGGACAATGGGGATATATTGTAATATATGGAGGAATATGGGATGTGTTATAATAATTGGACGCCTATCATGGCGGGAGGAGTAAGATCATATATACCAGAAAGGGGAACATATATACCATGATAAGGGCCATATTCCAGGAGGAGGACCATATATAGCAGGGTGAGGGACATTAATACATAGAGGGGTCAATTTGTGAGTCTTTATAGAACTTTGAACGTTACACGGGGCCCAAGCATCTGGCCAACGTGTGCCCATGAAGGGGGGGGGGGCACACTTACAAAAGTAAGTGCCTAAGTCATTAAGAGATAAGGATAATTGGTACAAGATTATAAATTACATGATGCACTATTGATTGTAGGAAGATAGAATGACATCAGGATGACAGAATGGTGAAATAGTGATGAGACCTAGAGGACAACAATTAACACATAGAAAAACCACTAGTAAGGGACAAAACCTCAAGCCTACAAGGGAATAGTCCGATACAGTGATTATAAATTATCTTCAACAGGATATGAAAAGGAACATAAAGAGGGATACATGCTTAAGAACAACAAGCAAATACGTAAAAGGTAAAGAACACACAGCTGGTGAACATCAGTGCACCAATAATACATAGAGTAACACCAAAATTACCATATTACAGGTAATAAACAACACCTGAAAAACATACTCCGTTACAAGTAAGAAAGAAGTAACAAGGCAACTCAACCCGAGAATAAGGAAAATATAAGAAAGAAATGTCCCAATTAGTACCTAAACTCACATTTATATGATCCTCAAATCAAAAAGGTCCAGAAGAAGAGTGTCCACTTCGGAGTACAGCTATCCACATATTTTTAATCACCAATATTTTACTCACTATATTTTTATATTCGTGTACTATATGTACTTGGTAGCAACATTACCACAATAGAAAGTACTCTTTTAAAAATTGTGTAGAATAAAATTGAATTGTTTTAAAGACCAATAAACATCCTGGAAGGGTTGTACCAAACTTAACTATTGCGTATTTGTGCCAGCAATTAGAGATTTAGTGCTGAACCTCACTGGTATATATTAATACATATAGATATACACCAAGATCATACTGTTGTTAACACTGTGGGGAAGATAACACGGTAACACCCCAAGGTACATAGCTGCAAATCATAAAAGGTAGCTCCAGTGTCCAGACCAATCAAAATTTTTATAGAATTTATTTTTGTAAAATTAAAAAATATTTTTATTTCAGAGATCTATTGCCATTTAACTTCTGAATGTGAAAATCTTAAATCAGATCTATGGACATCACAGTAAAAACTGTATGTCATATTAATTGATAGTTTCAAAATGATGAGGCTGGTTTACTTAATTTGTAGATACTTGGCTGAATATCTGTATAATCCTTTTTGAAAGTTTAATTCACACTCCACCTAGTTAGTTTGATTGTTGGCATCTTAGTGTCCCTCTTGCTGCAGCTGAAATCTCACACTGCTTAGTACAAACTGCAGATATCAGTCAGGTTAGTTGGGCAGAGAAAAAGTTTATATTTTCAAAAATGATTATGCTGTCATTTTTGGACATCGACACTAAATACTTATGAGTAGTGATGAGCGAGTATGCTCTGCGCTGCTCGGTACTCGCACGAGTATCACTGTACTCGGGCTACTCGGCGAGCACCGAGTAATCTTGCGATACTCGTGCTGTGCTTGTGGTCCTCATCCCTGCATGTTGGCGCTCTTTTGAGAGCCAGCCACATGCAGGGATTGGCTGGCAGACCACTGCAATGCCACAGCGCTGATAGTTGTGGCATTGCAGTGATTGGCCGGCCTGCACAGCGTGACCGAGCCTTTATAAGACCCGGCTGCGCTGTGCTCTGCACACAGCCATCCAGACAGTGAGTGTAGGGACAGTGTCTACTGCTGCTTAGGGACAGATTTGCGGCCCTCATAGTTAGATCCGGAGCAGGGCTGCAAACTGCTGCTGACCACAACAGTCCTTCTCAGGACTAATCTAGGAGGATATAGGCAGGGTGATCCAGATCGGAATCCAAGCTTTTCTGTGACCATAACAGTACTTACTAGCTTGATACAGGTTAGGGACTTTAATCCTACTCTCCTGTGAGCTGAACAGTCACCAGACTGGTGTACTTACTACCTTGATACAGGTTAGGGACTAAAATCCTACTCTCCTGTGACCATTACAGTCACCAGACTGGTGTACTTACTACCTTGATACAGGTTAGGGACTAAAATCCTACTCTCCTGTGACCATTACAGTCACCAGACTGGTGTACTTACTACCTTGATACAGGTTAGGGACTAAAACCCTACTCTCCTATGACCATTACAGTCACCAGACTGGTGTACTTACTACCTTGATACAGGTTAGGGACTAAAATCCTACTCTCCTTTGACCATTACAGTCACCAGACTGGTGTACTTACTACCTTGATACAGGTTAGGGACTAAAATCCTACTCTCCTGTGATCTGAACAGTTACCAGACTGGTGTACTTACTACCTTGATACAGGTTAGGGACTAAAAGCCTACTCTCCTGTGACCATTACAGTCACCAGACTGGTGTACTTACTACCTTGATACAGGTTAGGGACTAACATCCTACTCTCCTGTGACCATTACAGTCACCAGACTGGTGTACTTACTACCTTGATACAGGTTAGGGACTAAAATCCTACCCTCCTGTGACCATTACAGTCACCAGACAGGTGTACTTACTACCTTGATACAGGTTAGGGACTAAAATCCTACTCTCCTGTTACTATTACAGTCACCAGACTGGTGTACTTACTACCTTGATACAGGTTAGGGACTAAAATCCTACTCTCCTGTGACCATTACAGTCACCAGACTGGTGTACTTACTACCTTGATACAGGTTAGGGACTAAAATCCTACTCACCTGTGACCATTACAGTCACCAGACTGGTGTACTTACTACCTTGATACAGGTTAGGGACTAAAATCCTACTCTCCTGTGACCATTACAGTCACCAGACTGGTGTACTTACTACCTTGATACAGGTTAGGGACTAAAATCCTACTCTCCTGTGACCATTACAGTCACCAGACTGGTGTACTTACTACCTTGATACAGGTTAGGGACTAAAATCCTACTCTCCTGTGACCATTACAGTCACCAGACTGGTGTACTTACTACCTTGATACAGGTTAGGGACTAAAATCCTACTCTCCTGTGACCATTACAGTCACCAGACTGGTGTACTTACTACCTTGATACAGGTTAGGGACTAAAATCCTACTCTCCTCTGACCATTACAGTCACCAGACTGGTGTACTTACTACCTTGATACAGGTTAGGGACTAAAATCCTACTCTCCTGTGATCTGAACAGTTACCAGACTGGTGTACTTACTACCTTGATACAGGTTAGGGACTAAAATCCTATTCACCTGTGACCATTACAGTCACCAGACTGGTGTACTTACTACCTTGATACAGGTTAGGGACTAAAATCCTACTCTCCTGTGACCATTACAGTCACCAGACTGTTGTCGCTGTATACAAGCAAAATGCGCAAGGGCGTTGGCAAGGAACAAGGAAGTGAACGTGATGGTGGTGCAGGCAGAGGCCGAGGTCGTGTGCAAGCACTAATTTCGCAACAACAAAGGGGCACATCTACTCGCTCACACGTCCTGTCCCAAATTCTTGGGGCCCGCTGCAGTACACCGCTCTTGAACCAACACCAGTGTCAACAGGTTGCTACTTGGATAGCGGATAATGCTTCAAGTCAGATTGGCACCTCCACAAACACCCTGTCTTCCACACGGTCAAGTGTCAGTAGCCCGTGATACTGCACCGCACATTTCCCAACCTGATCCTCCTTCCTACCACCAGGCCGAGTACACGTCCAGGGATATTACTGATCCCACACTTGGACACTCGGAAGTCCAGAAGTGTGTACCCATGGGTGAGTGGAGGTACATGGCAAATTCCCATAACAAAATTTAAATTCAGTTGTCATTTGTTGGTGGTGTGGTGAAGATGGCCCAATCCAACCCTTGTTCATCTTGATCAGAGTCAGCCTGTCAGCATTTTCAGTTGACAGGCGGGTGCGTTTATCAGTAATGATTCCACCTGCGGCACTGAAAACACGCTCTGACAAAACACTAGCGGCAGGGCAGGCCAGGACTTCCAAGGCGTAGAGAGCCAATTCATGCCACGTGTCCAGCTTGGAGACCCAATAATTGTAAGGCACAGAGGAATCTCGCAGTACAGTTGTTCGATCTGCAAGGTACTCCTGCAGCATCTGGCCAAACTTAGCATTTCTTGTGGCACTACCCCGCACCTCAGGGGCTGTGGTACGTGAGGGGCTGAGAAAACTGTCCCACATCGTAAAGACTGTTCCCCTACCTCTGGCAGATTGGACTTGTGCCCCTCTCGGCCGTACACCTTGGTTGTCCACCGATTCCTGACCTATGCCGCTAGCGTTTTGTGAGGGGAATGATTTGCCTACTTCCGTGACTATGGCCTTCTGGAACTGCTGCATTTTGGCTGACCTCTCCGCCTCACGAATAAGAGACATAAAGTTCTCCTTGTAGCGTGGGTCTAACAGTGTTGCCAACCAGTACTGATTGTCGGCCAAGATGTTCTGAATGCGAGGGTCACGAGCCAGGCAGCTTACCATAAAGTCAGCCATGTGCGCCAGACTCTTAACAGCCATCACTTCAGTATCCAGACCAACACGATGACTGAACATGCTGTCCTCTTCCTCCTCCTCCTCCTCATCTCCCCTGTCCTCTGGCCAGCCACGCTGAATCAAGGGTATGACTGGTGTGCATGTCATATCCTCAATTTGGCCACAGAGTTGCTCCATGTCTTCATCCTCCTCCTCCTCGTCATAGTCCTCCACTGCACGTTGTGATGAGATGAGGCTGGGCTGTGTGTTTTCACCCACACCCACTACTATTTCTTGCTCCAAGTCATCGTGCTCGGCCTGCAATGCATCCTCTTTGTTTTTCAGTAGAGACCGTTTTAGAAGGCAGAGTAGTGGTATGGTGACGCTAATAATGGCGTCATCGCCGCTCACCATCTTGGTGGAGTCCTCTAAGTTTTGGAAGACGGTACATAGGTCGGACATCCATCTCCACTCCTCAGGTGTTATGCGTGGAGTTTGACCCATTTCCCGACGGCTTAGGTGATGCAGGTAGTCAACAACTGCCCTCTTCTGCTCACATATCCTGACCAACATGTGCAGAGTTGAATTCCAACGCGTGGGGACAACACACACTAGTCTGTGGGCCGGAAGACGCAAACGGCGCTGAAAGCCGGCAAGGCCGGCTGAAGCAGCAGGTGACTTGCGAAAATGTGCAGACAGATGGCGAACTTTTACCAGCAGTTCAGACAGCTCTGGGTATGACTTTAGAAACCTCTGAACCACCAGGTTGAGCACATGGCCCACGCATGGAACATGCGTCAGCTGGCCTCGCCTCAAAGCTGCCACCAGGTTCCAGCCATTGTCACACTCGACCTTTCCTGGCTTTAGGTTCAGAGGTGTGAGCCAGTGATCTGCCTGCTGTTTCAGAGCTGTCCACACCTCTTCTGCATTGTGGGGTTTGTCACCTATGCAGACTAGCTTCAGCACAGCCTGTTGCCGCTTCGCAGAGGCAGTGCTGCAGTGCTTCCAGCTTGGGACTGGTGTGGAGGGTACAGTGGATGAGGATGCGCAGGAGGAGGAGGAGGAGGCTGAAGAGCATGACATTCCGGAGCTGTAGAGTGTCGGTGAAACCCTGACAGAGGTAGGGCCTGCTATCCTTGGTGTGGGAAGGACGTGTTCCGTCTCTCGCTCAGACTGGGTCCCAGCCTCCACAATATTAACCCAGTGTTTTGTCAAGGAGATGTAGCGGCCTTGCCCACAAGCACTTGTCCACGTGTCTGTGGTTAGGTGGACTTTGGCTGAAACAGCTTTGTTCAGGGCACGTGTGATGCTGTTGGACACGTGGTTATGCAATGCGGGGAGGGGCACATCTGGAGAAATAGTGGCGGCTGGGGACCGAGTAACGTGGGACAGCAGCCGCCATCAGGTCGCGGAATGCTTCCGTCTCCACCAGCCGGAAAGGACAACAATACTAGCGCTATGAGTCGCGAAATGTGAGAATTCAGGACTGTGGCATATGGGGAGTTGGCAGCGTATTTGCGCCTGCGTTCAAAGGTTTGCTGAATGGATAATTGAACGCTGTGCTGGGACAAGGACGTGCTTGATGGTGGTGTTATTTGTGCGTGGGCAACTTCAGGTGCAGGGCCGGAGGCTTGTTCGCGGCCAGCATGTACAGGGGATTGGCTCGCACGCACAACATGCGAAGACATAGCAGTGACATCAGCAAGCACCGCTCCTCGACTCTGTTGTACTTCCCACAAAGTCGGGTGCTTGGCTGACATGTGCCTGATCATGCTGGTGGTGGTCAGGCTGCTAGTTTTCGTACCCCTGCTGATGCTGGCATGGCAGGTGTTGCAAATGGCCTTTTTAGAGTCATCTGGAGCCAACTTAAAAAACTGCCAGACTCGGGAAGACCTAACATTTGCACAGGCACCTTGTGTCGTGTTGTTGTTCCGGGGAACGGTTGCCTGCCTTCTGCCTGCGGATCCGACCCTGCTTCGTACTGCCTGTTGGGATGCTACGCTTCCCTCCCCCTGTGCACTGCTGTCCTCGCTCTGCATATCCTCCTGCCAGGTTGGGTCAGCTACTGGATCATCCACCACGTCGTCTTCCTCTTCCTTGGCTAATCGCTGGACTGCTCCTCCTTCTCCTCATGTGCCACCATGATGACCGTTACAATAGTTAGGCTGTTGTTTCAGGTATGCCCCAGTGGTAAATTTTTACGCCCATTCTTTTAGAAAGGCATTACAACGACAGGATACCCGCTCCTTTTCAATGGGAAAAATGTTTTGAGGCCCTCCTGCACATCTCTATCCATGGACAATGTGGAGCCTCCCAATTTTTGGCTGCCCTGTCAAAGGGCTATACTACAATACACCCACTTCCTTACAATGGGCACTTCAGGTTTACAGGCCCTCATGCATGTCTGTATGCATGGGTCATTGTGAGCCTCCCAATTTTTGGCTGCCCTGCCAAAGGGCTATACTACAATACACCCACTTCAGGTTTACAGGCCCTCCTGCACGTCTCTATCCTGGGACAATGTGGAGCCTCCCAATTTTTGGCTGCCCTGCCAAAGGGCTATAGTACAATACACCCACTTCAGGTTTACAGGCCCTCCTGCACGTCTCTATCCTGGGACAATGTGGAGCCTCCCAATTTTTGGCTGCCCTGCCAAAGGGCTATACTACAATACACCCAATTGAGGTTTACAGGCCCTCATGCCTGTCTGTATGCATGGGTCATTGTGGAGCCTCCCATTTTTTGGCTGCCCTGCCAAAGGGCTATACTACAATACACCCACTTCAGGTTTATAGGCCCTCCTGCACGTCTCTATCCAGGGGCATTGGTGAACCTCCCAATTTTGGACTGCCCTGGCAAAGGAAAATACTACAATAGACCCAGTTCCTCAAAATGGGCACATTATGTCAAGAGGCCTTCATGTACGTCTCTTCTCAGGGACATCGGAGTGCCGCACAATGTTTTCACGTAAAATCTTTCATGTAATCACAAAAAGTAACATACACCAGCTGTATCTCACTATTGGGTATGTACCCTTAACATTTCCACCCTGAATATTCATTTTGGTGTCATTTTGGAAGGTTTTCTGGTGACTCCGTAAAATTGGCGTGAAACTCGGACAAGATTGTTCACAGCTGTGACTTTTGAGTGAGAAATGCTTCCAGGGGTCTTCCCCATGGTGTTGCCATGTCATCTGAGCACTCTTCTGAGACTTTTGTGACATTTTTAGGGTTTCTACATGCTGCCGGCAGTCATTTCATAAAAATACTCGGGTCTCCCATAGGATAACATTGGGCTCGGTACTTGGGCCGAGTACACAAGTATCTCGGGATGCTCGGCCCGAGCTTCGAGCACCCGAGAATTTTAGTACTCGCTCATCACTACTTATGAGTTCTTTTTCTTTTTTATTGGACTCATAAAATGTTCATGTTAACGCTAGTGTTATAAAGCCTTTCTGAAAAGGATTTCCCACCCCATAAGCTCTAAGAGATCTATTAAAAAGAGTATGCAGTTTGTATTGTGAAATATGGAGATAGATTCTCTTCAAAGAAAGCATCATAAATCTGAAAGCTGGAAATAACAAACAAAAGGAAGAAGATGTCAGTGGTAATAGGATAATTCATAATTATCAGAACCATCTGAGCTGTTGAATAATCTAATCTCTACAGTAATTATGTCACAGAGAAAACCTGCATGTAAGGGTTTTGTTTTCATTTACCTAATGTCATAATTAACCGAATCAAGACATTTCACAAACAAGTCAGGTTTGTATGACAGTAGAAAATCTCTGCACTTGGCATACTAGCATGAATATACAGTGGTGTTAAACAGTGTTTGCCCCGTCCTGATTTATTCTTTTGCATATTTGTCACACATAAATGGTTCAGATCACCAAACAAATTTAAATTTAATATATAAAGCTGAGTGTATGTGTGTATGTATATGTGTGTGTCAACTAATGGTATCTGCACTGTTGCATCTACAAACACAATGCCCCATTTGACTCAGGTAACATCTATCACTATGTTTTTGGGGGAAATTTTAACCCTGCGCCTTACAGTCATTGACCAAAAAAAAGGCCTATTGACTGTATGGCCACACATAACTTCGCCTCTTCATAGCTCCACCCCTTCATAGCCACGTCCCCTTCATTGCAACAACACTTTCATAGCCATACCGCTTTATAGCCATACCCCTAATTACTTTGTAGTAAGGGGTACATGGACAGTGTTCTTTGGATCCACGTTGCTCACACGATAGAGGAGGCGGTCACACAATTGAAACTGCAATGGTTTCCTTTATTTCATTCTACGTGTTTCGGAGTCATATCCCAACTTCTTCCTAAGGGAGCCAACATAGTATTCTAGGAGTGATACCTTTATTGGCTAACCAGAAAAATTATATTTGTAAGCTTTCAGGACTCAATGGTCCCTTCATCAGACCTTACTACAAATGAATTACTGAGACATTTAAATAGGTATTGCAACAGAACATGAGGTGATTAAGGTCTTTGTCACTGATGCAGATGTCTTATCATGGCGCACTATGGATGCCTGGAACAAGGCCTGGCTTTCAAGCTTCAATAATGATCAGGAACAAGAGGATGAGGGACAGGTGTAGGCATAGTGCTCTGAGAGCCCTGTTAAATTCAGGAAACACATGACAAGGAGATCCCAAGAAGAGTCTCCACATTTCCAAAAATTAGGGCCAGACACCACAACAGTGGCATCAAATGACCCAGAATAAATTTGTATAATAGCACAGCCTGCATGTAAAGGGCAAGGTCTAGAAGAGGGCTGGCCTAGCATTTGAAGGTAAAACCTTGATCAGGAACAGGGGGATGAGTAACAGTGTAGGCATCCTACCCAGTGCAAGTCTCAATAAAAGTGTCATCTACACAGCAAGTGTCAATAAAATAAATGGAGTCCGACGCTCCTCTGACTTCTTCACACCACCACCTCTCATCAAAAACATCCCGCCTGCTATCCTAGACAGTCATAAGGTAGAAGAAAAGCATCACTGCAAACACAGTAAGGCTTTTTTTTATCCAGTTCCAGAACAAAGCTGTTAGGTCCCCTGGCACCGTTCCCCAGCCCACCTCTCCCGAGTCGGCATCCTCTGCCCCTCTGCCGACCGGGCATCCAGCGTCCAGGCATACTGTGTCTCGGAGCTGTCGCCGCGTTCCCTTCCTGTCAGCTGACCACCGAGCTCACACATGAGCACATTACAATGGTCGTATTCATGTGACCAATCAGCGGTGCACTAGGTGCACTCCTCCCCTGTGACTAGGGCGGCACGGTCCAACCTGACATCCCCTTGACCAATAGCTGCTCTTCCTCTGGTATATCAGGCCACCTCCATTGATGGGAGGTGCCTGATTATTAAGTTAGTTTGCTTCTGCCTTGCTAACTGTTGGTCAGGCCTTCCTTGTACTCTCCTCTGGTAGAGCCATTCCTGTTCTCCTAGCCTTGTACCCTGTTACCTGGAACCCTAGTTGTTCTTTTCCCCGGTAGCACCATTCCTGCCCTCCTAGGGCAGGGGGTACTGCTACCCGGAATCCTTAGCTGTGCCGTAGCATAGGCTAACCTTACGAGCACCCCCCTGGTACTAGCAGCCGGGTATTTAGACCCCTTGGGCTTGCCCCTGACAATCCCTGTATAGGGGTTTGGGTAAACTAGGTTCAGCTCACCCAGGGGAGTTCGGTACCACGGCCAAGTGGGTCCACTCTAGGGCGCCCTCCCCCAGAAGCGTGACAGAATAATCAGGCCATGGACCCCGCTGGTACCTCGTTCTCAGCGCAAAAGGAGCTAGCTTATATTAGGGAGAGTCGGAGCCGTATAGCGGCTTGTCTTCAGTCCATGGATACCCGGTTAGCCTCCCTGAAAACCTCCAATCCGGCATCCGCCACCCAGCCTGCGAGCCTACAGCAGGAGCTGTCAGCACAACGAGACATGCAGTCTTGCAAGCTGTCGTACATATCCTCCGTGGATAAACATCTGGACTCCGTGCAGTCTGCAACAACGACTTCGGCTCAGGCCACATCCTATGACTGGTCCCCGGGTGGCGTCCCAAACCCTCCGCCTCGCTTCGGGAGACCACCTAGATACAGCGGAGACCCCAAGATGTGCCGCGGCTTCCTCAACCTGTGTCGCTTACACTTTGAACTAATGCCACAGCAGTAACCCACCGATCGGGCTAAGGTGGATTTCGTGGTGTCCCACCTGGAGGGCGAGGCTCTGGTGTGGGTTAACACTCTATGGGAGCGTGATGACCCAGTGGTCTCCCACTTTTCGACTTTTCTGAAGACGTTCCGAGGGTCTTCGATGAACTCGGTCAGGTTGCATCTGCTATGGAGTCACTCTTCAACCTCTGTCAAGGGACGCTCACTGTTGGGCAATACGCCATCCGTTTCCGTATCCTCTCCTCCGAGGTGAGATGAAATAACGAGTTTGCTGACCAGAGCTTTCTGGCATGGTCTGTCCGGCAGGATGAAGGACGAACACGCGGGTCGGGATATCCCAGACGAGCTGGAGGACTTAATCTCACTAGCCACTCGCATCGACTTGCTTTTTCAAGAGCGCTCCCGTGAAACCGCCAGGGAGCGGAGATTTGTCCGGTGCCGATATTGTCCTGAAAGACCAGGAGAAGTCCTCTGCCTAGGTTACGTAAGAGAGACCGTCTTAGGCGAGAGCGATGCCTCTCAACCCTCACCCTGCCTATGCAGGTGATTCGTCCGCAGAGACGCTTTTCTGAGCTAGCTTACGTGGATTCTGGGGCAGCAGGAAATTTCATTCAGCAAGAGGCGGTGACTCGACTTGGAATCTCTGTAATTCCTCTGGTAACGCCTCGTGTGATTGCATCGGTGGATGGCAGACTGCTGCAGGAGATTGTCACCAAAGTGACAGACGAGGTGGAGGTGCAGATCAGGGCTCTACACCGTGAAAAGATTTCCTTCTACATCATGCCTGGTCTCTCCCATGCCCTGCTCCTCGGGCTTACCTGGCTTCGGGTTCATGAACCTGTCCTGGACTAGAGCTCAGGGGACGTGCTGCGGTGGGGACCTCTCTGCCATGAGAGATGCCTGAAGTCTGTTCTGCTACCTGGTTCCTCGCAACCGGCTTCTGTTCTTCCTGGTTTACCAACTGCCTATTGGCAGTACGCTGTGATGTAGTGAGTGGCGGCATTGTGCATAGCCGGTGTGTTTTGCACAGGCAGAAGTCTGCTGCCTGTTTTATCAATGTCTTGCCATGGAAACCATAGTCTGCTTAAACAGCATGGCAAGAGATAAGCTTGCAAATTGCTGGAGATGTGGGAGTCTCAGGATGTTTTAATGGAGTCTGTGTTCTGACATGAGACAGACTGATGCATGGAGAGAGCCTGCAAGCCGCTGGGCTGTTATCAGGTGGCCACTTCCTGGTCACAGGTCTCGGATGGCAGACAAGCCCTGAGTGTGAGGCAACAACAGAATGTATACCAGGCGGTATGTACCTGTAAGCCGAAGAAAGGCTCCTGTTTATGTGCTGGAGGGTGGTTTATGCTGACAGAATAAACCACATGACTTTTAATTAAATGGAGAGACTGTCACTGTGTTTAAATATCGCTGCCAAGTGAGTGAACCCAACCCGGTCCGTGAATGCTATACCACAACACGGATGTCTTCAAGAAGACGGAGGCAGAGGTCCTCCCAACTCATCAGCCGTATGATTGCCATATTGATCTGGTTCCTGGTGCTACACCACCCAAGGGTCGAATCTACCCGTTGTCTCCAGCCGAGTCACAAGCCATGTCTGAGTACATCACGGACAGCTTGGCTAGGGGCTTCATTCGAAAATCCACATCCCCTGATGGCGCTGTTTTTTTCTTTGTGAAGAAGAAGGAGGGCACCCTTCGACCCTGCATAGATTACAGAGGCTTGAATGCCATAACCGTCAAGAACAAATACCCCCTGCTGCTGATTCCAGAGCTCTTTGACAAGCTCAAAGGGGCTCGCATCTTCACAAAATTAGACCTCCGAGGAGCATACAATCTGGTTCGCATACGTGTCGGAGACGAATGGAAGATGGCTTTCAATGCCAGGGACGGCCATTATGAGTATTTTTCATGCCGTACGGGTTGTGTAACGCTACCGCAGTGTTTCAGGAGTTTGTCAATGACATCTTTCGTGATCTGTTGTACACGTGTGTGGTGGTATATTTTGACAATATCCTTATCTCCCCCCCGGATTTGTCCTTTCATAGACGGAATGTAGGTCAAGTCCTCCTGCGACTGAGGAGGAATCGATTGTATGCCAAGATGGAGAAATGTGTCTTTGAGCAGACCTTTTTGCCCTTTCTCGGATACATCATCTCTGACTCTGGATTACGGATAGATCCTGAGCAGCTCTCTGCCGTGCTCAAGTGGCCCCATCCTGTGGGGACTAAAGCTATTCAGTGGCTCCTTCGTTTTGCAAATTATTACCTGCAATTCATTCCCCATTTCTTGTCCTTGATCAAGCCCATCACGGCTCTCATCTGTAAGGGAGCAAAAGCCTGCGACTGGACCCCAGAAGCCAAGAACGCCTTTTCCACCTTAAAGCGTTCCTTCTTCGAGGCTCCTGCCTTGCACCGACCAGAGCTGAACAGACAGTACATCGTAGAGGTAGACGCCTCCTCCATAGGAGTGGGGGCTGTCCTCTCCCAGAAATCCTCTTCAGGTCGGTTAGTCACCTGCTGGTTTTTCTCCAAAGCCTTTACCTCATCGGAGCGCAACTACTCTATTGGGGATCGTGAATTGCTGGCCATCAAATTGGCACTGGAGGAGTGGCGACACCTCCTCAAGGGTGCCGTTCATCCATTCGTTATCTACACGGATTACAAGAACCTGGCTTATCTCCAGACCGCCCAGAGGCTTAACCCCCGGCAGTTCCTGTGGTCCCTGTTCTTTGCCCGTTTCTACTGTGAACTGCACTTCCGGCCTGGCAGTAAAAACGTCAAGGCTGATGCTCTGTCAAGGTCCTTCCAGCAGTCGGATGTGGAAGAGGAGACCTTCCATATCGTTGATCCCACCAAGGAAATCACCGTGGCTCCCTTACGTGTAGTTGGACTTCCGCCAGGGAAGACCTTCGTAGCACAGGATCAGAAGAGGGCGGTCCTGGCATGGGGGCACTCGTCGACAATTGACGGTCACGTAGGAGTTAAGAAGTCTCTCTCTTTCATCTCTCGTCACTATTGGTGGCCTACAGTCAAGACGTCCATGACTTTGTTGCTTCATGTCCGCCCTGTGCTAGAAATAAGGTGTCCAGAGAGTTACCGGTATGAGTCAACTGCCTCTCCCGGTCCCATCAGCTCCTTGACAACACATAGCTATGGATTTCATTACTGATCTACCCTGCTCCTCCAGCTGTACGGTCATATGGGTAGCCATGGATCGCTTCTCTAAAATGGCTCACTTCGTTCCTTTGCCCGGTCTGCCATCCGCTCCTGAGTTAGCCAAGATATTTATTGAACAGATCTTCCCGCTCCATGGATTTCCTCATGATATCGTGTCCGATAGGGGAGTTCAGTTCACTTCCCGGTTCTGGAGGGCGCTGTTTAAGCATATGGACATCACGTTGGACTTCTCCTTGGCTTATCATCTGCAGTCCAATGGGCAGGTGGAGCGCATTAACCAAGTCCTCACCACCTACCTCCGGCACTTCGCCAATGCTCATCACGATAACTGGACCGGTCCCCTTCCTTGGGCGGAATTCGCTTACAACAATCACTCTAGTGAGTCGTCAGCTAAATCTCCTTTTGTCGTGGTATTCGGGCATCATCCTGGTTTACCTCTTCCGTTCTCCACAGCGTCCGGCAACCCTGCGGCCGATGCATTGTCCGTGGACTTTATCAAGATCTGGAGTGAAACCAGAGACGCCCTTACACAAGCCTCCAGCAGGATGAAGAGACATGCCGATAAGAGATGCTTAGATGCACCGTCTTATCTCCCGGGCGATAAAGTGTGGCTTTCTTCCAGATACGTCAGGCTGAAGGTGCTGTCCTACAAGTTAGGGCCGCGTTATATCGGTCCTTTCGAAGTCCTTGGACGCATCCACAACGTTGCCTACAAGTTGAGAATGCCTGCCTCACTTCGCATCCCCAATTCCTTTCATGTCTCGTTGTTGAAACCGGTGGTGCTTAATCGCTTCCATCCATCCTCCGGCACCGTGCCACGGCTTCTCTCAGCTCTGAGAATGTCTATGAGGTCAGGGACATCCTTGCCATGAAGAAGAGTAGAGGCAAGACCCTCTTCTTGATTGATTGGTTTGGCTTGGGTCCTGAGGAGAGGACCTGGGAGCCACGGGAGAACATTGATGCGCCACACATTCTGGTGAAGTTCTTAGCGCGCCTTTGGAGGAGGGGGAGTGAGAGAGGGGGCACTGTTAGGTCCCCTGGCACCGCTTCCCAGCTCACCTCTCCCTGGTCGGCATCCTCTGCCCCTCTGCCGACCGGGCATCCAGCGTACAGGCATACTGTGTCTCGGAGTCGTCGCTGGGTTCCCTTTCTGTCAGCTGACCACCGAGCTCACACATGAGCACATTACACCGGTCTTATTCATGTGACCAATCAGTGGTGCACTAGGTGCACTCCACCCCTGTGACTCTAGGGGCCGGCATGGTCCAACCTGACACTATCCTTGACCAATAGCTGCTCTTCCTCTGGTATATCAGGCCACCTCCACTGATGGGAGGTGCCTGATTATTAAGTTAGTTTGCTTCTGCCTTGCTGACTGTTGGTCAGGCCTTCCTTGTACTCTCCTCCGGTAGAGCCATTCCTGTTCTCCTAGCCTTGTACCCTGTTACCCGGAATCCTTAGCTGTGCCGTAGCATAGGCTAACCTTACGAGCTGCCCCTGGTACTAGCAGCTGTGGTATTTAGACCCCCTGGGCTTGCCCCTGACAATCCCTGTATAGGGGTTGTGTAAACTAGGTTCAGCTCACCCAGGGGAGTTTGGTACCATGTCCCAGTGGGTCCACTCTAGGGCACCTTCCCTCGGAAGCGTGACAAAAGCCGAGTTCGCCAAATTTTTAGCAAAATATTTCGTGCCCAATAAAATTTGCATATATTTTCAAACTTGATTTCTGGGTGATCCTAATATTTATACACACCTGCTTTGCTCTCAATATATACATAGTGATGTATTAAGTTATGATGAAAGAAAGGCAAGAACTAGTTCAGTGATGGCTAATCTATAACCTGCGTTTCAGCAGTGACATGCTGAGGCGCTTTTGCTGACATGCGAGTCGTGGAGCAGGTTAACCCGCTGCGCGCAGCTGATAACAATAAGTGTACTTCCGGCCTTCATTAAGGTGCCGCACTTGTCCCACCTCCAGATGCTAACGCTTTGATTGTCAGCTTCATAAATGCGCCATTTGCTCCCCACTTGTCCTGCCTCCGAATGCTGACACTTTGATTGACACTGACTAGTTGCAATCACATTGTCAGCATCTGTAGGCAGGAGAAGCGCGGCGCAAATGGCCCATTTATAAAGCTTGAAATCCTCAACATCCGGAGATGGGACAAGTGTGGCACCGTAATGAAGGCTGGAAGCACATTTATTGTCATCAGTGGGGGGCAGTGGGATGCTGACACTTTCATTGCACTGACTGATTGCAATCAGTGTCAGCATCTGGAGGCGGGACAAGTGCAGAGGCATAATAAAGTCTGGAAGCACACTTAATGTTATCAGTGACATGCGGCAGTATGCTAGCACTTTAATTGTCAGCTTCATTAATGTGCCCCGGATGGGGAAGAGCTGGAGCCTGGCAGGGGTCTTGAGGCAGAGCTGGAGCCTGGGAGGGGCTCTTGGGGCAAAGCTGGATTCTGGCTGGGGCTCCTGGGGCAGAGCTGAAACCTGGCAGGGGCTTCTGGGGCAGAGCTGGAGACTGGCAGAAGCTCCTGGGGCAAAGCTGGAGTTTGGTAGGGGCTTGCTTGGGCTTGAAGTGTACAAAATACCAATCTTCAATTGAAGATTTGGCCAAAGAAATCCAGCAACAGAAAAGGAACTAATTAGAATTGTTTTTGGTTTATAAATTACAGTACATTAACATTATAACTTTTTGTTATTACACCTACAAATATCAGAAAATTATAGGCTTTTCTCAAAGTGACACACCACCCGAGTTATGCTCGTTGTTTTGACGAATTTTGACTCACCGAGCTCAAAAGGTATCGCCTCTATAGCAGTATCCACACACTCAGCCAGTACACCCCTTTTCATGTAGTGTGCTGGGGGGCAAAGAACACAGAGCTTACCCATGACTACTGCCCCATGCCATGATACATCACAACACCATTATTCTTGGACAATATATCTCAACCAACCTAAAGTCTATTTACACCTTTGCAAGTAAGTGTTTAAATCCAAATCTTGTGAAAACAGAAGCCCAGAAATGATATTATAATGGAGTTTTATGTCTGATACCATAGTCCAGATCTCCTTATTTGTAAAGATGGCATTTTATAATGTGCTTTCTCATGTATATTAAGATACCAGCAGTTTAGACCATGTTTAGGGTTAGATAATAAATAGGTAATGCATCACTGTTTTATCTTCTTGATGTGATAAGCTTTCTTTGGCAATCTGGATGAGTAGAGAATTACATTAATACCAATTCTACTTTACTATTATCTCCCAACCCTAAACATATATGTACATTATCATTGATGCACATGTGAAAGATATAAAGTCCATTTTTTTTCTTTCAGATCCATTCTTCTCACAAGATAGGAAACATACTGCTATTACATGATGGAAAACTAGATGAAAGCATTTGTCACCTCAGTTTGAGGATAATTTAGAACTGTGACCATATTACAGGTTTTCCAAAACTGGAAATGTATAGTTTAAAGGGAACCTGCTAAGTAAAAAATGCTATTTACCTTCAGATATGAAGTTAATCTTCAGGTTAATAGTGTTTTCATGCTATACAGCCACTGTACTAACCCGTACAGTGGCTGTATAGCATCAAAACACTATTAACCTGAAGATTAACTTCATGTCTAAGTCCATAGATTTTCTATAATTTATTTTCTTCATATGTTTCCTATCTTGTGGTTTAATAAAAAGGGAAATGGAGCGCACATAGAGTAATTTCCTTTTGTACCAATAACCTCAGTGCCCCCCCTTTGTGGAAGGACTCTCCTGATATGGTTGTGTAAGTCACAACCAACTAACTCCGCTCTCTCCTATGGTCGCAGCAGTTGTCCAGCAAGAGTAAGGATCCAAAAGGGTTAACAGAAAGTGCTGGGTTCCATAGATTCACCGCGCTGACCTCCAAGTGAAGACAAACAGGGTGATAGATAAGACTCTGTTTAATGAGTAGTTTGCCTACCAGTTTCGTGATCTCAGTTATCACTTCATCAGGCCCTGATGAAGTGATAACTGAGATCACGAAACCGGTAGGCAAACTACTCATTAAACAGAGTCTTATCTATCACCCTGTTTGTCTTCACTTGGAGGTCAGCGCTGTGAATCTATGGAACCCAGCACTTTCTGTTAACCCTTTTGGCTATCTTGTGGTTGGCACACCTTCTCAGGGTTCCCTCTGTGTAATGCACATGCACACTCTTCTTTTTCTGTCATTTTTCTAAACCTCTCTGATCTAAGCAACCTGATCTCATCAAAGTCACATTGTTTAGGGCACAGAATAGGACAGTGAAGCAGAATCATTACTCTATTATGGTGGCAATGTTTTTACTTTGTTAATGCAAATATCACTATCATTCTCAATAAATGTCTGTCAATCTTTTAAAATGAGCTAACTGTCCCACATAACATGATCTCAATGAGATTACATGGTCATGAGATTACACTGTTTGGAACAGCAGATGCAGTGTTTATACAATTGACAGTCATGCAGAGTGATGCGCAGTAGAGGAGAAGTGACACCTGCATTAATAAAATAACATTATGGCCCCCATAGTAGAGCTACTATTCTGCATCATTCCCCTACACTGAACATGATCTCTCTGCCTTAAAGGGAATCTGTTGACAGATTTTTCTACCTCATCTGAGAGGGAGAATGATGTAGGCCAAAAGACCTAAATCCAACAATGTATCACTTAGTTTACTGGGTGCAGTGGTTTTGATGCAATAAAAGTTTTTAGAAGTATCAAGGTAAAATATATGTTTGTACCGTATTAGCCAGTAGATGGAAAAATATTAAAATTTGAGAGTCCTCAGTGGTTGATACCTCTTAATGTCTAACTGAAATGATAGTAACATATAGCATCAAAACTACTCAGGTCTCCTCCTCAGGCTGGTATAAGACAGAATCTGATGTGGCATATCTACTATATAATTGCCTAAGACGTTTTCGTGTCGGACCCCGACAACGTGCCGTGGATATGTCACACTCTGTGACGTCATCACGGCGAAGCATTGGCCGCGTAGCGGCCATTGCGAGCCGCTGACGTCACCACGCACGAGCAATGGCCGCGAAGCGGCCATTGCGAGTCGGTGGCCGAAAATAGAACCAGAGGCTCGGCCACAAATTTAGCGATGTACCGCTGAGGTAGCGCGAGCAATGGCCGCGAGGCCATTGCGAGTCGCTACCTCAGCCGCCCTGTGCCCCTGTGCCCCTGTGCCTCAGTGCCTCAGTGTGCCCCTCTGCCTCCCGCTCCGAACCTGTGACCCTGTGCCCCAATGCCCCTGTGCCCAAGTGCCCCTGTGCCCCTGTCACCCCCGCCATCCCCTGTGCCTCAGTGCCCCTGTGCCTCCCGCTCCGAAGCAGCTGCTGTCAGCACATGCTGATACAGTGCTCCGGAGCCTGTGCCCCTGTGCCCCAATGCCCCTGTGCCCAAGTGCCCCTGTGCCCCTGTCACCCCCGCCATCCCCTGTGCCCCTGTGCCTCTGTGCCCCTGTGCCCCTGTGCCCCTGTGCCTCTGTGCCCCTGTGCCTCTGTGCCCCTGTGCCCCTGTGCCCCTGTGCCTCTGTGCCCCTGTGCCCCTGTGCCCCTGTGCCTCTGTGCCCCTGTGCCTCTGTGCCCCTGTGCCCCTGTGCCTCTGTGCCCCTGTGCCTCTGTGCCCCTGTGCCTCTGTGCCCCTGTGCCCCTGTGCCCCTGTGCCCCAGTGCCCCTGTGCCCCTGTGCCTCTGTGCCCCTGTAACCCATTGCCCTGTGGATTACCGCAACCGCGCCGCATATTAACTCGCTGGCTCAGTGCGAGCACTTGCGGCGCGGTTGCGGTAAAACCCATAAGGATTACCGCAACCGCGCCGCATTGCGAGTCGCTGGCTGAGTGCGAGCACTTGCGGCGCGGTTGCGGTAAAACCCATAAGGATTACCGCAACCGCGCCGCATTGCGAGTCGCTGGCTGAGTGCGAGCACTTGCGGCGCGGTTGCGGTCAAACCCATAAGGATTACCGCAATTGCGCCGCAAGTGCCAGTTGCGGCGCGGTTGCGGTAATCCCCATAGAAAGTATAGGGGGACTTGCGGCAGGTGCGGCAAGTGCGGTTTTGCCGCACCTGCCGCAAGTCCCCCTATACTTTCTATGGGGATAACCGCACCGCAGATGCGGTTTTTTAATAAAATAACAATTTTTATACAAAAAAAATACAAAATAATAAATAAATTTAATAATAATAATCGTAAAAAAAATAATAAAAATAAATAATAAAATAATAATAAAAAAAAAAAAAAATTACATTAAGATATTAATTACATTAATTTATTAAAATATAAGTATTGGACCCCCCAAAAGTATTGGACCCCCCCAAAAAAATTATGTGACCCCCCAAAAATCCCCATAGAAAGTATAGGGGGACTTGCGGCAGGTGCGGCAAGTGCGGTTTTGCCGCACCTGCCGCAAGTCCCCCTATACTTTGTATGGGAATTACCGCAACCGCACCGCAGATGCGGTTTTTTAATAAAATAACAATTTGAATACAAAAAAAGTCACTTAAAATACAAAATAATAAATAAATTTAATAATAATAATCGTAAAACAAATTATAAAAATAAATAATAAAATAAAAAATAATAATAAAAAAAAAAAAATATATAAATTACATTAAGATATTAATTACATTAATTTATTAAAATATAAGTATTGGACCCCCCCAAAAGTATTGGACCCCCCCAAAAAAATTATGTAACCCCCCCAAAAATCCCCATAGAAAGTATAGGGGGACTTGCGGCAGGTGCGGCAAGTGCGGTTTTGCCGCACCTGCCGCAAGTCCCCCTATACTTTGTATGGGAATTACCGCAAACGCACCGCAGATGCGGTTTTTTAATAAAATAACATAATTTTAATACAAAAAAAAAACACTTAAAATACAAAATAATAAATAAATTTAATAATAATAATCGTAAAAAAAATTATAAAAATAAATAATAAAATAAAAAATAATAATAAAAAAAAAAAAAATTACATTAAGATATTAATTACATTAATTTATTAAAATATAAGTATTGGACCCCCCCAAAAGTATTGGACCCCCCCAAAAAAAGTATGTGACCCCCCAAAAAAAGTATCTGACACCCCCAAAAAAGTATGTGACCCCCCCAAAAAAATATGTCACCCCCCAAAAAAATGATGTGACCCCCCAAAAAAATTATGTCACCCCCCAAAAAAAATATTGGACCCCCCCAAAAAAGTATGTCACCCCCCCAAAAAAGTATGTGACCCACCCAAAAAAGTATGTGACCCCCCAAAAACTATTCACACCCCCCCGAAAAGTCCTCACACCAGCTATAACTACTATAATCAAATTAATGCACATTCTAGACACCCGATGCATTTGCATCGGGCTCACAGCTAGTATATATATAAAAGGGTTACAAGTCAGGGAGCAGCATAAACAATACGGATAGTGCAGGCTAAGCAAACCTGTCTTCACGGTTAATGAATATAGTCCATTCAAAGAAGAATTGCAGCACTCAAGTTCTTGTTTAAATAAAGAAATAAAATAAAAAGAAAATAAATTTTAAATAAAAAAAGTTCTTTATTTACACAAGAACTTGAGTGCTGCAATTCTTCTTTGACTGGACTATATATATATATATATATATACATATATATATATATATATATTTTTTTTTTTTTTTCTCATTTATTATGTGTGGAACAAGCTGGTTCCACTGCTGGACTTGCACTCCTGCCTCCCTACCATAGGGTCCATCTGAAGTGGTATGTCTTCTGCTACTGCCCATTGCAACAGAGACCCCTAGGGTGCGATAGAGGTTTTTAGTTTAGACAGGGACCCTTCAGAATTATGGTCACCATGAAGTGGTTGAAGGGCAGGCATATATTGGTCAATGCATGCGCTAAGAACCATAAATAAAAAAAAACAAAACAATTATCTGAGTTTTTTTGAAAAAACTTTTTAGTTTTTATTTTTTCTCAAAGTAACACCTAGAAACATAATTGTTTGCATGTATTGGCTTAACCAGTGAGCTGCTGTCATTTTGATACTTATGTAATTCAGCTATATAGATTTGACCCTGGGCTGAAGAGCTTAAGGAAGTGCTGTCTGTTTTTTTTCATTTATTATGTGTGGAACAAGCTGGCTCTACTGCTGGACTTGCACTTCTGCCTTCCTACCATAGGGTCCATCTGAAGTAGTATGTCTCCTGCTACTGCCCATTGCAACAGAAACCCTTAGGGTATGAGAGAGGTTTTTAGTGTGGACAGGGATCCTTCAGAATTATGGTCACTGTGAGGTGGTTGAAGGGCAGGCATATATTGGCCAATGCATGCGCTAAGAACCATAAAAACAAAAAGAAAATTTTATCTGTTTTTTTTTTAAAAACGTTTTACTTTTTCTCAAAGTAACACCTAGAAACATCATTGTTTGCATGTATTGGCTTAACCAGTGTGCTGCTATCAGTTTAATATATATATATATATATATATATATATATATATACACACACACACACAACATGTCAAGGAATACTGCAGTTCTTAAGACAAATGAGATGGAGCAGAACAGGAATGAGATGAGGTGAAATGGTTGTGGCAGTAAATATCGGAACAGTTCACTGATAAGAAGTGTGACAGTTTTATTGTCCTCTAAATGGGGTCTGTACAAAGATATGATGCCCCCAAATGCCCTTTCAATTGATGAAAAAGGCCATGAGTCCACGTGAAATGTTCATTCCTGCTTTGAATGTGTCAAAGGTCATCATCAATTTGTATTCTCAAATTCTTCTCTCTGTGACTTGAAATTAATTGTTAATACGAGAACCTTCATGTCAATTTTACTGTGATCAAAGCTACAAGAATGCTTGGCTGCAGGTAGATCCATAAAAATATCAATGCAGCAGAGCTCAGAAAGTTAGCCCACCCACATCAGGTTCTGTATGTACATAGTCTATGCACAGTGAGCTGCTAATCACCACACGGGGTGTGCCGGACTAGCACTAACGGATTTCCGTAAAGCAGCAAGATCACATAGTAACTTGCAAAATTTTGTTGTTTAGGACCCAAAGTTAATTCATGTTCAGTCCTGGAGTTGACTTGGTGCTGCTAGGCATTCTGGGAACATATATTGATTGCTTACATCGCATAGTATGGAAATTACTTTTTTATTTTACTTTTAATGAAATATATTTAAAAATATATTTATTTTTAAAACTTAAATAATAAAT